>CM060358.1:12587475-13787475 GCA_030545235.1 Helianthus tuberosus | reverse complement strand
AAGTCAACAGGATGCTTAAAATGTCAATTATGCATAATTAGCTATCTAGAACATATATAACCTGTTTGATCATTGTTATAACTTAGTAATTAGTGTAAGAACATGTCTAAACATGTTCAACCCGACTATTTCCTGTTTAGACCCGGTTCGGAACCGAAAGTCACATAGTTTGACTTTCACTTTGACTTTCAGTTCTGACCCGTTCAGGTATGTTTTAGAAATGCCTCAGAGCTTAAATTGGATTAGGTTACTTGTTAGAACAACCCTCTGTGATTACACACCTTGGTTCACTAGTTATCCAATTAATATGCATATTTCCGTTAATTGCTCATATGTTGACCGTTATGCCCTTATTACCTTAAAACGTGATTTATGAAAATGTAAAAGTGTAGAAACCTTAAATACTGATATATATAAACTTGTATGCAAAGTTTGACATCAGTTTGACTTGTAGATTAAGAGTTATGCTCAATATCGCAAATTTAAAGCTTTATGTTAATAAAACGGCGTAATTAGCGTATAGCCTAGTTAAGCCTACTTTTTGGTATCAAACTTAATACCCACTGATGTAATATATTATTTTGGGATTTTTAAAGATTTTTAATTAATTTTAGGCTGAGCATAACTCATAGTCGTAGGCTTAATCCGGTAATTGTCGGTTTTGCCCTTACGGGCCATAAAATGAGTTTTACTTATCTAAACGACTCCAAACCTTTTGCTACTGATCACATATGATAAATAAATTATTTTAAGCCTTTTGGAAATATAAAAATATCAGATTTAAGTATCAAACCCGGAAATGGCCTTTAATCGCCTTATTTAGCATTTTTAACGCATAGTATGTTTTAAAATCATATTGAACATACCCGGGTTGATACCTACTGATATATGAGGCAAATTATGATATTTTAACAGTAAGCAAAGGTTGATAAACTCAGACCTCAGTTTTGAGCTTTTCGGCTTATGTGAAATTACCAAAATACCCCTACGGGGCATAGTTTGGTTAAAAATGATAAATTTCACATATATGCTTTAGCCTACTGATATAACATATCAAATTGAGTATGTTTTCTGTTTATATCAGACATGTAACTCAGTTAAACATCTAAACTCTTTTACAACCTTTAAAAATGACCAAACTACCCCTACGGGGCATAGTTTGTGTTTAATTTCATTTCGGGCATAATGAAAGACATCCTACTGATGTCACAACATATTTGAAGCATATTCACTTAGGAAACCTGTATATGGCTCTTACGGATACCCGTTACGCTTATTTCGCGTTCGGTTCGGTTTATGTAACAAATTTACATAAATTAGCCGAAACGGGTCAAACCTTATCAGTTTAATCTCAAAATCCAGAATGTGCATGAAGGACCCATATTAAACAAGTCTCTGAACTTGTCGGGTCTAAATCACATTCTATACGGTCTTCGCTTAATCGTGCGTACGAACCGTATCTTTGAAACTAGCCGGTCTAAGCTTAAGCTTAATAAAAGACCCGCTAGTATTCTAATAGGTTATATTAAACCTTCGTTCCAGATTAGGAGAACCAGTAAAAGCTACGTGCATTTTGCTTATTGTGATTTATACTTTGCATCAGGTAAATACTTTTAACTTATTTTCCCTATACGGGCTTGGGTTACGGCATATAGCATACCGCTTGATCGGGCATCAAATCTCCACGCTTAGTGGGTAGTTGAATAATTTGATCGGCTCGTTTAAACAGTCTTGTTTACTTTAAAGCCTTTGGGGGGTTAATGACCATGTCCCGGATATCCTTGGCATCAGCTTACGAGATTGGCCACGACCTGAGCACGGGGTGTAGGCGTACACCTGTCAGTGTATAACTCAATAACGTGGTGTGTCTATTGATCTTTAACCCGGACTAGATCCGGGCTACTAAACGCATAAGTAACATGTAATTCGTTCACAAGATTATAATATTAAATAATTCTCCCAAGTTAAAAAGATTTATCTTGCCTCTGTGCATTTTAATCAAATTATAAAACATTTATGCCATGTGCATCCAAACCAATTTTTAAATCATTTTCCAAAATGAGTCAGTTGATTGTATTTACCAGTGTAAACTGACGTATTTTCCCAAAAAGACTAAATGCAGGTACTAAACGTAATTGGCTGGATTGTCTCCTTAGCATCAATAAAGAGTCTCGCAAGCTTAAGATGCCTGAAGTCTGTTGAACTATTGTTTCCATTTTATGTTCGATCCTTCTGTGGATAAACTCCCGAATATTGTGACAGTTGATATTACAATAATAAATTCGGTTGTATTATATTTTCAATTGCTTCCGCTGTGCTTAATAATATTGTGTTGTTTGACTATTATGTTGCCAACCATGACGTCACGATACTCCCCACCGGGCCCACCGGTGACACGTGGAAATCGGAGTGTGACAGGTTGGTATCAGAGCCAACACTGAGTGAATTAAACACTAACCTTTCGTGTTTAATCTCAGTTACACAATTGCACATATCTAAACTTCTGAGTCTAGACTTAACTTAGGAATATTCTCAATCCTAATCTAGAAATTTTTACTTCCAAATTTTTATTGGATACGTCGCCAAGCGAAGAATCCGTAATAGGAGTTCTCCACACCCGGAGCCCTGAGATGCTGAGCTTCGTACCGCGGCTAGAATGAAACGACAATCTGAGGAGAAAGCATTCAGAAATAAAATGAAGAAGAAACTCCTTTTACTGAAGATCGTTTCCTTATTAGTCCTTATAAGGACATAATTATCTTTCAGTCCCTCCGAGGACAACATTATTTCTTTCAAGTCCCGCTTAGGGCAACTTTATACTTTTATTTTTATATAATGGAATGATTAAGTTTAAACTTTCATTCTAAACAAGAAATATTAAATAAATAGAAAATATCATTTCCTTTTGCAAGGTCTACCATTATAATAAAATGGCAAAATCTAAAAAGGACAAGACCTAGCTTCGGGTCATTTTAAGACCGGGCCAAGATGGTAGTTCCATAATTAGATTCAGATCCATATTAACACCTCAATTTAAAAATTGTTCTGCGTTAATTAAATTAAGAATCTTAAGTGTGAAACCTAGCCTTCGGGTCAATTATAAGACCGGGCCAAGATGGTAAGACCTGTTAAAAAGATTCAAACCATTAACTAAGAATCTTAAGAGTGAAACCTAGCCTTCGTGTCAATTATAAGACCGGGCCAAGATGGTAAGACCTGTTTAAAAGATTCAAATCTCTGTTAACATCTTAAAACATGTTAACACTCCGGGCAGATGTGATTCATTTAAAATCACACACGTTATTATTATATAAGGATCTTTCTAAAGATTCCTAACCCAATTTAATGATCTCTGAATCCTGGGTTCACATCATCAATTAAGATGATCATATTTTAACCATACGTGGTAATATAGTGCCTACGGGCCCTGCTCATTTCTACATGAGCCAAAATACAGAGGTAGCTATGACTCCCTGTCAGAAAAAGGTAATGAATTAGGTTCAAACCTCAAGGCCCTGATTCTCTGAAATCATGGCTTAAAATTTAAAATTTGTCCTCGTGACTAGGCCTTTGGTGCTATTAAATAAAACTGTTATTGTTGCTTTGATCCTCTGAAATCATAAGCTTATAATTTATAAATGTCCATGTGACCAGGCCATTGGGTGCCACTAATAAAACTGTTAATGTTTTATAATTAGGATAAATTATAATGGAAATCCTAAATATAAATGATTAATAAATTAACCAAATATGGTCTCTGTTTACCATGGTTAATGAAATTCCCTAAGGGGCAATTCTGTAATAAACATCCCTTAGAAGAGAAGTGCCTACGGGCTATAGTTAATGTCCTCTGAGACTAAAAGACAGTGGTAGCCTACAACTCCCTGTCAAGAAAAAGGTAATGAACTTTGATTCAAACCTTAATGCCTCGATTCTCCGAAATCATGGCTTATAAATTAAACTTGTCTACGCGACTAGGCCATTTGTGCTATTATTAACTTATAAATTAGGATTTATGATAAAAATCCTGAATAAAATAAATATCCTTCCTTCCCTGTCAGTATGCAATTGTAAAAAGGGAATCTTAAAGGTGAAACCTAGCCTACGTGGCCAGGATGGTGAAACCTACTCAAGGGATTCAAATACTTGTTAACACCTAAGAACGTGTTAGCACTCTTGACAAATGTGATTCGAGAAAATCACAACAGTCATCCTTATATTGGATTCTTCCCATTCCCTTATCTAGCCTAGTGATTTAGGAATCATGGCTTATATCATTCTATAAGATGATCATATTATAAACATCTGTTAGTGATGAAGTGCCTACGGGCTAAACTTGTTGTCCGATAAGACAACGACAGTGGGGGTCCTTGACCTCCTGTCTAAAATGTTGGACTATGTCCAAACATAATAGTCTATATGATCAATGCGATCATGACTAATATCATCTAATACGATGATCACATTATTTAACATCCTTTAGTGATGCTTTGCCTACGGGCTATAATATATTGTCCATTTGGGACATTGACATTGTTATCTTTATGATTCCTTGTCTGAGGTGGTGAGCTATGCTCAAGCCAAATAGTCAATATGATTAATGCAATCATGACTTATATCACCTAATAGAATGAACCTATTATAAACATCCGTTAATGATGTTTCGCCTAAGAGCCATATTATATTGTCCATGTGTGACAAAGACATTATGATATTTACGATTCCCTGTGCAAGGTAGTGAGCTCTGCTCAAGCCTAATAGTCTATATGATCAATGCGATCATGACAAAAATCATCAATACGATGATTAAAAATTTTAACATCCTTAATGATGCTTTGCCTAAGAGCTATATTATATTGTCCAATTGAGACAAGGCAATTGTAATCTTTTGTGATTCTTTGCCCAAGAGGGTGAGCTATACTCAAATCCCATAGTCTATACCATCATTATGATCCTGACTAGTATCATCAGTATGATGATCATAATATTAACATCCCTCGTGATGAAATGCCTACGGGCTATACGTTATTCTAGTGTCGGTAAGACAAAGATAGTAGTGATCTTTATGATCCCCTGTTCAAAATGGTGTGATTATACCCAAACCTAATAGTCAATATGATCGATGTGATCATGACCAATATCATTAAATACGATGGTTATATATAAACATCCATTAGTGATGTTGATTTGGCTTATTTTTCTGCCAAAGGAATCGTCTTTCAAAGACGATGACAGTTGTAGTCTATGACTCCCTGTCCAAAGGTGAAGAACCACGTTCAAACCTTGAAGCCCTAATCTAATAAGATTGCGGCTAATAAATTAAGGTCCTTGAGGATAGACCATCGAGTCATGTTTTAAAGTCATTCATGACAAGCCTATGTGCTATAAATTGTCATTCGAGACAAGCTAACATATTAAAATGTTAACATTCCTGGAGACATGCCTTTGTGCCAGATTTGATAATCGTCCTTATGACAAGGCCGTTGTGCCATATCTAAATGACCTTTACGACAAGGCCTTCGTGCCGTATAATCATTTATGTCCTTCGCGACTAGGCTTTATGCCATATCTTTCTACGTCCATCGAGACAGGCTTCTATGCCATATGTGTATACATATAATAAAGGTCTTGTAAGGCAAGCCTTTTGAGCTATTTATAATCGTCCTTGTGACAAAGACAGTTGTGACATTATGGTCCCCTGTCAAGCAGGTATTGGACTCGCTCCAAACCTTAAATGCCATTGGTAGTCCTCTTGTGACCTAAGCTAAATGTAATAGATATACATTCAAATAGCATTCATTAAGAATGTTCAGGACAGAATAGCCCATACGGTTATGAATACCGTGGCTAATCTAAGTCAGGTCATCAGGATGATGACTAATAATTGTTAAATCTTGGTGATTGGTATCAAGTTTCGAGTATGGGAAACTCGGATGAGGTAGACGACAGTCGCAATACTATTAATGCGACGAAAGTTAATAAAACTACAAACGTAAACCTCAATATTAATGGAGTTAATCTCCAGGCTGTGGTTGACGCAACAGTTGAAAAGGTCATGAGACAATACAAAGAGCTGAATACTTCTCGCTCTAAATCTCATTCAAAACCATGTTAAATTACTCATGAGGAGAGCTATGTTCACACTTCAAATATGAAGGATGAACCAAAGAAGGAGGATAACTCCCAGAAATCTGAGAAAGAGAGCGAGTACAGGCTTAATAAAAAGCAACGAAAGTTCAGTAAGAAGCCCGTATACCTCTGAGACTGCTTCAACATTATTAGATGGATGTTTTATATCCATTAGGAATCATTTTTCCGATGTCCTAGTTCCGTTAAATATAAGGACTCAATAAAGTGATAAAAATCGATTGGTTGCCTTAAAAATCAAGCCCATATTGTGGGTGATAAGGAGCAATTAATTATCAAGACTCCTTATGAGACAACCCTCGTAATTACACGTATTCGTGCGATTAATAAATATTAAACATAAAAAAATGGTGGAATTGGCCGTCCCCGGAATCGAACCTGGGTCTAGGCCGCACCCTTTCGCGCGCCTAGCCAACTGAGCTAGGTGCCTAGTTTGTGAAACTTCCATTATTGATTAAATATAAGCACTTGTACAATAAACTTCCTTATCATTTATCAATGATAATTTCTGCTAAGTGTCCTGTTTTTAATACAGGCAATAATAAATCTTCATGAACCATAAACTTAGCAAATTTTTATTATCATCCACAAGGTATAACTACCAAGGAAACCATAGTAACCAATTCTTCTAGATCGACAAGGAATCCTTCCGAAAATCAAAGTATTTTTCTTTGCATAGAGTACGACAACATATGTTATTTTAATTATTTCTCTCATTGTTTTTCTATCGCATGCGAATGCCAAACTATGTTTGATAAAAGTGCCATATGAGGATTGGCGTATCCTAGTGTGTCCCATAGATTACTTCCATGCCTGATCAGTATGGAGGTTTAATACATGGAACCCCTGAGATATCCCAATGATCATATTGTACTAAAGTCGACTAGTAGTATTCAAAGAAGATATCCAAAATGGAATTTTTCCAAGTAAATGTTCCCGATTAAGGAATTCGTGGACTTATAACATAAAGGTGTCACTCATTTGACACGAACAATGATGGATGAACTGGAGCCTGAGATATGGAAAATCTCTGTAGCCTCCTTGTATCTTAATTATCTTCTCTTAAGTTTTCCCTGCTTACCTCCTGGAAGACAGGTAGAACTAAGAGTAACGTCCCGCTGTGGGCTGGAGTATTATGAAAACTCCATATTGATTATGGAAAAAAAAAATCGAAACCTTGATTCAGTAGGTTTTAAGACATAGGCACATATAGCCTGACTCAATCTTCTGAGGGTTTTATATTATTAAATAAGAAAGACGGTTCATATTGCTTACGTATTAAATGCCGCAACCCTAATTAGGCAACGATTAAGAATTTGCCATCAGCTACCCAGGATCTAAGGGCAAATTATTGGTAGATAGGCTTGAAAAAGTCTGTAGCCACCCATGTAGCTAAATGCTTGACACGTGCGCAAGTCAAAGCCGAGCATCAAAAGCCGTCAGGCTTGCTACAACAGCCTGAACTTCCTACGTGGAAGTGGGAAATGGTAACTATGGATTTTATTACCAAGTTACCCAAGACAAGGAAAGGAAATGATACGATATGAGTTATAGTTGACAGACTGACTAAGTCAGCACATTTCCTACTCATCAAGGAGACTTATAGCTCTGATATGCTAGCCCAGTTATGCGTAGATAAGATTGTAGCCTTACATGGCATACCTATAGCTATTATCTCTGATAGAGATACTAGGTACACGTCACATTTTTGGAAAAGCTTCCAGCAATCCTTGGGCACACGCTTGAACTTTAGTACGGCTTACCATCCTCAGACAGACGGCCAGAGTGAGCGTATTATTCAAACGTTGGAAGACATGCTACGTGCATATGCGATCGATTTGGGTGGTAGTTGGGATAAGAACCTACCATTAATCGAATTCTCCTACAACAATAGCTACCATACCAGCATTAAGGTTGCGCCTTTCGAGGCATTATACGGTAGAAAGTGTGGAACGCCAGTTTGTTGGGCGGAAGTTGGAGATGTCCAGTTATCAGGACCAGAGATCGTGTTCGAAACGACGGACAAGATGGTCCAGATTCGTGACCGTCTCAAAGCTGCCCGTGATAGGCAGAAGAGTTACGTTGATCCTAAGCGTAAGGATTTTCACTTCGAAGTAGGTGACAAAGTCCTACTTAAAGTGTCACCCTGGAAGGGAGTGATGCGATTTGGTAAGAAAGGCAAGCTAAGTCCGAGATACAGAGGACCTTTCGAGGTTATCGAACGTGTCGGGTCAGTTGCCTATAAGTTAAACTTACCAGAAGAGCTCAGTGGAATTCACAATGTGTTCCACATCTGCAATCTGAAGAAGTGCTTCGCTGACGAATCACTGGTTATACCGTATACAGATGTGCATATAGATGAGAGCTTAAATTTTGTGGAAAAACCTGTGTCGATTAAAGATCGACGGGTAAAGAAGCTTCGGAGAAAGCATATACCTATTGTTAAGGTCAAATGGGATGCCCATAGAGGTCCCGAATTCACGTGGGAGGTTGAATCCACGATGAAAGAAAAGTACCCTTACTTATTTCAGTAAATCTCGGGTCGAGATTCATTTTAAGGGGGTGAGGATGTAACACCTCGAAAATTCACGTCCTATAATGTGTTGACACGTGTCATAAAGTTTGAACGTGTGAAAGAATGTTATAAAAGGACTAAAGTTGACAAACATGGAAAGTATGTGATTATACGGGTTCTAAGTGTCAACAGTGAATAAATATACTTCATAATAACCCTACATGATGTTTATAACGTCAAACAAATCAATCATGGATCATACGAAGCTAAAAGTGAGAGATTACAAACTACAGGGGTCAAATGAGTCAACATGTTAAAGATATACCTCTGAGTGACCTTTTGACAAACCCGAAGCTTTGTAACTGTTAATTATGCTCACTAGAATGCACGACATAAATTTCATAAAGTTTCGTTACCGTATGAGAAAGTTATGATCAAATCCGTAAGCGAGGGTTAAAGCGTTAACGTTGAAAGTTATGACTTTTCGGGTTAACCGGAAATGCCCAGGGACTTGGCAAAGTGGGTATAAGTCCTAAATCCTTTGTAGGTAAATAAGAAGGGGTTAAATTGCAAGAAATAAGTCGGTTTCCCTTTCGAATGCTTGAAAGGCCAAGTTTTTTTCATTCTGCCTATTTGTTGCGCACCGCAACAAATATTTGTTACGGTGCGCAACAAATGCCCAGCGACCAGAAAACTTGTTGCAGCCTGTTATGCGCGATTGTGACCATTCTAGCCGGTTTTTCTCACATGTGGACGACCCCTAGGCACCCCCTAAGCACTAGGACAAGTGTTAATCAGTTGTGGATGGGTGCTAGACTAAGATGTCAAGCTTTTATGGTGTCTTGGATCACTATATAAAGCCTCTTTAGTCACAAACATTCCCACACCTTCTCCTGCATTGTTGGATCATTGCTGGAGCTATCAAGCAGCCTCAAGTGATCATATTTCGTGCATAGGACTCTTGTAAGTCTGCTAGTCCTTCTTTAATTAGTTTTAGCTTAGTTAATTAGCTAAAAGTCAAACCGTCGTAATTACGGTTTGACTTCGAGATTGGTCAACAATGGCTCAGTCATATCTCGAATTAAAAGTAGTTATGAGTTGGTATTTATGTGGGTAATAAAACCTCAAAAGGGTTTCCCCTGATCACCACTCTAACCAGGTCAAAAGTCGGGTCAAACTTTTAATTAAAAAGTCAACAGGATGCTTAAAATGTCAATTATGCATAATTAGCTATCTAGAACATATATAACCTGTTTGATCATTGTTATAACTTAGTAATTAGTGTAAGAACATGTCTAAACATGTTCAACCCGACTATTTCCTGTTTAGACCCGGTTCGGAACCGAAAGTCACATAGTTTGACTTTCACTTTGACTTTCAGTTCTGACCCGTTCAGGTATGTTTTAGAAATGCCTCAGAGCTTAAATTGGATTAGGTTACTTGTTAGAACAACCCTCTGTGATTACACACCTTGGTTCACTAGTTATCCAATTAATATGCATATTTCCGTTAATTGCTCATATGTTGACCGTTATGCCCTTATTACCTTAAAACGTGATTTATGAAAATGTAAAAGTGTAGAAACCTTAAATACTGATATATAAACTTGTATGCAAAGTTTGACATCAGTTTGACTTGTAGATTAAGAGTTATGCTCAATATCGCAAATTTAAAGCTTTATGTTAATAAAACGGCGTAATTAGCGTATAGCCTAGTTAAGCCTACCTTTTGGTATCAAACTTAATACCCACTGATGTAATATATTATTTTGGGATTTTTAAAGATTTTTAATTAATTTTAGGCTGAGCATAACTCATAGTCGTAGGCTTAATCCGGTAATTGTCGGTTTTGCCCTTACGGGCCATAAAATGAGTTTTACTTATCTAAACGACTCCAAACCTTTTGCTACTGATCACATATGATAAATAAATTATTTTAAGCCTTCTGGAAATATAAAAATATCAGATTTAAGTATCAAACCCGGAAATGGCCTTTAATCGCCTTATTTAGCATTTTTAACGCATAGTATGTTTTAAAATCATATTGAACATACCCGGGTTGATACCTACTGATATATGAGGCAAATTATGATATTTTAACAGTAAGCAAAGGTTGATAAACTCAGACCTCAGTTTTGAGCTTTTCGGCTTATGTGAAATTACCAAAATACCCCTACGGGGCATAGTTTGGTTAAAAATGATAAATTTCACATATATGCTTTAGCCTACTGATATAACATATCAAATTGAGTATGTTTTCTGTTTATATCAGACCTGTAACTCAGTTAAACATCGAAACTCTTTTACAACCTTTAAAAATGACCAAACTACCCCTACGGGGCATAGTTTGTGTTTAATTTCATTTCGGGCATAATGAAAGACATCCTACTGATGTCACAACATATTTGAAGCATATTAACTTAGGAAACCTGTATATGGCTCTTACGGATACCCGTTACGCTTATTTCGCGTTCGGTTCGGTTTATGTAACAAATTTACATAAATTAGCCGAAACGGGTCAAACCTTATCGGTTTAATCTCAAAATCCAGAATGTGCATGAAGGACCCATATTAAACAAGTCTCTGAACTTGTCGGGTCTAAATCACATTCTATACGGTCTTCGCTTAATCGTGCGTACGAACCGTATCTTTGAAACTAGCCGGTCTAAGCTTAAGGTTAATAAAAGACCCGCTAGTATTCTAATAGGTTATATTAAACCTTCGTTCCAGATTAGGAGAACCAGTAAAAGCTACATGCATTTTGCTTATTGTGATTTATACTTTGCATCAGGTAAATACTTTTAACTTATTTTCCCTATACGGGCTTGGGTTACGGTATATAGCATACCGCTTGATCGGGCATCAAATCTCCACGCTTAGTGGGTAGTTGAATAATTTGATCGGCTCGTTTAAACAGTCTTGTTTACTTTACAGCCTTTGGGGGGTTAATGACCATGTCCCGGATATCCTTGGCATCATCTTACGAGATTGGCCACGACCTGAGCATGGGGTTTAGGCGTACACCTGTCAGTGTATAACTCAATAACGTGGTGTGTCTATTGATCTTTAACCCGGACTAGATCCGGGCTACTGAACGCATAAGTAACATGTAATTCGTTCACAAGATTATAATATTAAATAATTATCCCAAGTTAAAAAGATTTATCTTGCCTCTGTGCATTTTAATCAAATTATAAAACATTTATGCCATGTGCATCCAAACCAATTTTTAAATCATTTTCCAAAATGATTCAGTTGATTGTATTTACCAGTGTAAACTGACGTATTTTCCCAAAAAGACTAAATGCATGTACTAAACGTAATTGGCTGGATTGTCTCCTTAGCATCAATAAAGAGTCTCGCAAGCTTAAGATGCCTGAAGTCTGTTGAACTATTGTTTCCATTTTATGTTCGATCCTTCTGTGGATAAACTCCCGAATATTGTGACAGTTGATATTACAATAATAAATTCGGTTGTATTATATTTTCAATTGCTTACGCTGTGCTTAATAATATTGTGTTGTTTGACTATTATGTTGCCAACCATGATGTCACGATACTCCCCACCGGGCCCACCGGTGACACGTGGAAATCGGGGTGTGACACCCAAGCAGGCTCAAGTCTTCATATTTCGTGCATAGGACCTTGGTAAGTTTGCTAAACCTTTCTTAATTAAGTTTTAGCTTAGTTTTAGCTTAAAAGTCAAACCGTCGTAATTAACGGTTGACTTTAAGATTAATCACTAATGGTCCAGTGATTAGTCGAATCAAAAGTAGTTATAAGTTGGTAATTATGTGGGTAATAAACCCTCAAAAGGGCCCCCCCTGATTCCCACTCTAACTAAGTCAAATGTCGGGTCAAACTTGTATTTAAAAAGTCAACAGAATGTGTAAATTACAATTTATGCATAATTAGCAATGTAGAACAAATACAACCTGTTTGATCATTAATATAACTTGGTAATTAGTTTAAGGACATGTCTAAACATGTTCAACCCGACAATTTCCTGTTTAGACCCGGTTCGGAACCGAAAGTCGCATAGTTTGACTTATACTTTGACTTTCAGTTCTGACCCGTTATGGTATGTTTTAGAAATACCTAAGAGCTTCATTTGGACCAGGTTACATGCTAGTATAACCCTCTATGATTATACACCATGGTTCATTAGTTAACCGATTAATACGCATGATTCCGTTAATTGCCCATATGTTGACCATTATGCCCTTTCCACCTTAAAACGTGATTTTTGGAAATGTAAAAGAGTAGAAAATTTAATTACTGATATATAAACTTGTATGCAAAATTTGACATCAGTTTGAGGTGTAGATAAAGAGTTATGCTCGTTAGCGTAAAATGAAAGCTTTATGTTAATTAAACGGCGTAATTAGCATATAGCCTAATTACACCTACTTTTCGATATCAAACTTATTACCCACTGATGTAATATATTATTTTGGGATTTTTAAAGATTTTTAATTAATTTTAGGCTGAGCATAACTAGTAGTCGTAGGCTTAATCCGATAATTGTCGGTTTTGCCCTTACGGGCCATAAAATGAGTTTTACATATCTAAACGACTCCAAACCTTTTGCTACTGATTAGATATGTTAAATAAATTATTTTAAGCCTTCTGGAAGTATAAAAATATCAGCATTATGTATTGAACCCGTAAACGGCTCTTAATCGCCTTATTAAGCGTTTTTTAACGCATAGTATGTATTAAAACTATATTAAACATACCCGGGTTGATACCTACTGATATTTTAGGCAAATCATAATATTTTAACAGTAAGCAAAAGTTGTTTAACTCAGACTTCGGTTTTGAGCTTTTCGGCTTATATGAAATTACCAAAATGCCCCTACGGTGCATAGTTTGGTAATAATTGATAAATTTCACATATATAAAATATCCTACTGTTATAACTTATAAAAATAAGTATTTTTGCTGATTATATCAGACCTGTAACTCAGGTAAATACTTAAACTCTTTTATAACCTTTTAAATGACCAAACTACCCCTACGGGGCAAAGTTTGTGTTTAAATACGTTTTGGGCATAATGAAAGACATCTTACTGATGTCACAACATATTTGAGGCATAAATTAACTTAGGAAACCTGTATATAGCTCTCATGAATACCCGTCACGCTTATCACGCGTACGGTTCGGTTTATGTAACAAGTTTACATAAATTAGCCGAAAGGGGTCAAACCTTATTGGTTTTATCTCAAAATCCAGAATGTGTATGAAATACCCATATAAGACAAGTCTCTGAACTTGTTGGGTCTAAATCACATTCTATCCGGTCTTCGCTTAATCATGCGTTTGAACCGTATATTTCCTTAAGACTAACCGGTCTAAGCTTAGGCTTAATTAAAGACCCGTTAGCATTCTAATTGGTTATTTATACCATCATTCCAGACTAGAGCCTTCCGGTAAATTATACCTATGCTTACTTAAGTGAATACGGCTGAGTTATTATAATTCTTGCTATTTAAGACAGGAGCTAGCTCAGGTAAATACTCTTAACTTATTTTCCCTATTACGGGCTTGGGATACGGTAATAAAAATACCGCATGGTCAGGTATGGGATTCAAAGACCAATGAGTCGGGAAATCCAAATAACCTGTTTTTAAATTCGTATTGCTTGACTGAAACATTGGGGGTTAATGCGACCGTGTCCTGGATATCCTTGACTCATTAAATGCAATGGCCACGACCTAAGCACGGGGTGTAGGCATACACCTGACAGATGCCATATGTTTATTAACTAATTATACCCAATAAGGGATTCCCAATAAGGGAATAGTTATACCAATATGGAATTCCCAATAGGGGAATAGTGGTGTGTCGGTTAATCATGAACCGGCATAGATTCGAGCCCCGTATGTAGAGCAAGTTATGTAAAACTGATAACATGAGATATAGTTTGTCCCAAAGCATAAAAGATTAATTTTGCCTCTGTGCATTTTAATCAAGTTATAAAAGATTAATTTTGCCTCTATTCATTTTAATCAAAGTGTCAAAATAATTTGTGCCTGGTGCATCTAAATCAATTTTCTTAAACTCTTTTCAAATGAGTCAGTTGAGTGTATTTACCAGTGAAAACTGACGTATTTTCAAAAGTCTAAGTGACAGGTACAAGTACGTTATAGGCTGGAAGCTGCTCAGGACGTTAATAAGGAATCTTGCAAGTTCTAGGCGTCTAAAGTCTGTTGAACAATATTTATGTTTTAAGATCCGCCTGTGGATCCTTTACTTTCCGTTGTAATACTTGATATTACTTTATATTCGGATTGTAATATATTCATCTTTTGCTTCCGCTGTGCATTTACATATTGTGTTGTTTGACTATGATGATATCAACTACGTCACGATACTCCCCACCGGGCCCACCGGTGACACGTGGAAAGTCGGGGTGTGACAGTGGCTGAGGATGATGATAGCAACAATGGCTGAGGATAGGGATGGTGACGGTGAATCGGTGATGGTGATGAACGACGGGGTGTGTGTGTGTTATTTTTATATAAAGTTCTTGATTTATTATATACTAGTATTTTGCCCACCGCGCGTTGCGGCGCCGCGCGACGGGTGGAAACATATAGTAAGACAAAACACGATTCGTAAAACGCTCTGCGCAAAAGAAAATGACAAAAAAAGTGTAAGTTAGACACAAAGTGTAAAACACAATGGCTAAGACATTTCGTAAAACACAATGCATTGGCATTTACAAAAGTAAGAGTTTTAGTCTAGGGATTACATTTGCAATTTTTTTAAAGTTGAGCGGATGTAAAAATGGAGGTGCAAGGGGTAAAAAAGCAAAGTCTAAAAAAGACAGTGTAAAAGTATAGGGGTGGTGGCGGAAATGTGTAAAAGATGAGGGGTGTTGCTGGAAATGTAAAAGAAGAGTGTTGGTGGCGTAACTGTGTAAGAGCTAAGGAGGGGTGATGGTGGAAAACCAAAGTAGAGGGTTGGTGCTGGCAAAGTTTGAAAGATGAGGTTGTGGTTTTAGAAATTCAAAGTAGAAGATTTAGAAACTAAATTTGCCATTTTATGAAACTTTAAAGGTACCAAAGTCAAGGGGTTAAAATTGTAATATCGTGAAAGTACAGGTGCAGTAAGGCGGTTTTGAAATTCAAAGTAGAAGGCTTAGGGACTAAATTTGTCGTTTTATGAAACTTTGAAGGTATCAAAGTCAAAGGGCTAAAATTGTAACATCGTGAAAGTATAGGGGCAGGGAGACAAAGCCGGTGAAAAACCCACCGACTTTGTCTTTTAAGATTGTATACAATATGTGTGTTTTTTACATAACATTATTTATTGTATTATATGCATTAAGAGCTTGTATCATAAATAAAAGGACACAAATGTACATTTGATTGAGTGAGTGGCTTAGAATGAAAATGACAAAAAAAAAAACTACAAACTACATGAATGGACGCAAAAAATAACTTTTTTGGACTCGAGTCACAAAGGACCAAATGATAATTTTTTTTGTTTTTGAAAGGTGTAGATTGATTGGAAACCCACTACCGACTGCGCTTCAACCCTTTTTATCGGAAGCACAGCCACCTGGGTTCGAATGAGGGGGAGTGCAGCGCAGAACCCTTCCTCGCACCTCGTGGAAACTTAATCTCGACTGCCAGGCTCGAACCCGTGACCCCAGTCAGAAACCCCACCAAGATAGGTAAACCTTACCACCTCACTTGCAGTGCATGGGGATCAAACCTGAGCCTCATTTGAGAACTCAAGCACTTTCCACCACTAGGACCAAATGATAATTAACTCAATTCTAGTCGATAAATCACCTCTTTATTAAAAAAAAAAAGGTAAATTACTTTTTTAGTCCCTGTGTTTTATGTGTTTTAACTAGTTGAGTCCAAAAGCAAAAAGTTTAACGACCTGAGTCCCTATAAGTAAGGCTGGCAATTCTGACACGAACACGATAACACGACACGAACCTACATGAAGTTAACAGGTTTAGTGTTTGACCTTAACAGGTTTCGTGTCTAAACAGGTCGACACGATAAGACCTGTTTAAATTTCGTGTCTAAACAGGTCAAAACCCGTTAACATGTTAAGACCCGTTAATGACATGTTAATAATTTTAAATCTATATATCTAATAAAGCAAACTATTGGGGGACACATGTCACCCTATGGTTGATGCCAAATCAGCAGCCACATAAGCAAACATGTGGCATAGCTCTAAGGGGAGGATTGATTTTTGCTTCTCACATACGCTTGTCTATACTCTCTCTTATTCTCTCAAAAACTATCAAACGGCGATTCCTCTCCTCCGAAACCCTAATCGGCGATTTCTCTCCTCCTTACCCTTTCAATCGATCTTGTGCGAAGAGGTATAATCAATCTTCAATAGTTAATAGTCATCATCGACGGTACTGATTTCGATTTCTTCTTCTTTTATGATTAATTTACTGAATCATCGACTGTTTTGTTAACTGTTGATTGATTGAATGTTCTTCTTTTACACACGATTTCGTTTTTTTATTCGATGTTTTTGATTCCATCGTTTTGTTAGATTCTATGTTTGTTAGATTATGGTAGCCGATTAATGTTCTTTTGGTGGTGCTCGACAATGGTTGCATCGCATATGGTGGAAAGAAGCAAACTGATTGAAAAGGTTTCTGGTGAAGGTTCAGGCGCCCTTAGCAGGTACGACCACTGATATGGTGAAATCGTCTACATTCTCTACAGCTTGTGATAATTTGTTTTGTGACGATTTTTATTTGATTTACATGAAGTTATTGCAGAATTTGAAAGTAATTTCAGATACGTCTGTTCTTGGTTCTGTTCTTCAAGATCACTGTCGTCCACTTGGATTCAGTTTCATTATGTGTTTCATGATTTGTTCGTCTTGGATCTGAATAATTAGTGATGTTTTGTTGTGTAGTTGATTTTTTGGGTCAATGATTAATCTGATTATGTGTGATTGTTGAGTTATTAAGTGGTTAGTGTTGTAGGAAAGTGAAATAAAAGTTATTTGGTTAGGTAAAATGTGTCACTTTTGTAATTTTGGCTAAAATTATATTTGGAGGAAGTTTATTTGGTTTTTTAGGGTTTTGATCTATAAGGTGATGTTGAACTATAGTTTTGGGGTGATATTCATAATTTGCATTTAAGTTGTTCTCACCCGAAGCTACGGTGATTAGTGAAAGAGAAAACATGAAGCTATTTGCCAATGTCTGAGATATGCAGATAGTTTTCAAGGCGCAAAAGGTGAGCCGAGGGCCTAGGGCTTAGGCGAAAGACGCTTAAAAAGCGAGGGCCTGAGATAAGTGAGGTTCATATCATAAATGTACTAATTTTTGGGGTTTCAGAATTCAGACATGTTTAGGGCTAATTTAGGCTGGTTATAGGCCATTCGTTTAGATGCTCTAAAATTATATTTGGAGGAAGTTTATTTGGTTTTTTAGGGTTTTGATCTATAAGGTGATGTTGAACTATACTTTTGGGGTGATATTCATAGTTTGCATTTAAGTTGTTCTCACCCGAAGCTACGGTGATTAGTGAAAGAGAAAACATGAAGCTATTTGCCAATGTCTGAGATATGCAGATAGTTTTCAAGGCGCAAAAGGTGAGCCGAGGGCCTAGGGCTTAGGCGAAAGAAGCTTAAAAAGCGAGGGCCTGAGATAAGTGAGGTTCATATCATAAATGTACTAATTTTTGGGGTTTCAGAATTCAGACATGTTTAGGGCTAATTTAGGCTGGTTATAGGCCATTCATTTAGATGCTCTAAACATGTTTTCACTGAATTTGCAAAATTCAGCCACAATATTTAGGCTGGTTAAGGCATTTTTCTTGAGCCTCGTTTCACCTGGGGGCCTAGATGCTGCCTCTTAAGTACCAAAGCGTCGCTGGCCTCCCACACTAAGCCCCTGCAGATGGATGAGCGTCCCATTAGTCAGTGTATGGCTGGAACTAAAGAACTTACATCAGTGTAATACGGTTAAGGAGATATTCATATATGCACAAGAAGAAAAAAAAAAGTCAACAAGCTGTGGAAGTTGTGGCTTAAAAGAAATGACAAAGTCTTTAAGGGAGCCCGTAGAACGTATATATAGGTCTGCTAGAAGAAAACCAGGAGAGTGCATTTTTATGGTTAAAGTATAGAGCAAACATAGATTGTACAACTCTAGAAGAATGGTGTGAAAAGGGGGTGGTGAGTACAATAGTGGGATAATATTGCTGTATGTGTTTGTTGTACAAGTGCCACCTCTAACTTCTGGCTAGAGGATTTGACTTTATGATTATGAATGAAGGCTCCCTTTTCTGTTAAAAAATAATATAGATTATAGTGCCATTTTGATTGCTGATGTAATTGGTCAATTGTTATGTATTCGTTTGATTATCATCAGGATTATCAAGTTGAATCTAAACACAACAGGTATTTCATATGCTTTAGTTCAGGTATACATTTATAACAATATAATGCTTTAGGTACTGGAGTTTAGGTGTGGAAACTCACAACTGTGTGATGAGTTATATAATCATCTTTTGTAACACCCATACTTTTTCTATGTTAATATATATATATATATATATATATATATATATATATATAATTAAGAGTAAATTACAAGTTTTGTCCTTTATGTTTACACCAAATTGCAGGCGCTGTCCTTTGTCTTTAAAATTGATGAGTTTTGTCCTTAATGTTTGCAAATCTTGCACATTATGTCCTTTAGGCCAAACCCAGTTAGATTTTTCAGTTAAATAAAGGCATGTGCAGGGCACATGAGGGTAGAAATGTCATTTCACCTCCCCTTTGTCTTTCCCCTTATTTATTAATCCTTTAAATCTTCAACCCCTCACATCCTCTCTCTACCAGAAAAAGAGTCTCTCTCCAACACCACAACACTGCCACCCTCACTCATCCCTTCAACCACCGTCCACCATCGCCTCCCTTACAACCAACGTCCACCATCGCCTCCCCTGCAACCACCATCCACCATCGCCTCCCCCTGCAACCACCGCCTCTTGTTGCAACCAACGTCCACCACAGCCTCCCGTTGCAACCACCGTCCACCACCGCCTCCCGTTGCAACCACCGTCCACCACCACCATCCAACTCCCTCCCCTCCGCCGCTTTACATCTTGAACCGTCGACAAAGTAGAAGCAGATCTGATTTCGAGATGTGAAGATCGGAACCCTAGCCCCTTTAAGAATCGGGCCAAGTTGTTGGTTCAAGATCGGTAAAAATAGGGTTGATTCTGAAGGTGCTCGCATTTACGACAGCCAATCTCGTGATTATTTTGACCTGATGATGTTGAACAGCTAGTTACTTAGTCCTTATTTTTTTATTGTTTTTGTATTGAAAGTTTTAATCGATTTTAGAGTTATTGAATATTGATTTTTATTGGTCTAGTTTATCTTTATCAAAAGTTGTGTACTTTATTCATTTCTTATTGAAGATTTTGATTGAAGGTATTGTAATTGTCTGATGGTGTGGCTGGTGGGTTTATCCATTTCTTGTTGGTTCAAGTTGGTAGTAGTTATCAACCAAGGTAAGTTTCCTTCAGACTCTTGTTCAACCCCCTCTAAATCGCCGTGTTCTACCAGTTCGGTTCCCTCAGCCATTCGATCGTACTAGCTTTTGTTTGTGTGCAATTAACTAATCATAAGTTTTAGGAAAGAACCTCTAATTTGGATCTGGCGGCTACTCCTGGTGTGACAGTGGTGGTCCGACAGTGGTTGTGCGGTGGTGGTGTCGGGGTGGGAGTGGGTGATGGCAGATGGTGGGGGGAGGTGGAGGTGACTGGTGAGGGTGGGTGTTTTAGAGAGAGAGAGAGTAGAGAGTAGAGAGAGAGGTTTATATATAATTTTTTTTTATTTTCTAAAACCTTTTTTAAATAAGGGGAAAGACAAAGGGGAGGTGAAATGACATTTCTACCCTCATGTGCCCTGCACATGCCTTCATTTAACTTTTACATCGTGAGTATTTAAACATGTTTACAACATTCTAAAACATGGTTTAAAATGTTTACATTTTCCACTTTTTACAAAACAAAACTAGATAATTGCGGAAGCTTCAAAAGTGTGTTTGGTTCTTCAAAAACTCGCTTGATCGCCATCCATAAGATCCCCATTGTCACCTAAGGTCAAAACCACTAAGAAAGTTAGTTTTGACATTGATATAGTGCATGTAAACAAGTTCCGACATCGGAACATGAAAAAATAAAATAAAATTTCAAAAGTTACCCTGCCGCGTGTCGCGGCAGGTTCTTTTCATTATGCCGCGTATCGCGGCAGCTGTCGCGTGTCGCGGGGGATCTAAAAAATCCTGTCGCGTGGCGCGGGAGAAACGCTTTTCCAGCAAGTGCAGGTTTGTGACCTGCATTTACTGCCAGCTCCGGAAATTCGGATTTTCAACTTCGTTTGGCCATAACTTTTGACTCGTAAGTCCGTTTTAGGTGATTCTTTTTCCTATGCGTCTGTAAATTCATTACCAACCTGCCTATTACAAATTTCATACCGAACAATTTGTTTACGGACCAAAATATTATATGTCCATTTGCAATTATTCGACCCACTCTAACTTTAACATTTTATTACCATTTAACTAGTAAACCTAAGGCATTTATTTCCCAACTTCGGGGCTTATTATCACTGGCACTTCATTACCAAACTTATGGCTTCGTGCTCTTGTGACCATTTCCGCCAATTCTTTCTACTTACAATTTTTATACTTACAAGTATCATTATTCGACCCGTTTGGTCCACATATGGAAAATCCTCCATTTTGATGACTACCCAACAACCACTAATCAATTCTTATCCTACGAATTTAAGTAACGTACAAGATTGCTACATTCAACCTAATTTTTATCAATAACGCATAGTTTAACAACAATTCATTGAATGTAACGGAACAAGTTACATACTTGCATAATTTATCAACATTGGTATCTAACCATAATTACCCATTCCCGGGCTTGTCAACCTTATGCGTATTACCTCCATTCCACGATTTACATTCTTATAATTCAAATTTAATTAGTGACGCTTAAATCACTTCGAGCACTAACATTTCAACCGTTATTTAACCCCTTTGGTTGTCTAATGGAATTCACCATTTTCATCAACATACCAAACTTCTTACCACAAATATTCTAAACCGTTTCTTTATCTAGTGAGCTATATCACTTTATTTACATTCCCAAAATGACTAATTAACCATGTCGTCAATCAACATATCTAACTAACTTTTTGACCCGTTTGGTTTGTCTAATAAACTTCGTCACTTCTATGACATACCAAACTCACACTTGACACTACAATCTCATCAACATTTCTAAGACTATTGTTTATACAACTTGTAACGAAACCGAAAGTTACGTACCTTTAAAGCACACCCTTTCCGTGTGTATCTCCTCCGGCGTGTCCACTTGACGTTCCGGAATCCTTGCCTAAAGAGTTCAATTCATCATAAGTTTAGAACTCTCCCATAAGCTTTAACACATTATTTCTTAATATATTTAAATCTGCGTTTTACTCAATATTCAACATTTTAACCCTCATTTAGGCGTTTTATCAAACACCTAGCGGGTCGGATTTCAACATGATCTAAACCAATTTCATGACTTGTAATTATCATCCAAACTACTTTAATTAGTCTATTCTACACAAGTTTTAACATCAATATTTCTGAATTTATTCTTAAATTCAGATTTATATTAGAACAAGATCATATTTTTAGGACTTATCAAGCTATCTTCAAGTTCATTAGCCACCTACAATGGTGGTTATAAACTCTATGATTACCATGAAATCTTTTAACAATATTTCACCTAGGGTTTGTCCCTAGACACCATATTTCTTCTAATTACACACATGCAACACACAATCAAGCTGAATTCTGATTTTTCACAATTAACCTAAAACTTGAGATGAATCAAAACACTAGAATTTCACATACCTTGTGATCCCTTCAGCGAGGTGATCACCAATTCGTGCTTAGAAATCGATTTGGACTTGATTCATGCCTTGAATTTGTGATTTATAGGGTTTTGAGGGTGGGGGTCGCCCTTCTCTTGCTCTGATCGACCAGACCTCCTGAATGGAGTGTTTGGTTTTGTTTTTAGTTAATTTTGATAATACAAGTTTCAATTTTAACAACCTAGGTCCCTCCACTCCTATTTAGTTTATATCTTGGCTTTTTAACTCATTCATGTGTTACTACAAGATCCCTAACTAACTGGGTTATTTATCCTAGTTAGCTTATTCTTGTTTATTTTACACTTTATAATTCTAATATAAAGTTTTGTATTTTCGGGATGTTACAAGTCCACCCCCCTTAAAAAGGGTTTCGTCCCCGAAACTGTAATACGTACCAAATAGTTTGGGGTAGAGTCGTTGCATCTCTTCTTCGGATTCCCACGTGGTATCCGCACCCTTTCTGTGCTCCCATTTAACCTTCACTTGGTTAATTACTTTGTTCCTCAGACTCTTCTCTTTTCGATCTAAAATTGCAATTGGCCTCACTGTATAGTTGAGGCTGTTATCCACCTCGATGACATCATAGCGGATACGAGCAGTTTCGTCTGCTAAACATTTTCGGAGATGTGACACATGGAATGTGCTATGAATTCCACTCAACTCCTCGGGTAGTTCAAGGCGATATGCTGCTTTACCAACCCGCTCGATGATTTTAAATGGCCCGATAAACCTCGGGCTTAGTTTCTCTCTTTTCCTGAATCGGAATAACACCCCTCCTTTGGGAAAACTTTTAGCACAACTATATCACCTATTTTCTGTCCCTTGTCGCCCTTTTGATCGGGTTGTCATTTGACCATTCAGTCACTGAGTCCGTGAGCATACTTACTTGACGCTAGTTTTATATTAACAGGCGCTCTACATAGGTCACAATGTTATTTAGGCTACAACTTGTTTTATTGCCTAAACTAGTTGGTCACCATTTTACCTCGTACCTCGTCATTCGGGTAGGCAATATTGCCTTCATCGCCCCTTTGCGTGCTTATAATCTCATATCTAGTCATTCACTATAACGTGATTACATTCTATATTACCTTTGTGTCCGTGATCACATCACGCCATGTTTAGTCTTACATCGACTTTTCATTCTTAAAAATATTTCCTCCGAATGCATCATCTTACAGCTTTCGGCGTTAGACCTATATTCTTTAGTACTAACCATTTTCTAATTTCTCTCTCGGTATTCATAGGTGTTAGAACATCGTTTCTTTACTAAAACTGAATTTTAGTTTAATGTTTTTCTCTTTAATCATGTCGATTAATCATATCAAGGAATTAACAACAAGGATTATTCTTCGGGATTATCATGTTACGCGAGAGATCATAATTGGTTCTCCACGCTTTATATTATCGGCCCGTAGGTTCCTTTACTTAGCCTTGTAGACTATTCTATTAGGTCTTCACCTTTTTAGGGTGAGACCCCCCTAGTATGTTCCATTTGTATTTGCGACCCTATGGTCATTTTGTTCCTGTAGGCCTTTACATTGTTTATAATTTTGGAGGTTATGGTGATCCCATAGATCATCTTCTATTCGTTTGACCTTGACCGTAGTCTAAGGCTACATTCATTTTCTTTCGGATTATCTCTCCGACCCTATGACTCCTTATGTGTCCTTCGCGTCGGTTTATTTTACTCACACCATCATTTGGTTTATGCCTCTAATTCCTCTCAACCCGTTACTTGGGTTCTTCATCTTAATGGTCTTAACACTCCGGTTTTATTAGTTTTCGTTTCCATATTCTTTTACGACCTATCACCTAGGTTCAGTAATATTTCACACTTTCATTATTCGTTTCGCGCTTACTCGGAATATCAGGCATTATACTTTATTCAGTCCGTCCAGCATTGCAATAGTCGAGCATAACTATCGAATTTTCTATTTTGTGAAATTTTATTATCTTTCAGCCCTATCTATTAATCCGAGCCTTTTGACCTTTAATCTGCGTCACCGTCTCTTGGTTTACGTATAGATCCGTATTTCTACCCATCTATCGGGTATCTTACCGAGGTCACTACCAAAGCATCCATTCCGGCATGTATTAAGACCTCGTTTTGATTTATTCAGTAGTGTTAGCGTATTTCGTTTACTTTTATTATTAAGCATTTTGCTTATTTGATCGTAACACCACCTTTCAGTTTTTAGCGACCCTTATGTCTATTTCTTTTACTAATATTTCAAAAGCCCATTTCTTGAGTTTTATTTGGTAAAACCACTGTTATGGTTATACGGCTTTTGGGGTTTACTCGTTCTTATTCTAATGCTTTCATAATGTTTGTCTTACTAATTCTTTTACATATTCACCCTCATCAAGATGATTTTCGTTCTTCCTCATGAGGAATTTATTAATAACATGTTACTTGGGCATCTACTCATACTCGAGCTTTTAAATCCAATCTTATTGGTATTTCATTATTTACAGCAACAAATGATACCTACTGTCCATTTAGCTTCTTTTTCGAGGGTATTTTTATCCAAATCTTAATCTCTTGATTCCCGACTTTAACCCATTGTTATAATAACAAAATCAATTCATTTCATGTTTTTGTTTCACATCGTTGTATGAAATTTATCCACATCGTTTGTTGACATAAACGATGTTTCTATCTGTTTCATTTAGTTTGGCTTAGTCTATAGCCATATCCTTGTCATCTATTACTATTGTAAACTCCCAGGGTTTGGGTGTTATTACACTCCTCCCTGTTATTATGACGCTTATCTTTCATTACGTCCTCGGGTTCGAGTGTGCGCGCACCCCTTCCCAAGGCAATATTTATCATGATTATTTTTTTTTACCTCAATGCTCAACGTACAGTTTCAGCACCTCTTATAAACAATAAAACCTTTATTATTACCCCTTTCTATTTTTCAAAGCCTTGGTAATTTCGTTAACACTAATGTAGAATGTTATATAAATCGATATAAAACAAACGATTCATTTGCACTTGTAATAATTAAAAATTTATGCTGAAATTTAATTTGCAAGAGTATACCTGAAACGACATCAGGTTCAGCTTTAGCCTCCTTGGCTGTTATATAAAACAACTTTGTCCTTGATTTCTGGGCATCAGACTTTGTATCGGTTGTGTCCTTGGTTCCAAGCCTCTCTGGACATTTAGACTTTTTATGTCTTGGCTTACCACATGTGCCCTTATGAATTTTCCACAAAATCCACACTGATGTAACACACTTTTTGTAACTCCCTTCTTGGGAGCTTTATTAGACTTGGACTTCTTTACGGATCTTGGATTCATATCCAACACCCTCCTTTCTTCTATTTCTTGTAGTATGCTGTCTTTCAATTCAGCCATCATATCGTTCACCACCGGCACGATTGTGGTTTGTAATCTATCAATATACTGTGATAGACTACTTTCTAGAGCTTTTCCGACCTCCTCGGAAATCTTAGTTTTCATTTGTTCAGTCAATTGAGATGTCGAATCATCTCTGGTTACTCCAGACATTTCTTTAACTGAAACATCCATCACGATTTATCAATAATTATTTAATTCATTTCCATCTTCTTATACGGAAATTTATATCACTCTCACTCAATCATAAATAATGTGTTATTCTTTTTCGGTTTGGTCAAGTATATATCTTGCCTTACCTTTCTTACTTAGTGTATTTTCCCGGGTTCGAGTGTATTCATACACTCCTCCCATCTTTCCGTCATCTTGAAATTGAAATGTTTACACTACTTGTTAAACATTTCATTTGTGACATATGCATCATTCATTTTGATCTAGTCAAGTTCACCACTTGCTTAAATCATTTATGCTTAGTGCACTTTTCCGGGTTTGGGTGTGTAAACACGCACTTCCCGTGCATATCAATTCAAATTTCCTTTTTCTAGTATTCTAGTAAGTCTACTAAAGCAATTTATTCTTACCGGACGATCGATCAAGCTTGAACCGAACACTTTGTTGACAACCTTAAGCTCTGATTACCAACTTGTAACACCCATACTTTTTCTATGTTAATTAATATATATATATAATTAAAGTAAGCATTTTATAAGAAAATGCCACTTATCAAAAACTTTTACATCGTGAGTATTTAAACATGTTTTCAACATTCTAAAACATGGTTTAAAATGTTTACATTTTCCACTTTTTACAAAACAAAACTAGATAATTGCGGAAGCTTCAAAAGTGTGTTCGGTTCTTCAAAAACTCGCTTGATCGCCATCCATAAGATCCCCATTGTCACCTAAGGTCAAAACCACTAAGAAAATTAGTTTTGACATTGATATAGTGCATGTAAACAAGTTCCGACATCGGAACATGAAAAAATAAAATAAAATTTCAAAAGTTACCCTGCCGCGTGTCGCGGCAGGTTCTTTTCATTATGCCGCGTATCGCGGCAGCTGTCGCGTGTCGCGGGGGATCTAAAAAATCCTGCCGCGTGGCGCGGGAGAAACGCTTTTCCAGCAAGTGCAGGTTTGTGACCTGCATTTACTGCCAGCTCCGGAAATTCGGATTTTCAACTTCGTTTGGCCATAACTTTTGACTCGTAAGTCCGTTTTAGGTGATTCTTTTTCCTATGCGTCTGTAAATTCATTACCAACCTGCCTATTACAAATTTCATACCGAACAATTTGTTTACGGACCAACATATTATATGTCCATTTGCAATTATTCGACCCACTCTAACTTTAACATTTTATTACCATTTAACTAGTAAACCTAAGGCATTTATTTCCCAACTTCGGGGCTTATTATCACTGGCACTTCATTACCAAACTTATGGCTTCGTACTCTTGTGACCATTTCGACCAATTCTTTCTACTTACAATTTTTATACTTACAAGTATCATTATTCGACCCGTTTGGTCCACATATGGAAAATCCTCCATTTTGATGACTACCCAACAACCACTAATCAATTCTTATCCTACGAATTTAAGTAACGTACAAGATTGCTACATTCAACCTAATTTTTATCAATAACGCATAGTTTAACAACAATTCATTGAATGTAACGGAACAAGTTACATACTTGCATAATTTATCAACATTGGTATCTAACCATAATTACCCATTCCCGGGCTTGTCAACCTTATGCGTATTACCTCCATTCCACGATTTACATTCTTATAATTCAAATTTAATTAGTGACGCTTAAATCACTTCGAGCACTAACATTTCAACCGTTATTTAACCCGTTTGGTTGTCTAATGGAATTCACCATTTTCATCAACATACCAAACTTCTTACCACAAATATTCTAAACCGTTTCTTTATCTAGTGAGCTATATCACTTTATTTACATTCCCAAAATGACTAATTAACCATGTCGTCAATCAACATATCTAACTAACTTTTTGACCCGTTTGGTTTGTCTAATGAACTTCGTCACTTCTATTACATACCAAACTCACACTTGACACTACAATCTCATCAACATTTCTAAGACTATTGTTTATACAACTTGTAACGAAACCGAAAGTTACGTACCTTTAAAGCACACCCTTTCCGCGTGTATCTCCTCCGGCGTGTCCACTTGACGTTCCGGAATCCTTGCCTAAAGAGTTCAATTCATCATAAGTTTAGAACTCTTCCATAAGCTTTAACGCATTATTTCTTAATATATTTAAATCTGCGTTTTACTCAATATTCAACATTTTAACCTCATTTAGGCGTTTTATCAAACACCTAGCGGGTCGGATTTCAACATGATCTAAACCAATTTCATGACTCGTAATTTAAATCCAAACTACTTTAATTAGTCTATTCTACACAAGTTTTAACATCAATATTTCTGAATTTATTCTTAAATTCAGATTTATATTAGAACAAGATCATATTTTTAGGACTTATCAAGCTATCTTCAAGTTCATTAGCCACCTACAATGGTGGTTATAAACTCTATGATTACCATGAAATCTTTTAACAAGATTTCACCTAGGGTTTGTCCCTAGACACCATATTTCTTCTAATTACACACATGCAACACACAATCAAGCTGAATTCTGATTTTTCACTATTAACCTAAAACTTGAGATGAATCAAAACACTAGAACTTCACATACCTTGTGATCCCTTCAGTGAGGTGATCACCAATTCGTGCTTAGAAATCGATTTGGACTTGATTCATGCCTTGAATTTGTGATTTCTAGGGTTTTGAGGGTGGGGGGTCGCCCTTCTCTTGCTCTGATCGACCAGACCTCCTGAATGGAGTGTTTGGTTTTGTTTTTAGTTAATTTTGATAATACAAGTTTCAATTTTAACAACCTAGGTCCCTCCACTCCTATTTAGTTTATATATTGGCTTTTTAACTCATTCATGTGTTACTACAAGATCCCTAACTAACTGGGTTATTTATCCTAGTTAGCTTATTCTTGTTTATTTTACACTTTATAATTCTAATATAAAGTTTTGTATTTTCGGGATGTTACATCTTTGTTTCTTAAGAATGAAATAAAGGATTTTTTTGGAAGACAAGGAATCTTTGATTACGAAGTAAGACATAAGAAACTTTCAAATTATGGAATGAATCCATGGAAAAACTGGTTAAGAGGTCATTATCAATACGATTTATCTCAGATTACATGGTCTAGATTAGTCACACAAAAATGGCGAAATGGAAAAAATCAATGCCAATTTGTATTTATTCTTTTTCAATAATCATTATAATTAGTAATAGGATTTTATATTGAAATAGCTTAATATCTAATGTACTATTTAAATATATATCAATCTACTTTCATTTCATTGATATCTTTGTTTGCGATGCAGGTGCGTGTTTTTTTAATAATCAATGCCACCTTTCCTCACTACAAGTTCAACATATTAAAAAACAATACTCAAAGTGGCAGTGATGAAGTATAGCCAACCAATACCAGTTTTTTAAAGGCTCCTTGATCCAGACCAATGTTGAATTACCCGTTGCTTAGGTAATTTATGTTTATAGTTTTTGTTGTTTACATTTTTGTTTAATAGATTACGGATTTGTTTGGATTTTTTATGAGATTAATGTTTGTTGTGATGGGGTAAATTGATCCAACACATGGGTTGGGCTACAACCTGCTACAAACCAGGCTAAGTCTTCAAAGCCAAGGCCCAGATAAGCCCAAAATCATTTTAATCTAATAATAATCAATCGTCGTCTGGTTCGGTTTTAGTGGCTTAGTGTATTAACAGTTAGATAGATGGTTGTGATCCTGTTACCGACCTATAAACCGAATCGATCATTTGACCTTTATTTTCAAAAATATATTTTTTTAAACTTAAGGGGGCATTTCTATTTAGTTTTAGCCTCTAAAACGGAACGAACTCATTTGACATTTAAAAGTTGACTATGAGCTCATATTTTGGGAGGAAGAAGTATCATGGTTAATTTTGCATTTCAGTATGATTCCTTGCTATTTTCACCTTTTCAACTTTATTTCCGTGAAGGAGCAATGAAGAACAGAACCATATGTAGACACATTTCACTGTAGAGATGAGCCCTATTTCATTATTTCTTTGATAGATATTGCTGGTACAAAGTCATGCGAGGCGAACTATGTGAGTCCATATACTAATTTAGTAGACTAAGAATAGTGTGTAAATGAAAGTAGGAGGAAATTACATTATGCAAGTATTGTCTAATTGTGAAATATGGAATGTTTACAGTGAAGAATGAATAAAGTTTGTATAGTCACAAGACATTCACAAGAAGTCCCCTTAATTAAGTTTGCATGATTCTCATAGGTTTCATTATGATTTGGTTGCTTATTTGACATACAATCTATGTAAACCATATTAGAAAAAAAATGCATTTTTTACTCAACTCTCTGGTTAATATTCATTAGCTTGTGCATCAGTTAGGGATGAGCAAATTGTACCGGGTACCGGTTCGGAAATCACACCGGTACCGAATTTCCCGAACCGACTCGATTTTCGGTACCGATTAGGTATTGACATTTTGCGTCTCGGTATCGATTTTACCTTCAAATATCGGTCTGTACTGGTACCGAACTGTACCGTACCGGGTTTTTTCGGTGCCGGCCCCCATTTTTTTTTGGATTTTCGGTACCGATACCCATTTTTTTGAATTTTCGGTACCGGTACCCAGCTCATCCCTATCGTCCCTGCATCAAACTAATGTGGAATAGAAACAACAATTTTACAAGTACAAAAAACTTGAATAACTAAATACATGACAAATTGACAATATTTATTTATTTCATTTATTATAAACTTTATACAACCCGCCATCAAGTCACTCTTAACCGTTTATTGTGCTCTTAGCTGACCCTTCGATTGTATTCTTTGGTTCATGGATGACATGTACTCTTTTGAATTCTTTTAATGAGTGGGTTGATTAACGGGTCAAAATGAGCAACTAATTCTTTTAAGACAAGTGTGAGATGTTGTGGGTATTTTTTCCTTTTATGATATTTGCAAATGTTATTGCTTAAGTTAATATTTATAAGACTTTATTGGTTTTGGCAAATGGTTTGTAATAGAATGGGACTTTTAATATAAGTTTTAATGGCATGTCTTCATATTTTGGACATGTATGTTCTATATAATGAATACAAACCTGTGACTAACATGAGATTAAATTTATTGGTTTCAGGCGGAGGAGATCAGAGAGAATTGAGAGCATGAATGGATAGAATCTTTAAATGGTTTATGCATGAAGCTTGGATGTATAGTTTTTCATTTTTAAGTAATCATATTTGAAACATATAATCTGTCCTAGCCTTGGTAATCATATTTGGATATTTGAATAAACAAATTTTGCTTCTTATTTATCCAATTATTCAAGGGAAATATATCTTAATGCATTTTGTTTGCCATTTGAGCTGTAACAGGCTATGTATATGTTTGAATCAGGTCTACATTTATTCTATTTTACATATTTTTGTTCACCTTATTTTCAATGTTGTTCACCTTCTCTTATTAGGAAGTGTTTGGATGCTTCTATAATTCAGTCGTAAGGGTTTTAATCGGCGGAGTTAGACAACGAAGGAAAGGTAGGTGGGGTCTTAGTCAGATTCCTCATTATGGTAATGTACTGTACTTTTATGTTTAGTTCATTTGTGATTTTTGCAAATTAATTGACTATTTATATAGTTAATTAAAAAAGTTTTTTTTTTGTTCGGGTCAGAACAGGTTGATTAAAAAGTTTTATTTTTGTTTTGGATCAGAATGGGCCGATCAAAAAGGGTTATTTTGTTTTGGGTCAAAACGAGTCACTTTGAAAAGGGCATGGCATTTAGATCTTAGAAGGTGTAAAAGTCTATCTCAAATTCTCAATCATGTTCATCAATCATCATTTGAATAACTCCAATGTTAGTAGTTAATATTTTGTTGATGTTTTTTTTTTATAAATTTTGGGAGTGAATTTTTGGCTCTCTTTGTAACACTTTAAGAATGTCTTATAGGAGGCTTACTCACTTTTATAACTGAAATTTTGAGATTCAACTTCCATGACTATTCCGTGTTTAATTTTAACTATACGTAAAAGCAGAGGCGGTGTGAAGTTGCTTATACTAGACAAAGATGACAATGTAACGAGTAAAACAACAAATGTAGTCTACAAGGAAGTTTTTTCCGGCATTTGAATAGTTTTCTGTTTTTTTCTTCCAATGTATGCGTTTGTACAAAATATTATATTTCAAAGTAAATATTATGGTTTTGAATGAAGCCGCGCATCGCGCGGACATCAACCTAGTTAAAAAATATAGAGTAAACTGCCATTTTGGTCCTTGTGGTTTGGCCAGTTTTGCCACTTTAGTCCAAATTTCAAACTTTTTACATCCAGGGCCCTGTGGTTTGATTTTTGTTGCCATTTTAGTCCAAATTTCAAATTTGACCAGGTTTCCCATTAATGACCTGCTATTTTGTCTTTACCCTCAGGGGCATTTTGGTCATTTTAAATTTATTATCTCTTTATTATAACAATTATAATAAAACCCTGATCATCATCATCTTCAACCTCATCTCTCAACATACAGACATATCTCTCTCTCTCAACTTACAACTCTCCTCTCTCTCTAAAATACCACCACCACCCCCACCATCACATCATCCCCACCACCATCCCACCTGAATGACTAGATGCAATTATCAAATTTAGCATCTCAGAGTCATTATTAAACTATTATTATTCTTATAACAAGAAGATACACTATACACTCAAGTATAAGAAAATCTTAAGCCAAATAACTGTCATGGAGGTAGTGTATTGAAAGATTTACATGCATTTTCAAGATGAAGTTCAAATCCAGTAATATTTAAAGGCTATAATGTAATCAACCTGAACATTGTGGTCATCCCAAAAGGAAGGATCCTCAACAAGCTCAAAATGCGGAACCTCAGCAGCTACCAGCTCACCATTTCCACTCGAAATCCTTCTCGAAACCCTATAAACACCCCATCCCCTTTCTCCAGTACTCTGAACAACCCTAGGCCCAGTACAAGCCCCCAATTGACCAACATTAGTCCTCGAAACACTCCTAGCCGGCGTACTATTCGCCGAATCAAACTTCCTACGACTCGAACCAGCACCAACACCAGCATCTAACAACTTATCCTTAATTCCACTCTGATTCAAAACCTCATGAATAAATTCCTTCGAAAACTGAGACGGATCTGGAATCGTATCCAAAGGCGTCCTCGATATCGGTATATCGACTGAAATTGACGGAATCTTCTCGAACTGATTCTCGTTTCCTTCAACTTGACTGTTTTTCGGACAACTTTTCACCATTTTTGAATCGGAAAAAGCTCGATTTGAATCAATAGCGATGAAATTTACGGATTTATTGAGGAAGATTAGTACCGAAAAGTGTGAGATTATCGTTAATCGCCATTGTTAGGGTTTCTGGAAGTGTAGAAAGGTTTTCTGACAGTGGATCAGCTGAAAAGAATAAAGCAGATCTGGGTTTTATTGTTAAAAAAAAATGAAATTTAAAAAATGACCAAAATGCCCCTGTACTAAAGGACAAAATAATCAGTTTTCAATAGTCAAAATAGAGGATTTTTGGATTTTGGACTAAAATGGCAACAAAATGCAAACCACAGGGACCCAGATGTAAAAAGTTTGAGATTTGGACTAAAATGGCAAAAGTGCCCAAACCACAAGGACCAAAATGGCAGTTTACTAAAAAATATATGAAATATATGGGGTGTGGTCCGTGGACCCGGACATGTGGAGAGTCAGGCGGTATACCCTAAATTTTTGAAATCAATTTTGACAGTTTTAGTTTTTAGACTTGACGCTCACATAAACCCTAAGTTTCCTTCATCTCCGGCCGTCGCTCAACCCTTCACCTTCACAGTGCACTTCAGTCTCCGCCGCCGCTCACAGTTAAGGTAAATAATCATGATCGTTCTTTAAAACTCTTTTTATATGCTAATAATTGAACCTTCATTGACCTGTTATTACATCCGATATGTACAGCCCAGGAGAAGTGTGTTGTTCGTGATTATAAGGTGTATTAGTAAGTTTTAGTTGAATCTGTTGAATATTGATTAGGAAATAGATGATTGGATTGAAAAGTTGAGGATCCATGTTAAGTTAGTGAATTAGGGTTTTGTAATTTGGGAATGTGTGCATAGTTTATCTTAATTAAATCGGTTTTCATAGTAGCTAATTTTGCAGCCAACAAGAAGATGGATAGAATCAGCAGTCTTCCAATAGGCGTAATAGAAGCCATCTTATGTCTACTACCGATTCAACAGGCAGCAAGGACAAGTATACTCTCTAAGGAATGGAGGTACCATTGGATCAAAATCCCTAAACTTAAGTTTAGTGAGTATACGTTTGAAGTATCACCTTACGGGGCTGAGCCTTTCGTTTTGGAGCAAATGTCAAGTATCATCAGGAAAATAATGACCAAGAGGTGTAAACTCTTCTATGCCATATACCAAGTTATGTTAATGCACGAGGGTCCAATCCGTGAGTTCACCCTTGCTATGCAAGCAGATGTCTCTTGTGTTGAGATTGACCATATATTACTTCACTTGTCGAAGAAAAATACTGTCAAGAGATTAACACTTGACCTTCATGGGAAATATAAGTTGCCCTTGTCTCTTTTCTCGTTACATCGATTAACGGATCTGTGTCTCTGTGGTTGTGATCTTGAGCATCAACCACCATCCACTGTTGTATTTGGTAGCCTTACAACCTTAAACTTGTATGATATTCGAACCAGTCAAAAAGCGCTTCTGCGTCTTTTATCAAGTTGTCCATTGCTAAAGAGATTGAAGATTGTAAGTTGATAATAATAAAATAAAATGTCAACCCTCATGGTCTTTCGTTACATAACAAGAGAAGCAACTAAAAAAATACAATTGATTTCTCTTCCGGTTACCAGGCCTATCATCTCCGTCTACGTTTGGTTTCCTCAACGAAGAACCATCAGCCATTATCAGCCCTTTTTTCCTTTGGTTTCTGGTTGATTTTTGAGGGTGAGGGTTTTGAATTGATTCCTGCGCTCAAGTTTCAACTACTGGAGTGAAAATTGGTAAAAAATGGTTTATTCTCTTTAATCTATTAGAACGATCCTTGTAACCATCAACCGTTCAAGTTGATATAAGAGAGTACTGAACAACCGAGATAACAGCTCCAGTATTTTTCACCAACCCATCTTTGGTAGTGTTTGTTTGAGAACCTGATTCAGATACACAACGGTCTCTTTGTTTCGTCCACTAGAACTATTTGTGTATGCATTCTTTTGGTAGTTAACAACGCTAATTAGAAAAAAATCTGAAAAAATTAATCATATCGATTGCAATAACAGGATGGATGTGACACACATAGATAGATAAAATGTCACAGTTGTCAAGACTGTTTGTCGGGTTTCCAATGCTCACACAGGGTGATAAACAACGCTGATACACGTAACATCTAGTTATATTCAGATTTAAACAATGCCCGCCTCAATCTTCAATACTTCAGTAAAATACCACTAGTAGAAGAACCCGACACGTCTTCATGTAACAGAGAATGTTTTAGAAATTGAAGGAAAATGAAAAGATTTGTTGAAATCGAATTTGACAACTATGACAGCTTATTAAAAGTATCGTGTGTTGTAGTTTGGAAAGATGACCGAACAGAGATCTGAATAACAAAATGTGGAGAACTTGTTTGTGGCAGGTTCTTCTGCTAGTTACTCGGAATCGATAAATAACCAACACGAAGATCTCTGCGATCGCTAAGGTTTTCATCAACGGACTGATCGGTAACGTTACTCTACCTGTGCTCCGATTTAAGCGGCATGTTCCGATCAACGTTTATCGACATTGTTAAAGGTGATGAAGAGTTTAGAAACCCTAGAATGATTGTGTTTTTACGGGAATAAAACGTGATACTTGAAAAAACGCCAATATATACGGCCCGTATATAGTTATACGGCCCGTATATAGTTATACGGCCCGTATACATGTGCTAACATCAAAAACCCACAAAAATAAATCAATTGAGCCGTATACGTTTTACAAATCGTATACACATGTATACGACTCGTATAACTGTATACGGGCCGTATATAATAAAACCAAAAAAAACATTCTCTGCGCATTTTCCTATTAAAAAACATTCTATACGAGCCGTATAATTGTATACGGCCCGTATACAATAGGGGATGTGAAAATAAGATATAGGGTATGTGGGAATAAGGCACCCCATTTTTTAAATCAATTTTGACAGTTTTAGTTTTTAGACTTGACGCTCACATAAACCCTAAGTTTCCTTCATCTCCGGCCGTCGCTCAACCCTTCACCTTCACAGTTCACTTCAGTCGCCGCCGCTCACAGTTAAGGTAAATAATCATGATCGTTCTTTAAAACTCTTTTTATATGCTAATCGAACCTTGATTGACCTGTTATTACATCCGATATGTGCAGGAGAAGTGCGTTGTTCGTGATTCGTGATTATAAGGTGTATTAGTAAGTTTTAGTTGAATCTGTTGAATATTGATTAGGAAATAGATGATTGGATTGAAAAGTTGAGGATCCATGTTAAGTTAGTGAATTAGGGTTTTGTAATTTGGGGATGTGTGCATAGTTTATCTTAATTAAATCGGTTTTCATAGTAGCTAATTTTGCAGCCAACAAGAAGATGGATAGAATCAGCAGTCTTCCAATAGGCGTAATAGAAGCCATCTTATGTCTACTACCGATTCAAGAGGCAGCAAGGACAAGTATACTCTCTAAGGAATGGAGGTACCATTGGATCAAAATCCCTAAACTTAAGTTTAGTGAGTATACGTTTGAAGTATCGCCTTACGTGGCTGAGCCTTTCGTTTTGGAGCAAATGTCAAGTATCATCAGGAAAATAATGACCAAGAGGTGTAAACTCTTCTATGCCATATACCAAGTTATGTTAATGCACGAGGGTCCAATCCGTGAGTTCATCCTTGCTTTGCAAGCAGATGTCTCTTGTGTTGAGATTGACCATATATTACTTCACTTGTCGAAGAAAAATACTGTCAAGAGATTAACACTTGACCTTCATGGGAAATATAAGTTGCCCTTGTCTCTTTTCTCGTTACATCGATTAACGGATCTGTGTCTCTGTGGTTGTGATCTTGAGCATCAACCACCATCCACTGTTGTATTTGGTAGCCTTACAACCTTAAACTTGTATGATATTGGAACCAGTCAAAAAGCGCTTCTGCGTCTTTTATCAAGTTGTCCATTGCTAAAGAGATTGAAGATTGTAAGTTGATAATAAAATAAAATGTCAACCCTCATGGTCTTTCGTTACATAGCTAATTTTTGCAGATGTGTGACGGTGAAACTATCGATGACAGTGGAGATTCCACCATTGCTGATCTCATTAAGTGTATACTAGGCATTGAGTATCCGTGTGCTTTTTTTTTCATCTTTTTGGTAATTATTATATCTACATGGCATATACTTGATTATAGTTTGGTTTGGTCTGCTACTAATTTTTGTTTTGTCCATGGTTCAAGTGTTTTCTTCCGCTTCCGAAAGAGCTTCCAACAACATTGGTCCACTTGAAATACTTGCGTTTTAAATTGGTATGGTTTAGGCATGAATATGCGGTACCTTTTCTTCTTCTTTTACTTAGAAGCGCCCCAAACCTGGAGAAACTTAAATTAGGCGTAAGTAACAAGAATCCATGTATTCTTCTACTTGTTTTGATTTTTATATCAAAATACACTCACACAAGACACTTGATGTAGATTTCGTACGAGGATGACATTTTTGATGAATCTTATGTCAAAAAACACCCCTTTCAACACGAAGATTATTCAGATTTTATGTTGAAGCATCTTAAAGAATTGAAGATTCTAGTTTTTAGTGACGCCCTTAATGAGTTGGATTTTGTGAAGCTTATACTGGCTAAGTCACCTGTACTAAAGAAGGCGAGAATAGTCATGTTGGATGACATTGATAAGGATGAGAAATTGCGGATTTCAAATATCCTTTTAAGCTCCCCATGCGCACCACCTGTGGTAAAACTCAGTGTTTGTTGAAAACCCCATTAGTCATAGCACTTAGTTGTTTATGTTGAATGTTTCGTGAAATGAATTGTTTTGTTTCGTTTCTATCTAATATGGGGTTTTTAGAATTATGATCTTTTGCTACTTGAATTTGTTAAAAATATAACGCTTCACGTGTCTTAAATAATCGAGACTAGAACAACTGAAAACCGTCTCGACCATCTTTTGTGGTCCTTTCGTTCGTTGCTCTCCATCCTCTCGAGAGGTTTTCAATTGAGACAGTTTTCAATAGAGATTTGTTCAATAGGTGGGTTGAGACGGTTTCACCTATCTGCTGCCCAGTCACCTAGTGGCTGGCTTATAATGTTTGTCGTGTGGCCTTGCGCTCATGAAACATGGTTGGTTTCACCGCAAGGGTTCTCAACATATACCAATGAGCAATCAACCGAACCTCAAAAGTTGGTTCATTTGACCAGATCATCAACATAACTGTGTTGCTTGCTGGGTTTACAAAATGTTACAACAAAGTTGAATTTAATTGGATATATTTTATAAAAAAAATCTGATTATATTTTGATAGTTTTGGTCATCTGATCCGGTAACAGTCCTCATGGTTAAAAAAAAGTCTTAGTCATGGGACACTTTTTTCTACAACGAGTTCATTTTGACCCGAACTTACTTTCTTTAAAACATGTTCCGACCTGAACTTATTGGTGAACCAAAATGACCTGGTTGTAAAGCGATCCGTCCTGACCTCATACCTCACCTGTCTGACAGATATTTCCTCATCTGCTTACAAATCTTTACGGTAGTATATTTTTACCACCACCGGTAACATACATAAATCGATATTACAGTAACATGACACAAACAAACACAATAACAATTCAAGACACATTATCGACTTAATGATTTGGGCCGAGAAGCGAGAGAAGAAAGGTCCGATAATGACCAGACGTCTCAGAGTGAACCGCATCATTCAAACTCTTGTTGTACTTTTTACGGTACTCGGCCTTTATATATTGCATATCAATCTCGACTCTTGTCACAATCACCCTTATAAGTCTTGTGTCAAAGGTCCCTAAGCCTTTCATTGCCTTATAAAACATCTACAAACATTTTAAATTCAATATGGGTATAAAACTATCATATCGCAACATTAAACAGATTTAACCGAATAAACATTTCACCTTTGCAAAATACTTTGCGGGATTTTCAGCACATTGTAAGATTGTCAAAAGCGCGGTTTTAAATAACCCTGATGTTTCCTTCTTTACGGCCTGCAAAATGGTCAAAAAACGCGTGTAAGTCATTGGTTAGGAAAATATTAGAAATGCTTTCATGTTTCTTGTGAGAACCTTTTTGAGTGATCCACCATACATGTCATGGTAACATGTGTTTATAGCAACCAAATGTGCTCTACTTCTTTCGCTAAAAATTTGCACGAAAACCTTCTCATCGGTTCCTAATCTCTTTTCGCCGGCTTTGTACAATGCTTTTGCATCTTTTGCAGCCATTTCTCTATCGACTTCCATGCCTTCATATCGTTGTTTGCTTATATAAGCGAGCAAAATCTGCACAAGAAACCAACTTTTAGTCAAAATGATGCATCCCCACCATGACATTATGTGCAAAAATCAAAAATTGGTTAATGTTTGACCTTTTGGTTATCCCCAAAGATTTGTAGCTTGATGTCATTTTCAAGATGAGTTCCGAAAGTCGAATGGTATATTTGCGTGACCGCTTGTAACTGCGAAGATGTTCGAGAGCATATCACTTCGGTTATACCTTCAAGATCAATGAAGCTTTTAGTCAATCCTTTTTTCAATATATGGGCATCTCTTGCTGCTGGATCATGCATCCAATATGAAACTGCAATCTTTAACATGACTTTCAAAGTCAAACATAACACTTTGCAAATTCAAAGTTCACTTTCATTATTTTAGAGTTTCTGTTCAATCTTTCTTCTAAAGTAACTATCTTTCCATAGATCACTTTAGAATAAAACCCATATCTGAAACTACATTTATTCTCAACAATTTTGAAATTCTAAACTAGTATGTTTGACTCTTAAAAGTCAAACATAACACTTTCCAAATTCAAAATTCACTTTCATTTTTTGTTCAATCTTTTTTTCTAAAGTAATTATCTTTCTAGAAGATCAGTTTAGAACAAAACCCATATTTGAAACTACATTTATTCTCAACAATTTCGAAATTCTAAACTAGTATGACTCACAAATAGTCAAACCAACACTTTTCAAATTCAAAATTTACTTTCATTGCTTATGTTTTTTGTTCAATCTTTTTTCTAGAGTAACTGTCTTTCTAGAGGATCATTTAAAAATAAAACCCATATTTTAAATCACACTTATTTTCATCAATTTAGAAATTCAAAACTAGTATGTTTGACTCAAAAAAGTCAAAATGGTCCTCTGTTTTGTACCTGCAGGTGACCACTAAGTTCAGAAGCCAAACGTTTAAGGATGTCTTGAGCATACATTGTCTGGTACTCTTGTCGGATATACGCGCGCTGTGTTGCGTCTCGATGAGCAAGAATACCGATCACTGTCGCGGTATCACACCCGAGTCCTGATCAAATCCAAAAATGGGAAATTGGAGTCTTGATTCTAACAAAATCAATCAAATTCAAATAATTTACCTTTGAAAGCTTTATATAACTGAATTGCATCTTCTCGGGGTGAAACCGGCACCGGCGAAACAGTTATTGTGGCCATTTGGATTGATTTTGATTAGGAAAAAACAGAGGGTGGGTTCAAAGAGATAGAAACAGAGCATTTAAATAGAAATTAAAATGGACCGGTTCAAATGGGTCAAAAAGATATATCTAATATATGTATATAAAATAAATAAAAAAACAGGTGATTGTTGTTTCCTTTGTCTTGGTCACCTATTTTGATTATTTCAGATGAGACTATGTATTAAACTAGTAAATTTCCCAACGCATTGCAACGGGTTCGAAATATAAAGTAATTCGAATTTTTACCGTTTAATAAAAACATATTATATTTGGTCTGACTTGTTTCTGAACAAAAGTTATGTCAAAACGTAGATAAACTAAAAACGTACATAAAAATAAGCACGAAAACGTATTACATTTGATCTGATTTATTTGACTTATTTGCGAAAGAAATTAGGTTGAAACGTTAACCAATTTTAACTTATACCAACACGTACATAAAAATAAGCAGGTAAGAAAATTAAGTTTTTGATGTTAAAGAATGGTACGCCGCGTTGCGGCAGCATCGAAACGTAAAGTAACTCGAATCTTTACCATCTGATGTAAACGTATTATATTTGACCCGACTTGTTTTAAAACAAAACTTATGTCAAAATGTAAACCAACTAAAAATGTACAAAAGAAAAGACACAAAAACGTATTATATTTGAGCCTACCCATTTACAAAAAAAAAAAAAAAAAAAAAAAAAAAAAACCATTAAAACGTAAATCAACCTGAATTTATACCGATACGTACATAAAAATAAGCACGTAAATATTAATTACAAAGTTATTAAAAAGTTGAGGGGTAATAAATATTGAAATAGGTAAGAATGTATATAAAATAAAAGGATGAGTTGAAATTTGGAACATATTGAAATTTGTAATTTTTCTTCTTTGGGTTAGATTAGATTCATATCTTAGTCTATAGTTGTTTAGACTTTTACCATTTTCTTGGAGTATCTTTAGATTGAACGATGATCAACAGGAGATTGATAACACTCAAAAAGAATATATTTTCTTGTCAATATTCGTTTGTTTGTATTGTTTCATTTAACAAATAAGCCAAGCCAACATATGAAAATTACAAGGGTGTTGTTAAATGCATTCTTCTTTTTTTCAAATTTTACCAGTTGCACTCACCTCTTGAAGTTTTTAAATAAATACAATCAAACCTTATATTTTTTTTTAATTGCATTAGGAAACATCCCTATTTTTTTCTAGAGGTTTATTTACTTTTCATAATTTTAAATCTTTAAAATATACATGTATACTGAAAAGAAGGAGCACAACATCAAAAAACCCCACCCTTATTACGTCATGTATTCTTTTTTTTTTTTTAACAACTAAGGGAACTTTATTAATACCCCAAACTTCTTACCATCCTAGCAAGGTACTAAAATGGAAAGAATATTACACCAAAGTTTACACAGAATTATTATAGAAACAAATTAAATCCAAAATTTAGCCAGAATTCTACAAAATAAAAAAAAGGTTTGGAGCATGTGGGGATGGATCTTTTTATAAAAAGTTTTGCTTTTTAATCATGAACTAGTTTATTTTCCACTCGCGCGTTGCGGCGGGGACCCAATGACTGTAAAACGCGTGTCAACAACGGCAAGCAAATATTGAATATCAAAATATAAATAAAAATGACGTGGTAAGGATAGTCACTTCGTCCTAAAAAACGATTTTAAATAATCTAATATATAATAATAGGACCCACACGTCTTACACGTTGGAATTTCGGTTGTTTTCCGTTCAGTTATTATGGTGCTAACACGTTAAAATATGGATGAGCTCGGTACCGATAACGGCTCCGAAATTACCGATCCGGAAAATCTTGAAATTAGGTACCGGCACCGAAATTACTCGGTACAATACGGTATGGTATTTGAAGGGTAAGATCAATAAATACAGGTATGGTGCTAGACCGGTGTTGAACCGAAAGTAACGATTCTGAAAACGCCAAAAGGTGGATACCAAATTAGTACCGAAAATGATTTGGTATAGTAAATTTGGTACCGATACGATACCGGTTTGATTACAAGATTTGATACGATTTGCTCATCAATAATCTAAATATCCAAGTTAATTTTACATGCTACAATTCATTCATTAAAAAAAAGGACAAAAAAGAAAGCAAAATAAGTTGTTGTGTATATAAAACCTCATTCAAACGAAATACAGTTTACTTACCGTGTGTATGAAAAGTAATCTAAACGGTGCAATTACTTGCATTGCTACAGGATTTGATGAGCTCGGTACCAACCGGTACCGAAAATACCGTTACCGAAATCCCCAAAAGTGGGTACAGGTAATGAATATACCTGGTACGGTACGGTTCGGTAAATCCTCATTCAAACGAAATACAGTTTACTTACCGTGTATATGAAAAGTAATCTAAACGGTGCAATTACTTGCATTGCTACATGATTTTTGAGGGTAAAAAACGGTGAATACCGGTGCCGAACAGGTACCGAAAATACACCCGGTTTAATAAATTTATTACCGGTATCGGTACCCGATACTATTTGCTAATCACTTAGTAATGTTACTATTAAAGTATATTTTTAAATTTAATATGTTATGTTACTGTTCATTCATTTGGTTTTTTAATATATAGTTAAAAGTTAAATTTTTGCCCGCGCGTTGCGGCGGGGACCCAATGACTGCAAAACGCGTGTCAGTAACGGCAAGCAGATACCGAATATCAAAACATAAATAAAAATGTCGTGAAAATGATAGTCAATCCGTCCTAAGAAAAGCGATTTTAAATAACCTAATATATAATAATAGGACTCACACGTCCTACACATTGGAAATTCGGTTATTTTCAGTTTAGTTATTACGGTGCTAACACGTTAAAATATGGATGAGCTCGGTACCTGTAATGGCACCGAAAGTACCGATTCGGAAAATCATCGAAATTAGGTACCTGCACCGAAAATGCTCGGTACAATACGGTATGGTATTTGAAGGTAAAAATCAATAAATATAGGTATGGTGCTAGACCGGTGTCGAACCGAAAGTAACGATTCTGAAAACGCCAAAAGGTGGGTACCAAATTGGTACCGAAAATGATTTGGTATAGTAAATTTGGTACCGATACGATACCGGTTTGATTACAGGATTTGATACGATTTTCTCATCAATAATCTAAATATCCAAGTTAATTTTGCATGCTACAATTCATTCATTACGTAAAAAGACAAAAAAATAAAGCAAAATAAGTTTTTGTGTATATAAAACCTCATTCAAACGAAATACAGTTTACTTACTGTGTATATGAAAAGTAATATAAACTGTGCAATTACTTGCATTGCTACGTTGCTACAGGGTTTGATGAGTTCGGTACCAGCCGGTACCGAAAATACCGTTACCGAAATCCTAAAAAATGGGTACCGGTACCGAATATAACTGGTACAGTACGGCTTGATACGATCGGTACTGGTACGGCACCGGTATTTGAGGGTAAAACCCGATGAATACCGGTGCCGAACGGATACCGAAAATACACTCAATTTGATAAATTTGATACCGATACCGGTACCCAATACTATTCATTTATTTCTATTTTTATTGAGCTCGGTACCAACCGGTACCGAAAATACCGTTACCGAAATCCTCAAAAATGGGTACCGGTACCGAATATACCTGGTACAGTACGGCTTGATACGGTCGGTACTGGTACGACACCGATATTTGAGGGTAAAACCCGATGAATACCGGGGCCGAACGGATACCGAAAATACACTCAGTTTGATAAATTTGATACCGATACCGGTACCCAATACTATTCATTTATTTCTATTTTTATTACTTTTAATTAAAGACGCTTTTTAATATTTATTGATTGTTACTGTTCAATCATTTGGTTTTTTAATATATAGGGTAATGTGTAAATTGACAGTGTAGCATGTATGTTCTTGGTTTGTTATTCTGATTTGGTAATTGGGTTTTAATTTGAAGTTTAAAAAATATTTTTTTTTTTTAAATAAAAGTGTGTGTATGTGTGTGTAAAACCATTGATTCTAGCTGAGTTGATATGAGTTTTTAGTTACAATTCTTATTTTAAGGATTGTAGCACACACTGTTACATTATGCTTAGTTTTTAGTTTTTATGTAAAATGTAAATTGTATAGGTAGAGTTAAGAATCTTAAAACGTAATATTTATGTTTATGTATGTTTGTTTGTTGTGAGTTGAAGTTGGTTGTGAATTCTTAGTGTAAAATGTGTGCGAAATGGAATTTTAAAAGGATGGAATTAGAAAAGTTTTAAAATCATTCCTTTAGAAAGGGGATGCAAAAAATAAAAAGAGCGGGTGTATTTAGTCACACCTAAATTACAAAACATCTTAGAAATAGTCTCACTCCCTCTCTATATATATAATTAAGGGTAAATTACATTTTGAGTCCCTGTGTTTTATGGGTTTTAACTAGTTGAGTCCAAAAGCAAAAAGTTTAACGACCTGAGTCCCTATAAGCATTTTCTTTAACCATTTGAGTCCAAATTTCTAACTTCATCCACCAAGTCTGTTAACTATAAGGGTAATTTGGTCATTTACACCCAAAGTACAAGTCTTGTATGCACATGAGTACAACTTTAATGCATTAACTTTTACTTTTAATATTATAATATATATATAAATATAAATTATGTACCTTTCTCCAGCCACCACCACCGTCTCTCTCTCTACCTTTCTCCAGCCACCACCAACAACCATCCCCAGCCACCACCCTCAACCACCAACAACTGTCCCAGCCACAAACAACATAACAGAACCGATACACACCCAAAATCTCAGACAATAAAAGAATAAACATCCTACAAAACCCAACCCCAACAGACAACAAACACTATGCCCAAACTCAATTCTTCCTCTAAACACTACCCGTAAAAAAACCCACATCAACAAACACCCATATTGGGTAAATTACTTTTTAATTGTTCTTTTTACTGAAGGGACAGTGAAAGTAACATATTTTGAAGCATATTAATATAGTTTTATTTCATTTTTTGTTCTTAGAAATCACATGAACAAAAGGAGCAGAAAGATGATGATCCTGCAAAAGTGCGCTTGAAGGACCAGTTAACTTTAATGAAAATCATGGGGATATTTCTGCAAAGGATGTCAATTCGCTTACTGATGTATGCTATGAAATCAAGCATTAACCTCTGTTACCCTCACCAACCATTAACCTCTGCTACCCTCACCAACCATCGAGAGAGGATCATTTAGTGGTTGCATATGAAATCAAGCATTAACCTCTGCTACCCTCACCAACCATCGAACTAGTATCCGTCTTGGATGAACAAGATAAAGAAACTGAAGAATATGATGATGAAATTGAGCGAAATGGGGATCGGGTTTGTGTGACTTGTTACCATGATGATGTTTCAATTGTTGAAGATCGTCTTGTTGTTGTTGAAAAATCGGTGGTGGATGTTGTGGTATTGACGGTGTAGTGGTGGAGGTACAGCGGTGGTGGGTGTTGTGGTGGTGACGAAGAAGGTGCAGCGGTGGTGGTGACGGTGGAGGTGCAGCGGTGGTGGGTGTTGTGGTGGTGACGGTGTAGTGGTGGTGGCGACGGTGGTGTTGACAGTGGAGGTATGGTGGTGGGATGGAGATGGTTTAGGTAGAGAGAGAGAGAGAAGAAGTTATGGAGAATTTGGTCACTTATGACCTGATATTGATCTAGAGAATATATATAATAAAATGGTTTTTTAATTAAAAGGGTAATTTGGTCATTTAACAAAAGTTAACAGAATAATTTTAACAATGTTAGAAATTTGGACTCAAATGGTTAAAGAAAATGCTTATAGGGACTCAGGTCGTTAAACTTTTTGCTTTTGGACTCAACTAGTTAAAACACATAAAACACAGGGACTCAAAAAGTAATTTACCCTATAATTAATTAATTAACAATTATCTATATCTATCTATATATTTCACTCTCTCTATAATTAATTAATTAATTAATAATTATCTATATATATATATATATATATTAAAATTTCTAGAGCATGAATAGTGAAATGGATTTTATATTTAAATTTTATTATTATAATTATATTTGACATACTTTGTTTTTTATAACTTTTAAAATATGATTTTTATAAGATTTGAGAAAATAGTTGTAACGTGGTTATTTTTATTTACATCTCAGCATAAATTTTAATCAAATCCATACAACCGCGATGAACAGTAAACATAAATTAGATATATGTCAAATAATATAAATTTACTAATAGAGTTAAATACCCGGATAGTCCCTGTGGTTTGGTCTTTTTTCACCTTTAGTCCCTAACTTTCTAAAATTACCTCTATAGTCCCCAACTTTTCAATTTTCGTTCCCGGATAGTCCCTGACGCGGATGGAGGTTAGTTTTTTCCGTTAAGTGGGTGTGAAATTACTAAAATGCCCTTGTTATTAAAATATAGAGCCACCTCTATCCTACCTCTACCCACCCCACCCTACCCCCTCTCCCCTTTCTCTCTTCCTCTTCCTCTTTCTCGTTTTTGTCTGCAAGATCAAACCACCACCACCTCATCTTCCCCACCCTCACCACCCTTCACCACCATCTCGTTTTTCTTGACCCGGTGACCGGTGCACCTCCAGCCGGTAGCCGGTCGTCTATCTTACCAGTCAAACACCCACCCCCATACACCCACACCCCTCGTCTCTATCTGATTCGGCTCCGAAGACCGAAGATCGGGGATTCCGGCCAGCTCCGCCATCTTCTCCGGCCGACCACACCCACACCTGCAACATTACTCACCCACCACACTGCAAATTCAACAATTTTTTTTTCGAATCTTCACAGTATGAGCAAATTCAAGACTCTAGAGATCTCCACTTTAACAACAATATCATGAAACAGAGAGATTTGTGGAAGGATCGACGAGAGAGACTCGGTGGAGAGAGAGACACGGGAGAGAAAGGGGTGCCGGCCGTGCCGGCTGCGACACACGGCAGCGGACCACCAAGCACCACCTCCACCATCTCCAAATATGAAATCAACCGTGCCTATGATCAAGCATTCTCTGTAAAATAGGTGATGCTTGATTATATAAAACGCAATTTTCTGCAAGCGGGTTATGTGTAAAAAACATCTACCAGGTAATGTTATCGATTTGTTTGTTTATTGAGAAGGAGAAACGTGTTGTTGATGAGCGACTGATTAAAGAGAATCGAAGTTGGAGTGTTGTTTTGATAGCAGATCTGTGTATGTGTATGGCAGATTGAAGAAGAGGGTGGGGTGGATGGAAGTGCAGGGGAGGATAAAAAAAGAAAGAGAGATAAAGGTGGGGTGGGTTTTTTTTTCATAAATGAGTGGGTCCCACATATAAATAAATCTATCAAATAGGTTAAGTTATTTTATTTTTTAGTAAGGGTATTTTTGTCATTTCACACCATATTAAATTCTTAACTGAGAAAAGTAAGATGTTAGGTCTAGGGACTATCTGGGAACAAAATTGCAAAAGTTGGGGACTATAGTTGTAATTTTAGAAAGTTAGAGACTAAAGGTGAAAAAAGGGCAAACCACAGGGACTATCTAGGCATTTTTCTCTTACTAATATTTATAACAAAATACGTGAAACTAATATTCATTCTTTACTATGATAGGCATAGAAATAATGTTATATTTTCTTAAAGTAAAACTCGGCCTGAGTTGACCTACTAGATCCGATTATGGCCGAGGTTGACCGCGCTTGACCAATTCCGAGTAATTAGGCGGAGTTGAAGAAAGTCGTCTCGGCAGCCTACCTTGGAGTGATTACTCGGAGAATACTCGCACTTGGTTTTCTATACAATATAATAATGTTATTATTGTTATTATGGTTTATTTAAAAAAACTAAGGGAACATAAAATCTTATTCATGATAAAAAAAAAATATATATATATATATATATATATATATATAGATAAATTGGCCTGTGGGCTCGATACTAAAACCTAGATATTATATGCCAATAATATTAGATAATATAGTTTATTAGATTAGTATGAGCCCACGGGCTCATTAGGTTATTAGGGTTTTATTATGATTTCTATATATTGTAATCTTATCATTCAATAATAATAGTCTTTCACCATTTGACATGGTATCAGAGCTTTAAGGTTCTGGTTACCTTCTCCTTCCCTGCGCCACCACAGTGGTCGCCACCATGTTCAAACCCTAGACGGGGCGGCGTGCCACCACTGCCGCCGCCCTGTCCATCTTCGTTTTCCTTTTCGTTTTTTCTCATAATCGATTGAAGCAAACCTATTTTTTCCGTCATTTGCCGCTGCCTATTTTGTGCTCCCCATTGCTGCCTTCGTTTAATATTAATCACAATTGGAAATTAATCAATTTTACTGATTAATATTATACGATTGTAGGCATTGATCAATTTGGATATTAATATTTTTTTTATTTATGTGCCACCGTGCCAACTGAGTATGTAACAACTATGATACCAATTGTTTACACAAAGCATTTACTATTGTGATTCAAGTATATTGCCGCCATCATTTATTTGACCAAGATTTTCTCAAAATGGAAAATATAACAACGAAATCCTTTGTTTTTTTAGTGAATAAGTTTTTTTTTTTTTAAAGATAAACTTCATTAAAACACAAGCTACCTCAAACCGAGGCAACCGAAAACAAATTTACACCAATCTGCCCAAATTTGCTTCTTATGTTTCATCACCGTCTTCATTCGTTGGTAACCAGTTTCTATGTCTCTAAGATCACATTCTACCAATTCTTGTTCCATCTTCTCCAATTCCTCCTCAGACAAGTGCGTTGCTAAACTTAGAGTTTTTTTTGTATCTTTGATCCAATGTTTCCAAGATCAAGTTCAGGTTACATATATGTTGTGTTACGATGAGCAAGGGGGTCGCCGCATTAAACGCCACTTGTAGGATCACAAGAACTGTCATTGAAGACTATGGATGGCAAAGGCAAAATCAAGCAAAATACGGATTTGTTGGCAAAAGTTTGGATTCTTGAATCGATCGAAGCACGTTTATCGTTTATCTTATTATTATTGTTTTTATGTTTTCTAGTCCAACCTTTTGGTTTTCTTCTGCTTAGACTGCGGGGGAATATTAGATAATAGAGTTTATTTATTAGATTAGTACGAGCCTACGGGCTCGTTAGGTTATTAGGGTTTTGTTATGATTTCTATATATTGTAACCTAATCCTTCGATAATAATTCATTCAGTCTTTCACCTTCTGACACTAAAAACGATTGTTCATTTTTTTTTTAAGTTTAACCAAACTGAGAATGGACATTAACACTTAAAAATAGATTTTCTTGCTATTATTTGTTTATTAACTGTTAAGAAAATATGTTTGTTTATATCCTTTCATTCAACAAATAAACGAAGATATATTAATATATATACACACACAAAAACGAACAAGTATGAACGTACAATGTGTTGAATATTCATGAATGCAAATTGAATAAGTAATAATGTTGCCCGTGTTTGTTCATTTAGCTAATCGGATATAAAATTATATATTGTTCATTTGATAAATAAACGAATTTTAACAACCATTTTACTAAAGGGTTCACTAAATGTTCGATTTTATTCACTAAAATCTATAATATATATATATATATATATATAGGTAAAGAGTACGGTACAAATTACCTTATCGTACATTATATACGCGAGCATAATAGCCATACACGTGTCCTGATTGGTTTTTTCATATATAAGGTTAAATGAGACAATCAATTCAATCATCTGAGGGTAAATTCGTCTCTTCATTCAATCAGCGAGCGAGAAGTTCGTTACACTAATATCCCGGTATTTATCATTCGAATCAATTTCAAATTTTTCATAATTCTCAATTTGCAGTTATCGTTCTTCTGTGTTAGGGTTTTATTCAGTTGTTTTTTTTTCGATGGATCCACAGAGCAGCGCTGGACGTGCAAATGTTGACCTATCGGTGATCATGATCAATTATCTGCATATCAGAGAGTTTCTATTGAGGATGTTTTAAATCCGCCATTTGCAAATTCAAATCCAATTGCAAGTTCAAGTGCTCTAAACGATTGTTTTAATGGTAATTATGTTAATTCAGATCTCTGAAATGTTCGTATACCTGTTTTTTGTTTAATCGCTTCTCTGATTTTACATTTTTGTAACTGTTTTTGAAGTTTGAATGTTGAGTATATTTTTTGACATGAAAGCAACATGTACAAATTCGCATGTTATTAGTCTTTTCAATTTGCATTTGATGTTTTTTTCCTTAACTATTTCGCATGCTATGGTATATTAAATCGCATAGATAAATCACATTAATCAAAATCATCAATTTCGCATGTTTTCTTTATAGATTTCGCATGTTTTTTTGATTTTTATGATTTGATTCATTTAGATGAAAGGGTATACACTCCGGAGGTTCAAGCATCAGCTACACCTGTGGTTGGAATGCAATTTATCTCTATTGAACAAGCATATGCGTTTTACCAATCATATGCTAAGTTAGCTGGTTTTTCTATTCGGAAAGGTGGTGAAGTACACAGTGGTGGTATAATCAAAACTAAGTATTTTGTTTGTTCTAAAGAGGGACATAAGCCACTGTGTATTGATGATCGTTCGAAGTCAAAAAAACAATTCAAAACAAGGAACAGGGGGACTATTAGAACTGGATGCAAAGCTCAACTTATGATTTGCACTGTGGATGGTAGATTATATACAGTAAAGAGATTTGTTGATGGTCATAATCATAAGTTCGTTTGTCAAGATGATATTCACATGCTGCCAGCTTACAGACAATTGTCAGATGTCCAGGAGGAGTTGGTTTGGGAACTAGGCACTTTAAACCTTGGTCCTGTTAAAGCTTTCCATATTACGAGGAAACGTTATGGTGGTTTCGAGAACGTTGGTGCCACGGTTGATGATTGCAAAAATTTTAGGAAGAGAATTAACAGCTATATAGGAGAATATGATGCTGACATTGTGATTAATAGGATGACTGACAAAAAACAGTATTTAGCTGATTATTCGTGAAGGGGTAAGGTCCCAAAAACCTCATAACAAGTATTTGAGACCATACCACAACCTGGCTTTCTAACCTTTTAACCTTGCGCGACCGCGCACTGGTCTTACAAAAGAAAGAAAGAAACCAGCAATCTATAATCGCGCGCCCAAAGGAGAACATAAATCCTTGCGCTTTCTCCCATTAGCAAAGGGTAAAAATCCTGAGATCAATACTTCCGCCTAAATATCCAGACCTGGATAATTACCCAGACTTAGGATTTATTCATTCAGTGGTCTCCACACAATAAGGTGTCACACCAGATTACAGCAGTAATCTTCTAGAAGAAATATAATCGTGCACCACCCAGACGGTTATAACCGTCTGGACACGTGTCATTGCCACAGACGTCCCTGAAATCACAACAAAGGCATGTAATTGGAGAGTAATCTCCACTTGATCACATTACACGTGGCAAACCCCCAGCCCTTGATCAAGACCACGATCCGTGTGCTCTCACGTCGGATCAAAGAACTTAAACGGAAGGAAATGTAACCGCTTACGGGGTTAACATCTTCCGTTAATTTTTCATTAACGGGTTTTCCCGCCCAAACGACTCCCGGCTATAAATATGAGAAGCAACCCAGGTATGAATTCAGATTACACACACTTCTCAAATACATTCTCTTCTCCATTACCAATACTTATTCTCACACCGGAGTCGGGTCAAGGAGAGAACCCTCTTCTCCCCTTGGCGAGGCTAACGGTGTTCTTTTTTGCAGAACCATCGGAGAAGAAGAGCAGCTGCAACTGAATCAATCGAGAGAGAGCTAACCTTTTTATGCGGATTCAAACCCCCTGGATATCTCGGTTCCGACCATTTATCTAGTGTTTCTTCAATTCGTTTGAATATTCTGTTGATGATGGCAAACGTTTAACTGGTTTGTTCTGGGCTGATGGTTTATGTAAGCTTAAATATATGGAATTTGGCGATGTGATATCCTTTGATGCAACTTTCAAGACAAACAGGTTAGTGTTTGGAGACAAACATGTTTTTTTTTTTACTATTTTCGCATGTTATATGTCTTCATGAACTGTGATATCGCATGTGTAAAATTGGTGTTGACTATATCGCATGTTATACTTTTGTTTTCGCATGTGTTTTTTTGTAATTCGCATATTTTCAACGTATTTTAGCATGTGTTGTGCAGGTACAAGATGGTGTTTGTCCCGTTCACTGGCATTGACAACCACTGTCGAAATGTAACATTTGGAGCTGGGTTGTTGGCATCGGAGATCATTGAATCATATAAATGGCTTCTGAATTCATTTTTAAAGTCGTTTGGTTCGCAGCCAAAGGTTGTAGTGACTGATCAAGACCCTGCTATGAAACAGGCTATTGAGGAGGTTTTCCCTGTCAGCAGACACAGATTGCGCATGTGGCACATAATGAAAAAAGTGGCAGATAAGGTATAGTAAGCTATATTGTCTTCTGTAAGTGTTATTTTTTTGTATATTATGTTTTTTTGTTATAGGTTGATATAAAAAGCATTTATTGTCATAGGTTGGACACGAGTTGTGCAATAACGATGAGTTTAAAAGGAGGATGTGCGATATTGTATGGACTGATTCGATTGAGCCCGAAGAATTCGAGAGACAGTGGAAGTTGGTGATGATTGAGTTTGGTCTCACAGAAAACAAATGGATTGATGATATGTTTGGGATGAGATCCATGTGGATTCCTGCTTTTTACCGACACGAGCCAATGTCGGGACTTATGAGAACAACATCAAGATCAGAGAGTGAGAACCATTTTTTCTGCCAGGTGTCTAATTCACAACTCACCCTCGTAGAGTTTATGAATCATTTCGACGGTGCAATGGATGTCCAACGTTTTAATCATAGAAAGAATGATCATATTTCAAGATATACGGAGCCTGCTGATTTGACCGGAACTTCTTTGGAAGAAGATGCTGCTAAGAGATTCACCAGGTCTATATTCTTTGATCAGCAAATAGAGATTTGTGGTACAATTTCTGAATGTCTGCCGATGGACACCAAAGTAGAGGGTCCACAGATCAGGATAATGTTGAAGGACTTTAAAGCACATGGAAATGGTTTATTGGAGGTATTATAATACATGCGAATTTATTATGTTACACATGCGATTTTAAAGTTAACCCTTTACATGTTGTAAGACATGCGAATTTAATATGTTACACATGCGATTTTAAAACTGATTCAATTACATGTTTTTTAAGACATGCGAAATTGTCATGTTTCACATGCGAATTTAATTTTGAATGTATATTTTTTTTTTGTTGGTTTTTCCTAGGTGTGGTTCAAGAACCTTGAAAATGATGTAACTGCACAATGTAGCTGTTTGCGTTTTGAGCAGTATGGGCTGCTTTGCAAACACATTTATTTCCTTTTCAAGATGTTTGGTGTTAAAGAAATACCAAACAAGTATGTTATGAAGAGATGGACGAAGGATGTTGTTCCGAATGAGTTAAATGTGAAGTACAATCTAAATGTGGGTGGCAAGGATGTGCAACACAAGGCTAAACGGATTGCTCGTGAAATCATCCACACAGGGGAGTATTTGGTTAGCAATTTGATTTCCGACCTCGATCAACTTGTTTTAGTGAGGGATCAAATGATGCAGCTCAAAGAGAGAGTGGATCAGAGTCGTATAACCAAGCAACTTGATCCAAAATTTGACTGATTTTCCAAGTTGATTGGTTATCAACAACCCGTAACTAATGCTCCTCCTACTGTCCGTGTGCCGGCTGGTATAAGAAACAAAGGTAGAGGCTCGCATAAAAGGATTAAATCTAAGAAAGAACAAATGATCAGCCGCAGGGGGAAAAGGTCAAGGACATGTAGCGTATGTAATGTAAAAGGTCATGACATTCGGACTTGCGAGGAGCTGAAAGCCAAACTACAAGGTAAACAGCAAAAAAAGAAGAAGAAGGGCATCCAGATCGAAAATGTTGATAGAGACAAAGACAATGAGGTTGAAGATGATGAAGAGGAAGATGAGTTTGAAGATTACAGTAGTGATGATGGATCTGAAGAAGAAGATAAGTGGGAGGAGGTTTCTGAAGATGATGAGGATGAGTAGTTTATTCTAAATGGACATGCGAATTTATACGAAACACTTGCGATTTTTTATCTTCATCTGTTTATATCAGTTTTCATGCGATTATATTTTTTAAACATGCGATTTTATAATCAACAGTTAATATAAATTTTCACATGCGATTTCACTTTTATTACATGCGATTTGTTAGTTATCTTGTTTTTTGTTATGTGACAATGATGGCTATATCATTCATGCGATTTAATATTAAGAGATAACATAATATGTTAAAAAATATGTACACAAAATATAATAATAGTTATTGTCTAACACACCCATTACCAAAAAAACGATTAAAAAGAGTTTTTTAGTTACTTGGAGTAAATATTTTGTCACGTTCAGAAGAGCTGAACTCCATCTTCTCCTTCACAGTGTTCAGAGCATCTGTCAGGAAAGAGAAGGCCAAGTCATCAGCTCGAGATTGCTCTTTTATGTGATCCAAAGCTCTGTCCTTGAAGCTTGATGGTGGTTCTTGAAGTAGGCGTTCCCATATATCTTGATTTTTCTTGATTTGTTCAAGAATTTTACCCTGCACATCAAGAACCAGATGAGAAGAGTTGACATCAGTGCTTAGTTCTGTCAACGTGCGAGTTGACAATAATTCTTTGATTGCAATGTTTTTGATTTGTTCCGAATCATCAGATGCCATTTTTGTTTGTATGTTTTGTGTGTGTTTTTGATAATCTTCTATGTATGACTTAATATGGAAGGTAGTTATATCTAGGTTTTTTATATTAATATAGTAAATTTATTATGTAGGTAGGGTGGTAAGTTCAATAGTAATTATTGTAAAATTGATCATTACATGTCAATTTACAGTCACATCGGTCATAAATCAAGTATTAGTACTATTTTTAGTTTTTTAGATTCGTATTTTGTTTTTTTTAGTTATTTATTTATTATTTAATTTTTTTATCATTTTTAAGAGAATGCAATTTTTAATTGTTTTGCACTGTTTTTATTCGAAATCGCATTTGAATGGATACAAATTCACACACTATATAAAATCTGAAAGAATACTTAACATTTTTACTGAAATCGCATTGCTTTTATCATTAATTCGCACACTATATGAAATTATAAGGAATATTTAATTTTTATCGAAATCGCATGTATATTGTTATGAATTCGCACACTATATGAATTTTGAAAGATTTTTTTTTAATATAAATCGCATGTGCATTGTCCATGAATTCACACATGATCTCAAAACCTGCATCATCTTCTTGATTAATTGTTATAATTTCGATTTATATATTCATCAGAAGTTCACAAACGGGTTCATCGATTTGTGTTAGTTAATAATTTCTAAATTCATCCGAATTTCATTTTTCACATAAGGATTTTGGTGAATAGGAATCGATCGATTTTTGATTAATTGTTATAATTTCGATTTCGGTTTTGATTTTAGAATCTTACGTTATGATTTTTGAGGTTTTTGTTTGCTGATTATCAAGGGTTTTGATCTCGCATTAGACGATTTTAACCTTGACGGTTTCTTTGTATTAATTTTAATTTGATAAATTTAATAGTAAAACACGCTGTTTAAATCAGATGATCCGACGGTTGTGGATGAAGCGTACATAATGTACGATTAGGTTATTTGTATGATAACCGGCCTCTATATATATATATATATATATATATATACGCGGTTCTCATAACTCGTGGTGGTTCTCATTCTAGCGGTCCCCTATATAGGGAGCCGCTAGAATGAGAACCACCACGAGTTATGAGAACCGCGAGAACCAAGTGCCACGGAGGGGCGTTGACCACGATTTTTTTTTACAACTAGATCCGTATATTTTAACAACATTCGTAAAAAAAAAAATTCAAACGGCGCGCCCGAGGGGGTAGTTTTTTACACCCAAAGTTTGTAAAAAAAAAAAAAGAAAAAACAAAAAATAATAAAAACACCAAACTTTGGGTGTAAAAAACTACCCCCTCGGGCGCGCCGTTTGAAATTTTTTTTTTTTACGAATGTTGTTAAAATATACGGATCTAGTTGTAAAAAAAATCGTGGTAACGCCCCTCCGTGGCACTTGGTTCTCGCGGTTCTCATAACTCGTGGTGGTTCTCATTCTAGCGGTCCCCTATATATATATATATTATTAATAAAAATAATTCGAGCGAAACCGAGCGATCGACGAGCGAGCGGATCTTTGCTCATGCTTGGATTGAATTTAAATCGAACCGATCCGAGCGGCTCATTTACAAACTGAGCGGGAATCGAACGAGCATTTTTCGAGCATTTTTCGAACGATCTTCGAGCGATCCTCGATCGTCGAGCAGTTTGGACAGCCCTAGTCGTAAGGTGATTCAGATAATAGCCCAAAATGTAAGGAGACAATGGTTAAGTTCTGGTTGATGGTCGCGTCCGAATCAACCCAACAATTTTCTAAAGTGCATTGGCAGCCACATGACTTTCATAGTGGAGGTTATGGAGCAAAATTAGGTTGAGCCACGGGTTTTACTACAGTGAATCTTCGGGCAGTGGGTCACCGTAAACCTGATCCGTTTAATAAAACGGATTAACTTGTTTAAGCAAAATCTTGAAAATGTATTTTGATGTTTATTTTCAATTTTTAATGTCGGTTTCTTGACACCACACGATTTCAACTATGTCTCCTTAGCCCACTAACTTTCATGTTAGCATGTTTCATTCTAGTCAGGTGCACAAATCGGTTTATGGGTCAAAACTGGTTTGGGTTTTATACCAGTTTTGGTCAACAACGGTTTTTGGTCAAACCGGTTTGGTTTGGAACCGAGTTATACGGGGGAAGATCTGTTTGGTTTGAAATCGGTTTTTATCGTGTATGATTTGGTTTCAAAACGGTTTCTAAAGTGGATCAGTTTCGATTCGTGAATCGTTTTTTTTCTCACCACTATTTAGCTTTGCATAAATGTTAAGCCTTGTATTATGGAAACTCGGGTACACTGAAAACCCGGATACATTGAAAACCCGGGTACAAACCGGGTATGAAAAAACCCGGGTTCGGGTTCGAGTGTTTAACTGAATATGCATACCCGGTCCCTGCCCTACGAGTAGGGTTTAGAAAACCCAGTTTTTCTTACACCCGAGTTCGGGGTTTTTTTCGGGTTCGGATTTTCTGTGCACCTTTAACTACCATATCTCTCTATTTAGAATATAATAGTAGAAAAAAAAAGTGAATATATTGTTGTAACCACCTAACCTAACTTATGTTTCAACTAACCAAAATAACCTGATTTTAAGACCTTAAAAAAATATAAAAATAAATAAAAATAAAAAAAAACCCGTGACTATAATGTGTGATATATCCCCTTTAAGTGTCGGCTGCAAAAACAATAATTAAAATAAAATAATAAAAAACATTAAAAAAATACTGAGTTTGCAGCTAAGAAGAGTTGAGTTCCATTTTGCTTTCAATTCAAGTATTCAATCATTTGTTACAACATCTCCATCTTCCATCCTTCACTCTCACTCCACAAATTCAAGATCCAGTTATGAAGTAACAGGGACATGAATACATCCTCTATTTTCACTTCATTCAGTTTCATTTCAAATATTATTAATTGAGTTATTATTATTATTATTTAGACTTCAAAAACAGTTGATATTTGTTCAAGTTTGGAAGATGAAAGACAACAATTCTTCACCAGATCTAATTGGGCAAAATGCTATAAAGATTATAAGCAATGTGGGCTTTTCTGTTTTTGTGTTTTCTGTACTCATGTTTACAATAGTTGCTATAACATATCAACCCCCTGACCCATGGGAATCCTCAAGAGCCCTTACAAGGGTTTTCACAGAGGTCTCAAATGCTACATTCCAGATCGATAATTCCGTTGTTAAAACCGGTGAAGATGTTGGTATGGAGCCCGTTAGCCCGGCTGCAGCCCCCGAAAATCCACCCGTAGCCCAGCCCGGCCCGGTTCAGATACCAGAAGCCGTTAGCCCGTCTGCGTTTGATGGGCCCGTAGCCCAGCCCGGCCCGTTAGTTGTGAAATCAGCCCCTCGGGCCCAGCCCGGCCCGTTTGAGAAAACGGGTGATGTTAGCCCGTCTGCATCCATTGCAGACGCACCTGTGGCACGACCAGAGAAAACGGGCCTGGTTAGCCCGTCTGCATCCCCTGCGGATGCACCAGTGGCCCAACCCGGCCCGTTGGTTGAGAAACCGAGTGAGAGTGTGAGCATTGCCTCGGATAGTTGTGATGATAAAAGTGTGGTTAATTGTTCTGCGCCGGGGGTTTTGAGGGCGATCAAGAAGTTTAACGTGAAACGGTTTAGATCGATAGTGTTTCTAGAGTATCAAACGCCGGTAAACGGGTCGAGCCCGAATGAGTGTGATGTGACTTGGAGATACCGGAACAGAAAGGAGAGATCTTGGAGAAAGTATAGAGATTTCAGGAGGTTTAAACTCGGGTATGGCGAAAACTGTACTTACAAAGTGGTAAACGCGAAGGGGTGGCATTCGGGTGTCAATGCAAGACGTCCACGAAGTCAAAGTCAGCTAAATGGCACAAGAAAAGGCGAAAAGCCGAAGATCGTGAGAACATTCCGTGATGATCAAATCAACGACACGATTCCAGTTATGGGATCGGGTACTGCTTTTAGAAATGGGAAGTATTTGTATTATTCGCGAGGTGGTGATTATTGTAAGAACATGAATCAATACATATGGAGCTTGTTGTGTGCTCTCGGTGAAGCTCGATACTTAAACCGCACGTTTGTAATGGATCTAAACATCTGCTTATCGTCGAAACATACTTCAAGCAACCGAGACGAAGAAGGAAAAGACTTTAGATTTTACTTTGATTTCGAGCATTTGAAAGAAACCGCTTCGATAGTGGAAGAGCAAGAGTTTCTTAAAGACTGGAAAAAATTCGAGAAAAACCATAAGAAAAAGATGCCGGTTAGGAAAGTTACGACTTACAAAGTTACACCGATGCAGCTAAAGAATGATAAGAGCACGATTATATGGAGGCGGTTTGATAAGCCCGAGCCCGAAAACTATTGGTACCGCGTTTGTGAAAATCAAGCGGCAAACTACATCAAAAGACCATGGCAATCTTTATGGAAATCAAAGAGGATTATGAACATAGTTTCAGAGATTAGTGGCCAAATGGATTGGGATTATGATGCGGTTCATGTGATTAGAGGCGAAAAGGCACAAAACAAAGCAATGTGGCCTCATCTTAATGAAGATACGTCATCCGAATCGTTAGTTTCAAAGCTTCAAGGGGTTATTCAGCCGTGGCGGAATCTTTACATTGCGACAAACGAGCCGTTTTACAACTATTTTGATCGGTTAAGGTCGTATTACAAGGTGCATTTGCTTGATGATTATAAGGAGTTGTGGGGGAATAAGAGTGAGTGGTATAACGAGACTATGGTTTTGAACGGTGGCCGGCCTGTCGTGTTTGATGGGTATATGCGCGCTGAGGTTGACACCGAGGTGCTTTATAGAGCAAAGACGCGAGTAGAGACGTTTTACAATTTGACTAAAGACTGTAAGGATGGTATTCATACTTGTTGATTTAAGATAGATTTTGAAGGTTGATTGTTGATTTGTTTTGTTGGTCTAGCTTTATGCATTCATGTTTTGATCTATATTGTTTGTAAAATAGTAAATCATAATACAATGTTTGTTGATTGAACTAAAACTGGTGATCGAATTAACAAACGTTAACATTGGTATCAGAGCTACCGTTCCTCTCAAAACAAGCATCACTAAGACGATTGTCGGATTACAAGCATCTAATATAATATTTATTTCACTCGATATTACTTCATAGGATTACCATCGTCGTTGAAGTTCTTGAAACCATCATGCTTTGATTGAGCAATCGACGGGTGTTGATCGCACATTTCTTCATTGATCAGTGAATCCAAGAAAGACGAGAATAGATCATCAGGCGAGCGGCTAAGAACATCATCAGATCCAGAACCATTGTTAGCGTCGAATGGGGTAGAGTTTAAGATGTTTTCATGGGATTTTGGGGAAACTGTTTCTGGTTGATTCGGTTGAAAAGATGGAGTAAGATAGTGATCAGAGTTTGAAGAAGATGACAACGGTTTGTGAGTTTTCGGGTCAATCCCTTGGCTGATCAACTTCTTGCTGAGATGCGTGTTCCAGTAGTTTTTTATCTCGTTATCTGTACGCCCTGGTATTCTTCCTGCAATCAACGACCATCTGTTGCCAAGGAGACGATGGAGGCGGAGGATGAGATCTTCTTCATCGGCGGTAATGTCGCCCCGCTTGATCGAAGGGCGGAGGTAGTTCATCCAACGAAGGCGGCAGCTCTTCCCACAACGGAGGAGCCCCGCCTTCTTGGGTACTAACTGCCACCGCCCTTCACCTTCTCTACTAATATAACTAGACAAAAGCTCATCTTCTTCGCGTGTCCATGGCCCTTTCTTCATCATTTCGGCTCTTAAAATGTCGATTTTCGAGTTGAAATAAACACAAATATTGAACATTTGAATCCATCTAAATTATGTTGCATTGTGAACAAATGAAGAAAGTTAAAACCATCAAGTGTTACCATTATTATCCATACTTCTAATTTAGTTTCCTTTGAATTTATTCCCCTTTTGCTTCATTGAGCAATTTCCCACCACAGACACCATTTCATCACTCAACCTTAAATGTCCATATGTACATTACAACATATTGAAGCACGACCGAATAACAAATCAACTAATCGGATTGTCTAAGTCTCATATCGTCATTATCTGCGACTTTAATGTGTTTGTATTTCTGCTCTGTGTTGAATCTTCTACCGCTCTCTTCCACACCCTTTGCCACAAGTTCTTTCAACGCGATAACTCCCTCTTTCAAACCAACATTAATCTAGCAGACCCACAAGCGAAACAAAAATTTACAAAATTATGAGAAATATTCATGAATAACGTGTCGTAAGTCGTAACAAGAAAATGCATTTTTGAGTAAAATACACAGATACTACTTTATTTTGTAAAAATGAGAACCCGTCACCAAAAAACTCACGGCCCCCACCATAGTTGTTAATAGCGAATAGCGCACGATTGCGACAAGCAACCTTCACGCTATGTAGCAATAGCGATGAAATAGCGGACGCAATTTTATTTTTAGCAATACACTAGAAGAAAACTTTAGAAATATTTCATATGTATAATGTATATTATATCCAAATATGGTGTTTCTATATGTATATTTACTAAAAAACCTAAAAAGTAGCTATTGTATACGTATATTTTATCGCTATTTATATTGAAACCAAAAAAACCTGAAATCCCGCTATTTACTCGCTATGGAGGCACCAAAATCAGATGGCGGTGCATGAGCGCTTTGCTACACTATTCGCTATAGCGCTCGTTACGAGCGCTATTAACAACTATGGACCTCACCAATACCATGCTATCCAACGGGACAAGGTTAAATGCAGCTTTAGCTGGGCGAAAAAGAAAATTTAAGAAAATGGATAATATCTTACTCGTTCTTGAGCGGTGGCATTGAACTTTTGAAGCAAGAAGGCTTTCGGATCCATTTGACCAGGAGGCTTACCTATACCTACACACACATTGTAGAAAGGCAATCAGTTATAAAAAAAATTAAAAAATATAACTTTAAATAAATAAAAAGTGATTAATAAAATAAATAATACCGATTCTTAATCGTGTGAATTCGCGATTCCCACGGAAATGATAGATCACACTCTTCATCCTGATAAAAGATTAAAACATGGTAACCTTATGTCTGCTAATTTAAAGGCAAATGATGAAATTAAACTAGGATTTGTTAATATTATTCGTACCCGTTATGGCTTCCATGGCCTCCCCTGGGCTGAAGCCGAAGAACCCCACATGGTAGATCCATATCATCATGGAACTACATCCAGAACAAGCAAAAGAATTACAATAACTACATAAAAGCTGCAGTTCCAGCCCGTTTAACTATTAAAGGGTTGATTCAGGGTGTGTATTATATCTAACATGTCAAAAGTCGCTCACTTTCTTATTTAACGCATAAGACCTACTACATCATCTTCTTCAAAATAGATTATAAAATTTATGTAATCTTATATAAGATAAAATGAGATTTTGGACAAATTGTTTCACGCATCCAACATGATTAGCTTAACTCATGACCGAACCCACCGACCCGCCATTATATTCATCTCTACCAGAAGGTAGATGGTTGTCAATAGCGGTTATAGCAAATAGCGTAGTGTATAGATCGAAGGTCGCTACAGAGTATGTGGTCATAATAGCGGGATTTCATTTTTTAAAATATAAATAGTGATTAAATATAGCTATAAAATAGCTGGATTTTAGGTTTTTGTTAAATATACATGTAAAATAGCGTATATACAAGGGTATTTTGATATAATATACATATAAAATTTTTAATTTTTTTTTCTAGTGTATCGCTATTTATAAAATAGTGCCCGCTATATATATCGCTATTTGCTATGTAGCATATAGGTACCTTATCGCTATCTGTCGCTATTCGCCATTAACAACTACGAGGTAGAAAAGTGACAGTTCATAGTTCATACCACCACCACTCGGTTTAGAGGGAGCTTGTAATAGGCAGCAAGTGGACCACTCTGCAATCAAAAGATATACCAACGCCTTTTAGGTACCAAAGTTGAAAAGATAAGAATTTGATGTCTAATAACTTTGGCATTCTTGATATGGAACATTTAATGAACACAATGTGCACATTTTCTAGCTTTGATTCCTTCTCGTTGCGTTCGTCAATGTATAAGTTCATGATCACAAGATACCAAAAGGTGAATACTTTAAATCATCAAACCGGTAATCAAGGTGTAGCTTTTTACTGGAAAAGAATAACAAGATACTAATAAAATACTCACCGATTCACCGCTCAAATTCATATATGTCTGAGGCTTTGCTAATAAAACCGGAACACTATCTACAATACCTGATATGACAATCTCCACATCAAACAAAATCCCCATTAATTATGCACAATTTAGGCCCAAATCAAAAATTAATTTTTTAAAAGTAAAATGCCATTTTCGTCCACGAGGTTTGGCCAGTTTCGCGACTTTTGTTCAAAGGTTTGTTTTTCTGCATCTGCATCAAAAAGGTTTAAAATCTTGTCACTTTCATCCGGCTCGTTAACTTCATCCATTTTTCTCCGTTAAGTCAAGGGTATTCCGTCTTTTTACCTACTTTGTTTTGTTTTGTGTTTGTTTTGAATACTTGTAAATTATGCTAAATGCTTGTACATAAACTGAAAAAGACTGAATTGCCCTTTAAGTTAAAAAAAGACGAGAATACCCTTGACTTAACGGAGAAAAATGGATGGAGTTAACGAGCCGGATGAAAATGGCAAGATTTCAAACCTTTTGGATCCAGATGCGGAAAAACAAACCTTAGGATGAAAGTCGCAAAACTGGCCAAACCTCAGGGACGAAAATGGCATTTTACTCTTTTTAAAAAGAAGAAAAACAAAACCTTCAAGGGGTGGCGCAGCAGTGTGCATCCGATGCCCCTCTCGGGTTCGAATCTAGCTGCCACTGACTTCCACCCCAACCCCTTGAATGCGTAAGCTACGCTTCACATTTCACAAGTCCCACCAGTTAGGGCATTAGTGGGACCCATGAGGTTTCACTAACGGGTTCTCGAGTTTGAAAAGAAAACAAATTAGAAACCGAGACATGCCTTTTCCAAAAATGGCTTTACAGAAAACAGTGTCCATAGCAATCCCTTGTGACTCAGCAAAAGCATCAATCATATTAAATCCGACCTAACATCTCAACACCGCAACAAATTAGAATGACATATAGCATAACGTATCACGTATGTTACTAAACAAAGAAAAACACTTCGGGTTTTGCGTTATAAGTTATAACATACATTGTGTCTTGTTCCTTTGAACTTATCTCCAGGATTGCCCAAACCTATGAACAACCATGGCCTTTGTGATTGAACCGATGTACAGAAACCGCGATTTGGATTCACAAGCTTCCTTAGCATCTCTTAATAACCGCTTAATTGTGGCTGCGTATATTTCAAAGTTGAAGTTTATATATTGCAATATCATACAACACACCTTTTCAACCATCCTATTCATCATCTAGAGCTTCTTACAATTATTAATAAACTTAATTCGAATTTGTGAATTCAGATTTGTTACTGGAGTTTCGGTTTCCTAGAGTTCGATAAAAAATATACAGAGACGAATGTGATTGACCTCAACATTTTTTGTAGTAATAGAAGTAATTTTCAACAAACTTAGTATAGAACAAAATATTTACAGAAATGAGAACAAAATGTGATTTTTTTTTAACTTTTTCTTATTAAGGTTATTTAAATCTACAAAAAAATAAATAAGTAACTAGTTACGTCACGTGCAGAGTCAAGAATTTTTTTCACTGAGGTAGGTCTACTTAGTTTATATGAGTCGGATCACCGAAATGTTTTTTTTTTTTTTTTTGTCAAAACGGGTCGGACATTGAAAGACCTATAGGACATTAACTAGTTATTTAATCTTTGGTACACAATGTCCTTAACCTAATAAATGTAGAAACCACTGGTCAAACGAAGCGGCGTTGGAACCGGCTCGTCAAACCCTAACCCCTTAACCCTAAACACTAATGCTAAACCCTGAAACTAAACCCTAAAAGCTAAGCCCAAAATATATTTGATTAGGGTTTGACGAGATGGTTTCAACGCCGGTGGAATGAGTTCAATCAGAGTTCGTTTGACCCGATTTCCTACGTTTTTTAGGTTAAGATCTATTTGTATTTGATCCTGTCTGTTTGCAAGTAACCTCACTTGTTTGGTACAATTTCACCTAGAATATACATATCAAAACATGTTGACTATCATAGACACTAATGGAACACCAGAAAAGATATAATGAATTGATTATTATAACCGTAACAATGACAATCTCGTTGAGGCATTTAGTCGAACAGTTGGTGTGCGTTGTAAACTGGTCAGGTATTCCATCCATAACCTAATATATCCATCTTTTTTTTTATCATACTTGAACAATTTTTCATCATTGACTACCATCTATCATCTTAAATTCGAAGAAAGTTGTAAACTTGAAACCAAAATACGAAAAAGAAAAGGTAAAAATATCAAACCTTTAAATGGCAAGTTTGTTGTTCAGGCCTCTTCACATTCGGTCTAATAAGATTGAATTAATCAGGGGAAACCAATTTAGTGTTGAGACATGAGAGGCACTCGAGAGTTTAGGGAGTTAGGTTTGTTATTTTGTGACTTGAAAGGTGTAATATAGCATGAGCTCGGTACCAACTGGTACCTGGTAGGTAAATACCGGTATCGAAAATGTCAAAAGTCGGTACAAAAAATGTACCATGTTTGGAACTGGAACCCGGTATCATTTGTTCATCTCTAGTGTAATGGGCTTGTTTCTAAGAGCACCCACAAAGTGTGTTTGGAGACACGTCCGGATTGAGCTGGCCTCCCGGTGAAAGAAAGAGTTACTCAAACGATGTGGATGATGAGGTGGGTTGGTTCGAAAGGTGTGATACTGAGGTGGGTTCATTCGGTTAGACGTTGTCGGTGCTCTAAGAGTCATAAACTAAAACATATCTATCGTCTTATGTTGTTACGAATGATAAGACGATATGTTACAAGTCCAAAACTTCTTTAGAAAGTTTTTTTAACTCAGTAACCTATCGTCTTATCATTTATAAAAACATACAGAAACCACTAGACTAATAGACACTTTTATTTTTATTATTCTATCAACGTTGTATTAGGGTTGTTTTCAAAATATACAGTGTCACCAACATTTTGATAACCTATATTACATACAAAAATAACGGTGTCACGTGACACCGGAGTATATATAAAATAAAATATATATTTAGCCGAATTCATGATACTAACTGGATTATGATTAGATGTTATGAACTTAGGCTATATTATCTTTGTTCTTTATTCTTCATTTATGATTCTAATGGGCAAGTTAGGACCCATGAAGACACGTAAAATCTTAGCGTCCAAACGAGTATTTAGACAAGATATATTTTCGTGTACATATACTTTTTATACTTAAATCCGAATCCGAACTCTCCACAACTCCGAATACTCACACGCCATCGTTTCCCCAATGTAAGATAACTTCGGTGTTCCACTCTCAACAACTCGTCAATTCGCGGTCAATCGGAAAGCTAGCAAAACCGTGAGTGTACATGACCCTTTTTACTTTTCGACACTTTTGGGTGCAATGCTTATTCTCTATTAAAAACGCACACATACACTTACAAACATGCTTGACACAAACAAACAAACAAACAATCCAACATACATGTTTAGTACGTGATGCTAGAACTCATACATGCTAGAATACTTATTTGCTTTATATTTGTCATTAACTTCGTACAAGCCTCCCTTAACATGTATAGCGCTATAGGATTAACGCACCGCCCGTATTCTTGATGTCATGTTAAGTCAAACAAAACGGTCTAGTCGTTGCTACCACATGATTACGCTAGCGGGAAACTTTGGGTTGACAATTATAAGTTGCATGCTAGTATTGTTATGTTAAGTCTTAGATTACGATTATGTCATGTGGATTGTTTAAAACGTTTATACTTATGATAATACTCAAACTTTTATGCTCGCCAATACTCTAGGTGTTGACATGTATATTGTAGGAAATTGATGATGATGATAAACGGAATCTAGTAGGATAACTAGAAACCCACTTTAATTTAGTATTTGTTGTTGTAATTTGTCTCTCGTTCAAGTTGTTGTAATTTGCTTCCAAATAATGTATTTTGCCTCAATAATGAAATGAAATCTTGTTACTTAAATACCTGTCGCAAATAGTCGTTATGAAATCTCTTGCAATCTCGTTTTCGTCTCACTCCGATGTTTCCACCATCGGTTGGGGTGTGACGTTAGAGGCGAGGCCACTAAGCAATGACTCCAAGTGGGCAACGCCCCCTTGACAGGGGTCCGACTGTAGCACCTTTGAGAGCGGGGTCCAAGAGGCATAACTTCTAACTGGGTCGAGCTTGGAAAACAGGGCCGGCACTGATAATTCGTGTACCCTGTTCGAGCTTGAAAAAACGTGCCCTTACGCCTTAACGAAATTGAGTATTGAGCTCACTAAAGGTCTAAAACTAATGCCAATGGGCTAATAACTAATCTAAACCATAAGAATAGTTTTGTAAGTGAACCTATGTTGGTTTTTGTATGAGTATACCCTATTAAAAATATATATTTTACATATACATATCGGGTTTTTTCATAAAATAAAGTGTCCTTCGAAATATCGGGCCCTGGCCGGTGGTCCTCCCCGCCCACCCCCAGGGTCGGCCATGTTAGAAAACTGACGAGGTATGGTACTGGACCCGACCCGAGCGGTCGGACTTTCTTGCTATTTATCACTTTTATAGTAATTATATATTATTATTGTGTACTAACCCGCGAAGCCCAGCGCGTTGTAGTTTATGCTACACTAGGCTGTGGGCTCGTAGAGACAACCCCTAACTGGGTCGGGCCCATTGAGGTTAGGGTTGTCCCATATCTCTTATATAAGGAGGTCTCCACCTCCTTATTAGGGCATAAGATATAGGGCAACACACTTTTGTAGCTAGAAATAGGGGATTCTTCCTCTACCGGTCGTCTCTACATTGCCCACGTTTCTCTCTTCTTGTTCACAGGTCTAGGGTGAAGCGGAGAAGACGAGGTGTGGCCATTCATCATCGTAGAAGTACCGATCTGCCGGGTTCATGCTTCTTCATTGGCGCCATCCGTGGGACCACTGGATCACAACTCGTCTGCTTCTCTACTTCATCTTTCAGATCTGTCTTGTTTCATCGGATCCATACGAGATTTTCGGGTTTAAAGTGTAACCCCCACCCCATAACCCGGGCGATTGTGCACAATTGATACACTTACAGCCGAAACAAACTAAACTTTCATTAAAACTTATAATAGTCTGAGTACAACACTTTATTTATTTACAAACTTTCGGCAACTAAGAACTCCTTGATCTTCTAAAACTCCACAACTGTCAAGTAGTTCCTATAGCTTTCCTCATGACTCACCTGAGATAAGTATACTCAAAACGACGTCAGATATATACTGGTGAGCTCATACTATACAATTTTTATAAAGACAGACCACAGTTTACATTATATGCATACACAATATGGGCATGTGACCACATTATAGTCAGGTTGGGCCTCATTGAACCTTATAGGTCACATTTGACTTGTCACAAACCACCGTACAAGAGACATACTGGTCCTCCAGCTGTGTCCCCCTACGGCCGTCACATCGGTATGAGTGTGTGTCGCTGGACCTTATAAGCACGAAGTGCCTGTGGGTACAACACCTTATTACCCTTCCCAGAGTGACACACCTCATTAAGCATAATAGGATCCCATATACCCCTACTGACACATGCATACTGTAACAACCCTTGGTAAAACTGACACTTTCATAGTATTTCCGACGCCCTATTATATCTTAAAATACCCTTATATGTCTTTAAATACAACCCGTATGTGAAAACCGAACCGAAATACGTTATACTATTTAAAATAAATTAAAAACAATAAATTTATAAGTTGAGGCGGGCCGCGTAGTATCCCACCCCAACTTTACGCGGGCGGTATGAAGGTGTAGACCGGACTTCACTGATTTCTTTAGTTCAAGCGGGCCGCGTAAGACCCCGTTTAAGTTAATGCGGGCCGCGTAAGACCTAAGTGGTGGCGCAGCCCTGAGCTGACACGTGTCGACATCGTGGCGGACCTATACGCTGACCCAGCTAAGCTATATGTTGACCGAGTGTTGACGCGGGCCGCGTAAGGCTTTGCCTTACCTTACGCGGGCCGCCTGAAAGTCGAATTCAACAAGTATAAATAGATGGCATCGGATCTCATTTCAGTTCGCTCACAATTTCAATCTCGAAACACAATTTCTGTAGGAAAGTTATAATACTCGGGTATTATACCCCTAATTAGCGAGGTTCTGCTCCGTTGTAAGTATTATAACCCCAGTTTCATAATAGTTACGCTGCCCGATTGATTTAGGGTTCCGTAACAACTGTCGTAGTTCTGCCCGACGTAGTTGTTGGAATACCGTCTCGGGGAGGGTATCATTAATATTTTCAAAGGGTTATGATACTAACCAATGTACATTTGTATAAATTATAGATTATATCCAGGAAACCCTTACGCAAAGCCTAAGATAGCAATGTGAGTTTATCCTCTTTTTGTTAATCTTTTTGGAATGTTTTACAAAACCTTAATTGTTTTACAATGCAATTTAGCAGTGATTGAGTCTTTGTAGTTCTTCAATTACTGCCAGTATGTTGGGTTTGTACACAAAATTTACTACACTGTGAGTAGTAAGTCGGGATGACAATACGTTAACATTGGACAATGAGTTAGCCAATGTGTAATATGACCCACAAGTCAGTGGATTGACACTACTAATGGAGTAATTGTGTAGACATAAACTATGTGATCGCTCTCAATACTGTTCACTGTGACTTTTATTTAAACTTGATTAAACTGGGATTCACTCACCAGTATTTCCCACTGATAAATGTTTTTAAAACACGTTTCAGGTAATCCAATATGACAGCCAATTAGTAAAAAGCCAGCTGGAGAGCACTGAAGGCTTGGGGAAAATGTGGCTATAAAAGTTACCTAATAAACGATGTTTTAAATTCAATGAAATAGGGTTTGTCCCTATAAATGTATTGTAATAAGAAACTTGGGTTTTTCCCATGTTATTATTAATATCAAAAATGGTGGTTTTACTCTGATAAATATTTCCTAACCACGGTCCTGATGTAATTTCCGCTGCAAGATTTAATAGCTGATACCACCGAAACTCTGAGCTCGCGTCCGCCCGTTCCCGGGACAGATAAGAGATTGGGGGTTGCGACAGAAGGTGGTATCAGAGCCTAGCCACTGGTCTGAGCCAAAGAAGTGTTCTGCTGACACTTAAATTATAAATTTTGTGGTAGGAAATAATGGAAATATGTGCATAACTGTATTTATTTGTTATGTGTTATTTGACTATTTGTTAGTTTACAGTATGAGTGATCAAGGACCCTCAGACATGAATCGTCAGTTGTCTGATTCACCTAAGAGTGAAGGTACTTCTTCATAGCCTGCCCTTTCTGGGTATTTGCTGATCAGGAAGAAGGAATGTTTGCTTTTAAAGCTCAGTCAGAAGAACCTTTCCCTCATAAGAAACGAGGATGGTTCAGTAAGGAAGCCTTTGCTCGTAGGAAAAGAATGCGAAAGTTGCAACAACAAAGAGTTTTAGCAGCCGCTAAGCGAGAGTCAGATGCCCATACACAGGATATGCTTAATAGAAGCCTAGCCAATTTCCATATCCTAGCTACAACTGCTGCTGACCCGAGTCTGGAACAACTAGTAGCCCCACAACCACAAAACCTAGACCAACCCAATGAAATAGAAAATCTTGACAATCAAGTGGAGATGCATGACTTCAACCTAGAAGAAATCCATAGGATACCTGCACCAGACCCCCTAGACCCAAATTACGACCCCTGGTGGGACGATAATAGGAAATTTGTGCAACGTTATCCAATCCATGAAGACGCACCCATACAGAACATAGGAGCCTATCCAGGTATGGACCCTTTAGGTCCCTATTACCACGATGATTATATTAGGGAAATCTTAGAGGATCCTTACCAATTTCAGGAACTTTCACCCCCATATCAGGAACCCGCACCCCAGATTCCAAACCCAGTCCTAGAACCTGCACCCCCAATGAGTGCAGAAAACGTTCAAGAACTTAGGACTTTCGGTGAGGAAATTTTAGAAAGCAGTGAGAGAATGCGTCAGGTGGGAGAGCGTCTCGTATGGAAATACGATGAGCGCAATATGGATTTTTGGATAAATCCATATCCGTGAATGTGAGAATGGAAGAAACGGTAGTAGTAATAATAAAATATAATAAAATAAAATAAAGTATGTGTGTATGGATGCATTAATGCATATATTAGTGTGATTCTATTTCTGTTGGTATTGTAATTTTATTTCAGTACTAGTGTGTAATAGATGCATAATAGTATCTGAATATAGTAAAAGTAGCAATGATCTACGTTTTTTGCTAGATTAAGTGTCATGTGATTAACTATATTAAGAGATTATTTGTGATATTAATATGGGATAAATGTTTAAAATCCAGATGGCCGACGAAGGAAATCAAGGAAATCTGAATAACAATAACGATAGTAACATTAACGTGGTTAATGAGAATCCAAGCGTCAATAACAATGGAAATCAAGTGGATAATAGTGCTATCCAACACATTGTGGCACAAGGAATTATAGATGCAATGCCATTTATTCTTCAAACGGTTCAAGAAGCGAATAATAAAAGTAAACATAGCAGTAAGCGACCAATTGAACCGGAAAACAGCGTGAACAATGGACCTTTACTTCAAATCCCTATTCCTAAAAGGAGAAGAACCATGCCTTATGGTTGTTCTTATAAAGAATTCTGGTCTTGTAAACCAATGGAATTCTCAGGCAACGAAGGGGCCATTGCAACCCTATGCTGGATAGAAAAGACTGAGGCAGTCTTAAGGATAAGCAAGTGTGCTGATGAAGATAAGATATTGTTTGCTTCTAATCTGTTTAAGAATTCAACGTTAGAATGGTGGAACGCTATCCTCCAATCAAGAGGAAGTGATAGAACCTACAATATGGAATGGGAAGAATTTAAGAACAAGGTAGAAAGGAAATTCTGCCCACCCAATGAAAAGGAACAGATAGCAAACAAATTCCTAAATCTTAGAATGACTGGTGTAGATAGTAAGGGATACACTAAAATATTCTTTGAATATGCTAGAATAGTGCCAACTCTTGCTTCACCAGAACCAGTGCTAATCTCCCGTTATATTTGGGGATTAATTGGGGAGATAAGACATGTAGTCAAGGCAGCTAGACCTCAAACCATAGAAGAGACTGTAGAACTAGCCAATACCTTGACAGATGAGCTAGTCCGTAGTAGAGAAGAAGACCAGAGGAAAAACCTAACCCAAAGGCTTACCCAAGAATTCCGTTCTGGGAATTACAACCGTAGGAATATGGGTTCTACCTCTGCACCTTTCTGCAAAGTCTGCAAGAAAAAGCATTCGGGAAAATGCTCCACTCTTTGCAATTATTGCAAGATGCCAAGGCACAAGGAAGAAAATTGCAGGAAGAAATCCAGTAATGGATTATGCTATAACTGCGGGAAAAAAAGTCATATCAGGCCAAACTGTCCAAAACTAACCCCAGCAGCAGATAACAAGAATACTAAAAATGCTAGAGCATTTGTTCTGACTGCAGATGAAGCCAAGATGATTCCAGATGTCATAGCTGGTACGTTTTTAGTTAATGATATTTTTGCTAAAGTATTATTTGACTCTGGTGCAAACCAAAGTTTTATTAATACATCATTTTGCAAATTTTTAAATCAGTCATTAACTAAACTACCACAAGAATGCTTAAGATAGCCAATGGAGAAACTGTTAGGATTTCTGAAATCTTGCAGGGAGCAAGTATAGAAATTTTAGATCAGAAGTTTATAGCAAACCTTTATCCCATGAATCTGGCAGGATTTGATGTTGTTTTAGGAATGGATTGGTTAATAGCCAATAAAGCCAGTATTTTATGTGATCAAAAGTCAATACAAGTAAATTCACCAAAAGGTAAAACGATCACAATTAAAGGAGATAAACCCTCTAGGTCCACTAAGTTCATCTATGTGATGAAAACTGCAAGTTATATAAGAAAAGGTTCTATAGTGTATTTGATTTCTATAATCACTAACACTAAAGAAAAGGATTTAAAAGATATTCCAGTAGTATCTCAGTTTTCAGATGTATTTCCAGAAGAATTGCCAGGTGAACCTCCGGATAGAGAAGTTGAATTCAGAATCCATTTAATACCAGGAACAGCACCGATTGCCAAAGCACCTTACCATTTGGCACCTGCAGAAATGCAAGAATTGAAGAAGCAATTGGACGAATTGCTAGAAAAAGGATTTATACAGCCAAGTTCGTCGCCATGGGGAGCGCCGATACTGTTTGTTAAAAAGAAGGACGGATCAATGCGTATGTGCATTGATTACCGTGAATTAAACAAGGTCACGATTAAGAATCAGTACCCATTACCAAGAATTGATGATCTGTTTGATCAACTGCAAGGAGCTCGATTTTTCTCTAAAATCGATTTAAGGTCAGGATATCATCAATTAAAGGTACAGGAAGAGGACATTCCTAAGACCGCATTCAGAACAAGGTATGGCCATTATGTAACATCCCGAAATTTCAAAACTTTATACTAGAATTATAAAGTGTATAATAAACAAGAATAAACTAACTAGGATAAATAACCTAGTTAGTTAGGAATCTTGTAGTAACACAGAAATGAGTTAAAAAGCCAAAAATACAAACTAAATAAGAGTGGAGGGGTTTAGGTTGTCAAAATCGAAACTTTCATTACTAATAATTAGTAAAATAGAAACCAAACACTCCATTTTGGAGTCCTGGTCGATCAAAGAAACACAGGGGGCGACACCCACTTCTTCACAACCCTAAACTCTACTAAAATCTCAAATTGAAGGCTCAAATCATGTCATAAACGAAATCTGAGCATAGAATCGTGATCTCCTCGTCAAGGAGGTCATAAGGTATGTCAAATTAGGTTGTTTTGATACAACTCAAATTCTTGCATGTGATTGAAATCAAAGATTGAGCTTGATTATGTGTTCTAAAACATGAAATAGGAAGTAATGTGAAGTCTAGGGACAAACCCTAGATGATTTCTTGTCAAAATCTTGCATGTTAGTTGTAAGGATCAAAATCACTTAGTGGGTGATTAGTAAGTTAGTAGAACTTGATAAACACTAGGATTAAGATTCTTGTTCTAGTGAAAACTGAAATTTTGAGATAATCTCTGAAATTGTTGATGTTAAAATATGTGTATATTGTCTAATTGAAGTTGATTTGGGTAATAATTTCAAGTTATGAACTTGGAGTAGATCATGTAGAAATCTGACCCACAAGGTGTTTGATAAAACGCCTAAGTGAGGGTTAAAATGTTAAAGATGGCTAAAAACGCAGATTTGCATATGTTATGAATGAATGCGTTAAAGCTTATGAAAGAGAGTTCTAATCTTGTTATGAATTGAACTCTTTAGGCAAGGAATCCGGAACGTCAAGTGGACACGCCGGAAGTGATACCCGTGGAAAAGGTGTGCTTTAAAGGTACGTGACTTTAGTCTCGTTGTATTATGTAATAATGTTTAGTTTTAAAGTACAAACGATGTCGGATTGTAATTGATGCATTTGATGTATCGTTAAAGTGGCGAAGTTCACTAGATCACCAAACGGGTCAAAATAAACATTAGAAATCTGGTTTGGTATGTTAATAAAGTGATGGTTTTCACTAGATAGCCAAACGGGTCAAAATGTTGCTTGAAAACGAATCACATGGGTAAAGACTTAAAAGTTTTATATCATGCTAGGTGATAGATGGTAATACATCAATAAATTGGTTATGATATTGATCTAAGTATAAGAACCCGGAATATGGGTCAAACAATAAATGTTAAATGAAAAAGGGTTGTTGAAACGGAAAGCTTGAATTCCGAGGAAACAAGTATTAGCCCTTGATGAATTGCAAAGCCATGGAATTGGCGTGAATACACCAAATATATGAACCCGGAAATTTGGGTAATTATGTCTAAAAAAGCTTTAAGAATGGAGAAGAGGTGCTATGCACTTACACTAAAGGGTTGGATAATGGAAATAAGGAAATCATGAACCGATTGTCGGTATCTCGGTTCCCATGATGTAAAATTTACAATGTTGGATCCGTAATTTTATTACGGACTCATAGGAAAAAGAATCGGCTAAAACGGATAAGCGAGTGAAAAGTTATGATCTTTACAAGTTGGAAAATAGTCAAAGGGTAATATTGCAGAGTCCACCGTAAATTACGGTTCCACCGTAATTTACGGTGGAGATCAAAACCTTACGGTGAAAAGCTCCTGGTTTACGGCAGCACCAGAATCATTCCAGGTTCACCGTAATTTACGGTGACACCGTAAATTACGGTGGAACCCAGGAAATTTATATTTTGTTCGTTTCTTTGCATCGTTTAAATTCGTTTATACGTCATGTATTAATGTCAAAACTAATATCTTAGTGTTTGACCCTAGGTATATATGAAGCCCTCCCGGATGGTGATCAAGTACAACGTCAAGAACCGAACACGTATTTTGAAGCTTCCGCAATAATCTTAATCTTGTCTAGACATAATCATGTTGTAAACTCTTTTGTTAATCATGTTTTAAAACCCCTTAAACTAGTGGTTAGTTTATTAACAAGGGTTAACTTTTAAACTTGTTATGGATGTATTTAGCACTATCTCAAGTGTGAATGGTTTAAATATGATATTTTTTTTTGTAAACTCTGATTTTTATATAAAGTTCACGTAATTATTACTTAAATTACGACGAAATAATTAGGGTGTTACAAGTTGGTAATCAGAGCTCAAGGTTGTCAACAAGTGTTCGGTTCAAGCTTGATCAAGCATCCGGTAAGAGTTAATAGTTTAAGTAGAAATTGGAGAATATAGAAATAAATAATGAACAAATGTGCATGAAAAGAGTGTGTAAGCTCACTCAAATATAAGAAATGCATGAAACAAGAATGATGGATTCAAGTTGTGAACTTGATCGAATCAAAACAAGAATGATGGAATCAAGTTGTGAACTTGATCGAATCAAAACAAGAATGATGGAATCAAGTTGTGAACTTGATCGAATCAAAACAAGAATGATGGAATCAAGTTGTGAACTTGATCGAATCAAAACAAGAATAATGGAATCAAGTTGTGAACTTGATCGAATCAAAACAAGAACGATTGAATCAAGTTATGAACTTGACTGAATCAAAACAAGTAAAGCATGTGTTATAAATGAGATGTTTAACAATCGATGTAAACATTTCAGTTTCAAGACATCCGGTAAGAATTAATTGCTTTAATAGAATTACTAGAATACTAGAAAAAAGGAAATTTGATTTGATATGCACGGGAAGTGCGTGTTTACACACTCAAACCCAGAAAAGTGCACTAAACATGAATGGTTTAAGCAAGTGGTGAGCTTGGCTAGATCAAAATAAATGACGCATATGTCATAGATGAAATGTTTAACAATTAGTGTAAACATTTCAGTTTCAAGATGACGTAAAGATGTGGGGGGTGTATAAATACGCTCGAACCCGGGAAAATACACTAAGTAAGAAAGGTAAGGCAAGATATGCACTTGACCAAACCGAAATAGAATAACACATTATTCATGACTGAGTGAGAATAATATAAATTTCCGTATAATAAGATGGAAACGAATGAAATAATTATTGATAAATCGTGATGGATGTTTCAGTTAAAGAAATGTCTGGAGTAACTGGAGATGATTCGACATCTCAATTGACTGAACAAATGAAAGCTAAGATTTCCGAGACGGTCGAAAAAGCTCTAGAAAATAGTCTATCACAGTATATTGATAGATTACAAACCACAATCGTGCCGGTGGTGAACGATATGATGGTTGAATTGAAAGATAGCATACTACAAGAAATAGAAGAAAGGAGGGTGTTGGATAAGAATCCAAGATCCGTAAAGAAGTCCAAATATAATAAAGCTCCCAAGAAGGGGGTTACAAAAAGTGTGTTACATCAGTGCAGAGTTTGTAAAAAAATTCACAAGGGCACATGTGGTAAGCCAAGATATAAAAAGTCTAATTGTCCAGAGAGGCTCAGAACCAAGGACACAGCTGACACAAGGTCTGATGCCCAGAAATCAAGGACAAAGTTGTTTTATATAACAACCACGGAGGCTAAAGCTGAACCTGATGTCGTTTCAGGTATACTCTTGTAGATTAAATTTCAGTATGAATTTTTAATTATTATGAGTGCAAATAAATCGTTGTTTTACATCAATTTATTCAACATCCTACATTCGTGTTAACGAAATTACCTATGCTTTGAGAAATAAGGAATAGGTAGTACTAAAAAAAAAAAAAAAAAAAAAAAAAAAAAACAATTCTAATTGTTTATAAGAGGTGCTGAAACTGTACATTTCAGAGGTAAAAGTAATCTCGATAGATATTGCAACAGGAAGGAGTGCATCCCCACTCGAACCCGGAATTTGCAATAATAATAAATAGCGAAGGCAAGGATATAGACTTGGCCAAACTAAATAAAATGTGTAGAAGCATTATTTACATCAACGAACGATGTGGATAAATTTCATGCAACAATAAGGAATAATAAAATTAAACGAATTTGTTTTAATTACAGTTGGACCGAGGATAAGAATGAGAAATCAAGACTTGGGCGGAAAATATCCTCAAGGAAAATCAAATAAACGATACGAATTATTCGCCTCTACGAATAAGGAAGTATCGTTAAATGCATACTTAGAAACTTGGGTATGGGTAACCATCCAAGTAACATATTATTAATCAAATCCTTATGAGGAACAATGATGATCACAGTGATGGAAGTGATTATATAAAAGATTAGTACATAAATGTTATGAAAGTATTAGAATGAGAACGGGTAAACCCCAAAAGCCGTATAACCATAGTAATGGTTTTACCAAATAAGACTTAAGAAATGGGCCTTCAGGACATTAGTAAAAAAAAAAAAACCTATGGGTCGCTAACAAAATGAAGGTGATGTTCGGATCAAATACGTATAATACTTGATATTCCAAGTAAGCGCAACTCGAATAATGAAAGTGCGAAATATTGCTGAATCTAGGTGTTATGAAGAAAAAGAGTATAGAAAGGAAAACGCAGATCAATAAAACCGGAGCGTTAAAAACATTAAGATAAAGAACCCGGTAACGAGTTGAAAGGGAAATAGAGGCGAAAACCAATAACGGCAGGAGTAAAATAAACCGACGAAAAGGACACAAATAAGAAGTCATAAAGTCGGAAAGATAATTCGAAAGAAAATGAGTGCAGCCTTAGACCAAGGTCAAGGTAAAAACTAAATATGGCGTGATGTGATCACGGACATAAAAGTAATATAGAATGTAATCACGTTATAGTGTGAATGACTAGATATGGTAGTATAAACATGCAAAAAGGGCCGATGACGGCAATATTGCATACCCGAACAACGAGGTATGAGGTAAAATGGTGACCAATTAGTTTAGGCAATAAAACACGTAATAGCCTAAATAACACTGTGGCCTAGTTAGAGCGCTTGTTAATATAAAACTAGTGTTAAGTAAGTATAGCTTACACTAGCCTTATATTTTAAAGTATTCTCTATCGTATTAGTTACAAATAAGATAAATACATAGTTGAGGTATGATGTTTCGACGCGTAGGCATACGAAACAAGATAGTTGAGCATGACAAGAAACCATGTGTAGGGTTTAAAAGGAGTTAAATTGGTAATCCGATCATTTATGACAAATGGAAAATGAACTCTTAAATGATTACCTTATAGGGTAAACCAAAACAAGCAATAAGGGTAAAACGGTAAATTGGTCACGCGTCGACCACAACTATTGGCTTTAAAAGACACTTATGAAGTAAGCCTTAATAGGCCGAAAAGTGTTAAGAAATGAATTATAAGTAAAACGACCGCACGACGTAAATCGGAGCGAGTCATATAGTCGAGGTGAAAATACATGACATCTCGCAAATAAAATCAGTCATTTAGACCAAATAGGTCAAAGGGTGAAGATACCACCTTTTGATAATAGCGACTAATGATTCTTGTCGAGTTATATGATTTCAGGAATAAATGTAGAAATGATATGGCATCGCTATTATTTGGCGAATATTATAGCAAGGCATTAAAACAGGTCAATACATTGACCTGAGCCAAGTATGTGTAATAGAGTAAATACTCATTTAGAACGTAAGGTTCAGTGAGTATTAAATGAATGGGTTACTTAAATAGGTAAATCGAATGTTTTAAAAGAGGGTCGTGGCGTTTCGAAAAACATGCTTTCAAAAGACCTTGTCGTAATTGAAAGACTAAAAAGGACCAAAACGCCCTTGTTAGCTAATTCGAACAAACAACCTTTAAAGGTTGTTTGGAAACGAGTTTTATGATTAGGTAAATACTTAGAATAAGTATAGAAGTTGAAAGAGGTATGATATTAGTCAAATGGCACTATTTGAGTTTTGCTGAAAACTAATGATTCGAGAGGTAAAATTTGGTTTATATAGATTACCACATTAAACCCACCATTAATACAGTTGTGGTGGGAGATTATAGGATAAGAAATGTGGTGATGGAATCCTAGAAGCAATTGCAAAATAAACAAATTGATCAAGTGAAGATCAAATGGGAACATAGAAAGGGTTCGGACATTTCATGGGAGTCCGAAGAAGAGATGCGACGTCTCTACCCTAAATTATTTGGTACGTACTTTGGTTTCGGGGACGAAACCCTTTTTAAGGGGGGTGGACTTGTAACATCCCGAAATTTCAAAACTTTATACTAGAATTATAAAGTGTATAATAAACAAGAATAAACTAACTAGGATAAATAACCTAGTTAGTTAGGAATCTTGTAGTAACACAGAAATGAGTTAAAAAGCCAAAAATACAAACTAAATAAGAGTGGAGGGGTTTAGGTTGTCAAAATCGAAACTTTCATTACTAATAATTAGTAAAATAGAAACCAAACACTCCATTTTGGAGTCCTGGTCGATCAAAGAAACACAGGGGGCGACACCCACTTCTTCACAACCCTAAACTCTACTAAAATCTCAAATTGAAGGCTCAAATCATGTCATAAACGAAATCTGAGCATAGAATCGTGATCTCCTCGTCAAGGAGGTCATAAGGTATGTCAAATTAGGTTGTTTTGATACAACTCAAATTCTTGCATGTGATTGAAATCAAAGATTGAGCTTGATTATGTGTTGTAAAACATGAAATAGGAAGTAATGTGAAGTCTAGGGACAAACCCTAGATGATTTCTTGTCAAAATCTTGCATGTTAGTTGTAAGGATCAAAATCACTTAGTGGGTGATTAGTAAGTTAGTAGAACTTGATAAACACTAGGATTAAGATTCTTGTTCTAGTGAAAACTGAAATTTTGAGATAATCTCTGAAATTGTTGATGTTAAAATATGTGTATATTGTCTAATTGAAGTTGATTTGGGTAATAATTTCAAGTTATGAACTTGGAGTAGATCATGTAGAAATCTGACCCACAAGGTGTTTGATAAAACGCCTAAGTGAGGGTTAAAATGTTAAAGATGGCTAAAAACGCAGATTTGCATATGTTATGAATGAATGCGTTAAAGCTTATGAAAGAGAGTTCTAATCTTGTTATGAATTGAACTCTTTAGGCAAGGAATCCGGAACGTCAAGTGGACACGCCGGAAGTGATACCCGTGGAAAAGGTGTGCTTTAAAGGTACGTGACTTTAGTCTCGTTGTATTATGTAATAATGTTTAGTTTTAAAGTACAAACGATGTCGGATTGTAATTGATGCGTTTGATGTATCGTTAAAGTGGCGAAGTTCACTAGATCACCAAACGGGTCAAAATAAACATTAGAAATCTGGTTTGGTATGTTAATAAAGTGATGGTTTTCACTAGATAGCCAAACGGGTCAAAATGTTGCTTGAAAACGAATCACATGGGTAAAGACTTAAAAGTTTTATATCATGCTAGGTGATAGATGGTAATACATCAATAAATTGGTTATGATATTGATCTAAGTATAAGAACCCGGAATATGGGTCAAACAATAAATGTTAAATGAAAAAGGGTTGTTGAAACGGAAAGCTTGAATTCCGAGGAAACAAGTATTAGCCCTTGATGAATTGCAAAGCCATGGAATTGGCGTGAATACACCAAATATATGAACCCGGAAATTTGGGTAATTATGTCTAAAAAAGCTTTAAGAATGGAGAAGAGGTGCTATGCACTTACACTAAAGGGTTGGATAATGGAAATAAGGAAATCATGAACCGATTGTCGGTATCTCGGTTCCCATGATGTAAAATTTACAATGTTGGATCCGTAATTTTATTACGGACTCATAGGAAAAAGAATCGGCTAAAACGGATAAGCGAGTGAAAAGTTATGATCTTTACAAGTTGGAAAATAGTCAAAGGGTAATATTGCAGAGTCCACCGTAAATTACGGTTCCACCGTAATTTACGGTGGAGATCAAAACCTTACGGTGAAAAGCTCCTGGTTTACGGCAGCACCAGAATCATTCCAGGTTCACCGTAATTTACGGTGACACCGTAAATTACGGTGGAACCCAGGAAATTTATATTTTGTTCGTTTCTTTGCATCGTTTAAATTCGTTTATACGTCATGTATTAATGTCAAAACTAATATCTTAGTGTTTGACCCTAGGTATATATGAAGCCCTCCCGGATGGTGATCAAGTACAACGTCAAGAACCGAACACGTATTTTGAAGCTTCCGCAATAATCTTAATCTTGTCTAGACATAATCATGTTGTAAACTCTTTTGTTAATCATGTTTTAAAACCCCTTAAACTAGTGGTTAGTTTATTAACAAGGGTTAACTTTTAAACTTGTTATGGATGTATTTAGCACTATCTCAAGTGTGAATGGTTTAAATATGATATTTTTTTTTGTAAACTCTGATTTTTATATAAAGTTCACGTAATTATTACTTAAATTACGACGAAATAATTAGGGTGTTACAAGTTGGTAATCAGAGCTCAAGGTTGTCAACAAGTGTTCGGTTCAAGCTTGATCAAGCATCCGGTAAGAGTTAATAGTTTAAGTAGAAATTGGAGAATATAGAAATAAATAATGAACAAATGTGCATGAAAAGAGTGTGTAAGCTCACTCAAATATAAGAAATGCATGAAACAAGAATGATGGATTCAAGTTGTGAACTTGATCGAATCAAAACAAGAATGATGGAATCAAGTTGTGAACTTGATCGAATCAAAACAAGAATGATGGAATCAAGTTGTGAACTTGATCGAATCAAAACAAGAATGATGGAATCAAGTTGTGAACTTGATCGAATCAAAACAAGAATAATGGAATCAAGTTGTGAACTTGATCGAATCAAAACAAGAACGATTGAATCAAGTTATGAACTTGACTGAATCAAAACAAGTAAAGCATGTGTTATAAATGAGATGTTTAACAATCGATGTAAACATTTCAGTTTCAAGACATCCGGTAAGAATTAATTGCTTTAATAGAATTACTAGAATACTAGAAAAAAGGAAATTTGATTTGATATGCACGGGAAGTGCGTGTTTACACACTCAAACCCAGAAAAGTGCACTAAACATGAATGGTTTAAGCAAGTGGTGAGCTTGGCTAGATCAAAATAAATGACGCATATGTCATAGATGAAATGTTTAACAATTAGTGTAAACATTTCAGTTTCAAGATGACGTAAAGATGTGGGGGGTGTATAAATACGCTCGAACCCGGGAAAATACACTAAGTAAGAAAGGTAAGGCAAGATATGCACTTGACCAAACCGAAATAGAATAACACATTATTCATGACTGAGTGAGAATAATATAAATTTCCGTATAATAAGATGGAAACGAATGAAATAATTATTGATAAATCGTGATGGATGTTTCAGTTAAAGAAATGTCTGGAGTAACTGGAGATGATTCGACATCTCAATTGACTGAACAAATGAAAGCTAAGATTTCCGAGACGGTCGAAAAAGCTCTAGAAAATAGTCTATCACAGTATATTGATAGATTACAAACCACAATCGTGCCGGTGGTGAACGATATGATGGTTGAATTGAAAGATAGCATACTACAAGAAATAGAAGAAAGGAGGGTGTTGGATAAGAATCCAAGATCCGTAAAGAAGTCCAAATATAATAAAGCTCCCAAGAAGGGGGTTACAAAAAGTGTGTTACATCAGTGCAGAGTTTGTAAAAAAATTCACAAGGGCACATGTGGTAAGCCAAGATATAAAAAGTCTAATTGTCCAGAGAGGCTCAGAACCAAGGACACAGCTGACACAAGGTCTGATGCCCAGAAATCAAGGACAAAGTTGTTTTATATAACAACCACGGAGGCTAAAGCTGAACCTGATGTCGTTTCAGGTATACTCTTGTAGATTAAATTTCAGTATGAATTTTTAATTATTATGAGTGCAAATAAATCGTTGTTTTACATCAATTTATTCAACATCCTACATTCGTGTTAACGAAATTACCTATGCTTTGAGAAATAAGGAATAGGTAGTACTAAAAAAAAAAAAAAAAAAAAAAAAAAAAAACAATTCTAATTGTTTATAAGAGGTGCTGAAACTGTACATTTCAGAGGTAAAAGTAATCTCGATAGATATTGCAACAGGAAGGAGTGCATCCCCACTCGAACCCGGAATTTGCAATAATAATAAATAGCGAAGGCAAGGATATAGACTTGGCCAAACTAAATAAAATGTGTAGAAGCATTATTTACATCAACGAACGATGTGGATAAATTTCATGCAACAATAAGGAATAATAAAATTAAACGAATTTGTTTTAATTACAGTTGGACCGAGGATAAGAATGAGAAATCAAGACTTGGGCGGAAAATATCCTCAAGGAAAATCAAATAAACGATACGAATTATTCGCCTCTACGAATAAGGAAGTATCGTTAAATGCATACTTAGAAACTTGGGTATGGGTAACCATCCAAGTAACATATTATTAATCAAATCCTTATGAGGAACAATGATGATCACAGTGATGGAAGTGATTATATAAAAGATTAGTACATAAATGTTATGAAAGTATTAGAATGAGAACGGGTAAACCCCAAAAGCCGTATAACCATAGTAATGGTTTTACCAAATAAGACTTAAGAAATGGGCCTTCAGGACATTAGTAAAAAAAAAAAAACCTATGGGTCGCTAACAAAATGAAGGTGATGTTCGGATCAAATACGTATAATACTTGATATTCCAAGTAAGCGCAACTCGAATAATGAAAGTGCGAAATATTGCTGAATCTAGGTGTTATGAAGAAAAAGAGTATAGAAAGGAAAACGCAGATCAATAAAACCGGAGCGTTAAAAACATTAAGATAAAGAACCCGGTAACGAGTTGAAAGGGAAATAGAGGCGAAAACCAATAACGGCAGGAGTAAAATAAACCGACGAAAAGGACACAAATAAGAAGTCATAAAGTCGGAAAGATAATTCGAAAGAAAATGAGTGCAGCCTTAGACCAAGGTCAAGGTAAAAACTAAATATGGCGTGATGTGATCACGGACATAAAAGTAATATAGAATGTAATCACGTTATAGTGTGAATGACTAGATATGGTAGTATAAACATGCAAAAAGGGCCGATGACGGCAATATTGCATACCCGAACAACGAGGTATGAGGTAAAATGGTGACCAATTAGTTTAGGCAATAAAACACGTAATAGCCTAAATAACACTGTGGCCTAGTTAGAGCGCTTGTTAATATAAAACTAGTGTTAAGTAAGTATAGCTTACACTAGCCTTATATTTTAAAGTATTCTCTATCGTATTAGTTACAAATAAGATAAATACATAGTTGAGGTATGATGTTTCGACGCGTAGGCATACGAAACAAGATAGTTGAGCATGACAAGAAACCATGTGTAGGGTTTAAAAGGAGTTAAATTGGTAATCCGATCATTTATGACAAATGGAAAATGAACTCTTAAATGATTACCTTATAGGGTAAACCAAAACAAGCAATAAGGGTAAAACGGTAAATTGGTCACGCGTCGACCACAACTATTGGCTTTAAAAGACACTTATGAAGTAAGCCTTAATAGGCCGAAAAGTGTTAAGAAATGAATTATAAGTAAAACGACCGCACGACGTAAATCGGAGCGAGTCATATAGTCGAGGTGAAAATACATGACATCTCGCAAATAAAATCAGTCATTTAGACCAAATAGGTCAAAGGGTGAAGATACCACCTTTTGATAATAGCGACTAATGATTCTTGTCGAGTTATATGATTTCAGGAATAAATGTAGAAATGATATGGCATCGCTATTATTTGGCGAATATTATAGCAAGGCATTAAAACAGGTCAATACATTGACCTGAGCCAAGTATGTGTAATAGAGTAAATACTCATTTAGAACGTAAGGTTCAGTGAGTATTAAATGAATGGGTTACTTAAATAGGTAAATCGAATGTTTTAAAAGAGGGTCGTGGCGTTTCGAAAAACATGCTTTCAAAAGACCTTGTCGTAATTGAAAGACTAAAAAGGACCAAAACGCCCTTGTTAGCTAATTCGAACAAACAACCTTTAAAGGTTGTTTGGAAACGAGTTTTATGATTAGGTAAATACTTAGAATAAGTATAGAAGTTGAAAGAGGTATGATATTAGTCAAATGGCACTATTTGAGTTTTGCTGAAAACTAATGATTCGAGAGGTAAAATTTGGTTTATATAGATTACCACATTAAACCCACCATTAATACAGTTGTGGTGGGAGATTATAGGATAAGAAATGTGGTGATGGAATCCTAGAAGCAATTGCAAAATAAACAAATTGATCAAGTGAAGATCAAATGGGAACATAGAAAGGGTTCGGACATTTCATGGGAGTCCGAAGAAGAGATGCGACGTCTCTACCCTAAATTATTTGGTACGTACTTTGGTTTCGGGGACGAAACCCTTTTTAAGGGGGGTGGACTTGTAACATCCCGAAATTTCAAAACTTTATACTAGAATTATAAAGTGTATAATAAACAAGAATAAACTAACTAGGATAAATAACCTAGTTAGTTAGGAATCTTGTAGTAACACAGAAATGAGTTAAAAAGCCAAAAATACAAACTAAATAAGAGTGGAGGGGTTTAGGTTGTCAAAATCGAAACTTTCATTACTAATAATTAGTAAAATAGAAACCAAACACTCCATTTTGGAGTCCTGGTCGATCAAAGAAACACAGGGGGCGACACCCACTTCTTCACAACCCTAAACTCTACTAAAATCTCAAATTGAAGGCTCAAATCATGTCATAAACGAAATCTGAGCATAGAATCGTGATCTCCTCGTCAAGGAGGTCATAAGGTATGTCAAATTAGGTTGTTTTGATACAACTCAAATTCTTGCATGTGATTGAAATCAAAGATTGAGCTTGATTATGTGTTGTAAAACATGAAATAGGAAGTAATGTGAAGTCTAGGGACAAACCCTAGATGATTTCTTGTCAAAATCTTGCATGTTAGTTGTAAGGATCAAAATCACTTAGTGGGTGATTAGTAAGTTAGTAGAACTTGATAAACACTAGGATTAAGATTCTTGTTCTAGTGAAAACTGAAATTTTGAGATAATCTCTGAAATTGTTGATGTTAAAATATGTGTATATTGTCTAATTGAAGTTGATTTGGGTAATAATTTCAAGTTATGAACTTGGAGTAGATCATGTAGAAATCTGACCCACAAGGTGTTTGATAAAACGCCTAAGTGAGGGTTAAAATGTTAAAGATGGCTAAAAACGCAGATTTGCATATGTTATGAATGAATGCGTTAAAGCTTATGAAAGAGAGTTCTAATCTTGTTATGAATTGAACTCTTTAGGCAAGGAATCCGGAACGTCAAGTGGACACGCCGGAAGTGATACCCGTGGAAAAGGTGTGCTTTAAAGGTACGTGACTTTAGTCTCGTTGTATTATGTAATAATGTTTAGTTTTAAAGTACAAACGATGTCGGATTGTAATTGATGCGTTTGATGTATCGTTAAAGTGGCGAAGTTCACTAGATCACCAAACGGGTCAAAATAAACATTAGAAATCTGGTTTGGTATGTTAATAAAGTGATGGTTTTCACTAGATAGCCAAACGGGTCAAAATGTTGCTTGAAAACGAATCACATGGGTAAAGACTTAAAAGTTTTATATCATGCTAGGTGATAGATGGTAATACATCAATAAATTGGTTATGATATTGATCTAAGTATAAGAACCCGGAATATGGGTCAAACAATAAATGTTAAATGAAAAAGGGTTGTTGAAACGGAAAGCTTGAATTCCGAGGAAACAAGTATTAGCCCTTGATGAATTGCAAAGCCATGGAATTGGCGTGAATACACCAAATATATGAACCCGGAAATTTGGGTAATTATGTCTAAAAAAGCTTTAAGAATGGAGAAGAGGTGCTATGCACTTACACTAAAGGGTTGGATAATGGAAATAAGGAAATCATGAACCGATTGTCGGTATCTCGGTTCCCATGATGTAAAATTTACAATGTTGGATCCGTAATTTTATTACGGACTCATAGGAAAAAGAATCGGCTAAAACGGATAAGCGAGTGAAAAGTTATGATCTTTACAAGTTGGAAAATAGTCAAAGGGTAATATTGCAGAGTCCACCGTAAATTACGGTTCCACCGTAATTTACGGTGGAGATCAAAACCTTACGGTGAAAAGCTCCTGGTTTACGGCAGCACCAGAATCATTCCAGGTTCACCGTAATTTACGGTGACACCGTAAATTACGGTGGAACCCAGGAAATTTATATTTTGTTCGTTTCTTTGCATCGTTTAAATTCGTTTATACGTCATGTATTAATGTCAAAACTAATATCTTAGTGTTTGACCCTAGGTATATATGAAGCCCTCCCGGATGGTGATCAAGTACAACGTCAAGAACCGAACACGTATTTTGAAGCTTCCGCAATAATCTTAATCTTGTCTAGACATAATCATGTTGTAAACTCTTTTGTTAATCATGTTTTAAAACCCCTTAAACTAGTGGTTAGTTTATTAACAAGGGTTAACTTTTAAACTTGTTATGGATGTATTTAGCACTATCTCAAGTGTGAATGGTTTAAATATGATATTTTTTTTGTAAACTCTGATTTTTATATAAAGTTCACGTAATTATTACTTAAATTACGACGAAATAATTAGGGTGTTACACATTATGAATTTACTGTCATGCCATTTGATTTAACCAATGCCCCAGCTGCATTTATGGACATGATGAACCGAATATGTAAGACATATTTGGATAAATTCATAATTGTCTTTATAGATGATATTCTAATTTACTCTAAGAGTAAAGAGGATCATGCAAAGCATTTGCACGCACTTTTAAGTTTGTTAAGAAAAGAAAAGCTTTATGCTAAATTTTCAAAGTGCGAGTTTTGGTTAGAGCAAGTACAATTTCTTGGACACTTAGTAAATCATGAAGGAATTCATGTAGATCCAACAAAGATCGAGGCAATCACTAAATGGAAAACCCATGAGTCACCAACTGAGGTTAGAAGTTTCTTAGGATTGGCCGGTTATTATAGAAGATTTATTCGAGATTTCTCTAGAATAGCCATTCCCTTAACTAAGTTAATCTGTAAATCCATTAAGTTTGAATGGGGACCAAAACAAGAAGAAGCATTTAGAATTCTTAAGCAAAGATTAACCCATGCACCCATATTAGCGTTACCAGAAGGAACTGAAGACTTTGTAGTCTATTGTGACGCTTCCAAATTAGGTTATAGATGTGTGTTGATGCAACGCCAGAAGGTTATAGCTTATGCATCTAGAAAACTTAAGAATCATGAAGAGAATTATTCGACTCATGATCTAGAATTAGGAGCTATAGTTTTTGCTCTTAAAATTTGGAGACAATACCTTTATGGTAGTAAGTTTACCGTATTCACTGATCATAAGAGTTTAAGGTATATTTTCAAATAAAAGGAGTTGAATATGAGACAAAGACGTTGGATGGAGATGCTTAGTGATTATGATTGTGATATCCAGTATCATGAAGGAAAAGCAAATGTAGTGGCAGATGCTTTAAGCCAAAAATATCATGAAAAGACAAAAAGGGTACGTTCTCTTAAATTAAATCTGCAAGTAGATTTGAATGATCAAATAAGAGAAGCACAAGAATCAGTAATCAAGGAAGATACTGAAAAATTAAAAGGTATGCTAAAAGAATTGGAACAAGGAATAGATGGAATTTGGAGATTTCATAAAAAGAGAATATGGATACCTAAATTAGGAAATCTGCGTAATCGTATACTAGAAGAGGCTCATAAGTCTAAATATACGATGCATCCAGGGAGTGATAAAATGTACCAGGATTTAAGGAAAAATTTCTGGTGGATAGGAATGAAAAAGGACATAGCAGCCTATGTTTCTAAATGTTTAACTTGTTCACAAGTTAAAGCTGAACACCAGAAACCCTCAGGATTTCTACAACAATTAGAAATGCCAGTGTGGAAATGGGAATTAATAACAATGGATTTTGTTACTAAATTACCCAAAACTAAGAAAGGAAATGACACAATCTGGGTGATTGTAGATAGGCTAACCAAGTCAGCTCATTTCCTACCAATGAAAGAAACTTTCAGTATGGAACAATTAGCTAAATTATATGTAAATGAAATTGTTTCTTTACATGGCATTCCTTTATCAATTGTTTCTGATAGAGATAGCTGATTTACCTCTCGTTTTTGGTCAAGTTTCCAAAAAGCAATGGGAACTAAGTTAAAATTAAGCACAGCTTATCATCCTCAAACGGATGGACAGAGTGAAAGGACAATTCAGACGATAGAGGACATGCTTAGAGCTTGTGTAATTGATTTTGGAGGTAATTGGGACGATCACTTACCTTTAATAGAATTTTCTTATAATAATAGTTATCACACAAGTATAAATGCTGCACCATTCGAAGCACTTTATGGACGAAAGTGTCTGTTGGGCAGAAATTGGGGAGAAGCAACTATCTAGACCTGAGATAGTGCAAGAAACAACTGACAAAGTTATTCAAGTCAAGGAACGACTGAAAGCAGCACGTGATCGACAGAAGAGTTATGCTGATAACTGACGAAAACCCTTGGAGTTTCAAGTAGGAAATAAAGTATTATTGAAAGTCTCTCCTTGGAAGGGAGTGGTAAGATTTATCAAAAGAGGAAAGCTAAGTCCCAGGTATATTGGACCTTTTGAGATTATTAGAAGAATAGGACATGTAGCTTATCAGCTACAACTGCCAGAGGAAATGGCAGGGATACATGATGTGTTTCATGTATCTAATCTCAAAAAGTGTTTAGCTGATGAATCCCTGATAGTACCTCTTAAGGATATAGAGGTAAATGAACAACTCAAGTTTGTAGAAAGACCTCTACAAATTGAAGACAGGAAAGTAAAGAATCTCAAGCATAAGAGATTAGTTCTAGTCAAAGTGAAGTGGGACTCCAAAAGAGGACCAGATTACACATGGGAGCTTGAATCAGAAATGCAAAAGAAATATCCGCATTTATTCCAGTAGATCTCGAGGACGAGCTCTAAAACAAGGTGGGGAGAATGTAACAACCCTCGGTAAAACCGACACTTTCATAGTATTTCCGACACCCTATTATATCTTAAAATACCCTTATATGTCTTTAAATACAACCCGTATGTGAAAACCGAGCCAAAATACGTTATAGTATTTAAAATAAATTAAAAACAATAAATTTATAAGTTGAGGCGGGCCGCGTAGGATCCCACCCCAACTTTACGCGGGCGGTATGAAGGTGTAGACCAGACTTCACTGATTTCTTTAGTTCAAGCGGGCCGCGTAAGACCCCGTTTAAGTTAATGCGGGCCGCGTAAGACCTAAGTGGTGGCGCAGCCCTGAGCTGACACGTGTCGACATCGTGGCGGACCTATACGCTGACCCAACTAAGCTATATGTTGACCGAGTGTTGACGCGGGCCGCGTAAGGCTTTGCCTTACCTTACGTGGGCCGCCTGAAAGTCGAATTCAGCAAGTATAAATAGATGGCATCGGATCTCATTTCAGTTCGCTCACAATTTCAATCTCGAATCACAATTTCTGTAGGAAAGTTATAATACTCGAGTATTATACCCCTAATTAGCGAGGTTCTGCTCCGTTGTAAGTATTATAACCCCAGTTTCATAATAGTTACGCTACCCGATTGATTTAGGGTTCCGTAACAACTGTCATGGTTCTGCCCGACGTAGTTGTTGGAATACCGTCTCGGGGAGGGTATCATTAATATTTTCAAAGGTTTATGATACTAACCAATGTACATTTGTATAAATTATAGATTATATCCAGGAAACCCTTACGCAAAGCCTAAGATAGCAAGGTGAGTTTATCCTCTTTTTGTTAATCTTTTTGGAATGTTTTACAAAACCTTAATTGTTTTACAATGCAATTTAGCAGTGATTGAGTCTTTGTAGTTCTTCAATTACTGCCAGTATATTGGGGTTTTGTATACAAAATTTACTACACAGTAAGTAGTAAGTCGGGATGACAATACGTTAACATTGGACAATGAGTTAGCCAATGTGTAATATGACCCACAAGTCAGTGGATTGACAGTACTAATGGAGTAATTGTGTAGACATAAACAATGTGATCGCTCTCAATACTGTTCACTATGACTTTTATTTAAACTTGATTAAACTGGGATTCACTCACCAGTATTTCCCACTGACAAATGTTTTTAAAACACGTTTCAGGTAATCCAATGTGACAGCCAATTAGTAAAAAGCCAGCTGGAGAGCACTGAAGGCTTGGGGAAAATGTGGCTATAAAAGTTACCTAATAAACGATGTTTTAAATTCAATAAAATAGGGTTTGTCCCTATAAATGTATTGTAATAAGAAACTTGGGTTTTTCCCATGTTATTATTAATATCAAAAATGGTGGTTTTACTCTGATAAATATTTCCTAACTATGGTCCTGATGTAATTTCCGCTGCAAGATTTAATTGCTGATACCACCGAAACTCTGAGCTCGCGTCCGCCCGTTCCCTGGACAGATAAGGGATCGGGGGTTGCGACACATACTGCAGCATTCTCATTATTACCAGTTATGGACGAGTATACTATCACAGTTTAAAAGACAAGTATGATGACTCACCTAATTAGCAATTGCTTAACTACCGCTAGTACGACTGGGTTATGTCTCAAGGTCCTGACACAATTACATAATCCTAGGTTAGGTAATGGTACACCTAACTAGTCATTATCATGGTTGGATATTGGTTAGTGGTGCCTTGTTTAAGCATGGGTTATCAGTCCATGCCTAACTAAGGCTAGGCTACCCAATACTCGCCCCTGACAATAACCCTAGTACCTAAAAATAATACTAACACTACTACTACTAATATATTATTACTAATAATAAAACTAATATTAACTACTAAAAATAAATAAATAATAAATAACTAAACATAAACTTAAACGAGAGTATACCTCAAAACTATCTACGGCACGTTTATGTAGAGTTTCCCTACTCCTGCTCCTACTCGTGCTCCAAAAACGACTACTAACAACACCCAACGGGGTATCATATACTCGGGATTCTCAATACTAGAGCGTTCCCGTTAAAATTTTGGTGTATCTAAAATCCTACAATTTAACTCCTATATATATGTGAAGCAAGCAAGCACCTCAATGGCTTTCTGGGCGATGTGGGACAATTGACGTGCTAGCTAGCTAGCTAGCTTGACGTGCTAGCTAGCTAGCTTAGTTATATTATTTCAGCTGCTTCACTCGTTTTCTTGTATAACTTTTAAAATATGATGTTTTATAAAATGACGAATATGTCATTAGAACGAGCATATTTTTATCTACGTTTTAACCTAAGTTTCATTAAAAACGGAGTAAGGTAAAAAATAATATATTTAATTATTAATATTAAACGGTCTCCTATACTAGCCAAGGCTTGTCAAGATATTTCACCTTTCACACCATCATCTTACTCGTTTAACAATATATGAAATATAAATTACATATTTCATACGTTTATAAACAGTATATTAAGGTTCGGGGTATTACATCCTTCTCTCCTTACAAAAATTTCGTCCTCGAAATTTGTCATCACTTAAAAAGATGAGGGTACTTATCTTTCATTATGTTTTCTAATTGACTTTCCCCTACTTCCGTCCAACAGACTTATGTAAAGTTAGGTCCATGACGTGCGTTCCACTTGACTTTGACTAACGGGATTTCCTTCTTGCGTAACTTTTAACCTTCCTATCTTCGATTTGTAGTGGTTCTTCAATGAAGTTGAGTTTGTCGTCAACCTGTACGTCTTCCAGGGGTATTTGTTGGGCTTCGTCCACTAGGCACTTCCTTAAATTTGATACATGAAAAGTGTTATGTATTCCTGCCAGCTGTTCAGGAAGTTTTAGCCGATAAGCCACTGGTCCTACTTTGCTTGTTACTTCAAACGGCCCAATGTATCAGGGTTTCAACTTTCCCTTCTTTCCAAACCGAATCACTCCTTTCAGAGGTGATACCTTAAGCATTACTTTATCCCCTATTTGGAACTCTAGGGGTTTACGCCTCTGATCTGCATAACTCTTTTGTTGATCTTGAGCACTTTTCATCCTTTCTTTGATTTGCTGAATCTTTTCGGTGGTCTCCACAATGATTTTTGGTCCTGACAGTTGACTTTCCCCTACTTCCGTCCAACAGATAGGAGTTCGGCACCTTCTTCCGTATAAAGCTTCATAAGGTGCAACTTTGATGCTGGCGTGATAGCTATTATTGTAGGCGAATTCGATGAGTGGTAGATGAGTGTCCCAACTTCCACCAAAATCAATTACACAAGCGCGAAGCATGTCTTCTAATGTCTGAATAGTCCGTTCACTCTGCCCATCCGTCTGAGGATGATATGCAGTGCTTAGATTAAGCTTGGTTCCCAACTCTTGTTGGAAACTTTGCCAGAATTTGGATGTGAAACGACTATCTCTGTCTGATATGATCGATACAGGCACCCCATGTCGCGAGACTATTTCTTTGATGTAAATTTGAGCTAGCTTGTTCATCTTATAGTCTTCACGAATTGGCACGAAGTGTGCAGACTTGGTCAGTCTGTCCACTATTACCCAAATAGTATCATAACTGTGACTTGACCTTGGGAGCTTCGTGATAAAATCCATGGTGATTTTCTCCCATTTCCATTCTGGAATCTCTGGTTGTTGCAAGTATCCAGAGGGTTTTTGATGTTCTGCCTTCACCTTAAGGCATGTAAGGCACTTTTCCACATAATGGGCAACAGATCGCTTCATTCCCGGCCACCAATAATCTCTCCTTAAATCCTTATACATCTTGTCACTACCAGGGTGAATGGAATACTTAGACTTATGAGCTTCCTCTAAGATTGTATCCTGCAGTCCTCCAAAATTAGGAACCCATTTCCTATTGCTGAACCTAAGGATATTATCATTTCACATTGTCAGTAGCTTCAGTCTCCCAATGATTCTTTCTTTTACAATATGATTCTCTTTTAAGGCTTCTTGTTGTATATTCTTAACTTGTTCTAAGAGACTAGTTTTAACCTCTATTCTGGTTGCACGAATTCTTATTGGTTGAGGTTTCTCTTTTCTACTTTGAGCATCTGCTACTATGTTTGCCTTACCTGGATGGTATTGGATCTCACAGTCGTAATCACTTAATAACTCCATCCATCGTCTCTGACACATATTGAGCTCCTTCTGCTCAAATATATGTTTTAAACTTTTATGGTCACTATAGATAGTGCACTTTGTACCGTAAAGATAGTGCCTCCAAATTTTCAATGCGAACACTATGGCACCAAGTTCCAAATCATGGGTTGTGTAGTTCCGTTCATGAATCTTCAACTGTCTAGAGGCGTAGGCAATTACTTTGCCTCTTTGCATGAGTACACATCCCATACCATAGTGAGATGCATCACAGTAGACGGCAAAATCTTTTATTCCTTCAGGAAGTGACAGTATTGGGGCGCTACATAACTTATGCTTTAACGTGTTAAAGGCTTCTTCTTGTTTAGGTCCCCAATTAAACTTAGAGGCTTTCTGGGTTAGTGTGGTTAATGGTGTTGCAATCTTTGAGAAGTCTTGAATAAACCTTCTATAGTATCCTGCTAACCCCAGAAATCTTCTGATTTCAGTGGGATTCTTCGGTACTTCGCATTTCTTGATGGCCTCGATCTTTGCAGGGTCAACTTGTATTCCACATTCATTTATCACGTGGCCTAGGAATTGCACCTCACGTATCCAAAATTCGCACTTAGAGAACTTTGCATAGAGTTTTTCTTTCTTGAGCAATTCAAGGACTGCTCTCAGGTGTTGTTCATGTTCTACCTCGTTCTTAGAGTAGATAAGGATATCGTCAATAAAAATGATCACAAACTTATCGAGGTAAGGTTTACAAACCCTGTTCATGAGGTCCATGAACACTGCAGGTGCGTTGGTTAATCCAAATGGCATTACCAAAAATTCATAATGACCATACCTAGTCCTAAAGGCAGTTTTACGTATGTCTTCTGGTGCAACTTTCACTTGGTGGTATCCAGACCTCAAGTCTATTTTAGAGAAATAGCTTGCCCCTTGTAATTGATCAAACAAGTCATCGATCCTGGGAAAAGGGTATTTATTCTTTATAGTGGCTTTATTCAAGTCTCTATAATCGATGCACATGCGCATCGTCCCATCTTTCTTCTGGACAAATAAGATGGGTGCTCCCCATGGCGACGAACTAGGTTGGATAAACCCCTTGTCAAGCAACTCTTGTAGTTGCTTCTTGAGTTCTTGCATTTCTGTCGGGGCTAGTCTATATGGCGACTTAGCAATCGGTGATGTACTGGGAACTAGGTCAATGCGAAACTCAACCTGTCTATCCGATGGTAGTCCCGGAAGCTCATCGGGAAACACTTCGGGGTATTCTCGTACTACTGGCACGTCCTCGACCTTCTGCTTTTCTGTAGTGTTTACGACATATGCTAGAAAGGCAACATACCCTTTCCTTAGGCATTTATGTGCTTGTGCTATCGTGATGAGATTCTTAGTCTTGTCAGTGCGGTCTCCCGATACAGTTAGTTGTTTGTCGTTGGGTAATCGGAGTCGGACGATCCATTTATCACATATAACTTCCGCATGATATGGTGTCAACCAGTCCATTCCTATGACTATGTCAAATTCTCCAAGTTCCATAGGCATTAGGTCTATAGGGATAACATGGTTGTTTAAGCTTATTTTACAATTCTTAACAATGTCAACTATCTCTCTTTGACTTCCATCAGCCATTTCTACTGTAAAGGCATGATCTAGGTTTTGGGACGCCTGGTTCAAGTAAGGTCTAAAGGTAGTCGACACTAGACTTCTATTTGCACCGGTATCAAATAACACACGCGCATATACATTATTTACGAGATACGTACCCGTGATAACGTCTGTATTGGTCTTGGCTTCTTCCATGGTGAGTACAAATGCACGCCCTTTTGGCTGATTTGGTTGTGTCCTATCATTTCTTTTGAGTTCGGGACATTCAGATCTCATGTGGTTAGGGTCTCCACATTTGAAACACTTCTTCTTTTCCTTGCATTCTTGAAGAGCATGACCCGTCTTTTTACAATTTGGACAAGGAAAACGACATTCCCCCGTATGAAAGCGTTTGCAAATTTGACATTGAGGAAATGTTTTAGGCCTTTTAAAGTTGTTATTCCGGGTGTCCCCCTTTCTTTCTTCCCACTTCCTTTTTGGTGTGGGAGATTCAGCCTGTCGCAGAATCATCTCGGCAGCCATGACGGCGCCAGCCTCAACAGTTTCTGCAAAAATCTTGGGGGATTTGGATTTGATAAACACCCTCATTTCAGAGGGTAGACCCCAAATAAATCTATTGATCAGTTGTTCCTCAGTCAATGCTAAATAAGAAACCAGTCGAGATATGTCGTTGAAACGAGAAACATACTCTCGATAGGTTTTATTTCCCATTTTTAACTGAAAGAATTCCACTTCCAGTTGCTCAGTCTCACTGGGAGGGCAATACTTAGCAAGAAACTTATGAAGAAACTCCTCCGACTTCATCTCCTTAACCTTTTCTTTTCCCTCTGTTCGGACCACAATGTTCCACCAGTGAAGGGCTTCATCTTCAAACATATGTACGGCGAACCGTACTTTGTTGCGGTCATCACACTCACACATGTCTAATACTGACTCCATTCTGTTGAGCCAGTCTTGAGCTTCTAGTGCTCCCTTTCTTCTGTCAAAGGACTGGGGTTTACAGGACATGAAGTGCTTATAAGTACACTCCTTTGATTTGGAATATTCACCTTTTCCTTCTAGTGGCATGGTTGCAATAGTGTTTTTCCCTTCGCCCATTCCTTCCCTTTGTACTGGCGTGGAGGCTGCTGAGCTTTCTTCATGTCATTCTCCAGATTGGTTAACATTATCGGTTTGTGCATTCTTTATTACCTTAGCCACTTCCACAGCTATATTGTGGATATCCTCAGTATTTAGACGCATGCTTGTACTAGACCGGGACCTGACACTGTGAGAAGGAGTTCGAGTCCTATAAGAGCCTTCCTCTCTTCTTCTGTTATTCTGATTATTTCTAGACCCTTGTTCATCTCTATGTTCAGACATTGTCTCCTTCCTATAGTAATATGAGTATAAAGAGTTACTAGTATGTATGATACATTATTATAATATAACAACTATATACATCACATAGATATATATATATATATATATATATATATACGTATATATATAGCACATAAAAAGGCACAACATAGTTTTACTTCTTCTAGCGTCACTCAATTGACTATGCAAGTACTTTTCCTGAGAACATGTTATTTAGCCTAGTCTGAGTGTGCTATTAATCTTTAAAGAACTACTGGTTAAAGCTTAGGCATTCCTGCAATACCTAATTCGCTAAAACCTCGGGCTCTGATACCAACTGTAACACCCACCCCGTAACCCGGGTGATTGTGCACAATTGATACACTTACAGCGGAAACAAACTAAACTTTCATTAAAACTTATAATAGTCTGAGTACAACACTTTATTTATTTACAAACTTTCGGCAACTAAGAACTCCTTGATCTTCTAAAACTCCACAACTGTCAAGTAGTTCCTATAGCTTTCCTCATGACTCACCTGAGATAAGTATACTCAAAACGACGTCAGATATATACTGGTGAGCTCATACTATACAATTTTTATAAAGACAGACCACAGTTTACATTATATGCATACACAATATGGGCATGTGACCACATTATAGTCAGGTTGGGCCTCATTGAACCTTATAGGTCACATTTGACTTGTCACAAACCATCGTACAAGAGACATACTGGTCCTCCAGCTGTGTCCCCCTACGGCCGTCACATAGGTATGAGTGTTTGTCGCTGGACCTTATAAGCACGAAGTGCCTGTGGGTACAACACCTTATTACCCTTCCCAGAGTGACACACCTCATTAAGCATAATAGGATCCCATATACCCCTACTAACACATGCATACTGCAGCATTCTCATTATTACCAGTTATGGACGAGTATACTATCACAGTTTAAAAGACAAGTATGATGACTCACCTGATTAGCAATTGCTTAACTGCCGCTATTACGACTGGGTTATGTCTCAAGGTCCTGACACAATTACATAATCCTAGGTTAGGTAATGGTACACCTAACTAGTCATTATCATGGTTGGATATTGGTTAGTGCTGCCTTGTTTAAGCATGGGTGATCAGTCCATGCCTAACTAAGGCTAGGCTACCCAATACCCGCCCCTGACAATAACCCTAGTACCTAAAAATAATACTAACACTACTACTACTAATATATTATTACTAATAATAAAACTAATATTAACTACTAAAAATAAATAAATAATAAATAACTAAACATAAACTTAAACGAGAGTATACCTCAAAACTATCTATGGCACGTTTATGTAGAGTTTCCCTACTCCTGCTCCTACTCGTGCTCCAAAAACGACTACTAACAACACCCAATGGGGTATCGTATACTCGGGATTCTCAATACTAGAGCGTTCCCGTTAAAATTTTGGTGTATCTAAAATCCTACAATTTAACTCCTATATATATATGTGAAGCAAGCAAGCACCTCAATGGCTTTCTGGGCGATGTGGGACAATTGACGTGCTAGCTAGCTTAGTTATATTATTTCAGCTACTTCACTCGTTTTTCTTGTATAACTTTTAAAATATGACGTTTTATAAAACGACGAATATGTCATTAGAACGAGCATATTTTTATCTACGTTTTAACCTAAGTTTCATTAAAAACGGAGTAAGGTCAAAAATAATATATTTAATTATTAATATTAAACGGTCTCCTATACTAGCCAAGGCTTGTCAAGATATTTCACCTTTCACACCATCATCTTACTCGTTTAACAATATATGAAATATAAATTACATATTTCATACGTTTATAAACAGTATATTAAGGTTCGGGGTATTACATAAAGCCCTTCTGATCTACATTTCTTGGGAGAGGATATACATCTCGGCTCCAAAAAGGTACAGATCTGTCGAGGTATAACGTTCTCTTAAAGCTATAATTTTAAGACCCATATTTGGCGGAGTTCTATGCCTCCATTAATAAGGTTCGGCACATCGGCGTCATTTACACATAAAATTAGGTAAATTATTTACTTTCTTTTCTCTGTTGGCATCTCAAAAAGTTCATTCTTACGTCACCTCAAAAAGTTCAACATGCTCATGATAGCCATTTTATTATATAAGAGCTCATGAACAATTAATGGCGGTGAAACTTTTGTTTCGCAAAAACTAGTATATTAAACTCTGTTATTTTAAATCATTACTCCCTCCGTCCCACTAAAAGTGTCATATTTTGAATTTTCAAAGTCTTTATTTGTAAACTTTGACCTTAAATAATTTTGTTTGTGTTAGATAATACTTGATGAAAGTTATACGATTTGAGTGTGTTTTACAAGTGTTTTTATCGGGTTAATTTTCATCAAGTTTTATATAACACAAAAATATATAATTAAATTCAAAGTTTATAAATAAAGACTTTAAACATTCAAAATAAGACACATTTAATGGGACGGATGTAGTATTATTTATTTATTTTGGCAAGGAGACTATTAAGACAATACGAAAGTTTCCCTGTAAGGCACTAGCACATGTCCCAAAAATAAGGACTTCACCCGCTGGTCCACTGGTTCAAAAAAAAAGCAATGGTTGTCGTTATAAAACCCCTTTTCCACTCTGCCGCGCTTGTTCACCGCCTATCGGACACGCTCCGCCGCGCGGGTACATTGATGCCGACATACTTCGTCGTCGCGGGTAAACTCTGCCACGCAAGTGCACCTCGTCTACCAGACACAACCCTTCGCCGCGCGGGTGCACCCCTGCTTGTCGGACACACTCCGCCGCCGTGCAAGTATGCTCCGTCGCCGCCAGAGTACACGCCGCTTGCCGGACACACTCCGTCGCGCGCGCGAATACACATCATTTGTCGGACACTCTCTGCTGCTGTGCAAGTACACCTCGCCTGTCAGACACGCTCGTCCGTGGGATCGACAACGATCACATCTCGTTTTTTCACTTCAATCTATAGATCTGGGTTTTTTGAGATCTACAAAAGATTCATTAGATCAAGAACGATCAGTTCTATGCCTTCTAAAGGTTTGATTTGTGTAGGTGGGGTACAAGAATTCCTCATTCACTTGAAAAAGTTACGTATAGGTTGTAAAGCATGGAATTATACCATATGTGAAGCCATAATTTGAACACTAACTCTTATTATCAATTCATGAACTTCGAGAATATCATCTCACATGGGCTTTTCTCAAGTCGCGTACGGAAAATTCCCGAACATGACCTCTCTTTCCGACATCTCGGGCGGGCAACCTTCTTTTTCGCGCCGTCTCCGGCAGACAATAGCTTTGATCACGCCATCTCAGGCGGATGGTTATCTTGGTCACGCCACCTCCGGCAACGGATAAAGTCATTCCGCCCATCTCCGGCGGATTACCATCATATTCCCGCTACCTATTATCCCACTCCTCCAACTCCGGCGAGTTACAATTACGTCCGCCCACGGTCTATCTCCGACGGACTACCATACCATTCCGCCATCCATAGCAGACCACCGTCACAAAGTTTGCCCTCCTTGGCGTCGCGCGGCGTTGTTCAATCCACCGACGTTCAATAAAGATCGTCCACACACATGAGACGTTTGTTAGATGACCGCCATGCCGCGCCATCTCATGGCCAGGTAGCACCCTTCTTGATAAACGGTGATTGCCGTCATATCGCCTCTTTACGCGTTGCCGGCGTTCGGGCCCTCACGCCATCTAGTTTGCATCACCGGCCCTCACGCCACCTAGTTTGCATCACTGGCCCTCACGCCACCTAGTTTGCATCACCGACCCTTTACGCCATGTGTGTTCGCCCACCGGCACTCATGCCACCAGCCCTCGCGCATAAGTTATAAATGGGCTTGACGTCTTCACTGGGGAGGACGTTGATCGCCTAGTTTCAAGTCAAATCGGATAAGTCTTTTAACTTCCATCCACACAAATACTTTGAAAAGGCATGGAGTCCATCATGCTGCTGAACTTTTTACCCATAGTTTTGTTGATAATCATTACACGTCGGTACAATTTCACCGAGTAATATAAACCTACACCGAGAGCATAGGGCCCCGACGGCTGTACTCTTTGTTCGCTTGGTGACCACGGTGGACGGCTTTCCTTGTCACTCTTACTTAATTCGACGCCTCTTCCTCAGTCGTGAAGCCTCCGACCGATCTAGCGGATACAATAATAATAGCAAAAATAATAAAAATATAAACTGGATATCCAGCACTAAAAGCTAAGCCTATCAACATCCATACGCTTTGCAACACGTATAGTTAATTCATGGGTGTATAAATAGCATTTCATCTTTTTTTTTTGAAAAGCTCAATTAGGTGAATCCTTTGTTTACATCGGTTCTAGTAAAATTTGCAGCTTTATATGGCTTTCAAATAAAATTTTGACTTAATTATGTTATTTGTGCAATACTTCTAACATATTTGGCTGCCTTGAACTTTGGGAGCGAGCATAGTGTAGTATTGTTGTGATATGACTACATCAAAAAACGGAAAATACACTTCGGACATCATGGCTTACATACCAAATGGAAATCGAAGCGGAACTTACAGGCGTTTGCACCATCCGGTTCACGCCACCTGCCTTCAAGACATCAGGTTATTTTCATTAAATATCGAAAATGATACGCCATCCCATAATTAACACGCGTATCATGCATTCCTATTTTTGACCATGTATAATTTGAAGGGCGATGAATTTTCATTTTAGTAAGAAATTTACACTATACGCTCTACCTAATATTGCCTCATATTAGAACATGTCCATGTCCACACATGTGATTTTGCAAGGAGATGAACCTTGCCTTTCTTTGTATAGATAAAGGAATTATTGTCATTTTACCACTTACTTTTGGCAAACAAGTGTTGATTCTATACAAGATAATACGAAAGTTGGCACGACCTTGCGGACGAGCAATCATCTAAGCACGCCTTTGCATCGGAATGGGGATCAGCACGGTGTAAGGTTATTATTACCGATCCTCATTAAAAACGGTCATAATCTTTGTCACACCCCCCAAAATCCACATGCGGAGTATCACCGCTTGGAGGCGTGACATGACCAGGATCAAGCCACCAATCATATTGAACAATATGTGTAGTAAATATAAAACAACCAAACAATATGAAAGGTGTTCAAAACCAAAGCATAGTTAAGTGTTTAGCAGAAGCATAATTGTAAAAACCCAATGTAAGTATTAAGTACGAAATAAAGTAATGTTTTAACATGGTACACACTGCCATGTCCCACAACGACTGCGCCTCCCTGTGCAAGCTCCAAGAGTACCTAACGACCTGCAAGACATGTAGCAACGAATCAACAACAAAGTTGAGCGAGTTCACAGTTGGTTGTTTGGTTATCGTATTCGTTTCGTAAATCGTATGTTCGTTTTGTAATCCATGAATCGTATTAATTCGTATCGCGGTCTCCCAGACATGTTTGCGAAGATTAGTGGGGGCTTCCCATGTGTTACTAGACCACGCGTATCGACAGCTACGAAAATGTAAGAGGTGCCCTAAGTCAATGTCTATCAGCATTGACCCTTTGCCCATAGTCCATTAGTACACGCCCGTCCGACTGGCACGGTGTGAGGTTTGTTAAACCTAATAGCGCTATTAACTAATGACCCGCTCGCCATAGGCTCGGCGATTAAGTCGATAAATGAGGGACTTCAATTGATAGAGTTGATGGTCTTATGATCGTGTACGTAGGTTTTACGTACGTGCCCTTCAATCCGAGGACAGTAGTAAGTATGAGTGTACGTAGGTTTTACGTACGTGCCCTTCAATCCGAGGACAGTAAAAAGTAGTTTAATAGTAATGATAGTACGAGTAGTTATTCAATCCCATTCCCAACCCCTGGGAATCCCATGCCTTGGATAGAGTGTGAACTCACCTTGGTTTGCTCGGTATGCTAAATTATGTGCTCGCAAATAATCAATCAAGTCCTATAGTTATACACATATACTCAATCAGTTAAGTTCGAATAGATTCACATGCAATTTATGTCACATAGTGTGTTTATGCAATCATTAACAAGTAACACATAACAGTTAGTTCATGTCCATACAATCATTCTCCATATAACTGAGTTCTTAGTAAATTCTAACGTGGTTACTCAATTACCATCTAGATAGGATAACGGGCTTAACAAAACCAATACATTTAGCAATGATAACAAGCTTCACAGGATTAACACACATAACAGGAATAATAAACTAACACAGCTAATTAACTAACCGAATTAATTAACAGAGTTAACAAAAGTTACCCACTTAACAGAGTGACATACATGAGTCTAACAGAGTTAATAAGGTTAACTGAGTTAATAAACTTAACTCAGTTAATAGGTTAAACATAGTTACATACTTAACAGAGTTATATACGTACTTAACAAAGTTAACAACTTAACAGGTTTAACCACTAAACAGACATAACAGTTGGGCCGAAATCAACTTTGGGCCGAAATCCCTTCAGTGACGAAATCCCTTTGGATTTCGTCGAGATATGTTTTCGTCGAGGTGGGAGGGTTTTCGTCGGAATACATTATCATCAACATCAGTTACAAAACATAGAAACCCTAATGATCGCATGGCAGTTACATCGGCTTCAACATACAATCACCCCAATCATTATCAAGTCATGCAATCATCAATACTATCCATCATCACAACAACAGCTGCAAACTACAACAACCCAAATCATGTTATGATAATTTAGATCTAATTATCACAGTCAATAACTTTCAGTCAACAACTTTGATTATAATAATCTAGATCATTCACACAATTCATTATTCAATAGCTTTTAACAGTAGCGGCCCAATTGAAACTTATTAAAAACATAGTTGTCGACCACTATTCGACAAAGGCATCCTATAACAAATTGTCAATTAATATGATTCAGTCCCCATGTGTTTATTTGTTCCAAGTTGTCGGCCATCATCAATATCTTTTGTACACTTCTACTACTCATATTAATTGCTTAAAAACAATAATAACCCATCACATAACAATTCGATCATTAAACAAAATCATGAGATCATTCACTAATTAGTCAGCGGCACATGACAAGTTATCGGATCATCATCCTCATCATCAGACCATTCATGGAGAAACATAACATAATCACATAACATCCGTCATTCAATCTAACGTATACATACAGACATGAAATCATGCATAATTCAAATAACAGTGCAACTAACCGAGATGATAGATCACAAAATTGATTGAAGGGAAAAGGTTGAAGTCTTGCAGTTGCCGTCGCACAAAGCTGAGGGAAGAGAAGTGGTTAGGGTTTTCAGATTAATCTCTAACGTAAAGGTTATTATCAAAACCTTATAGTTGTTCGCTACTGGGCCGAAGCCCATTCTTGATTTCGTTGGTCACAAGGTGGACGAAAACACATGAAGTGTTTTCGTGGGTGGGGTGTTTTCGTAGAGTGTGGTTTTCGGCTAGGGGTATTAGACAAAATTCCATGTTTTAAATAATTATACATTTCAAATATGTATAACATATACACACATATTTTACATATCACCAATAACACTTATAATGCACATCATGTAATTATTAAACCCACTTAGCAAATAAGTACGAAGTTAAATCGGATAGAGACCTTGAAAACTCGGTAGAGACCTTGAAAACTCGGGTTGTCACATTATCCCCAACTTGAAAGAAATTTCATCCCGAAATTTAGCACGTGGTTACTGAGGAAGCTAGTTGTGTTGTGTAGTTTACTGGTTTTCCTGGGGTGTCACATCATCCCCCCGTTGATTTGGAATTTCGTCCCGAAATTCTGTAGTAGCTTCAGCCTCAGTAGTGGTTGCACTGTTTCCGAATAACTGGGGATACCTGAGTTTCATTTGATCTTCTCGTTCCCAGGTAAACTTTGGGCCACGACGGGAGTTCCAACAAACTCGAACAAGAGGTATTCTGGTGTGCTTGAGGACCTTAACATCCCGGTCCATGATTTTAACTGGTTCCTCGATGAATCGCAACTGATCGTCGATGGTGAGCTCCTTCAAAGGAACTATGAGGGTCTCATCTGACAGACACTTCTTCAGATTCGACACGTGAAAAATGTTGTGAACTGCACTGAGTTCTGCGGGTAGGTTTAGTTTGTAGGCCACCCTGCCTATTTTCTCAATGATTTAACGGTCTGACATATAGTGGATTGAGCTTGCCCTGTAACAACTCTCATCAAAAAGTATTATTTATTACTTTAATTTAACCAATAGGAAACCCTAATTGAGAAACCCAAGTGATTCTGAACAAACCCTAAAATTTTCAGAACAATTGGAATCAGGATTAGGGCCCCTAAAACTTAAGGGGGGTAAACCCTAACTAATGATTATCTTTAAAATGTGTTGTCTGAAATGAGAATTCACGAAACATTGACTCACCAGGCCTATACTAGTGACGAAGCAACCCTAGGCTAGGTAGGTTTCCCAGGCGAGTCGCGACAGGACCAGGAGCATCCTTCGCGACACGCGGGGGGTGCACATTTCAAGTATAAATACTAGGGTTTGGGACTTGAACTGTTTGCATGTTACGATGATAAAATTATTTACGTACGCTGAGTTATACACAAAACAGTCCCAAAACACACACTGATCACGAGGTGCTGCCACAAAACAGGGTAATAACTCGATCGCTGCTACGATTCATTTTTCGAGATCAATATATCCAATGGATGTTTAAGTGCCGCCCACATTAGGGTTATACTTTGTCGTTCGTCATTAATTCGATGGATGAAGTATCGCACTTTGTCGTTCGTTGTGAGAATTTGATCTCGTGAGTTATCGTAAATGCTGTATTGATTACTAACCCCGTTTTGTGTGCATTGTTATTTAAATTAGGTTAACAAGGCTAATCCATAGACTAGACTCTGCTCAAATTAAATCTGCAATGTGAGTCATTCTCTTTTTATCAAATCTATTTACAAAAGCATGTTTATTTCAATGTTATAATTACGGGGATTAAGTCTTTGTAATCACCAAGTTACAGCCGATATGTGGGGTTTTGTATACATTACTTGATAATCGTCACCATTGGGGCAGCCAATTGGGGGATATGACCATAGTCACAGATTCGGTCGAGTGACAAATACCGTGGGTAGTTGGTTTGATATCATAAACATTGTAATCGCTCTTAATACTGTAAATTATAACAAATGTGTCATTTTAGTAAATAGAATGATTCACTCAGTATTTCCCGCTGACAAAACCTTTTTCAAACATGTTTCAGGTGATCTGTTGTAATTCAGGAAAAGTGCTGGGGAGCATTTCAAGCTTAAAGATAGTGGCTCATTATAAAATAAAGAAATATGTTTTGTAATATAAAGATTTCTCCGTAAAATAGTAGTATTGTAAATTACAGGGGTTTTATCCCAAGTTGTGAAATAAAATAATCAGGGAAAAATTTTAGCTTTAAAACGATCCTGATGATAAACTTCCGCTGTTAAACTCAATTAAATAAATACCACGGGATTTCTGTCCCGCGGCTCCTGAAACGGGTCAAACCGGGTCGGGGGCCGTGACAGAAAAAGGTGGTATCAGAGCCACTGAGTTAAGCTAAATTAAGTATTTAGAAATACTTAATTTTTCCTGATTACTATTATGTGATTATGTGTTTTATTAACTGATTATTTGTTAGTTACAGTATGGGTAAGCAAAAGTTGTCAAGCATCTATCTTAAATTAGATAGATCATCCAACGAGAAGGGTAGTACATCCCAAACCAAATCTTCAAAACTCCCTACAATTCCTGAAGAAGGAATATTTGTGCGAAAAGCACAATATGAAGAACCACTTTCTCCTAGAAAAAGGAGTATGATTATTAAGAAAAGTAAAGAACAAATCCGGGAAAAGAAGATTAAACGGGAAACCCAGGAATTAATTGATAAATCACCTTGGGAAGATAAGTTAGATGAGAAATGGGCAAATTTGTATATGCTAGCCACAGTAGCAGAAAATGCAAATCTCTAAATAACTTAATTTAAGTTTTAGCACCTTATCCCCTACAAATTCAGAAACCTTATGCAGTAAATAAATAAATTACAATAAACCTTAGTATGTTTTCCAGTTATCTTTGTAATAAAGTAGTATGCAGTGTGCAATAAATTCTAAAAGTTATTTATGACATTTATTGTAAGATTTTAACTTAGTATTTTATGCATTTTGCATATATGCTACATCAGCATGAGTGGGATATCTGAAGCCTTTCAGAACCTCAATCTTTATCCGGTGAATGTAGAAGTCTCCAAAGAATTTACTGGATACTTTCCCGATGTAGAACAACCGGTAGAATTCAAGGCTCCACCTTTGAACAAGCCAAAACGAAAGAAAAGAAAGAATTATGTGTGGGGAAGTCGTATACGTAGGAAAAAGCCAGCTCCAAAACTTCCTAAAATAAACAATCCTTTAGAGAAAGGAAAAGAAATTGTAACCAGGAAAAGTCCTAGACTCCAAGAGATGGAGACTGAAGCCAAAGAAGATTCTAGGCAAATGGAAAGGCAGTTTGAGGAATACTCTAAGGACATAGAAATGGAAGTTGGACAAGGTTCTAGACCAATGGAAATTGGAGAGAGCTCAAAACAAAACCAGGGAAGGACTTTTCAGGAGGAGATAGATTTTCTATTGGCAAGCTGTGAGATGATTCAGCCTGTCAATACTAATATTTTTACCAATCCTATTGAAAATCCACTCCCTATGAATTTTGAACCGGCAATCCCAGAACCCATAGTTCACTCCCAACCTTTAGAAATGGACGAATGGTGGACGAATGATTGGCAATTTCAAAATATTGTCAATGATCCTTATTCTTTTTTTCCACAAGTCGATCCAGAACCCCTACCTAATCCACCAATGAGTAACGAAAATATGGCTGAACTTCGCCATTTTGGTGAAGAGTTGATGGATGCGGGAAATAGAATTAGGGAAATAGGGGGACAAATTGCCTGGAAATATGATGAAAGGGAGCTTCGTTTTTAGGACGACAAGTGACGAGAGATAGTAGGATGGTAAAACTGTGGTTGTGTAATAGTAAAAGTAATAATAAAATCAGTCTGTAAAATAACTACGAATAAAACTCTGTAAGATATTGGTGTGTAATGATGCATACTATCAAATATATAAAATGTAATCGAGAAATCGATAGTTTTGACTATACATGTGTTGAAAATTGTTTGATTGTTTTTATGTATAATTGTTATTTATCAGATACTAATAAAAATTATATATATATTATCAGATGGCAAACATTGAAAATGAACCAGTAAATGAGGTTAATCAGTCTGAGCAACATCCAGGAGATCAATATATGACTCGACAAGATATCAAAAACATTGTTGCTCAAGGGATAGCCAATGCTATTCCAGCATTCGTTGCTGCTATAAAGAATCCAATCGAACCTCAACAAATTGTCCCTAGTAAACAGATTACTGAAGATAACTTCAGTAATAGTGTAAACGAAGGCAATAATCATGTTAATCATAATAGGGAACCACATCAAGTTCCATTACCCAAGAAAATGAAAACTGCAACGCCTGGTTGCACTTTCAAAGAATTCCTTGCTTGTAAACCCACTGAATTTGCAGGCAATGAAGGAGCAACTGCATCACTGCGTTGGTTAGAGAAAACCGAAGCAGTCATTGCAATAAGTAAATGTGCTAAAGATGATCAGGTCATGTACGCATCAAATCTCTTCAAAGAAGGAGCACTCGAATGGTGGAACACTGTGTTACAATCAAAAGGAAGAGTAATAGCTTATGCTATGACTTGGGAAGAATTTAAGGGTTTTGTGGAAAGAAAATTCTGTCCCGAGTATGAAAAGGAACAGATGACGAATAAGTTTCTAAATCATCGGATGATGGGTGTAGATTGTCGCGGTTATACTTCGACATTCTTTGAATATGCTAAAGTGGTACCAACACTGGCTTCGCCGGAACCGGTACTCATTTCTCGCTACATTTGGGGATTGATTAGTGAAATTCGCAATATCGTTAAAGCTGCGAGACCACGCACTATTGACGATGCTGTGGAATTAGCTAATACCCTAACCGATGAACTGGTACGTACAAGAGATGAAGATAGGAAAAAGGAACTAGCTCAGAAAATTACCCAAGGATTTCGTGTGGGTAATAATAACAGCTTCAAGAGAAAAGGAACAGGGCAAGCTCCAGCTCCGTCATTTTGCAGGAAATGCAAAAAGAAACATTATGGAAGATGCGATATCACTTGCAATTTTTGCAAAACTGTAGGACATCGTGAAGAAAACTGCAAAAAGAAAACCGTAATCTGTTTTAACTGTGGAGAAGCGGGGCATTATAAAATAGAATGTCCTAAATTGATCAAACCAGTAGATAACAAACCCAAGGCGACCGAAGGAGCTACTAAGAAGAATGTCAGAGCATTCCAGCTAACCACTCAAGAAGCTGAACTCATCCCAGATGTAATAGCTGGTACGTTCTTAGTTCACAACGTGTACGCAAAAGTATTCTTTGACTCTGGTGCAAACCAAAGTTTTATAAATACTTTATTTTGCCAAGCTCTTAAGTTACCATTAACCAACATTAAACAGATTTTTACAGTCGAAACCGCAGATGGGAATTCAGTTAAAATAGATCAGGTTTTGCAAAAAGTAGAAATAGAACTTTCAAGTCATAAATTTTCTGCAAACTTATTACCTATGAAATTAGCTGAATTCGATGTTGTATTAGGAATGGATTGGTTAATAGCCAACCATGCTCGAATTCTTTGTGATCGGAATTCCATAGAAATTCAAGCACCTACTGGAAAAGTAATCATGATTACAGGAGATAAACCACGTAAACCCATGAAGTTCATATCGGTAATGAAAGTTGCTAGTTATGAACGAAAGCAAGGAATAGTATATATGATTTCAGTAATCATTAGTACTAAGGGAAAAGAACTCAAGGAAATTCCTGTAGTCTCAGAATACCCAGATGTATTCCCAGAAGAGTTACCTGGATTACCACCAGATAGGGAAGTAGAATTTAGGATTCATCTAATACCTGGAACTACACCGATAGCCAAGGCACCTTATCGGTTAGCTCCTACCGAAATGTTAGACCTAAAGAAGCAATTAGATGAATTACTAAGTAAAGGATTCATACAACCTAGCTCATCCCCGTGGGGAGCGCCAGTGTTGTTTGTTAAGAAAAAGGATGGTTCAATGAGAATGTGTATTGATTATAGAGAATTGAATAAGGTTACAATTAAGAATCGATACCCATTACCTAGGATTGATGATCTTTTTGATCAACTTCAAGGAGCTAGATATTTTTCTAAGATAGATTTACGCTCTGGATATCACCAATTGAAGGTACAAGAAGAAGACATACCTAAAACTGCTTTTAGAACTAGGTATGGTCATTATGAGTTTACAGTCATGCCCTTTGGGTTAACGAATGCACCTGCAGCATTCATGGACATGATGAATAGGATCTGTAAACCGTACTTGGATAAATTTGTAATTGTCTTCATAGACGATATACTTATTTATTCCAAAAGTCCGGACGAACATTGTCAGCACTTGCATGCACTCTTAACTTTGTTAAGAAAAGAAAAGCTTTATGCCAAATTCTCAAAATGTGAATTTTGGTTAAAGGAAGTGCAATTCTTAGGACACATGGTGAATCACGAAGGTATTCACGTAGATCCTGCTAAGATAGAAGCAATTACCAATTGGAAGGTTCCACAATCCGCAATGGAAATTAGAAGTTTTATAGGATTAGCTGGATATTATAGACGGTTTATTAAGGATTTTTCCAAGATAGCTGTTCCATTAACTAAGCTAACCTGTAAAGCCACTAAGTTTGAATGGGGACCCAAACAAGAAGCAGCTTTTAGAATCTTGAAACAGAAACTAACCAATGCTCCAATCTTAGCCTTACCAGAAGGAACTGAAGATTTTGAAGTATATTGTGATGCTTCAAAACTAGGATTAGGATGTGTGCTTATGCAACGCAAGAAAGTAATTGCGTATGCTTCGAGACAATTGAAAAAGCACGAAGAAAATTATACGACTCATGACTTAGAATTAGGAGCCGTAATTTTTGCCCTTAAGATTTGGAGACATTATCTTTACGGAAGTAAATTTACTATCTATACTGACCACAAAAGTCTAAAATATATATTTGGGCAAAAAGAGTTAAACATGAGGCAAAGGAGGTGGATGGAAATTTTAAGTGACTACGACTGTGATATTCAGTATCACGAAGGAAGGGCAAATGTAGTTGCAGATGCCTTAAGTTGTAAATATCATGAGAACCAAAGACGAGTTCGTGCTCTCAGATTAAATTTACAATTAGATTTAATGGAGCAATTGAAGAATGTTCAAGAAACAGCAATAGAGGATGTTGCTGAAGGAATGAAAGGACGAATAAAAGAATTAGAACAAGGAAATGATGGAATTTGGAGATTCCATAAGAAAAGGATTTGGGTGCCAAAGCAGGGAGAATTAAGAAATAAAATTTTGGAGGAAGCTCATAAATCTAGGTATACCATACACCCTGGAAACAATAAGATGTACCAAGATTTAAGAAAGAATTTCTGGTGGATAGGCATGAAGAAGGATATAGCTAGGTATGTTTCTAAATGTCTTACTTGTTCGCAAGTTAAGGCAGAACATCAGAAACCTTCAGGTCTACTACAACAATTAGAGATGCCAGTATGGAAATGGGAACTTATAACAATGGATTTTGTTACTAAGTTACCCAAAACCAGAAAAGGTAATGATGCAATTTGGGTAATCGTAGATCGATTAACCAAATCTGCTCACTTTCTACCTATGAAAGAAACCTTTAGCATGGAAAGATTGGCAAAGTTATATGTAGATGAAGTCGTATCCTTACATGGAGTTCCACTCTCCATTGTTTCGAATAGGGATAGTCGTTTCACTTCTCATTTCTGGAAAAGTTTCCAGCAAGCAATGGGGACTCAACTAAACCTAAGTACTGCATATCATCCTCAAACAGACAGACAAAGTGAAAGGACAATCCAAACTCTTGAAGACATGCTCCGAGCATGTGTGATAGATTTTGGTGGAAATTGGGATGATCATTTACCATTAATTGAATTCTCCTATAACAATAGCTATCATTCAAGCATCGAAACTGCCCCATTTGAAGCATTATATGGAAGAAAGTGCAGAACTCCAGTTTGTTGGGCAGAAATAGGAGAAAGTCAATTATCAGGTCCTGAAATTGTGCAAGAAACGACTGATAAGATTACTCAAATCAAGGAAAGACTAAAGACGGCTAGAGATCGCCAGAAGAGTTATGCAGACAATAGAAGCAAGCCTTTAGAATTCCAAGTTGGAGATAGAGTATTATTGAAAGTTTCTCCTTGGAAAGGAGTAGTTAGATTTGGGAAGAAAGGAAAGCTAAGTCCAAGGTACGTAGGACCATTTTCAGTGATCCAACGTATAGGACCAGTTGCTTATCGTTTAAAACTACCAGAAGAATTAGCAGGAGTACATGATGTATTTCATGTATCCAATCTTAAGAAATGCTTATCAGATGAATCACTGGTAGTACCTCTTCGAGATATAGAAGTAAACGAAAAGTTGAAATTTGTTGAGAAACCTCTTCAAATTGAGGATAGAAAGATCAAGTTTCTCAAACACAAACGACTAGTTTTAGTCAAAGTCAAATGGGATTCAAAGAGAGGAGCTGAATACACTTGGGAGCTGGAATCAGAAATGAAGCGAAAGTATCCTCATTTATTCCGGTAAATCTCGAGGACGAGATTTTTCTTAAGGGGGGGAGAATGTAACAACTCTCATAAAAAAGTATTATTTATTACTTTAATTTAACCAATAGGAAACCCTAATTGAGAAACCCAAGTGATTCTGAACAAACCCTAAAATTTTCAGAACAATTGGAATCAGGATTAGGGCCCCTAAAACTTAAGGGGGGTAAACCCTAACTAATGATTATCTTTAAAATGTGTTGTCTGAAATGAGAATTCACGAAACATTGACTCACCAGGCCTATACTAGTGACGAAGCAACCCTAGGCTAGGTAGGTTTCCCAGGCGAGTCGCGACAGGACCAGGAGCATCCTTCGCGACACGCGGGGGGTGCACATTTCAAGTATAAATACTAGGGTTTGGGACTTGAACTGTTTGCATGTTACGACGATAAAATTATTTACGTACGCTGAGTTATACACAAAACAGTCCCAAAACACACACTGATCACGAGGTGCTGCCACAAAACAGGGTAATAACTCGATCGCTGCTACGATTCATTTTCCGAGATCAATATATCCAATGGATGTTTAAGTGCCGCCCACATTAGGGTTATACTTTGTCGTTCGTCGTTAATTCGATGGATGAAGTATCGCACTTTGTCGTTCGTTGTGAGAATTTGATCTCGTGAGTTATCGTAAATGCTGTATTGATTACTAACCCCGTTTTGTGTGCATTGTTATTTAAATTAGGTTAACAAGGCTAATCCATAGACTAGACTCTGCTCAAATTAAATCTGCAATGTGAGTCATTCTCTTTTTATCAAATCTATTTACAAAAGCATGTTTATTTCAATGTTATAATTACGGGGATTAAGTCTTTGTAATCACCAAGTTACAGCCGGTATGTGGGGTTTTGTATACATTACTTGATAATCGTCACCATTGGGGCAGCCAATTGGGGGATATGACCATAGTCACAGATTCGGTCGAGTGACAAATACCGTGGGTAGTTGGTTTGATATCATAAACATTGTAATCGCTCTTAATACTGTAAATTATAACAAATGTGTCATTTTAGTAAATAGAATGATTCACTCAGTATTTCCCGCTGATAAAACCTTTTTCAAACATGTTTCAGGTGATCTGTTGTAATTCAGGAAAAGTGCTGGGGAGCATTTCAAGCTTAAAGATAGTGGCTCATTATAAAATAAAGAAATATGTTTTGTAATATAAAGATTTCTCCGTAAAATAGTAGTATTGTAAATTACAGGGGTTTTATCCCAAGTTGTGAAATAAAATAATCAGGGAAAAATTTTAGCTTTAAAACGATCCTGATGATAAACTTCCGCTGTTAAACTCAATTAAATAAATACCACGGGATTTCTGTCCCGCGGCTCCTGAAACGGGTCAAACCGGGTCGGGGGCCGTGACATGCCCCGTTTGCCAAAACGAACCACACCCTCCCAGGGTGAAACTTTGAGTAGCACTCGATCCCCAACTTGGAACTCGAGTGGTTTCCGGCGCTTGTTTGCGTAGGCTTTCTGACGGTCGCGAGCTGCCGCCATGCGTTTTCGTATTTGTGCAATCCTTTCTTTTGCGTCTACTACAAGTTCTGGACCTGTGATCTGACTATCACCCACCTCTGCCCAACAAAGAGGTGATCGGCATTTACGCCCGTACAATGCCTCAAATGGAGCGGCTTGAATGCTGGTGTGGTAACTGTTGTTATACGAAAACTCCACTAACGGGAGATTTTTTTTTCCCAGCCGTTGCCGAAATCGATTACACATGCCCGAAGCATGTCTTCTAGAGTTTGGATGGTGCGTTCAGATTGCCCATCTGTTTGCGGATGGTAAGCTGTGCTCATGTCTAATCGTGAGCCAAAAGATTTGTGCATCGCTTGCCACAGTTCTGAAGTAAAACGTGCATCACGATCAGAGATAATAGAAGTCAGCACCCCGTGCCTCGAAACCACTTCCTTCAAATAAACGTCTGCTAAAGTGGAGAACTTATCCGTTTCCTTGATAGCCAAGAAGTGTGCAGAATTTGTGAGTCGATCCACGATCACCCAAATAGTATCATTCCCACGTTGAGACCTTGGCAGGCCAGTAACAAAATCCATGGAAATTTGCTCCCCTTTCCATTGTGGTATCTCTGGTTGTTGGAGTAGGCCCGATGGTTTCTGATATTCAGTCTTGACTCTCGCACAAGTCAAACATTTGCTAACGTAAGTTGCTATGTGAGCTTTCATGCTAGGCCACCAATACGTAGTTCTGAGATCGTGGTACATCTTATCTGAACCAGGATGTACTGAGTAGCGAGACTTATGTGCTTCATCCATTACAAGTTCTCGTAAATTGCCATAGAGTGGGACCCAAATGCGTCCTGTTACATAGTAGGCGCCGTCTGCCTTTTGTTCTAACCGTTGCCTTGAGCCGCGTAGAGCTTCAGCCCTGACGTTTTCTGGTTTCAATGCTTCTACCTGAGCATCTCGTATCTGTGCAGGAAGGCTAGACTGGATGGTAAGTTGTAATGCTCGCACACGCCTAGGTGTGGTATCTTTTCGACTGATGGCGTCAGCCACAACATTTGCCTTGCCCGGATGGTACTTGATGGCACATTCGTAATCATTCAGTAACTCGACCCATCGACGTTGTCGCATGTTCAATTCCTTTTGCTTGAAGATATGCTCGAGACTCCTGTGATCGGTGTAGATCGTGCATTTGGTACCGTACAGGTAATGTCTCCATATCTTGAGTGCGAAGACAACAGCTCCCAGCTCCAAATCGTGTGTAGTGTAATTCCTTTCGTGAACTTTAAGTTGGCGCGAGGCGTAAGCAATGACTTTATCCCGTTGCATCAACACACATCCAAGACCCTGAATGGATGCGTCGCAATAAACCACGAAATCGTCTGTGCCCTCTGGCAATGAAAGAATAGGTGCGCTACAAAGTCTATCCTTTAAGTGCTGGAATGCTGATTCCTGTGTATTACCCCAACGGTAGATAACGCCTTTCTGAGTTAGTGAGGTGAGGGGTTGTGCAATCTTGGAGAAGTCTTTGATGAACCTTCTATAGTAGCCCGCCAAACCCAAGAATTGGCGGATTTTCGTTGGTGTACGCGGTGCAGGCCAATTCTTAATCGAGTCTACCTTAGATGGATCAATCATGAATCCCATCCTTGTTTACCACGTGGCCTAGAAAATGGACTTCACAAAGCCAGAAGTCGCATTTTGAAAACTTGGCGTACAACTGTTCTGTTCGAAGGAGTTCCAAATTGAGTCGTAAATGCTGCTCGTGTTCCTCCAGACTCCTAGAGTAGATCAGAATGTCGTCGATGAATACAATCACAAACTTATCTAAGTAAGGCTTGCACACTCTGTTCATAAGATCCATGAAGACTGCAGGCGCGTTTGTTAACCCGAATGGCATGACCAGAAACTCGTAATGGCCGTAGCGTATTCTGAATGCTGTTTTGGAGACGTCCTCGTCCCGGACTCTCAGTTGATGGTAGCCTGACCTCAGATCAATCTTTGAATAGTAGCTCGACCCTTGCAACTGGTCGAACAAGTCGTCAATGCGTGGAAGAGGATAGCGATTCTTTACGGTCACCTTGTTTAGTTCACGGTAATCGATGCACATGCGGAAGGTACCGTCTTTCTTCTTCACAAATAATACTGGAGCTCCCCAGGGCGAAGAGCTAGGACGAATGAAACCCTTTTCCAAGAGTTCTTACAATTGCTTAGACAGTTCTTCTAGTTCGGTTGGAGCTAAGCGATAAGGTGCTCGAGCTATGGGTGCTGCTCCAGGAGCTTGTCACCATGAATTACCGAAGGTTCTTAACCAACACGAGGAATGCGGACGATCTTTTCTTTGCAAAGAATCTCTGCTCGATGTTGAGGTAACCAATCCATACCAATAACGATGTCGAAACCATCACAACGTTGGGGTCATTCCTAGCATCATCCTGACCAATCACGAACACTCGACCCCTGGCACCATTGCCGTCGTTATTACCCCCGTTGTTGTCTCCACTATTTTTCCCGTTTCCTTGGTTGTGGTTCTGATTCTGGTTCTGGTTCAACTGTGGGCAGTGTCTCTTGAAGTGACCTTCAGCACCACACTGATAGCATCCCTTGTTACCCTGCTGTTGCTGCTGATTCTGTGGAGCTTGTGGCTGCTGTTGTCGGTTCTGGTTTGCAGGACGTGAGCTTCTACAATCTTTGGCTTCATGCCCCATCTTGAGACACCTCTGACAACGACCCTTGTTGCACTGACCACTGTGGTGTCTGTTGCATCTATTGCACTCTGGGTGATTTCCTCGATATCCACCCTGCCCTTGACTACCAGAAGACTGCTGACCCGGACTCTGGTAGTCATCGATCTTTCGCTGTTGTGCCTGGGACTGAACTGAAGTCGAACCCTTGCTGGAGGTTCCATCCCACTTTCGTTTATTGTCACTAGGAATAGCAGAAGTAGTAGTAGCAGTAGCACCAATACGTTTAGGCAGCTTGTTCTGTTCCACTGCCTGGTCTGTGAGACAATGCGCAAGACGAGTAACATCCTGGATGGTAGCAAGGTTGGCAGAAGTTGGACATGCGTTTGATCTCTGGTACTAAGCCTTTGAGGTATAGCTCAATGCGTTTGATGGGAGGATCCACCATAGTTAGACATAACACTGCCAGTTCGTTAGATCGCTTCGTATACGCCTCTATCTCTGACCCCGTCATCTTCAAGTTAAAGAATTCCACTTCCAGTTTGTGGAGGTCATCACGGTTACAGTATTCATGTTTGATCAGTTCCTTAAAATCATTCCATGGGGTGGCATTAGCAGCCGCCAGCCCCAGCATCTGAACTTGCGCGTTCCACCAAGTTAGCGCAGTGCCTTCTAGAGTACCAGTGGCATATTTCACCCTACGAGCCTCGGGGCATTCACACATTTCGAAGACAGACTCGAGCTTTTCAAACCAATGGAGGAGTCCAACGGCTCTTTCAGTGCCACTGAAAGTATTAGGACGACAGTTCATGAACGTCTTGAATATGCATACAGGTGGCTGAGCGTTCTGACCTTGTTGCGCGAGGAAGAAAAGACTGGGTTAAGCGCGAGAGTTGGGTCATGAGAGTAGGATCTAACATCCTAGGATAAGGTCGGAATAGCAGGTTATACCTCCTGCCTGAGCGGCTGCGAGTGCTGCCGTAACTTGTTCGTTGATAAGAGCCGTCAACTGGGCTTGAGTTAGGTTCACACGTACACTCATGATCTTCACATCGAAGGGAATATGAGTGAGAAAGGTTCGCGAAAGTGCGATGACAGAAGAGAGTAAGCACACATGTGTTTTCAATCAATAGTTGTTACGTTTATCTAAGCATACCATGAGCAAAGTTCTATGTAACTAACAAGTAGGCAATAAAACATAAACCATATCACCTAGAGTGCCGAGTCTTGCACGTGGAGCGACGCGTCGTTGTGGATCGTTGAGCACTGTACAGGTTATAGTCTGATTTTAACAAAAACTTTTCCCTTATTAAAACCAAGTTCACTATAACCAATGGCTCTGATACCAATCTGTCACACCCCCCAAAATCCACATGCGGAGTATCACCTCTTGGAGGCGTGACATGACCAGGATCAAGCCACCAATCATATTGAACAATATGTGTAGTAAATATAAAACAACCAAACAATATGAAAGGTGTTCCAAACCAAAGCATAGTTAAGTGTTTAGCGGAAGCATAATTGTAAAAACCCAATGTATGTATTAAGTACGAAATAAAGTAATGTTTTAACATGGCACACACTGCCATGTCCCACAACGACTGCGCCTCCCTGTGCAAGCTCCAAGAGTACCTAACGACCTGCAAGGCATGTAGCAACGAATCAACAACAAAGTTGAGCGAGTTCACAGTTGGTTGTTTGGTTATCGTATTCGTTTCGTAAATCGTATGTTCGTTTTGTAATCCATGAATCGTATTAATTCGTATCGCGGTCTCCCAGACATGTTTGCGAAGATTAGTGGGGGCTTCCCATGTGTTACTAGACCACGCGTATCGACTGCTACGAAAATGTAAGAGGTGCCCTAAGTCAATGTCTATCAGCATTGACCCTTTGCCCATAGTCCATTAGTACACGCCCGTCCGACTGGCACGGTGTGAGGTTTGTTAAACCTAATAGCGCTATTAACTAATGACCCGCTCGCCATAGGCTCGGCGATTAAGTCGATAAATGAGGGACTTCAATTGATAGAGTTGATGGTCTTATGATCGTGTACGTAGGTTTTACGTACGTGCCCTTCAATCCGAGGACAGTAGTAAGTATGAGTGTACGTAGGTTTTACGTACGTGCCCTTCAATCCGAGGACAGTAAAAAGTAGTTTAATAGTAATGATAGTACGAGTAGTTATTCAATCCCATTCCCAACCCCTGGGAATCCCATGCCTTGGATAGAGTGTGAACTCACATTGGTTTGCTCGGTATGCTAAATTATGTGCTCGCAAATAATCAATCAAGTCCTATAGTTATACACATATACTCAATCAGTTAAGTTCGAATAGATTCACATGCAATTTATGTCACATAGTGTGTTTATGCAATCATTAACAAGTAACACATAACAGTTAGTTCATGTCCATACAATCATTCTCCATATAACTGAGTTCTTAGTAAATTCTAACGTGGTTACTCAATTACCATCTAGATAGGATAACAGGCTTAACAAAACCAATACATTTAGCAATGATAACAAGCTTCACAGGATTAACACACATAACAGGAATAATAAACTAACACAGCTAATTAACTAACCGAATTAATTAACAGAGTTAACAAAAGTTACCCACTTAACAGAGTGACATACATGAGTCTAACAGAGTTAATAAGGTTAACTGAGTTAATAAACTTAACTCAGTTAATAGGTTAAACATAGTTACATACTTAACAGCGTTATATACGTACTTAACAAAGTTAACAACTTAACAGGTTTAACCACTAAACAGACATAACAGTTGGGCCGAAATCAACTTTGGGCCGAAATCCCTTCAGTGACGAAATCCCTTTGGATTTCGTCGAGATATGTTTTCGTCGAGGTGGGAGGGTTTTCGTCGGAATACATTATCATCAACATCAGTTACAAAACATAGAAACCCTAATGATCGCATGGCAGTTACATCGGCTTCAACATACAATCACCCCAATCATTATCAAGTCATGCAATCATCAATACTATCCATCATCACAACAACAGCTGCAAACTACAACAACCCAAATCATGTTATGATAATTTAGATCTAATTATCACAGTCAATAACTTTCAGTCAACAACTTTGATTATAATAATCTAGATCATTCACACAATTCATTATTCAATAGCTTTTAACAGTAGCGGCCCAATTGAAACTTATTAAAAACATAGTTGTCGACCACTATTCGATAAAGGCATCCTATAACAAATTGTCAATTAATATGATTCAGTCCCCATGTGTTTATTTGTTCCAAGTTGTCGGCCATCATCAATATCTTTTGTACACTTCTACTACTCATATTAATTGCTTAAAAACAATAATAACCCATCACATAACAATTCGATCATTAAACAAAATCATGAGATCATTCACTAATTAGTTAGCGGCACATGACAAGTTATCGGATCATCATCCTCATCATCAGACCATTCATGGAGAAACATAACATAATCACATAACATCCGTCATTCAATCTAACGTATACATACAGACATGAAATCATGCATAATTCAAATAACAGTGCAACTAACCGAGATGATAGATCACAAAATTGATTGAAGGGAAAAGGTTGAAGTCTTGCAGTTGCCGTCGCACAAAGATGAGGGAAGAGAAGTGGTTAGGGTTTTCAGATTAATCTCTAACGTAAAGGTTATTATCAAAACCTTATAGTTGTTCGCTACTGGGCCGAAGCCCATTCTTGATTTCGTTGGTCACAAGGTGGACGAAAACACATGAAGTGTTTTCGTGGGTGGGGTGTTTTCGTAGAGTGTGGTTTTCGGCTAGGGGTGTTAGACAAAATTCCATGTTTTAAATAATTATACATTTCAAATATGTATAACATATACACACATATTTTACATATCACCAATAACACTTATAATGCACATCATGTAATTATTAAACCCACTTAGCAAATAAGTACGAAGTTAAATCGGATAGAGACCTTGAAAACTCGGTAGAGACCTTGAAAACTCGGGTTGTCACAATCTTCACGAGGCCCAAGATATACACCAAATGTCCCCATTCAGGAATGATAGGTGATGTGGACGTTGTTCAGTAATGATTACCAGACGCTTTGGTTGGCACTCCAAATGATTCGCATCCAAAGACACAACTTTGGATAAATAATTCTTCAAAGGTGTTTATGAGTCAATATTTACATTTGGCTTCTTAACAAAATCAAGAACAATGCGGATAACACTGGCTTTAGATGTCAGCACATGATTATATTGGTAATGGTGTGGATAAGAATGTATTCATCCATCACCATGGGAAGAACCTTTTGGTTTATAGGTGTTACTATCGGCAACGTTGCATCAGCTGCGAGTCACACCAGCAACAAAGCATCAGTCAGAAGTCATATCTACAAAGAACATATGCTGTCGTGCTATATCTATGTGACAACCCGCACTAAACCAGGTATCCGTACAACTTAATTAATGATTAGTTACTACTTAATTACTGTGCTTGTTGAAACTAGCTGATAAACTGCTACCTGCATACTGATACATGCACTTACTTGCATCATACTTTATTTGCTGTCACTACATTATTTATATGCTGAACCTTAGTGACAAACATGATACACAAAAAGCACAGTAGCACTAAACGGATACACCGTGAACATGCTGATATAACCAGCATCAGGCAGACACTGCCTCTAAGGCCTGTTAAGAGCCTCAAATATTTTGGCTACACTGGTAGTGAGTGTAGGGATTTAAGGGTTGTGGCACCGCGTCTCTAGGAATAAGATACACTGATTCGGATGTGCCTAAAACGTACTTTAAGTACCAAACACAGCACTTTAATAATTAATCCAGCTTCTAGCTGACTAGTAAAGTGCCAGAACATGAGAAAATAACACTAGACACTTTCTAAAGTGTCGGGAAAACAAATTGTGTCACTAAAAATGTTAATAACGACACTTTAAAGCTTTTGTAACGCTTTAACGGATTACTATCCAACTGAATACCCGGACTTTACCCGGAACATGAAAATATTACTATTTTCACTAATTATATTTTTCTGAGCCAGTTAGGGTCCCTGATTACCCTAACACCCGTCATAACACATAACATACAACTAACTAAGTTAAATACTTAGTTAACCTATTTAACATAACTAACCTCCCTAACTATCTAGTTTAAATCGAACCAACCCCCCCCCCCCCCATCATAACCGTCCCCTAACCTTGGGGAGACACACATGGTACTTGTGATTTGGTTAATCTAGATTTGCCTAATATCTTGGAGACATATTAACCATTGGTTAATAACACCTAATTTTGTCTATAAAATAACACTTAATCACATGATAATCTTTCATCACAAATCACCAACTCACTCATCTCTCTCTTGCTCTCTACCTCTCGGCCGAACACCCCACCACCCATACACCCACCTTCGGCTCTTGATCACTACATTCCAACATCATACAAGCTCTAAGGGTTGCGTATTAGGAGCTTTGGTGCACTCGGAACGCGAAGGACCTCTACCGTTAGCTTTTATCCACCTCGTTTTCGCCTAGAATCTTCCCTAGCCCCGAGCTAGAGGTATAACACTTAAAACTCTTATTTGATCATATCCAAGGTGGTTAAAAGGAATATTGTCGGTTAAATATCGATAACATACATTTTGATGCGTTAAAGTCTAGTAAAAACTATAAAGATGATGGTTAATAGCTCATAACTTGTGTAAAAGTTGTAGTATTTGGGATTTGTGATTTTTGAGACCCGATCTATGATGTGGTAGCTCGGATCACCGTTTAACCCGACTTTGTAAGATCATGGATCTTCACATAAGCTCGTTTTTGTTTAACACGAGGGTTAAAAAGTGAAACTCTACCACACAAGATACATGAACTTGTGTAGAAATATTTTACTTGTGTAAAAGTGATTTAACCGGTACAATGGTGTTTAAAACTAGCGGATCTACGTATCTGCAAGTGGTATTTTTGAAGAACCACACTTTAAAGGAATCATGTTTTTCTAAAGGATAGATCTTACACTAATAAACATGATTTTATAAACCACAAGTGTGTAAACACTTGTGAAACAAACAGATCCGACAAAGGACTAGCTTTGTCACTTGTTACTAGAAGTTGTAAAGTCGGATTTCTCTAAACACGAGGTTTTTACAAGATTAAAGTTACTTTATATAACGATCTACATATATAAAGGGGATTTACACTATAGATTCGGAAAAACTGCAAGTTCATGCGATTATGCGATTTACATACTTATCGACTAGTTTGATGTGTCGGAAATTGTTTGTTTGAATAAAGAAGTTGTTGAATTGATTTGTTAAAAGAAAATGATACGCTTGAAAGCGTGGCCACCTCCAGTTACAGAGGAAACTCTGGCGAAATTTTCTAAAAACCTAACACTTAGGATTATTTACACAACAAGTGTTAGAACTACTTTTGGACATATTTTCGAAACATAAAATTTCGCCATGACTTTAATTACTAAATATTCGGAGGTGGGATTTTCACAAAGATTAACGTGATAAAAATATTTGTCACAACACTGTTTATGATTATTTTGTGAAAATACATAAATATTATTTTAGGGTAAAAATAATATTTACAAGCGTTAATGATTCCAAAACTTTACGAACGCTTCCACAAACATATAAGTTACACCGGTAATTACATTACCACACGACTAATAAAACGTAACTTACGCACATGTATTGTATCCCCCATCCTTGGGAAGAAGTTTAACTACCAAGTGTATACTGAACATAAACACGAAATAGTTGTCTAACTATTTCCCAAAGACTTAAACTATAAAGCTAAAGCACGGCCGTCCGTCTAATAGAATTAGCACTTGTAGGTCGTTGCACAGCTTACTGTATTGGAGACACTTGGTAGAGACGCGCATTCACTGTGAGTTCATGTCCCCCTTTTCTCTAACTGCTTTCAGTTTTCTTAACTGCGGGGGTGGAATACATGTTACTTTGTTTACAAGTACTATTATACACGGTATGATTAACGTAAGGAGGTTTTAGATCATGTGAATGGGTAGTTAGAACACCGAGGGACTCGAGCGGTAGATCTATCTGGGTGTAGCGAGCCCAGCTCTAGGCCCAACAGAACGGACCTCTCGGAGGACCAACAGAACGGACCTGGAGTGACTTGGTACCCAACGCAAAAATCGGCTAGGGTTGTGTCTACCTACTTGCATTTCACAACATGCTAATGGCCTTGCAAACCATTGGTGATCACAAGTCCTCTTACACTGCTACATACCAGGAAACTTTTATACTTACAAGTGTTTTACTTACTCACTTGCACATGAACTCGCTCAACATTATTGTTGATTTTTCAACTCACATGTATTTCAGGAAATTAAACGGATCTGGCACGGTATGGAACGTTTTCCGCTGCACTTGTCATGGAGTCATCAGGGTTTAGGGGATGCGTCTCTTTCCTGGACAAGACACAGTCCTTAAACCACGTTTATGTTATGTTATAAGTTGTAATGTCTACTGAACAAGGTTATGGTTGTATGTTAAAACAATGGTATTGTGTTTGATTTTCAAAACTTAATGGATGACTTGCATGGTTTTTAATTCATATAGCTTGTTATGAGTAAGCTATGGTATTAAGAAGTCACACCAAAATTAACCACGCTTCCGCAAAGCCAGGGTGTGACAGCTTGGTATCAGAGCTCTGATCATAGCGAACTAGGATTCTTTCTCGAGTCTAGACTATGATCACTAGGGCTCTCACGAAAACATTTTTCTGCATACCACTTAAGTCCAGATCCAAAACTTTTTACAAACAAATGTTGAGCACATTTTATTTATTTATAGGCTCAGCTTGGAGGGCTGAGGATCGGTCTGGAGGACCGAGGTGATCGAGGTAGTTAAGCACGTTGGTTTGTTATAGGATCGATCTGGAGGACCGAGGCTCGGTCTAGGTGACCGAGGTAGTGGGCTAGCAAGGCTAGGAAGAAAAGGCTCAGCTTGGAGGGCTGAGGATCGGTCTGGAGGATCGAGGTTTGGTTTAAGTGAAGGATAGAGCAGTCTTGTAGACTGGATGAAATTGGCTAGTAAGACTAGGAGGATTATGTGATGCCTTACTTGATGACTTATGTGATTACTTGATTTATGATTGACTATTTGTGCATGTTTGTGTATATGTTACAGACACATAGATTCTGCAGACACTGGTGGTTCAGGCACCATAGGCCCGAGGCCTATAGTTTCAGACGACATTGAGTCATCGGAGCACGAGGTTTATACGTCCGACTTCACTAGCACAGATGAGGACGACTTCCAGCCTTTTGCACTACCTGACGGTGCTGGCGAGCTCGCAGATGGTCCTATCGCGGGGGATCTACCATTGGCACTGATCCCTGCTCCTATACCGCTGGCTGCGTACCCAGCTTACGATTTACCCATCGACGATGAGGAGGATGATATCGATATGTTTGATGAGGAGCCTTTCGAGGAGGATGCTCAGGGCGAGGCCCTTCCTGCTGCCGATCCCTTATTGATCGCAGACGCACCCGTCCCGGAGTCACCTGTTCACTCCCCAGTCGCGGACTCCTTTGAGTCTGTGGCTTCTGTACCCTCACATGTCCAGAGTGCGCAGCACTTCTCTCATGGATCAGATCCTGATCAGGCATCTTCTGTTGCTCCTATCCCCAGTTTCGCTTTTGACCATGATGATGAGGGGGATTCCGACCCTATGTTTCCCCCAGGATTCGACCCTGATCATGACATAGAGTATGTTCCGATGGATCAGTTTATGGAGGATCCAGTAGACGCTGTTGACCTATTTGATCCTATTGGCCCAGATTTTGAGTTTGAGATGGCTTTTGATGACTTCGAGCCTGCCGTTGCTCCTGAGCAGGCAGCCGCTCTAGACCCTATACCAGAGCATGACCCAGTACATGCTGATATCCCTTTTGAGCCTGTTGTTGCTGATCTCCCTGTCGATATTCCTGTGATTGAGGGCGATCATGTTGCTGTTGATCCCGTTGTTCCTTTACCCGTTGGTGATATACCTGCTGACCACCTTATAGAGCACTTTGCACCCGTTCACCCTGTTGTTGCTCCCTTATTTGATCCCGTTCCCCTAGAGCCCGGACATGCACTGTTCGCGGCACATATGGATCCACCGGATGAGTCCGCACAGCACGGTTGGATACCGGCTGATGAGGATGTTCCACCTTTTCCTCCACAGATTCCTGTTGCACCACATATTGACTTTTCATTTCAGGTTCCTATGTTTATACCTCCAGCAGGGCCTGGAGAGGGTTCTTCAGCTCACCCTGATGGGCATGTACCGATGCCTATCCCTTTTATGCCTCAGACGTCATTTGTTCCACCCGCTGTTGCACCGTTTCACGTGGCACCTTTCGACCCCACTAGCGAGCCATTTCTTTGGGCACCTGGCTCTGGTATGCCACCCACTGACCCCTACCATGCTTTTCACAGGGGATACACTATCGAGGACGTCTTGATGTCCTTTGTCACGCAGCATGAGTCCCACACACAGCGTATACAGGAGCTCGAGAGAGCTCGGTTGTCACCTTGTCAGTGTCATGGTCAGACACACTCCCCTCTACAGCCGTTTCGACCATTACCTCCAGATATTGCTGCTCGTCTTTTTACACTGGAGCAGCAGGTTGCCTCTATTATTCGTACTCAGCGAGCCCAGGAGGAGGACTGGCTCCAGTTACGCCGGTTGTTTTATACTCACTTTCCCCCTCCTCCACCACCATCTGCATAGAGCTCACCAGTTACTGATTAGATAGACGAGGATGAGAAGACGGCGATTGTTGGATTGCACAGCATTTTGGAGACCACTTTATGATTTTGACTTTTGACATGTACTTGATGTTGTATTTGACACTGATCTGTTATGATTTTTGGACAGGGGTGATGTAGCCCCTAGTTGATGGATGATTGTATGACACTATGATGTACTGATACACTTACTCTGTGGTCCTGATGTATGGCAATCGCAGTATTCTCATCATATCTGTTTCGCTTGATTACTTAATTGCATTGTTATGGTATGAGATGTGGATGATTGATATATGTGATGTATTGATGACATGGGATATTACGTGCTATTACTATTACTATATACGTACTTTTCGCTATGGCCTGACCAACGTAAACCATCTTTTAGAAAATGCCGCCAAGACGCGAACCAAACATGCCAACTAATGAGGCAGAACTCCAGCAGATTATTGCTGCTGCCATAGCACAGTACGCAGCATCTCAGCCAGGAGCAAGCGGAAGTGTTAACCAAGGCAATAACAATCCACCTCACGGTAATACCACGCCATTCGGACCTACCATGAACTAGTTGGAGATTTTAGCGATGATGCTAATGCCAAACACATGTTTTAACATACGTGCAGGATGCACCTACAAGCAGTTCTTAGACTGCAAACCAGTTAACTTCGATGGCACAGGAGGTGCAGTTGCCTTTACCCGCTGGGCTGAGAAAACCGATTCTGTTTTACGCATGAGCAAATGCGCGAATGATCAGCAAGTCACATACATTTCAGGGCTGTTTCTAGATGGAGCCCTATCCTGGTGGAACCTACAAGTACAAACACTAGGCGAAGCTGCCGCCTACGCCCTGACTTGGGCCGAATTGAAAGAACTAATGCGCAAAAAGTACTGTTCACGCGCAGAAATTCAAAGGTTGGAGACTGAATTTTGGCACTTAAAGATGGATGGACCAAAGATTGCAGAATACGTCCAGAGGTTTCACGACTTATCTCAAGTGGTTCCTTACATGGTTACGCCAGAATACAAGCGAATCGAGCGCTTCATTTGGGGTTTGGCTCCCCAAATAATAAGCATGGTAACCTCCTCCAAACCAGCGACTATCACTGAAGCCATCGATTTGAGCGTGGCTCTCACCGAGGAGGCCATTCGTCTGAACAAGTTTGGTGATGTTAAGGCAAAGGAGAAAGAGACTCATGTTGAGTCGTCAGGAAGTAACAAAAGAAAGTTTTCGAACTTCAAACAAGGTGTTAGCGGTGATGGTAAGAGAGGAGTACCAAACACGCCAGCTCAGGGTACGACTGGCAGTGGAAGGAAAGGAAGGGGATATATGGGCACCCAGCCCAAGTGCAATGCCTGCCAGCGTCACCATTCCGGTCAATGTGGGCTAAAAACATGTGAAGCATGTGGGAAACGTGGACACTCGAAGGATACTTGTTGGGTCCCTGCCGGTCGCGGAGGCCAGGGAGGATATGGAAATAGGAATGATAACCGTGGTGGAAACGGAAACCGCCCACAAGGAAACTACGGGGGTAACAGAAATCAAGGCAACAATGCTAACCAAGCGGGCGCAGTGAATCGTAATCTGGGGAATGATCAAGCTGGTGGTAATGGACAGAGGCTCGGATGTTATAACTGCGGGGAAATCGGGCATTTTAAGAAGAATTGCCCAACACTGAATCAAGCCCGTGGTAGAGTGTTCCAACTCGAAGCTAGGGAAGCACGCCAGGATCCAAATGTTGTTACTGGTACGTTCCCTATCAATCAACGCTATGCATCCGTTTTATTTGATACTGGTGCCGATTATAGCTTCGTATCGCTAGAATTTAAGAATATGCTTGGGTTAGCCGCTAATAAGTTAGACATTCCCTACTCGATCGAATTAGCTAATGGAAAGTTAGTCGAAGCCAACGAAGTAATCAAAGGCTGTGTGATAGAATTGGGAGAACGTGAGTTTACTTTGGATCTACTACCAGTCCAATTGGGAAGCTTCGACGTGGTGGTAGGAATGGATTGGTTATCCGGAAACAAGGCTGAGATAGTATGTCACGAGAAAGTTGTTCGTATCCCAACCGATGATGGTGAGACAATCGTGGTTCACGGAGAGAAGCGTGACACACCGCTAAGATTTATCAGCTGCTTGAAAGCAAGGAAGTGTTTACAGAAAGGATGTGTTGCCTTTCTAGCACACATCGTGGATAAGAAGGCTGCCGAGCCAAGAATCGAAGACATCCCTGTCGTAAGGGAGTATCCAGAAGTCTTCCCGGAAGACTTACCTGGACTGCCACCTCAGCGACAAGTAGAGTTTCACATTGACTTAGTTCCAGGCGCCGCGCCTGTAGCTAAGGCACCTTACAGACTTGCGCCGTCTGAGATGCAGGAATTGTCGACACAACTTCAAGAGTTGTTAGATAAGGGTTTTATCCGACCAAGCTTCTCGCCTTGGGGAGCTCCGGTCTTGTTTGTCAAGAAAAAGGACGGAAGTTTCCGCATGTGTATTGACTACAGAGAATTAAACAAGCTGACGATCAAGAACAGGTATCCTCTGCCAAGAATTGATGATCTGTTCGACCAACTTCAAGGTTCAAGCTTTTACTCTAAGATCGATCTTCGATCTGGATACCATCAATTAAGGATACAGGAGGAAAGTATCCCGAAAACAGCCTTCCGAACTCGCTATGGACACTACGAGTTCCTCGTTATGCCATTTGGTTTGACAAACGCACCTGCGGTATTCATGGATCTAATGAATAGGGTTTGCAAGCCATACCTGGACAAGTTCGTGATTGTATTCATCGACGACATCTTGATTTACTCAAAGACGAAGGCTGAACACGAACAACATCTTAGAACCATATTGGAGCTGCTAAAGAAGGAACAGCTGTACGCCAAATTCTCCAAGTGCGAATTTTGGCTACGTGAAGTCCAGTTTCTTGGACATGTGGTTAATGGGGATGGAATTCATGTTGATCCCACAAAGATCGAGGCAATCAAGAATTGGGAAACGCCTTCAACGCCAACCGAGATTCGACAATTCTTGGGTTTGGCTGGCTACTATCGAAGGTTCATCGAGGATTTTTCGAAAATCGCTCAACCGTTGACGCTTCTGACGCAGAAAGATAAGGCGTTTGATTGGGGAATCAAACAGGATGAAGCATTTCAGATTCTGAAAGATAAGCTTTGTAATGCGCCAATCTTAGCTCTACCGGAAGGTACTGATGATTTTGTGGTATACTGCGACGCATCGCGTCAAGGATTAGGTTGTGTATTGATGCAACGCCAAAAGGTTATTGCTTATGCATCGCGTCAACTGAAAGTGCACGAAAAGAACTATACCACACACGATTTGGAACTTGGCGCAGTGGTTTTTGCACTAAAGATCTGGAGACACTACCTTTATGGTACGAAGTGTACAATCTTCACAGATCATAAGAGCTTACAGCATATATTTAACCAGAAGGAGTTGAATATGAGGCAAAGACGATGGGTTGAATTGTTGAACGACTACGACTGCGAGATAAAGTATCACCCAGGGAAGGCGAATGTGGTCGCCGATGCCCTAAGTCGTAAAGAAAGAATCAAGCCCATAAGGGTTAGGGCCTTGGAAATGATTATACGAACCGGTCTTTCCTTGCGCATTCGTGCTGCACAAAAGGAAGCTCTCAAGGAGGGAAACCTTAAGGAAGAATATCTCCGTGGAATGGAGAAGCTTTTGGTACCAAACGAGGAAGGAACGTTATGTTTTGAGAAAAGGATTTGGGTTCCTCTGTTTGGTGGATTAAGGGAAGTTATTTTCGACGAAGCGCACAAGTCACGGTACTCTATCCACCCTGGATCGGATAAGATGTATCAGGATCTCAAGGATTATTATTGGTGGCCTAGGATGAAAGGCGACGTTGCTGTTTACGTGAGCAAATGTTTAACGTGCGCTAAGGTCAAGGCGGAATACCAGAAGCCTTCGGGACTTCTGCAACAACCTGAGATTCCCAAATGGAAGTGGGAACAAATCTCAATGGATTTTATTACAAAACTGCCAAAAACGCCAAGAGGCCATGATATGATTTGGGTAATTGTTGACCGCCTAACAATGTCCGCACACTTTCTGCCAATCAAGGAGAAAGACAGTACTAGTAAACTTGCGGAAATTTACATGAGAGAGATCGTAGCACGTCATGGAGTACCACTCTCGATCATCTCTGATAGAGACGGAAGGTTTGTGTCAAGAATATGGCAATCTTTCCAAGAATCTTTTGGCTCACAATTGAATCTGAGCACTGCGTTCCATCCGCAAACTGACGGCCAGAGCGAGCGAACGATACAAACTTTGGAAGACATGCTGAGGGCATGTGTTATGGATTTGGGCGGTAGCTGGGATAAGCACTTACCTTTGGTCGAATTTTCATACAACAACAGCTACCACACCAGTATTGGTGTCGCGCCATTTGAGGCCCTATACGGACGCAAGTGCCGATCACCACTATGTTGGTCTGACGCAGGTGATAGGCAGCTTGCTGGTCCCGAGATCGTCCAAGAGACGACAGACAAGATCACGCAAATTCTTAAACGCATCGAAGCCGCTCGCCACAGGCAAAAGGCCTACGCGGATCCAAACCGGAAGCATGTGGACTTCCAAGTCGGAGAGATGGTGTTATTGAAAGTTTCACCCTGGAAGGGGGTGGCACGCTTTGGGAAGCGTGGGAAGTTAAATCCGCGCTACATTGGTCCCTTCAAAATTCTGGAAAGAATTGGAACTGTAGCATACAAGTTGGACCTACCTGCTGAACTGAATGGTGTTCACGATACATTTCATGTATCCAATCTAAAGAAAAGTCCGACTCAAATTGACGTTGCCATTCCCACCGACGAGATTCATATTGACGACACGCTCCACTTCGTTGAAGAACCTGTTGAGGTCACGGATTGGAAAGTTAACAAGACCCGCCGGAGCAGTGTCAAACTCGTCAAAGTTCGTTGGAATGCCAGACATGGTCCTGAATTTACCTGGGAACGTGAGGACCGGATGAAAGAGAAATACCCCCACTTATTTCCTAAGAACTCTGCATCTACAAGCAGGACTTAAATTTCGGGACGAAATTTATTTAACGGGGGGAGAATGTGACAACCCGCACTAAAGCAGGTATCCGTACAACTTAATTAATGATTAATTACTGCTTAATTACTGTGCTTGTTGAAACTAGCTGATAAACTGCTACCTGCATACTGATACATGCACTTACTTGCATCATACTTTATTTGCTGTCACTACATTATTTATATGCTGAACCTTAGTGACAAACATGATGCACAAAAAGCACAGTAGCACTAAACGGATACACCGTGAACATGCTGATATAACCAGCATCAGGCAGACACTGCCTCTAAGGCCTGTTAAGAGCCTCAAATATTTTGGCTACACTGGTAGTGAGTGTAGGGATTTAAGGGTTGTGGCACCGCGTCTCTAGGAATAAGATACACTGATTCGGATGTGCCTAAAACGTACTTTAAGTACCAAACACAGCACTTTAATAATTAATCCAGCTTCTAGCTGACTAGTAAAGTGCCAGAACATGAGAAAATAACACTAGACACTTTCTAAAGTGTCGGGAAAACAAATTGTGTCACTAAAAATGTTAATAACGACACTTTAAAGCTTTTGTAACGCTTTAACAGATTACTATCCAACTGAATACCCGGACTTTACCCGGAACATGAAAATATTACTATTTTCACTAATTATATTTTTCTGAGCCAGTTAGGGTCCCTGATTACCCTAACACCCGTCATAACACATAACATACAACTAACTAAGTTAAATACTTAGTTAACCTATTTAACATAACTAACCTCCCTAACTATCTAGTTTAAATCGAACCAACCCCCCCCCCCCCCATCATAACCGTCCCCTAACCTTGGGGAGACACACATGGTACTTGTGATTTGGTTAATCTAGATTTGCCTAATATCTTGGAGACATATTAACCATTGGTTAATAACACCTAATTTTGTCTATAAAATAACACTTAATCACATGATAATCTTTCATCACAAATCACCAACTCACTCATCTCTCTCTTGCTCTCTACCTCTCGGCCGAACACCCCACCACCCATACACCCACCTTCGGCTCTTGATCACTACATTCCAACATCATACAAGCTCTAAGGGTTGCGTATTAGGAGCTTTGGTGCACTCGGAACGCGAAGGACCTCTACCGTTAGCTTTTATCCACCTCGTTTTCGCCTAGAATCTTCCCTAGCCCCGAGCTAGAGGTATAACACTTAAAACTATTATTTGATCATATCCAAGGTGGTTAAAAGGAATATTGTCGGTTAAATATCGATAACATACATTTTGATGCGTTAAAGTCTAGTAAAAACTATAAAGATGATGGTTAATAGCTCATAACTTGTGTAAAAGTTGTAGTATTTGGGATTTGTGATTTTTGAGACCCGATCTATGATGTGGTAGCTCGGATCACCGTTTAACCCGACTTTGTAAGATCATGGATCTTCACATAAGCTCGTTTTTGTTTAACACGAGGGTTAAAAAGTGAAACTCTACCACACAAGATACATGAACTTGTGTAGAAATATTTTACTTGTGTAAAAGTGATTTAACCGGTACAATGGTGTTTAAAACTAGCGGATCTACGTATCTGCAAGTGGTATTTTTGAAGAACCACACTTTAAAGGAATCATGTTTTTCTAAAGGATAGATCTTACACTAATAAACATGATTTTATAAACCACAAGTGTGTAAACACTTGTGAAACAAACAGATCCGACAAAGGACTAGCTTTGTCACTTGTTACTAGAAGTTGTAAAGTCGGATTTCTCTAAACACGAGGTTTTTACAAGATTAAAGTTACTTTATATAACGATCTACATATATAAAGGGGATTTACACTATAGATTCGGAAAAACTGCAAGTTCATGCGATTATGCGATTTACATACTTATCGACTAGTTTGATGTGTCGGAAATTGTTTGTTTGAATAAAGAAGTTGTTGAATTGATTTGTTAAAAGAAAATGATACGCTTGAAAGCGTGGCCACCTCCAGTTACAGAGGAAACTCTGGCGAAATTTTCTAAAAACCTAACACTTAGGATTATTTACACAACAAGTGTTAGAACTACTTTTGGACATATTTTCGAAACATAAAATTTCGCCATGACTTTAATTACTAAATATTCGGAGGTGGGATTTTCACAAAGATTAACGTGATAAAAATATTTGTCACAACACTGTTTATGATTATTTTGTGAAAATACATAAATATTATTTTAGGGTAAAAATAATATTTACAAGCGTTAATGATTCCAAAACTTTACGAACGCTTCCACAAACATATAAGTTACACCGGTAATTACATTACCACACGACTAATAAAACGTAACTTACGCACATGTATTGTATCCCCCATCCTTGGGAAGAAGTTTAACTACCAAGTGTATACTGAACATAAACACGAAATAGTTGTCTAACTATTTCCCAAAGACTTAAACTATAAAGCTAAAGCACGGCCGTCCGTCTAATAGAATTAGCACTTGTAGGTCGTTGCACAGCTTACTGTATTGGAGACACTTGGTAGAGACGCGCATTCACTGTGAGTTCATGTCCCCCTTTTCTCTAACTGCTTTCAGTTTTCTTAACTGCGGGGGTGGAATACATGTTACTTTGTTTACAAGTACTATTATACACGGTATGATTAACGTAAGGAGGTTTTAGATCATGTGAATGGGTAGTTAGAACACCGAGGGACTCGAGCGGTAGATCTATCTGGGTGTAGCGAGCCCAGCTCTAGGCCCAACAGAACGGACCTCTCGGAGGACCAACAGAACGGACCTGGAGTGACTTGGTACCCAACGCAAAAATCGGCTAGGGTTGTGTCTACCTACTTGCATTTCACAACATGCTAATGGCCTTGCAAACCATTGGTGATCACAAGTCCTCTTACACTGCTACATACCAGGAAACTTTTATACTTACAAGTGTTTTACTTACTCACTTGCACATGAACTCGCTCAACATTATTGTTGATTTTTCAACTCACATGTATTTCAGGAAATTAAACGGATCTGGCACGGTATGGAACGTTTTCCGCTGCACTTGTCATGGAGTCATCAGGGTTTAGGGGATGCGTCTCTTTCCTGGACAAGACACAGTCCTTAAACCACGTTTATGTTATGTTATAAGTTGTAATGTCTACTGAACAAGGTTATGGTTGTATGTTAAAACAATGGTATTGTGTTTGATTTTCAAAACTTAATGGATGACTTGCATGGTTTTTAATTCATATAGCTTGTTATGAGTAAGCTATGGTATTAAGAAGTCACACCAAAATTAACCACGCTTCCGCAAAGCCAGGGTGTGACAATCTAGGTCACCTCGTCCTCTTGGCAGCACTGCCACTCGTCAAAAAGTATGTGTGCCGCGCAACCTACTCTCACTCATGCCAGCTTACCACGATACTTACTGGCCACCTCACCTGCTTTGCACGCCAGCACCCAGCCATGCCACCTTTTCACTGGGTTACTTCGCGTCCTGGCTACCTCTTGGCCGTACTACTCGTTCAACGGACCACCTCTTTGTTGAACACGTGCAAGAGACATCTGTAAGTTCCAGCCTCTTTTCTTTACATGTTAAGTATGGCGTACAAACTTTGCAATGAGTCGGTCCTTAAATATAGGATGCTCATATACTTATCATAAAGTATTGCGTTCACTTCCATTTCCATACCTGTGCACAACCAAATAAGGTTGTAAGATAACGACACATATCCAGTGGAAGACAAACACGAGAAATCACAAATATAGATATGTCCTTTTGTTTATTACAATCATTTGTGATAGGCATCCATGCCTTATATCATAGCCTAATTTTATCAAGTTAATCAGGTATAGAGCACTGTGAATAAAACCGTCTAAAGAAGTAGTTTAATTAATAAACAGAATCTACCCGAATTCCTTAGTTTTATTCAACCTCCAAAACGCTGATCTGTTGATCCAGGAATTCATACTTATCTATGGGCATAATTAAACAACAAAGCTCAAGACAAATTGTGTCTAGTCATGCAGACTCGCACGTATGACACGAAGGCTATATTTTTTGTTATGCGATATATTTAGATATGCATTTGTATGATGATTTGCTAGCATTTTTTGCTAAAGTTCAATGCTACTAACATTATTTAGCAACACTGAACTGGGGGACTAACAGGGTATAGCGCCACTACGCCTTAAAAGTGATCATCTTCTCTTTGGCTACCCATTCAGATGATATCCACTGCACATTATCCCGCATCGGTTCTTATATAATGTGGGTGTTTTCGATACGCCAGACGATATTTATGCTTCTCACATCATTTGGCCTACGACTATACCACTCGACACAACATGTTGTAACACCTCGCAAAATCACGTCCAATGATGTATTGACACGTGTAATAAACCCTAATAAAGTCAAACGTTGAATTTGAGGGACTAATTTTGCGAAAAATCAAAAACTTTGATTATAGAAGGACTGGAAATGTTAACATGCTTATTATAAGTCTCGGAATAACATTACATGGTAATCATATTCACAAATGGGCCACTTGTTGATCGAGAATGGCCGTTTGCATAATTAATTGAAAGTTTGCGCGTCGAAGGGTTAAAAGCGTCAACATGTTAATTCTTACCTCTGAGTGACCTTTTAACAAACCAAGGGCTTCATGATAATTTATTATACTCTAGGTAATGCCAATTATTGGCCGTTTAAGGCTTTTATGCCTATAAGTGAAGTTACGCGCAACTTTGCAAGTTAGAGGGACTATAAGTGTCAATATGTTTAATTATACCTCTGAATGACCTTTTTACGAACCCGAAGTATCGTGATGTTTAATAATACTCTCAAGAATGCCTAACATGGATTAGATAAGGCTTCGATGCTATTAAACGATGATATGCGCAAGTTTGCGCATTAGAGGGACCAAAAGCGTCAACTTTTGAATCTACGCCTTTTGGTGACCATTTAAGCGAACGAGAGCATAGTAATAATTAAACATATTCTTGGGAATACCCGTTATGGTCCAGGGAAGGCTTGGATATCATTAAATGACATTTCGCGCTACTTTGCGCGATTAAAGGACTATTTGCGTCAAACTGTAAAATTATATCGAATCGGATGGTAGCGAACATTCCGGGACTTGACTATAAGTTAAAATACCATAAATATCCTTTACATAGCTTAGAAATAGGCTTTGAGGGGTCCGGCGTGCAAAAATAAAATTTTAAGTCAAACAGGGACTAAAAGCGTCAAAAAGTGCATAAGTTTGTATTTTCGCGCATATCTTACATTCTGAATATATCCGGACATCCAAAAATTTATGTAATCATTAAAATATTTTATTTTAGTGATTGGCATGATAAAATTCCATTCGTCGCGTAATTTGGATCGATTTTCGCGTCCGTTCGTGTTTCGTCGTAATTAGCCGAACAACATGACCGTACGACCAAACGAACCGACATCCGGCATATTTTTGAGCATGTTTTATGTTCCCTATGTTTAGGCATCATTGTAGAGCCTTAAAAATGGCTTGACGGTCCTTAGATGTGTCAAAAAATGGCAATTAGAAAGTGCAGGGACCATTTCAGCAATTCTGGAAAACTTATGGCTGGACCTGAAGTGTAGGCAGGCCGCGTAAGCCCATACAGATATCCTACGTGGGCCGCGTGATCAGATCAGATGCAGAAAACCTGTTTTTGTTGCTGGTTTTCATCAAAACTGGTTTCCTACTCACTCATATTCAACTCTAGGGGCTGCCAATTGTTTTAAAAGATGGTTTTACACCTGTCATAATCTGGTTTTGCCTCCCGACACTTGTCACGGTCCTATGAGATCCCGAAAACTATAAATAGGTGGTGGGTTTCTTGTTCATTTCACACCATTCTTCCAAAATCTGCTCTTGCTCTCAACTAAGAGGATCCTGAACCTTTGGGAACCTCCTTTCAGTCCATTGGACCCTTTGTAAGCACCCCTTTCGTGCCTAGTTCAGTTTATTGGCTTTTAAAGCCGAAAAAGTCAAATGTTTCGTTAAACGCTTTGACTTTTAAACGTTCAAGCCATTGTTCGCAATGAACATGGCAACGTGATCGTAATTAGGTAGGTATTAAACCCTCAAAAGGGCACCTCCTAATTACCACGTTTGCTTAGTTAATTGTCGGGTCAAAGTAATTAGAATAAAAGTCAAACGAGTCGTTTTTAAGTAAAATTCATAACTAATGATGTAAAGGCAATAAAATCAGTTTTATCACTTTAATAACTTGGTAAATATTAATTGAACATGTCTAGGCATGTTCAACCCGACAATTCTAAGTATAGGCTCGGTTCAGAACCGAAAGTCGCAAAAGTACATTTTTTCTTTGACTTTTAGTTCTGACCCGATTTAGCTTAGTTTAGATATGCCTTAGGATTCCTTTAGGACCATGTTATAGGTTAGTATAACCCTCTGAGGTTATACAACTTGGTTCCATAGTAATCCTAGTTCATTACATGTTTCCGTTATATGCTTAAAGTTGACTATTATGCCCTTTTGATATTAAAACAAGATTTTTGAAAATGTGAGAGGACAAAAACCTTTGTTTCTGATTTATAAACATGTCCTTAAAATTTCACATCAGTTCGTGGTCTAAAATGGGAGTTATGCTCAATATCGTAAATTAAAGCCTTTTTATTAATTAAACGAAAATTTTGGCATAAAACCTATTTAAACTCAAATTTTGACACCAAACCTTTTATCCACTGATATAATATAATATTTTGGGATTTTTGGAGATTTTTATTTATTTTTAAACTGATCATAACATAGGGTTCTTGCATTGATTCGGTAATTGACGGTTATGCCCTTTTTGCTAATAAAATGAGTTTTACACATCCTTTACATATCAAACCTTTTTCTACAGATTTTATATATTAAATAAATTATTTTAAACAGTAAAGGCTGTTCAAAATCTCATATTTACTTATTTAACCCGAATACCGTCAAATACCGACTTTTATGCGATTTAGGCGCATAGTATGGTTTAAAACCATATTTGGCACCTAAAGCTAGTTACCTACTGATGTTATGAATAAATTTTTATACTTTAACAGTAAGTAAAGATTTTGAACTCAGATTTCCAAATTTGACCTTTAAGGCTTATGTAAAATGACCAAAATGCCCCTATGGTGCATAGTTTGGCCATAAATGATAAAATTCACACATATATGATATTTTACTGATATAACCTACTAAAATAAATATTTTTACTGATCATTTTAGACCAGAACCTCAGATTGTCATTTAACCTCTTTTATAATCTTTAAAATGACCAAAATACCCCTACGGGGCTTAAATTGACTTTAAATTCGTTTTGGGCATAATGGAAGGTATATTACTGATATCACAACATATTTAAGACATATTAACTTAGGAAACCTGTTCATGACTCATATGTTTACCCGTTATGCATTTTTCGCGTTCGGTGCGGTTTATGTAACTAGTTTGCATAAATTAGCCGAAACGGGTCAAACCTTATCTTTTTATCTCAAAATCCAGAATGTGTTTAGTTTAACCATATTATACAAGTCTTCAAACTTGTCGGGTCTAAATCACATTCTATTCCGGTCTTCGCTTAATATTGCGTTTTGAACCGTATACCTTTCTTTAAAACTAACCGGTCTAAGTTTAAACTTAAGTAAGACCCGTTAGGAATCTAATAGGTTAATTAAAACATTCGTTCCAGATTTAGGAGACCAGTAAAAGATACTTGCACTTGCTGATTTGTACGGCTGGGATAAATTTGCATAATTTGCTCAGGTAAATACTTTTAACTTATTTTCCGTTATACGGGCTTGGGATACGGTATTATAATAATACCGCTTGGTCGGGTGTGTAGTTATTTAAATCGGATTGTGATTAATATATTTACATGACCCGTTTTAATCTGTTTTGTTTGGTATATGGCCTTTGGGGGGTTAATGACCATGTCCTGGATATCCTCGGCTCATTCATTGAAATGGCCACGACTTAAGCACGGGGTGTAGGCATACACCTGACAGTTGCGTATGTATAAATGGTAATCCACAATAAGGAGTTCTCCTTGTGGGCATTATACATGTGGTGTGTCAGTTAATCTTGTCCGGCTCTTCTAACCGGCCCTGACGGACGGCAAACATATAAATCTGTATACAAGATTATTTTTAAAACAATTGTCCCAAGTTATAAAAGATATTTTGTGCCTTGTGTATTCAAATCAATTTTATAAACACTTTTCAAAATGAGTCGGTTAATTGTATTTACCAGTGAAAATTGACGTATTTTCCAAAAAGGCTAAAGTGCAGGTACTAGACGGAATAGGCTGGCTACTCCTAGCATCAATAAAGAGTCTTGCAAGCTTAGATGTTTAAGAGTCTGTTGAACAATGTCCCTTTTATCTTTGATCCGCCTGTGGATCCCTTACAACCGTTTTTTGTAATAAATGATATTACTTTCATTCGGTTTGTAATGTTTTTATCTTTCGACTTCCGTTGTGCATTAAACTGTGATAATTTGACTATGATGATATCAACTACGTCACGATACTCCCCACCAGGCCCACCAGTAATACGTGGAAATATTGGGGTGTGACACATGTGCAGTTTGGTAGTCAAGACAAACGCACGACAAAACCAATATACTTGATTTTCCGAATAAGTATTCCACACGCTATGAGACAGGAAAAACACTTATTCGAATGTGTATTCTCCACGCCAATACGCGACACGGATAACAGAAAACCCTCACGCCATAGTCGACAAGGTAATTTAAACATACATGCCACCTACTATAAGTGTTTCACACGCCAGTGCGCGTCTAGGAAAAGCACGTAGTAGCTTACATAAAGTGCTCATTCACGCCTAACGCGTATAAAGCATTTTATTATCTCAATGAGTGTTCACTCACGCCAAGCGCGTAGAAAGCACTTTGTTGTTCAAGTGTTCATTAACGCCGCACGGGTTATAAAGCACTTTCTGATATCTACAAGTGTTCATATAAACATTTGTAAATACAACAAACCACCGCATTTAAACTGCATATCACGTTAAAAAACAACTCTGACACGAAATAATTTTCATAATAACAAAGTCAGATGATCAAATTATACAGCGCTATGAGTGGGCATCTTGGTAATAGATGTATTCAACCACTACTACTCCAGTGGATATCTTGGTAATAAATGCACAACCACTGATGAAAAACCAGGTACTTGTCCCACAATTATAAAAACATTGTGGGGAACATAAATAACGCTCTAAGCACCCTTCCGAGGTCACTGAGCATAGCAAGCACTTCTGCAGGGGTGCCTTGTATATCCTTCTTTCCAACTGCAACGATAATTGCTATAACCGGCTCGTCAATAACAACGACTGGTACAACCACCACCGGCTTCACATTCGCCTAAGGTGGCATAACATCCATGTATGCGTCTATGACCGCCAATGGTTGTACATTACGACAACGGGGATCCCGGTGACACGGACGCGTGGTAGGGATCATCGTCACATCAACATCGACTCTTTCAATGGGTAACGCTGTTAGCGTACCATATGCTAACCGACAAAAGTCACATCAAAGGGTGAATATTTTGCAATGACCCCCATGGCTATGGGCACACCGCTAAAGCAGGGCCACACCTGAAAAATTCATCCAAAGGCGAGGTACTTAACTGCCAAAACTTAGCCTGTTCCAAGGCTCATGCACGGGACCTAACCGCATACGCGCAACCTTGACGAGCTCATGGCAACGCGCCAGTACAAATGGCAATTGCCTGCAATCAATCAGCTTGCGCCAGGTTTGTCCAACCAGTTTCCACGATCGTGTGATATTCACTGCTCCATTATCTCCACTCACAGCTAACGACAACCACAACAAACGTGGCCAACAACTTTCTCGCACTCGGACGACATGTAAGCCTAAAATTAGTGATCTTCATTCTCGAGCTCCTAATAAGTCTAAGTGCTTCTCCCACACTTACACGCGAGAGCAACACTAGACCGGGGGACATGACGAGGTATGGTACTGGACCCGACCCGAGCGGTCGGACTTTCTTGCTATTTACCACTTTTATAGTAATTATATATTATTATTGTGTACTAACCCGTGAAGCCCAGCGCGTTGTAGTTTATGCTACACTAGGTTGTGGGCTCATAGAGACAACCCCTAACTGGGCCTTGCCCATTGAGGTTAGGGTTTTCCCATATCTCCTATATAAGGAGGTCTCCACCTCCTTATTAGGGAATGAGATATAGGGCAACACACTTTTGTAGCTGAAAATAGGGGATTCTTCCTCTACCGGCCGTCTCTACATTGTCCACGTTTCTCTCTTCTTGTTCACAGGTCTATGATGAAGCGCAGAAGACGAGGTGTGGCCATTCATCACTGTAGAAGTACCGATCTGCCGGGTTCATGCTTCTTCTAAAACATTTATTTTGATTAAACTGTTTTATTAAAAAAATCATTAAAAAGTTTTTTTTTTTTTTTTTTTTAGAAATTGCATTAAAGTTTTGGGATATAATGTTGGCTCAAAAATAGAAGCAATAAAAAAATCATTAAAACGTTATTTTTTAAGAAATTGCATTAAAGTTTTGGGATATAATGTTGGCTCCAAAATAGAAGCAATTTTGAATTAAAATAAAAACTATCGGGATGTAGTTGTTGGGTTTCCTTCTGAATTGGCGTATATGCATTATTCTTAGTGGAGATGGATATGATCAGGTGATTCCACTGATTGCACAATAATACTCTAGCGGTCCGTCAGTAATCCAAATTTACACTTAAAAAAAACCTTTGGTTCACGAGATCATAAGATTTCATACTATTTCTTGCAAATTAATTTCTGCGTTTTATCATATTGGAAAATTCGATAAACCATCAAATTATTTTAATCAAAATATATATCACGACTATCTACCTTTCAAAAAAAAAATATCACGACTGTCTAATCAATTGGGTTACTTGTTCTATTTCCCTAGCAAAAGTTTCCATCCATACAATTCTTTTTGACCGTTCCCCTAACCTTTCTTATGGAACTATGGAAGTACTAGAAAAGGCATCAGTGTAGTATTTGACTATACGGAGTGCAAGGACATGAAAAGGGGGCGTGAAGCATCATGCGGCAGGTACGTTAACACTTGTCAGAATAGTAGTGTGATGCAAAAAAGGCTGAGTGGGACGGGACATGAAAAGGTGGTGTTGTGTGACACGTGACATACACTTTTAATATTTATTTTATATATAAAAAGAGTAAAATGCACGGATAGTCCCTGTGGTTTGGTGAAATTTCACCTTTAGTCCCTAACTTTTCAAAATTACACTCTTAGTCCCTGTGATTTGACAAGTTACTCGGATAGTCCCCAAAGCGGATGGAGGTTAGTTTTTCTGGTTAAGTGGGTGTGAAATGACAAGGACTATCCGAGTAACAACTTGTGAAACCACAGGGACTATCCGAGTAACAAACTTGTGAAACCACATGGACTATCCGAGTAACCGTCATCCGCTTTAGGGACTATCCGAGTAACAACTTATCAAACAACAGGGACTAAGAGTGTAATTCTGAAAAGTTGAGGACTAAAGGTGAAATTTCACCAAACCACAAGGACTATCCGTGCATTTTACTTTATAAAAAAAAGAAAATCAAATAAAAATCCACCACCCTATCAAAATTCATCACCATCTTCTTCACCACGTCGGTGAAGACTCCAACGCCCAAACCACCACACCAAGCATGGGGCGGTGTACGGGCGTGGTTGAGGCCTCCACGCCGGAAACCACGCTCCCCTCCGTTTGGTCTAAATGGATTCACTGAAAATTCAAACGAAACTTATGTTATTTTTAGAGTTAATTGCCCGGATGGTCCCTGTGGTTTACCATTTTTTCACTTTTAGTCCCCACCTTTTTAAAATAGCATGTTTGGTCCCTATGGTTTGCTCAGTCGTTACTCAGATAGTCCCTAGGGTGGATGTTTGCTAGTTTCTTCAGTTAAGTTGGTATGAAATTACTAAACTACCCTTAATGATAAAAAACAAAAAAATAAAATAAAATTAAAGAAACAGATGGCCATCTTTAATTAAAAAATGTAGAGTAAATATCATTTTTTGTCCTTTATGTATTATCGGAATTTTGAAACGTGCCCTTTAAAGGTTTTAATTTCAGTTTATGTCCTTAAATCACATGTTTTATATCACTTTAAGTCCTTTACACCAAACTGAGTTAAATGAATCAGTTAGGTTTATTTAATGCAAGGGCATTACTGGTATTTCACCTTGTTTCATCACTGCAATTCAACTTCTGATATGGATAATAATTTCAACAAACCCTGTTTAGGTGTGTTCTATATTCCTCTGTTCTCACGATTTACTTGTTTTACAATTCATATAATGTAATTGCGGCTGTAATTTGCTATTTTTGTACAATTTTGAGTTTATTTTCCTTGATAGCTAACAATTTGACATATAAATGCAGGAGGAAACAAATCAGACAATGAGAATGAATTGAACCCAGAATTGGCTTCCAAGTTAAAAAGCCCCAGAAAAAAACAATTACCCAGTAGGAATTTCATGAGTCCCACCATATCAACAGCTAATAAAGCTTTTGTCCCTAAAAAGAAAATATTGGGTGAAAGGAATAAAACCCTAGATGTTGTCGAACATCACTTCGGGTCGAAACTCATGAAGTGTTCTGTTGTTGATTCTGATGATGATGTGGAGAGAGATTTTGTTGGGTCAAAACCTTATGATCCTGTTAAGAATTACCTTTCCCCTAGGCCCAAGTTCTTGAGGTACAATCTCGATAGGCGTAGTGATTGTGCTTGTGTTAATGACACAAGCGATATGTTCGATGAATACCCCATCCCCTTCGCATAGCTTAGATTCGGGTTGGGGTTTTAACGGTTCGCTTAATCATGTTTATGGTTTAAGTTTGTCTGAAGTTGTATATGGTCCGATTAGGGAACCGGTTTTCTTGGTGGAAAGATTGAAAGAAGGAGATGTTATGATGATGGTAGACAAGATGTGTCTGCGACTAGTGAAGAATTTGTTGAGGATGAAGCTGAAAACGATGACTCAGATGTCATCCAAGAAGAAAATAAAACAAGCGAAGTGGTAGAAACCGAGTATGTAGACGCTGAAACAGTTGATGATTCTAACGAAAATGAGAAGAATCATCAATTGACAAACAACGAAATATTACAAGAAGACGAAACTGAAGCTACAGAAGTGGTAGATCGCGATCATATGGAAGCTGAAACCATTCTTGTGAGTCTGGTTTTGGATTGGATCTTGGAAAGAAGATGACTATGATAAGACAGATGGGAGTTTCAAGATGCACATTGGAGTTTATAGTTATAACAGTTTGTGCTCTAAATTTTAGGAGTTTATTTATAAAATACCAATTTTGCCGTTGCCTTAAATAAAACCTAACTGAGTAATTTAACTCAGTTTGGTGTAAAGGACTTAAAGTGATATAAAACATGTGATTTAAGGACATAAACTGAAACTAAAACTTTTAAAGGGCACGTTTCAAAATTCAGATAATACATAAAGGACAAAAAGTGAAATTTACTCAAAAATGTATATTAAATTAAGAACAAAAATATCCCAAATTAGTTTAAACTTCGTACTCCATCTTCGTCCCCATCATCGATCGTCTTCCGATTCATTCTTGCCACCACACCACTGTTGTTTAGCCACTTCAACAAATACCCGTCTTCATCTTCTTCGTCAAGCCCCTGTATCGATGCCCCGTCATCTCTATTTTTTTCTTCTTCATTACTTACTCGCCAGTATCGAAAACCTGCAACTCGCCTGAATGGTGAGTAAACTATGGCCGCCGGAAAACAAAACTCCGAAAATAATTCCAGCCACATTTATAAGCCATTGCTTCACTGCAATCTTGTGCAAATTCAAGTTCCATGTTTTTTATAAGCCATTACATCACTGCTGTTGTGTTTACCTATGACCAATGAAGTTCTCCAAAATCTAGAGTTTTTGGAGGAGAGATGCGTGTTAGTAGCAAATATTGTATTGTTATTTTATGTGAATACTTATATATATTAACTGAAAATTATTATTATCCGGATGGCTAGTACAAGAATCTTGGTTCAAAATTGCAATCTTCTTGTTTTATTGTTTGACACCCAGGAACCAAAATACATAATTTGAAAGACACCCATATCAAGAAACAAGATCTAAAGGTGGAATCTTCAGTGGGAATTCAGAAATTTTCAAGCTTGATGGGAGGTGTTCACCGGAGTTCTTGGCGGCGAGCGGTGATTATAATGGTAATGGTGGAGGGTGAATGAGGTTGAAGATGATGGTGGTAGTGGGTGGGTCCCACATAGATGGTGGGAAGGGGCTGATTGGGTGAGGGGTGGAGTGGGGACCACACACATAATTATTTTATATATCTTTTAATATTTTAATTATTGTTTATTAATTGTAAGGGTAATTTAGTAATTTCATACCAACTTAACTGAGCAAACTACTAGACATCTACTCTGGGGACTATTCGAGTAACAACCGAGCAAATCATAGGAACCAAACATGCTATTTTAAAAGATGAGGACTAAAGGTGAAAAAATGGTAAACCACAGGGACCATCCGGGCAATTAACTCTTATTTTTATTACTAGGTTATATTATAAACACGTGTATTATAAAAGTTAAATAAAGGAAATATTAATTAAATAGAATTTTCTAAACCAATAAATATATAAAACAGGGTTCCCTAAATGGTGACAACTGACACGTGCCGCAACCAACTAGTTATTTATTTGATAGATTATTACTATTACTTAAATAATTTATTGTTTAACCGCTAATGTTAATCTCTTGCATCTATAATTCAAAACTAGTTTCTTTTGACGTCGCGCGTTGCGGCGAAACCGAACAAATATAATGTAAAACAAACGTGTTTTAAAAGTAAAGCATGTTGTTTAGAAAACCAAACCATTAGAGCAGTTTAGTTTATCATCGTACCGTTATGACACCAAATAAATACTTTATTTTGAGTACAACTTCATTTTTAACAAAACTTATAACGGAATGCCAGGGAAAAAATCAAGCACAACTACGTAGTTAAGCTTTTAGAAAAGAAAAAAGAATTATAAAAAATGGTAAATGAAATATATGATTTTAAAAAAAGGAAAAAAATAATTATAGGCTATTAAAAGTAAATATAATACTAAACTATTGTCTATTATATTAAATAAAGAATAATAAAAACGTATATATTATTATAAAAATAAAGTTACTATTTATTGTGTTTCATCAATAATATATATATAATATATAATATATATACAACTAGGGTTAAGACCCGCCCGCGTTGCGGCGCGGGTACATCGTAAACATTGAATGGATTAGTCCAAACGTTATATGATGCATTAACCATATGAAAGCACACATTTCGACGTATCCACTTGAACTCAATGTAACATGTATAAGCATTTTGATTGGATCAAACGTAAAGTAAAACAAATTCATATCGAACAATCACAACGTATTATATGTGACCCAACTCATAGATAAAAAAACGTAACGGTATGAAGAAAAATATGCACATGTAATCGAAATGGATTAATTAGAGCTTTCGAAAAAAAAGGAAGAAAAAGAAACCATAATTTGACTCCACTCGGTTCGAAACAAACTTTACGAAACATACATAAAATAAGCACGAAAACATATTATATTTGACGTGAATCATTTCCCAAAAAAGTTTACGTCGAAACATAGAACAACTTGAATTTATACCAAAACGTACATAAAAATATGCACATAAAAATGGTTTCTTTAAACGAAAACGTATTATATTTAACTTGACTCGTCTAAAAAAAAGTTTACGTCGGAATGCGACCCGTCGCAATGCGGCGGGGATTCTTTAGTTATAACTAAGTCGATCTAGGACCCGCACGTTATGTTAAACCTGTCAAACGGGAAAAAATAGACGATGTAAAGACGTTCACCCACACACGCACGTTGCGTCGTGTTAACTCGCAAAATTTAGAATGAAACTTAAAAACGTTAAACCAAAGACGCACGTTGCGATGTGTTAAGTCACAAAATTTAGAACCAAGCATAAAGCGAAAAATTTACTGAAAATGAAAACTATAAAGGACCAAAGTTGAAAGTAAAAAAAGTTGTGAGGATAGATTGCAAAAGATAAAAAGTTCTAGGTTAAAAGTAAAAAAAAAACAAATAGTTTTGGGTTAAAAGTAATTTATGAAATACTTTTGGGTGAAAAGTAAATTTTTTTTTTTTTTTTTGGAAAACCCCCAAAGCCAAGGCTACGACAACCATATGCATAACCATTTTTTTTTTTGAAAAACCCCCAAAGCACACCCCGCGTTGCGGCGGGGCGTAAAACGGTGTCAAATAGTACTAATGTCACACAACCGTCATCGACCACCAACACTGACTCGACCTAGGATCTGCGTGTTGTGACGAATCTGTCAAACATGAAAAAATAGAGGTAAAAACGTTGAACCTCACATGCACGTTGCGCCGTGTTAACTTGCAAATTTCGAAACAAAACATAAAAAAGTTGAAGCACACTCGTACGTATTAACTCGAAAAATTTAGAACTATACGTAAAACAAAATTTTGCGAAAGATGAAAACTATATGTAACACCCCGTCTCGGAATGGGCCGGCGTGTCACAATAACAGTAGTCAGATCAAAAACATATTTCCATTTATACTTAAATGTATTACAAGGCTTTACAATTTAATGAAGGATATCTAATCCAGTACAATTATTTCTATCTTCTTTTCCAAACACTCGAGCACTCTTCCATATCCCGTTCCCAATTGTCTTGATAACCTGACGTAAAGAAGAAAACACACAAAAACGTACGTCTGAGCAAAATTTGAAAAGTTTTTGCCCAGTGTGCGGATAGCGGAAAACAAAAGCTTATTTTACGATGCAAAAACATAATTTCAGAATCATATCTTACGGATGTACCCATGAGCAAACTGAAAACGTGACAATACACAGGTAGCTACTCCTGCATAATTATCACATGAAATGGCAAGTTGGCATACCCGTTATCCATTTCCTGAAAACTTAAATCCTAGGATCGATCCATACGCCTCCTAATAACTTATATGTACCACACTTGTACTTAAGAGACGCCGTGAACTAATCTCTCCGTCACGGATGGAGCACATGAAGTTGATGCCACAACAACATACTCGTGGGACACTCCACGAGAAGCGATACTCAGGGTAACAGAATACAAATGGTCTTATTCATATAACTTATAAAACTTATTTTCAGAACAAAACGGAACATATATTGGAACATACGATAATGAGTATATAATACTATCGCATGATATGAAAACTAAAAAGAATTAGAATCGGAATCGACACGGACTGTCAAATGAATCGATAATAAAAAACGTGAGGAATTTTAAAAACAAGACATAGTAATTTAAAACAATTTGACTTGAATAACATAATACTTGTATATCCTATTGAACTGGTAACTTATTTCCTTATAACTTATAAGTCTTAAGATACTTAACTTGTAACTTGTAAAAATACGAATCTTTGGCGAGATTGAAAATATAAGAGTGGAACCAGTCACCAAGGTGTGGATATCAATCCTATCTTGACAATTTCGTCCCCAAAATGTGGATTATTAAACGAAACAAGATAAAACCTTGACTCGTTAATAAGGAACCACTAGAGTATGAAATGAAACTCGTATAAAATAAACCATTTTCTAAATAACTGATGTAAAACAAAACCTTTTCAAAACGTTTGTAACTTCCAACACTTATTTCATAACTTAATCTTAATACGTAATAACTTAATCTTAATATGGAATAACTTATTTCAGAACTAAATCTTAATACGGAACTTAAAATCAGAAATAATATACTTATATCAAAACGACATAGATTGAAAGAAAAGAATCTATCCGTACTGAATTTATAACTTAATTCATAACTAAATCTTAATACGGAATTTAAAATCAGAATTGACAGAAATCGAAAGAATTGAATCTATCCGTACTATATTTATAACTTACTTAATCTTAATACGGAATTTAAAATCAGAATTGACAGAAATCGAAAGAATTGAATCTATCCGTACCCAACGGACATAAATCAACAGAAAGGATTCTATACGTACCCAACTAACATAAATCGAAAGAAAGGATTCTATCTGTACGGAATTTATAACTTATTTCATAACTAACTCTTAATACGGAATAACTTAATCTTAATACGGAATAACTTAATCTTAATACGGAATAACTTAATCCTAATACGGAATAACTTAATCTTAATACGGAATTTAAAATCAGGAATCATATACTTGTATCAAAACGACATAAATCGACATAAAGGATTCTTGTAAAAACGACATAAATCAAAAGAAAGGAGTCTATCCGTACGGAATTTATAACTTATTTCATAACTAAATCTTAATACGGAACTTAAAATCAAGAATCATAAATCGAAAGAAAGGTTTCTTATAAAAACTACATAAATCGAAAGAAGGGAGTCTATCCGTACGGAATTTATAACTTAAAATCAGAATTGACATAAATCAAAAGAAAGGAGTCTATCCGTACCTTAAAATTTTCCAAGTGACGCTACCTTGTTTCCAATTGTAGACTTATACGGGCAGAGCTTAGCCTACTGATTATCCTCTTAACCTAATTTGCACACAAACTAGGTAATTAACTAATACAGCATTTACGATAACTCACGAGATCAAACCTTCACAACAAATGACAAAGTGCAATACTTCATCCATCGAATTAACGACGATCCGTCAAATTAATGACGAACGACAAAGTACGATACTTAAACATCCAGCGGATTCACAATTAAGGACAGAGTATAGTCCGATTTCGGACACCACTCAACATCCCGTCGAAATCACGACGAATGACAAAGTATAACCCAATTTGAGCAGCACTTAAACATTTATCGGATAGTATTAATCGATCGGACATTGAATCGTATCAGCGATTGAGTTAATACCCTGTTCTGCAGCACCCCGCTATACTTAATTTGTGTTTCGTGTGTTTTAATTGTAATAATCGGACGATAACTCGAAGCCTGAGACGAATTTCTTCGTCGACTGAACACCAGAATGCGATTGCCAATGTCCTCTATTTATAGTTGAATTTTGGGCAGCCCTACGCATCGTAGCACAATAACCCCTACGATGCGTATGCAACTTTAAAATGCCTGTGCATCGTAGCGCTAAAACCTATACGATGCGTATGGGTTGAAAATAGGTTATAGGGTAGCCACGTTTGGGACTAGCCTAGTTGAGTCAACAATTTCTTAAAATTCTAAACTGACAACGAATTTTTAGGATAATTGTCCAGTGGGAAATACCCCCCCTGAGTTTTAGGGGCCCTAATCCTGATTCTGATTGTTCTGAAAATTCTAGGGTTTGCATAGAATTACTTGGGTATCTTAATTAGGGTTTCCTATTGAGCTATAACTCATAAGAAATAATAATTTTTAATGAGGGTTGTTACATTTTTGTTTTAAAATTTTCGGGTGTTACACTATAAGTGACAAAAGTTGTGAAGTTAAATTGAAAATAATGAAAAGTTTTGGGTTAAAGTTAAAAAAACAAATTATATAGGGTTAAAATTGCAAAATGTAAAATCCTTTGGATTAAAAGTAAAAAATAAAGTATTTTTTTTAGAAATGCCTAAAACACAAGTTACAAGTTCTTATGCACAAAAAATTTACTGAGTTATATATGGAATAATGCATGTGTCACCACCAAATTGGAAATATTTAATTAATAATTAAGCTTATCAATAAAATAACATTCTATATTTATTGTTATTTAAAAAAAAAACTTGTATTGTTATTTCGAAAAACGTGGAAACTCCAAAAGCAATGTAAATAAATAAACACATAAAGAACCGTGTATATATAAAAGAAGAGAAGTTTAAGAGTAAATTACAAGTTTTGTTCTTTATGTTTACATCAAATTGGAAACGTTGTTCTTTTGGCCAAAAGTTTACAGGCGGTGTCCTTAACCTTTAAAAATCTTGCACGTTTTGTCATTTAGGCCAAACCTGGTTAAAAATCTCAGTTAAAAACGAGGGTAAATTGGTAATTTCCTAAAAATAAATGAACACCATATCCAATTATATCTACTAAAAACCTCAATCGATTTGTTCCGGCGATCACAAACCTGTTAAAACAATGCATACCTCAATCGATTTGTTCCGACGGTTTTAACCAGACGCTCGGCGCTGCACCTTTTCTGGTGAGGCGACAACAATGGTGGCCGAAGATAGGTTTGTTTTAACCGGAAAGTCGTATTTCTAGCTAGACGGTCGCCGATTATGGCAACGTTTAGCCGTCAGGCCGGAGATATGTTTGTTTAGTTCCGGCTAAAAATCAGGGTTCCGGCCAGTGCTCCGACTAAACCCTTTTTCTGGATGTTTACAACTGTTAGATAGAGAGGGGTGGTTGAGTTTAAAGGGACTGAGGTGATTGTATTTTTGTAAATAGTTTTTAATTGTTTGGTGGTGGTGGTTGTCGTAGTGGTGGTGATCTGGTGGTGGTAGCGGCTGGCACACTGGTGGTAAGGGTGGGGGTTGGTTGAAGAGTGAGAGAGAGAGAACTGAGATTGAGAGATTGGATTTGTTTATTTGTTTAAAAGTTGATAGGGAAATTACCATTTTACCCTCATGTGCATTGCACACTACAGTTTTTAACTGAAATTTCTAACAAGGTTTGGCCTAAAGGACAAAACGTGCAAGATTTTGAAATGTTAAGGACACCGCCTGTAAACTTTTGGCCAAAAGAACAACGTCTGCAATTTGATGTAAACATTAACAACAAAACTTGTAATTTACTTGAAGTTTTATAACGAGTCATGCTAATGCGAGTCATAGGCCTCGCTAGCTTGTACCTACTTTTTTTGCATTTCTAGTTTAGTTTTTTTAACAAACGTGTCAATACATTTTGGCCATATTTTTTTAACTTTTTTTTCTTTAGTATAACGAGTGCACCGAAACCGGTCGAGTTCCTATCGTTTACCTTTTTTTACCTTTGTTATTTACCATATTGTTTTACCTTTGCTTATTATTTTGAGAGTTAAATGCCATTTTAATCCCTATGGTTTGAGCCATTTTGGCAGTTTAGTCCAAAGATTTTATTTTTCGTCTGTGGGTCCGAAAAGGTTTCATTGTTGTCATTTTAGTCCACTGGGTTAACTCTATCTATTTTTGTTGTTAACCAGAATGGCACTTCGGTCAAAATGACCGAATTGTCCTTCTTGTTAATAGAAAAAATTAATGAAGTTAACCCAGTGGACTAAAATGGCAACGGTGAAACCTTTTTGAACCCATAGACGAAAAATGAAACATTTGGACTAAATTGACAAGATAACCTAAACCACAGGGACTAAAATGGCATTTAACTCTTATTTTGATGTTCAAAGCCGAGCTACAACGCAAATAATGTAACACATTAGGTATCATTTTGTTTAACTTTACAAATTTATTCATCTGTTGTTATGATGAGCGATACGTATCAAATTTCAACCGTATTCCTGCATAACTCACAAGTGACTACGACCCTAGTTTTAAATAAAAGCATGTCAAAAACGGCATGTTACTTGTATTCTTAATTTATTGTGTTGCTTTAAATTTGGTTGCACTTGTTCGATGAAAATAAAATAAATATATGACAACCATTCAAACTATATATGTCCTACTCTAAGACTTTTGAACATTGAAAACGTATCAAGAGTGAGTGTTACACAAATTTATTTTATTTAAGCTCATCAATACTCATAGACTGCATCATAGAAAGAAACATTTAAGTTATATGTTACAACCTGGTTTATGATTTATGTTACGACGTCTTAATTAAGAAATTTTCTCTGTTTGTAATTTCATTTGGTTGCATGTTTTATTTGAATACATGTTTAGATGATTAGTATCTTGTTTATTTCTTGATTCACTTCTTTGTCCTCATGACTTGTAAAAGGGGTAGAATGAGTTGTGTTTTTCATCCTCGACCATATATTGTCGATCTATATTTGGAAAACTTATAGAGACCTATATTCCCCGCTTGGGGTATGTGCCCTAATCGACTTTTGTCTTAATTGTTGAGTATTATGTGTCTTATGTTCAAGGTATGATGCAAAACTACTATCGAGTCAGGGGGTCTCATTGGAAGCAGTCTCTCTATTCCTACGGGGTAGATGTAAGGTTGTCTACATCTTACCATCCTCAAAACCTACCTTAATGTGATGTTGGTGGGATTTACTAAGTATGATGACGATGGAGACATTTTAGTGCAACTGGAAGCCACGGCTTGCGCCCCTTTCTTTAAGTATTGACCACCTAACTATGTGTCTATAATTAAAAAAAATGAATAATGGATTTTAATAATCCTAACTATTAGTAATTGGCTGGCAATAATTTCAACTACATAAATATCTACTAATGGTCCCATCAACGGACATTTACCAACTACGGTCTAACCTGGTTATTTTTTGGTGACGTGGCACAAACCTTTGAAGACTATAACAACAAGACTTAAGATCTTTTTCATCGAGTGTTCAACTTTTTGGGAAACGTAAAACCAAATATTTTTCAAATTTTTGGTATTGATCGAATCTTGTTTCAAGAGAAACAATAGCTTCATCAACAATACATAAAAAAAATAATTGATTTTAAAATCTTTCGCAGGTGAAAATATAACGTCTTCTACACTTGAAGTCTCATCAAAATGTTTTTTTTTTCCTATGTATCCCACACTTTTGAGGGAATTCTGCATCAACAACCTTAAAGCTTAATCCTAGGTAGAATTTTACATTCATATCCGTTGTAGGCTGGTTTTGAACCTCAAACGTCGACAGTTGTAAACAAGAATGCAAGATTGTTGTCGATCGTTGATGTGATGAATTGATGACGTCGTTCGTCACTTCGTCCAATCCCCCCCCCCCCCCCAAAAAAAAATGAAACGTCGACGTCGCTGTTGTTTCTTGAGCGCCCCACAACCCCAAGTCCCCAACAAATAATCGATTTTTAGGGGGTTCAAATTTTGGGTCTTCAGCAGATCTGGGTCTGTTGCATAATTTGATAAGTAAATAGGTTTTTTTCTTCTAGGCCTTTTATTGTATATATAATGTAAAAGTTATAAAAAAAAACTTTAGGGGCCCTCTGAAAATTTAGGTCTTAGGCCGTCGCCCGACTTGACCGACCGAATAGCCCCCTGTTACCCAACACGTGACACATAAGATAAGCATCACAACCCTCAATTTTCATGTATGATAACATGAAACTCTTCTCAATCCATGTCATCTTTGATCTTTTTGAACCATCTCGAACGTTAATACCCGAAAGTTTCCATCCATACAATATTTTGACATTTCATATGGCCGTTCATATGAAACTACTAGTGAAAAACTATGACAACTACCCAAGCTTCAAATTCTAGATCTTTACTCCATTTATCTCAAATTAAGGAGCCATATTTGAAAACAATAGGAAGTCAACGATTTTGACTCTAGATCATTCAAACACACGACACATCCCAAACATCCAAACATTGTAGTAGATTTCAAACATATGGCAACTCAAATGTAGCTTCCATTGTTTCCTCAAATGAAATCATTGAAGAATCTTGTGTTCTTTTTCTTACACCAACTATTACAAGAATTCAAACCAAGTATCTTATTTATTTTATCAATGTTAAAAAGTATTTTAAGATTTAGTTCATATTTTAAGTATTTTATTATATTAACAATCTATATCTATATATCTATATATAATAATACTAGGTTATAACCCCGTGTATTACACGGGTTAAAAAATGTAATTTTACATACTAAAAAATAAAACAATATATCTTTAAAAATCTCATTTATTACACCAGTTGAATAAATGTAATTTTATATATTAAATAATAAAAATATATTATATCTTTAAAACCTCGTGTATTATATAGGTTGAATTAATGTAATTTATATACCAAATAATAAAAAGTTAAATCTTTAAAAACTATGTGTATTACACGAGTTGAATAGATGTAATTTTAGATTAATAGTATATTAAATAAATATAATTTTGGATTAATAGTATATTAAATAAATATAGTTTTGGATAAAGTCTTATATATATAAATTTTAAGTAATCAATATATTTGATAAATAACATAAATGCTAATAATGGTAAAAAAAACTAATTTATATACTAAATAATAAAATAATATATCTTTAAAAACTCATTTATTACACGGGTTGAATAAATATAATTTTATATATTAAATAATAAAAAATATTACCAATGGGGTGGTGGTCCATTGTCAAAGGCAAAGCCTTTAAACACATTGGGAAGGGGAAGTCTTGGGTTCAAGTCTCATAAACAGCAGGGAATAAAATAATTTGCCGTTCAATAATAATAATAAATATTATATCTTTAAGAACTACGTGTATTGTATAGGTTGAACAAATGTATTATATACCAAATAATAAAAAGTTAAAAAACTTTGTATACCACACGAATTAAATAAATGTAATTCTTGATTGATTGTATATTAAATACATATAATTTTGGATAAAGTCTTATATATAATAAATGTAATTTTGAATTAATAGTATATTAAATAAATATAGTTTTGGATAAAGTCTTATGTATAAAAAATTAAAGTAATCGTTATATTTGTTTGATAAATAATAAAACAATAATAATAATAGTAAAACAAAAATCTCATATGTGTATGTTATCATCTACGTAATCCGATGTTATCCAATATATTTTTTTATTCAATTAATTTTTTTTCTATTTAATATTATCTATAATTATTAGAAGATAAATATAAAAGAGTGACGAAAAACCTCAAAAATATGTGCCTCCAATGAATGACACGTATCACATATTGATTTCTTTTATTATATAGTATAGATATAGATATTGTTATTGGGGAAACTTGGAAACTCGACATAATAATTTTAAACCAAAAGAATGTCAAAAGTGGCATCTTATCTATATTCTTAATTTATTGTACTTGTTATATTTGGTTGCACTTGTCCGTTGAAAATAACAGTCACATAAATACGTCAAATATTCAACTTAGAAAATTATGCCACATTTTCATATATTATTACTCTCTTTTTTCGAATGGATAATACAGACACCCTCTAATCGTATTCCTAAATCTAAACTTTTGTTCGTCATGGGACTTAAACACTCAGCTTCACAAAAGAGGGTGTCTTTGAAATAGTATCTAAGACACACCTCTGTTTTTTATTGTTTTTCTTTGCCAAATTTACAAAGATGTGATCCAACCCGTGGTTTTTTTATTCAACCCTTCAACTTTTAGCTTTGCCATTTACACTCTCCCAACTTTTTTAAATACTTTGTAAAATGTCAAAAAAAAAAAAAAAAAAAAAAAACCCTCGAGTTTTAGGTGCTTGTTTTTATATGGCTCAAACTATCCACACATCCTATCTGCCTATTTAGACACCTTTTGCCTCGTATAGGCCTATACGAGGCGTATAAGGTTACATCAAAATCAGTGTCTGACTCATGTTAGTTCTGGTTTGACTGTTCCTATATGCCTCGTATAGGCCTATACGGGGTGTATAGGACCCCTCGTATAGGTCTCATATATGACCCATGCCCCATATATGCCACGTATAGGCCTATATGGGGCGTATATAGGGTTTTTTTTAACAAACATTTTATACAAAAACAAGTTTTCTATTTTAAATAAATAAAAATAACAAGTACATGATATTAGTGTTATTATAATTAATATGAGTTTTTCATAATTAATATTAGTGTTATTGATATTAATATGAGTTTTTTATAATGAATATTAGTGTTATTATAATTAATATGAGTTTTTCATAATTAATATTAGTGTTATTGATATTAATATGAGTTTTTTATAATTAATATGAGTGTTATTATAATTAATATGAGTTTTTCATAATTAATATTAGTGTTATTGATATTTATATGAGTTTTTTTATAATTAATATTAGTGTTATGGATATTAAAAAGAGAAAACCAAAAAAAATAAAAATATATGCCCCATATAGGGCTAGACTGGGCGTATAGTGGGGTCCAAAAGACCATTATAGCCCTGTTTTGCCCCCAGTCTAGGCCTAATTCAGGGGTAAAATGGTAATTTGAATTATAGACATACGCCTCATACAGGCCTATACTAGGCATATAAGAGAGGCAAAAAAGACCAATTTACCCCCAGTAAAGGCCTAACTCAGAGGTAAAATGGTCTTTTTCGTCTATACGCCCCATATAGGCCTATACGAGGCATATAAGACAAAATATGAAATAATCATAGATTCTCTTGGAAATTGAAAAAGGTTATACGCTACGTATAGATCTATACGAGGCGTATACGAGGGTGTCTAAATAGGGACTAGGGTGTGTGAATATGTAGACCCTTTTATATACGTAGGTCAGATATAATACGTTTTCGTGCTTATTTTATATTATTTTTTGTTGGTCCAAAAGACCATTATAGCCCTGTTTTGCCCCCCAGTCTAAGCCTAATTCAGGGGTAAAATGGTAATTTGAATTATAGACGTACGCCTCATACAGGCCTATACTAGGCATATAAGAGAGGCAAAAAAGACCAATTTACCCCCAGTATAGGCCTAACTCAGGGGTAAAATCGTCTTTTTCGTCTATACGCCCCATATAGGCCTATACGAGGCATATACGACAAAATATGACATAATCAGAGATTCTCTTGGAAATTGAAAAATGTTATATGTTACACCCTTGTTATTATTTTAAGGTTTTTCGTTTAAATAACTAAAATAAACATGTAATTACGATTAAGGATCCGTAGAAAATAATAGTAATTTTAATCTTTTGCAACTTAAAAGTTTACAACATAAAAAAAATAAGTTCGTCGTTTAAAATGACAACGAAACGCCGTGCGGAAGCTTGTATCTTGATTGTGTTCGGTCCTACAACGAGCTTGATCTTCATCCGTAAGCTTACTAAAGTTTACATGTAATCAAAACCAACACCAATGTTAGTTTTGATACTAATATAACTAGTTTTATCATGTCCCTTTATCAAACAATGAAAATAAAATATTTTTTTTCAAATCGTGCCTCCCGCGACACGCGAGAGGAGTCCTTTGTTCTGTCGCGTGTCGTGACAATCGTCGCATGTCGCGCCCCAATTACTGGATCCCGTCGCGTGGCGCGGGGGAAACTAATTTCCAGTAGGTCCGTTTCTGGATCTGCATTTTCTGCCCATCTCAAGTTTTTAACAAAAACTAAACTTCAAATGGCCATAACTTTTTATCTACAAGTCCGTTTTAGGTGAATCTTTTTCCTACGCGACCGTATTTGGATTCTCCATCTTATGGAGTTAAAACCTGATATCTAACTTCTCAAAATATAGAATTTCAAGCCCTCGACTTGAAATTATTTTACTAAAACTTTTGACCCGTTTAAGTTTAAAACCGCTAACTTGTTTCTAACTAATCAAAATACATGCTCAATACATTTAACACAAATTCTTTAGTTCGGGTCTGTAATCTTTATGAATTACGCGGCTAGTACTCATTCTATGCGCATAATTCTTTTGACCCATTTTGAAGATTTAAACCTTTTAAGTTTAAATCTTTCCTCTTCGTTATGCACAGTCCACCTGGTATTTACCTATAACTTACATGATTGTAAAACACGTTCTTAAACAGCTCATAAGGATCGTTTACCCGGTTCAGTGTTCATGGGTATTTTGATCAACTTCAGTCCCTCATTATATGACGAAGGGTTTTCACTAATATTTGACCATCTTATTACTTCTAGCTATAATTCAAAATATGCGTACCTGGCTCGGGTCAACATATTGACCCGTTTAAATATCTTTTGCTTTTAAATTTTCTAGATAAAAGCATTACAAACCGTATGTCCTTTCCTGAAATCACAACACTTAACAAGCGGTCATCAATTAGTATTATTGTCAGATAGTATTAACTTACCATTTGACCCGTTTAGCCGAAAGTGACCATTTATCAACATAGGATGATATTTTTAAATACCATCCCAACCTTAAACCTATTCCGGTTTACACCGTGAGTTCTTATTACTTAAATGACATTACTTGAATTATTTGGCCCGTTAAGATTTACACCAAATGGTTATCTTTTCAAACCTTTTATCTATCCGTCAACTCATGTACGGATTTTTTTTATTCAATCACTTTTACCCATTACGGTTCACCCTATAACATGATGTTCAAAATTCCATATTGGTTAGTCTTCACCCGACTAGTCTACCGTTTTTACCCCTTTTTACCATAGTTTATGGTTTCTTACCATATTTCCTTATTCCGGCTTACATTGTATCATGTCGGAATATAGTATTTTCAAATACTTGTCATAATTCAAAAATCAATACTCACAAGTAAATGTATCATAATACCAAGGGGGTGTAAACTTAACTTACCTTGAATTCCGATTAAGATTTTCCACGCGTATTAGTTCCGTTTGACCCGCTTCTACCCAAGCTTCCACCTAGCTTTTCGAGCGTCAGTCTACCTTTTATCATTCGCAAGGTGATTAGATTAGTCATTAATATCAAGATTATCTCACCTTACGGACTTTATATCAAAATCACCAAATTGATTTCATTATTGGTCAGTTTGACTTTTAAAAGTCAAACGGCCTATAACACGAGCAATTACACAATCAAGTTCAACAATTCATTTAAGCAATTTGTCAAATATCCGATAGGCATTATTCTTACACTACAGTTTTAACTAGTTTTCTCCTCAAATTCATTGTACTTCTAATTTCTTTAACTAGTTCAAACGATTATCGTGACTAGTTTCTTTATTCATTTTTGCAAGAACCAAGGGTTCCCTTTTATAACGAGACCCGTTTCATCATACTATTTAGCATTCATCCGAATACCTATTATAATCAAGTTTCATAACTAGTTGTTTAGCCAAGTTTTAACATTAATTAGGCAAGTTCATATCACTGAAAATGGGCTGTTTTTTTGTGACTTGTTTAACCTGTTAACAAGTCTTCAAAAATTATGATTTTTTATGTGGCGTACCTCTCGGAGGGTTAGGCCTTGTGTTAAAATTTCAAGATCTAACTCTTTACCAAACATTCGTAAAAATTCATTTACTAAGCTGCAATCAGATTCGTCACTTCTGACCACAGCTTACGGAAAAATTCATTAAAAATTCCTCGTTTATCCGATTGACGAAATTCCAATTGGCGATTCCTTTAATCGCTTAAAAATATCTACAGTAAAAATTTGAGATTATAACTAAATCCCTAAATTGAGTTATGACATTCGTAATGGGCTGCAAATTCTGCCAGAAAACGCAGCTTGAACCTTTGATACGGAAAAATTCATAAAACGCTCAATTTTCGTCGAAAAAATGTGATTCCAGTGGGGTTTTAAAGATATTTCCTGGAATTACATTTTAGACTCAAGAAACACATGTTTTTGTCACATTTTGTTCAGGTTACAGCCAATACAAGTCGGCTGTAAATTCTGATCAGGAGCTGTTTGAATTCAGATTTCAATTTAAGCATGTTCTTGACATCATAACACTAATTTTTAGCAATCAAAACCCTAAAAACATCACATACAAGAATTTAGCATCAACAAATCTGAATTTACTTCATATTTCTACTTCGGGTCTGTTCCTAAGCAATCACACTTCATTAATTCGGCCATAGCCTCTACGATTCATACATAGATCGTATCATGCAAAGTTAACTAATTTTCACAACTTCATGAATGTCAAAAATTCGACATACCTTACGATCCCCTTGACTTAGTGATCGTTTATATATATTCCAATCTGAATTTGGCCTTCGTTTGATCCTCCAATTGAAGATATTGTTGAGCTAGGGTTTATAACCCTTTTTCTCCTGGCTCTGGTCGATCGCAGGAACACACACGTATGTGTGTGTTTTTGTTTAATTAATTTGTTTTAATTAAAACTTCATTCCATTTTCCCATGTTTAGTCCCTCAACTTTTGTAGAGTTATACAAGTATTATCAATCTAGTTTCATTGGCATTTTGACAACATTTAACTAACTAGGTTGATATTCCTAGTTACCTTAATGGGTTCGGGGAGTTAAAATCCCGTTTTATTTTAAGTCCTGTTAACTCGGGACTCTTATAAACTTTATTTCCTCTAAAGCTTTTATTCCCTTTTTAATTTAATATTAGGTATAGTTATTTAAATCCTAATATTTACCGGGTTAATTTCACCACTAACGGTATTTTACCCGTTCATTATTATTAACGTGGTTTGATTGCCAAACCCGTTTTCGGGGTGTTACAAGTCTACCCCCTTAACGAGGTTTCGTCCCCGAAACCTTATTTACGTAGTTCATTGGTTTAATCAAACGAACCTAGTTTCGTTTTCAAGGCTCTCGTTTCTTTTGGTCAAAAATTTTCATTTATACTGACGCGTACGTCTTTCATGTGTAAAGCCTCGTGGGCCGTTACTTTCAGCTCGTATCCGTTATCTTTCAAATCTTTTATTTTCGCTTTTGCATTTCGTTTTACCTTGACCGTAGTCTAAGGCTACATTTGTTTTCTTTTAAATTATTCTTCCGACTCTATGACTTCTTCCGTCATTTACACGTCGGTTCGTCTCATTCTTATCGCTATTGAGTTTACGCCTCTATTTCCTTTCAAACTGTTACCCGTGTTCTTTATCTTAATGTTTTAACACTCCAGTTTCAGTGGTTTGTATTTTCCTTTCTATACTCTTTTACGACCTATCACATAGGTTCATTGATATTTTACGCTTTCATTATTCAGCTTGCGCTTACTTTCATTTTCCAGCTTGCGCTTACTTTCATTTTCAACCGTTATTCTTTATTAGTCTCGTTTGACTTGTTTGTGTGAAACTTCCTCACTTATGAATGTCAAACTTCACTCTTTATTTGACCCCTTTCATCTTAAAATAGTTGAACGTAATTATCAAAATTTCTATTTACATTATCTTGTCGTCTTTTAGTCATGACTCAAAACCCGAGTCTTTTAACTTTCCATCCGAGTTCCCGTTTCTCGGTCTATGCATGTGTTTAATCCTTACCCATCAACCGGGTATTTTACCGAAGTCGTTATTATTGCAACCCTCACGGTATGCATTAAGACTTCGCTTCACTTTTATATTCCGACTTTGTCCTCAAGTTTGACGTTTTACAAAAACGGCCCGTTAAGAGGCACATTTGCATTCTCCGGGTTCGAGTGTAAGTACACCCCCTCCCAATTCATATCTTAATCATTTTACATTAATCTTTGTCCCTTCACTCGGGCTCATTATCCTAATGTAATACGCTTCCGTCACCCGGCTGTGCGTTTACATTATTATCAAATGTTTTGCTCATTTGATTCATTTGGGTACTTTTTAATTTGTCCCACTCACCCCGTCCTTACTACATCGGACGTAAATGTGTCCGCTATAAGAAGCTCATGGTATCATATGCCACTACTTACTTGGCCAGAGTAAGCGATCAGCACATGATACACATAACCTTTTTATAGCTTTCACATCACACCCTATGTAAGTAATGCCTCTATTTATTTCATATCTCTGATTTCATTTAGTAAAACTTTATTTAATTGCAAAACAACAATCATTAGTTTTACTAGTTTTACAGTTGAACATATAAAATGTTTTTCTTTTCTATCGAACTATTATATAATCACATTTGTTAATGTGATCGCTACTTTTCTCAATAGCATTATATTGAGAGTTTTCCACTTGGATAATTACCCGCCGTCCAAGTTTTCATATGAACTATTCCTATTATTTCTTTGTTATTCCTCATCGTGAATAACACATGTTCTATTAAACTTTTCTTGGAAACATCATTCTGAATAGATATCCTATTCAGGTTTTATTAGATATATGCAACCGTCTGTCCCTACGTGTTTGTTGCATATTACTACTTATGCGATTAAATTTAAAAGCGTGCACCTGGTAATGCTTGCCCTTACGGGCTTCTCTTGCCGTTAACTTTGTTCGCGATCGTCGCGCGATTTAGGTCCTTAATGAGTATGCTCTGCTCGTCATACCTCGGACCGTTCCACCATCATATCCATAATTCGCTCAACTCTCGTCATCTTCATATGCGAGTGTCCTTCAACTAAACATTTACAAAAGTTAGTAATTCCGACATTAATAAACGGCTGTATTGTAATATAAGGCCTTTTTTACTGTACGTGTCAACGCACGTGATCTCGTTAACTATACCTATCGTTTTCATTGGGGTAACGTGTATTACACAATAACCCTATGTGTTGTTCACAACACTTTAATCATACTAAACCATTAACATACTTGTACTTACCGGATTTGCGATCAAGCCTCGAACCGAACACACTTACTCTTTTAACCTTGAGCTCTGATACCAACTTGTTACACCCTTGTTATTATTTTAAGGTTTTTCGTTTAAATAACGAAAATAAACATGTAATTACGATTAAGGATCCGTAGAAAATACGAGTAATTTTAATCTTTTGCAACTTAAAAGTTTACAACATAAAAAAATAAGTTCGTCATTTAAAATGACAACGAAACGCCGTGCGGAAGCTTGTATCTTGATTGTGTTCGGTCCTACAACGAGCTTGATCTTCATCCGTAAGCTTACTAAAGTTTACATGTAATCAAAACCAACACCAATGTTAGTTTTGATACTAATATAACTAGTTTTATCATGTCCCTTTATCAAACAATGAAAATAAAATATTTTTTTTCAAATCGTGCCTCCCGCGACACGCGAGAGGAGTCCTTTGTTCTGTCGCGTGTCGCGACAATCGTCGCGTGTCGCACCCCAATTACTGGATCCCGTCGCGTGGCGCGGGGGAAACTAATTTCCAGTAGGTCCGTTTCTGGATCTGCATTTTCTGCCCAGCTCAAGTTTTTAACAAAAACTAAACTTCAAATGGCCATAACTTTTTATCTACAAGTCCGTTTTAGGTGAATCTTTTTCCTACGCGACCGTATTTGGATTCTCCATCTTATGGAGTTAAAACCTGATATCTAACTTCTCAAAATATAAAATTTCAAGCCCTCGACTTGAAATTATTTTACTAAAACTTTTGACCCGTTTAAGTTTAAAACCGCTAACTTGTTTCTAACTAATCAAAATACATGCTCAATACATTTAACACAAATTCTTTAGTTCGGGTCTGTAATCTTTATGAATTACGCGGCTAGTACTCATTCTATGCGCATAATTCTTTTGACCCATTTTGAAGATTTAAACCTTTTAAGTTTAAATCTTTCCCCTTCGTTATGCACAGTCCACCTGGTATTTACCTATAACTTACATGATTGTAAAACACGTTCTTAAACAGCTCATAAGGATCGTTTACCCGGTTCAGTGTTCATGGGTATTTTGGTCAACTTCAGTCCCTCATTATATGACGAAGGGTTTTCACTAATATTTGACCATCTTATTACTTCTAGCTATAATTCAAAATATGCGTACCTGGCTCGGGTCAACATATTGACCCGTTTAAATATCTTTTGCTTTTAAATTTTCTAGATAAAAGCATTACAAACCGTATGTCCTTTCCTGAAATCACAACACTTAACAAGCAGTCATCAATTAGTATTATTGTCAGATAGTATTAACTTACCATTTGACCCGTTGTTAAAATCTTTTTTTACAATTTATAGTGATATAACATAATGCGATTTAATTCGCCGTTTCTGAATAACGAACGAAACAACTTGCGGAAGCTTTATTTAACATGTGTTCGGTTCTTGCTCGACGCTTTAACTTCATCCGGGCTCTCGACATATACCTGTGTTCAAAACCAACTTAACAGTTAGTTTTGATAATTAAATATCTAATATAACAAGGAAATTATGTAAATCCAACATTGATAACAAGACCCAAAAACAATGTGCTTGAATTTGGCCTCCACCGTAACTTACGGTGGCACCGTAAGTTACGGTGGCCTCTGAATAAAAGTTCTCCCACCGTAACACAGGTGGTAATCACCGTAACAAGTTCAGCCCCACCGTAACTTACGGTGGCACCGTAAGTTACGGTGGCCCCTGCATTCCAGCTTTCCATTTTGCCGTTTCTGATACGAAAACTTCCGTATCTTTCAAACCGCGTGTCCGTTTGACCTACCGTTTCTTCCTACGTGTTTGTAATTTAATTCTCCATCAAATGGAGTTAAAATCCGACATTTGGCTTAATAAATTTTGAGACTTCTAAGCCTTCGCCTCGGTACCTTTTTACCAAATTTTAACCCGTTTATGCATTTTATCAAACAAACGTATCTATTTGATTCCTATATCTCATACACTTTTTCATATTAATGTTACCTACTATATTAGGTTCTAATCATAGGTTTATTACACCATTTAAACCCGTATTCGCTCGTATGCTTATTTTGACCCGTTAAGGGTATTTAAGCACTTTCGAACCTAAAATCGCTTTTCATACTTATTCAAAGTATCGACTTGATTATAAAACTCGTTTTCAAGCGACTTCTAAGGGTTGCTTGCTGAATTTCACCTACAAGGGCGTTTTGGCCATTTTTAACTCTTCTTTTACGACGGAGGGCTTGCTTAAGCCATGTACGCCCAAAATCTCATTTTTAACCAAATCTTGTTTTCAAAACACTCTGTCTATAATTTAAATCCTTCGGTTTACCTTTTAAGGTAACCGAATTTCCCTTTTTACTTTACCTAACTCTCATAGAACTTCCAGTTCTAAATGATGAGTTGATCTATTATACATACCTGGCTCGGATCAACTTATTAATCCGATTTTACTACTTTGCTTTGAAATTGTTAACTAAGAAATATGCGAGTACCCATTGGATATCTATTCCTGTAAACATATAACTCGACAAAATCATTAGTCGATATTGTCAAAAGGTGGTGTCTACACCTTTTGACCCGTTTGGCCAAATCGACCAATTATATTAGCGAGATGACGTTTACTATCACCTCGTATATATGACTCGCTCCGATTTACACCGTGCGGTCACTTTACTTATAATTCCATTTCTTAACACTTTTTGGCCTACTATGGCTTACGTCATAATTATCTTTTTTTTTTTGTAACATGACAAAAGGATATTCTGAAATATTTGACTAGTGTAAGATATACTTACCTTGCATCCGAATTACGCTTTTCCTTCATACTTGCTTCGTTCGACCCGCTTCCTTTCCAAGCCTCCACCTAGCTTGTCAAGCGTCAAACTATAATCATAATTCGTAAGACGGTTATATTAGTCATCATTAATTATGACTATTCCATCTTACGTATTTTCTATCAAAATTATCATTCGATCTTATTAATGGTCGGTTTGACTTTTTAAAAGTCAAATCACCAATTAACACATATGATTGCACTATCAAGTTCACAAGACTCAATTAGGCACATTATCAACACTTAGTTCTCATTTAGGCATTTTAACAAACACCTAATGTGCATAATTTTACATATTTACTAACTAGTTCATAACTAATTATTTTCACCAAGATTTACATCAAAATCTAACCTCTATGTCTAGTGTTCATGAACTTTATCAAGAACTTGTATCATAACAATCAATATTCATCAATTTAACATTCTAATCCGAGTGTTCATCATATTGTAAATAAACCCACTTAGCACATAATAGGGTAATTACCAAATCCCTAGTGTTGACACTAATTCATCAAGTTTTTCAACTAGGGTTTGTTTCTAAACGAAGATTTCATCATAATAACACTCATAGATTCAACATTGATTTCAGAATTTCGATTATGATTGTTCATCATAATCTCAAAGTATCACTAAATCATAAAATTCAACATACCTTGTGATCCCCTCGACTAGGTGATCATTAATATGTGTTCATGCATCCGATTCGGGCTAAATTTGACCTTCAATTTGCTGGATCTTGTTGAGTTAGGGTTTTTGGCTCCTGGGAGCCATTTCTTGGTCGACCAGAACACGCACCACACACACTTGTGTGTGTGTTGTGTTATTTTAATTAGTTTAATTAAAACCATTTTCAGGTTATCCCATTTTGGTCCCTCATGTTTGGTTAGTTAATTAAGTAGGGCATAACCTACTTATTTCTAACAATATTCCCCACTTACTAACTAGGTTAAACATTCCTAGTTAACTTAATGGGTTCGGGAAGTCATAACTCGTTTTATTTTAAGTCCCGTTAACTCGGGCTTCTTATAACATTGTTTTCTCCAGCTTTTATTAAATTTTATAACTAATATTAGGATTGTTTGTCTAAGTCCTAATATTCACCGGGTAAATTTTACCACTAACGCTATTTTACCCGTTCATTATTATTAACGTGGTTTAATTACCAAACCCGTTTTCGGGGTGTTACAAGTCTACCCCCCTTAAAGAGGTTTCGTCCCCGAAACCTTTTTCTTACCTAATTTATCGAGTTCAACTCCATGCATTTGCTATCGATAATCAATTAAGCATTTCTCATACTTTAACCGATTGTTAGTATTACCAGAAAAGTATGGTAATATCCTTTTGGTTATTAATTGTCTACATATCTCATACGACATATTGTAACTTCGAAATAACGTAATCTCGTTATTTCCACTAGTTTAGTTAACTTAGTGATATCCATCGCTTTCATATACTATCGAATTCCTTATGAATCCGTTACTTTTCACCGCTCGCTTGGTTATAATGTGATTTTACTTCACATTACATTTCCTAACCGTGATCGTGTCACATCGTGTTTAGTTTGTATCAACCTTTCATTTTCGAAAATATCACTTTTCGAATATATCGTCTTGCGCCTATCAGTGTCAAGACTTGTATCTTTCATGCTTACTATTTAAATTCCTATCAGAATTTATGTTTGTAAAAACGTTATTTCTTACTAAAACCGAAGTTTTAGTTTTAGGATCTTCTCTTTAACTTTTGTCAATTACCCATACCAGGATATTGACAGTCCATCATTCATTCTTTTACAGTCTTAGTTTTATGCGGGGATTCTCAACCGATTCCCTCGCTTTATCTAATTAACCCGTAGGTTTTTATCACTTAGCCTTATGGGCTATTTTGATTAGACTTTCACCTCTTTAGGGCGAAGTCCTTATAACTTCTTTCTAATCATGACCCGTGGGTCGTTTTAGTCCCGTAGATCTTTCATTTGTTTATAACCCTAAAGGTTATGTTGATCCCGTAGATCACTCCTTACTCATGTCATTCTTAAAATACATGTTTGGTGTCAAGGCACCCTGTTTTTGTTCGAAGAATCATTTGGTTTCAAGCTTAGGTCCCGTTAACCTTAATTGTAGTTTCATGGCTATAATTGTTTTCTTTCGGAAAATTTTCCGATTTTATGACTTCTCACGTCATTTATGCGTCAGTTCTTCTTATGCTTACTGTTATTTGATTTGCATATATTCTTATTTGGTTATATCTCATTACCGGGCTCATTATTCTCTTGCATTTAACGCTACCTTTATCTGGCTAGCGCTCATTTGTGCCATTCGACGTTATATTGTATTCAACCTGTTTGACCTATTAACGTGAAATCCATCACTTATAAACAATTAGCTTTATTCTTTATTCAACCCATTCGACTTCGAATAGTTGAACATATTTACTCACAATTTCTATATACGAGATTTTATAGTCATAACTCGTAATCCAAGTCCTTTGATTTTTTTTAACCCGCGTTCACGTCTGTTGGTTTACGCATGTGTTTAATTCTTACCCATCAACCGGGTGTTTTACCGAAGTCGTTATTATTGCAACCCTTCCGGTATGCATTAAGACCTCGCTTCATTTTTATATTCCGACTTTGTCCTTAAGTTTGACGTTTTACAAAAACGACCCGTTAAGGGACATATTTGCATTTTCCGGGTTCGAGTGTAAGTACACCCCCTCCCAATACTTGTCTAAATCATTTTACATGTTTGCGTTTTCCGGGTTCGAGTGTAAGTACACTCCCTCCCAATTCTTGTCTAAATCATTTTACATGCTTGCGTTTTCTGGGTTCGAGTGTAAGTACACTCCTTCCCAATACTTGTCTAAATCATTTTACATGCTTGCGTTTTCTGGGTTCGAGTGTAAGTACACTCCCTCCCAATACTTGTCTAAATCATTTTACATGTTTCTTTGTCCCTTCACTCGGGCTCATTATCCTAATGTAATACGCTTCCGTCACTCGGTTGTGCGTTTACATTATTATCAAATATTTTGCTTATCTGATTCATTTGGGTACTTTTTAATTAGTCCCATTCACCCAGCCCTTACTACATCGGATGTAAACGTGTCCGCCATAAGAAGTTCATGGTACCATATGCCACTACTTACTTGGCCAGAGTAAGTGATTAACACATGACATACATGACCTTTTTATAGTTTTCACATCATGCCCTATCTAAGTAACGCCTCTATTTGTTTCTCTTGGAAACAATATCCCGAATACATTTTCTATTCGGGTTTTTTTTTCCAAGTTTTTAATCTACATATGCAACTTTCAATTTCTACGTATCTGTTGCATATTACTTATTTGTGCAATTAAATTTAAAATGTGCACCTGGTAATGCTTTCTCTAACATGCTCTCCTTGCCATTAACTTATTCGCAATTGTTGTGCGATTTAGGTCCTTGGTGAGCGTGCTCTATTTGTCGTACTTTGGACCGTTCTTCTATCAAATCCATGATGTGTTAAACTCTCGCTATCTTCATATGCGAGTGTCCTTCAATCTAAAACATTCACAAGAGTTAGTAATGTCAACTTCAATAATCGCCCGTATTATAATACAAGGCTTTTTCTACCATACGCGTCAACACGCATATTTTCATCCACCATATCAATTCTTTTAATTGGGGTAACGTGTATCACACGATAGCCCTATGTGTTGTTTACAACACTTTAGCATGTTAAACTATTAACATACATGTACTTACCGGATTTGCGATCAAGCCTCGAACCGAACACCAATCTTTATTAAGAGCATAAGGTTTAAGTCCAAGCATAGTTTTCCCACCATACTTGAATCTCTTAAACCAAGGCTCTGATACCAACTTGTAACACCCTAGTTATTATTTAACGTTTATCGTATAATTTAAACTCATAATCATGTAATTACAATCACGATTATACCGAAAATACGGGCTTGTTAAAATCTTTTTTTACAATTTATAGTGATATAACATAATGCGATTTAATTCGCCGTTTCTGAATAACGAACGAAACAACTTGCGGAAGCTTTATTTAACATGTGTTCGGTTCTTGCTCGACGCTTTAACTTCATCCGGGCTCTCGACATATACCTGTGTTCAAAACCAACTTAACAGTTAGTTTTGATAATTAAATATCTATTATAACAAGGAAATTATGTAAATCCAACATTGATAACAAGACCCAAAAACAATGTGCTTGAATTTGGCCTCCACCGTAACTTACGGTGGCACCGTAAGTTACGGTGGCCTCTGAATAAAAGTTCTCCCACCGTAACACAGGTGGTAATCACCGTAACAAGTTCAGCCCCACCGTAACTTACGGTGGCACCGTAAGTTACGGTGGCCCCTGCATTCCAGCTTTCCATTTTGCCGTTTCTGATACGAAAACTTCCGTATCTTTCAAACCGCGTGTCCGTTTGACCTACCGTTTCTTCCTACGTGTTTGTAATTTAATTCTCCATCAAATGGAGTTAAAATCCGACATTTGGCTTAATAAATTTTGAGACTTCTAAGCCTTCGCCTCGGTACCTTTTTACCAAATTTTAACCCGTTTATGCATTTTATCAAACAAACGTATCTATTTGATTCCTATATCTCATACACTTTTTCATATTAATGTTACCTACTATATTAGGTTCTAATCATAGGTTTATTACACCATTTAAACCCGTATTCGCTCGTATGCTTATTTTGACCCGTTAAGGGTATTTAAGCACTTTCGAACCTAAAATCGCTTTTCATACTTATTCAAAGTATTGACTTGATTATAAAACTCGTTTTCAAGCGACTTCTAAGGGTTGCTTGCTGAATTTCACCTACAAGGGCGTTTTGGCCATTTTTAACTCTTCTTTTACGACGGAGGGCTTGCTTAAGCCATGTACGCCCAAAATCTCATTTTTAACCAAATCTTGTTTTCAAAACACTCTGTCTATAATTTAAATCCTTCGGTTTACCTTTTTAAGGTAACCGAATTTCCCTTTTTACTTTACCTAACTCTCATAGAACTTCCAGTTCTAAATGATGAGTTGATCTATTATACATACCTGGCTCGGATCAACTTATTAATCCGATTTTACTACTTTGCTTTGAAATTGTTAACTAAGAAATATGCGAGTACCCATTGGATATCTATTCCTGTAAACATATAACTCGACAAAATCATTAGTCGATATTGTCAAAAGGTGGTGTCTACACCTTTTGACCCGTTTGGCCAAATCGACCAATTATATTAGCGAGATGACGTTTACTATCACCTCGTATATGTGACTCGCTCCGATTTACACCGTGCGGTCACTTTACTTATAATTCCATTTCTTAACACTTTTTGGCCTACTATGGCTTACGTCATAATTATCTTTTTTTTTTGTAACATGACAAAAGGATATTCTGAAATATTTGACTAGTGTAAGATATACTTACCTTGCATCCGAATTACGCTTTTCCTTCATACTTGCTTCGTTCGACCCGCTTCCTTTCCAAGCCTCCACCTAGCTTGTCAAGCGTCAAACTATAATCATAATTCGTAAGACGGTTATATTAGTCATCATTAATTATGACTATTCCATCTAACGTATTTTCTATCAAAATTATCATTCGATCTTATTAATGGTCGGTTTGACTTTTTAAAAGTCAAATCACCAATTAACACATATGATTGCACTATCAAGTTCACAAGACTCAATTAGGCACATTATCAACACTTAGTTCTCATTTAGGCATTTTAACAAACACCTAATGTGCATAATTTTACATATTTACTAACTAGTTCATAACTAATTATTTTCACCAAGATTTACATCAAAATCTAACCTCTATGTCTAGTGTTCATGAACTTTATCAAGAACTTGTATCATAACAATCAATATTCATCAATTTAACATTCTAATCCGAGTGTTCATCATATTGTAAATAAACCCACTTAGCACATAATAGGGTAATTACCAAATCCCTAGTGTTGACACTAATTCATCAAGTTTTTCAACTAGGGTTTGTTTCTAAACGAAGATTTCATCATAATAACACTCATAGATTCAACATTGATTTCAGAATTTCGATTATGATTGTTCATCATAATCTCAAAGTATCACTAAATCATAAAATTCAACATACCTTGTGATCCCCTCGACTAGGTGATCATTAATATGTGTTCATGCATCCGATTCGGGCTAAATTTGACCTTCAATTTGCTGGATCTTGTTGAGTTAGGGTTTTTGGCTCCTGGGAGCCATTTCTTGGTCGACCAGAACACGCACCACACACACTTGTGTGTGTGTTGTGTTATTTTAATTAGTTTAATTAAAACCATTTTCAGGTTATCCCATTTTGGTCCCTCATGTTTGGTTAGTTAATTAAGTAGGGCATAACCTACTTATTTCTAACAATATTCCCCACTTACTAACTAGGTTAAACATTCCTAGTTAACTTAATGGGTTCGGGAAGTCATAACCCGTTTTATTTTAAGTCCCGTTAACTCGGGCTTCTTATAACATTGTTTTCTCCAGCTTTTATTAAATTTTATAACTAATATTAGGATTGTTTGTCTAAGTCCTAATATTCACCGGGTAAATTTTACCACTAACGCTATTTTACCCGTTCATTATTATTAACGTGGTTTAATTACCAAACCCGTTTTCGGGGTGTTACAAGTCTACCCCCCTTAAAGAGGTTTCGTCCCCGAAACCTTTTTCTTACCTAATTTATCGAGTTCAACTCCATGCATTTGCTATCGATAATCAATTAAGCATTTCTCATACTTTAACCGATTGTTAGTATTACCAGAAAAGTATGGTAATATCCTTTTGGTTATTAATTGTCTACATATCTCATACGACATATTGTAACTTCGAAATAACGTAATCTCGTTATTTCCACTAGTTTAGTTAACTTAGTGATATCCATCGCTTTCATATACTATCGAATTCCTTATGAATCCGTTACTTTTCACCGCTCGCTTGGTTATAATGTGATTTTACTTCACATTACATTTCCTAACCGTGATCGTGTCACATCGTGTTTAGTTTGTATCAACCTTTCATTTTCGAAAATATCACTTTTCGAATATATCGTCTTGCGCATATCAGTGTCAAGACTTGTATCTTTCATGCTTACTATTTAAATTCCTATCAGAATTTATGTTTGTAAAAACGTTATTTCTTACTAAAACCGAAGTTTTAGTTTTAGGATCTTCTCTTTAACTTTTGTCAATTACCCATACCAGGATATTGACAGTCCATCATTCATTCTTTTACAGTCTTAGTTTTATGCGGGGATTCTCAACCGATTCCCTCGCTTTATCTAATTAACCCGTAGGTTTTTATCACTTAGCCTTATGGGCTATTTTGATTAGACTTTCACCTCTTTAGGGCGAAGTCCTTATAACTTCTTTCTAATCATGACCCGTGGGTCGTTTTAGTCCCGTAGATCTTTCATTTGTTTATAACCCTAAAGGTTATGTTGATCCCGTAGATCACTCCTTACTCATGTCATTCTTAAAATACATGTTTGGTGTCAAGGCACCCTGTTTTTGTTCGAAGAATCATTTGGTTTCAAGCTTAGGTCCCGTTAACCTTAATTGTAGTTTCATGGCTATAATTGTTTTCTTTCGGAAAATTTTCCGATTTTATGACTTCTCACGTCATTTATGCGTCAGTTCTTCTTATGCTTACTGTTATTTGATTTGCATATATTCTTATTTGGTTATATCCCATTACCGGGCTCATTATTCTCTTGCATTTAACGCTACCTTTATCTGGCTAGCGCTCATTTGTGCCATTCGACGTTATATTGTATTCAACCTGTTTGACCTATTAACGTGAAATCCATCACTTATAAACAATTAGCTTTATTCTTTATTCAACCCATTCGACTTCGAATAGTTGAACATATTTACTCACAATTTCTATATACGAGATTTTATAGTCATAACTCGTAATCCAAGTCCTTTGATTTTTTTTAACCCGCGTTCACGTCTGTTGGTTTACGCATGTGTTTAATTCTTACCCATCAACCGGGTGTTTTACCGAAGTCGTTATTATTGCAACCCTTCCGGTATGCATTAAGACCTCGCTTCTTTTTTATATTCTGACTTTGTCCTTAAGTTTGACGTTTTACAAAAACGACCCGTTAAGGGACATATTTGCATTTTCCGGGTTCGAGTGTAAGTACACCCCCTCCCAATACTTGTCTAAATCATTTTACATGTTTGCGTTTTTCGGGTTCGAGTGTAAGTACACTCCCTCCCAATTCTTGTCTAAATCATTTTACATGCTTGCGTTTTTTGGGTTCGAGTGTAAGTACACTCCCTCCCAATACTTGTCTAAATCATTTTACATGCTTGCGTTTTCTGGGTTCGAGTGTAAGTACACTCCCTCCCAATACTTGTCTAAATCATTTTACATGTTTCTTTGTCCCTTCACTCGGGCTCATTATCCTAATGTAATACGCTTCCGTCACTCGGTTGTGCGTTTACATTATTATTAAATATTTTGCTTATCTGATTCATTTGGGTACTTTTTAATTAGTCCCATTCACCCAGCCCTTACTACATCGGATGTAAACGTGTCCGCCATAAGAAGTTCATGGTACCATATGCCACTACTTACTTGGCCAGAGTAAGTGATTAACACATGACATACATGACCTTTTTATAGTTTTCACATCATGCCCTATGTAAGTAACGCCTCTATTTGTTTCTCTTGGAAACAATATCCCGAATACATTTTCTATTCGGGTTTTTTTTTCCAAGTTTTTAATCTACATATGCAACTTTCAATTTCTACGTATCTGTTGCATATTACTTATTTGTGCAATTAAATTTAAAATGTGCACCTGGTAATGCTTTCTCTAACATGCTCTCCTTGCCATTAACTTATTCGCAATTGTTGTGCGATTTAGGTCCTTGGTGAGCGTGCTCTATTTGTCGTACTTTGGATCGTTCTTCTATCAAATCCATGATGTGTTAAACTCTCGCTATCTTCATATGCGAGTGTCCTTCAATCTAAAACATTCACAAGAGTTAGTAATGTCAACTTCAATAATCGCCCGTATTATAATACAAGGCTTTTTCTACCATACGCGTCAACACGCATATTTTCATCCACCATATCAATTCTTTTAATTGGGGTAACGTGTATCACACGATAGCCCTATGTGTTGTTTACAACACTTTAGCATGTTAAACTATTAACATACATGTACTTACCGGATTTGCGATCAAGCCTCGAACCGAACACCAATCTTTATTAAGAGCATAAGGTTTAAGTCCAAGCATAGTTTTCCCACCATACTTGAATCTCTTAAACCAAGGCTCTGATACCAACTTGTAACACCCTAGTTATTATTTAACGTTTATCGTATAAATTTAGGGACAACTTTATAAATTAGTAATAAGGATTATTGTCCTTTCACATTTCCAAAATTCTCGTTTTATGGTCAAAAGGGCATATTGGTCAACATTAGGCAATTAACGGAAACGCGTAAATGAATGGGGCAATCAACGAACCAAGCTCAAAGGGTTATACCAACATGTAACCTGGTCCTAAGGAAGCCCAAAGGCATTTCTAAACCTATCTAATTCGGGTCAGAACTGAAGTCAAAGCAAAAGTCAAAGTTTTGCGACTTTCGGTTCCGAACCGGGTCTAAACATAAAATTGTCGGATCAAACAAGCTTAGATCAGTTCTTATACTTATTACCAAGTTATATGAGTGATAAAATAGGTTACATGCCTTCTACATTGCTAATTACATGTTAATTTGCAAATTAAGCTTCTGTTGACTTTTTCTAAACAACTTTGACCCGACATTTGATCTAGTTAGAGTGGGAATCTAAGGGTGCCCTTTTAAGGGTTTATTGCCCACATAAATACCAACTTATAACTACCTTCAATTTGACTAATCACTGGACCATTAGTGATTAATCAATAAGTCAAACCTTAATTACGACGGTTTGACTTTTAAGCTAATAACTAGGTAAAACTCAATCAAGGAAGATCAAGGATGCTTACCAAGGTCTAATGCGCGACCATGCATGCTTAAAGAATGGCCTTGAGCTCCAGAAATGATCAGATGTTGAGTTGGAAATGAATGATCAAAATGTGCAAACATTGGGGCTTTTTATAGTGTTCTTGATCCATTAAGATCATGACAAATCATGCTATGCATGATCCCTGATGATTAACAAGTGTCCCTAAGGCCTAAGAAATAGTTTAGGCGGCTCTTGGAAGTGTTAAAGGGCAATACAAGTCGCTTACATGGGCTGAACAGGAAATTTACGAGTTTCTGCATCTGGGCAACGCTTACGGACCGTAAGGTCCAGGTCTTACGGTCCGTAAGGACCTTGTCAGCATTCAGAAACTTTCATTTGTTGACAGTTTTAGCCCCTGCACCTCCAAATGCCATTTCCGACACATCCAAGGCCCGTTAAACCATTTTTAAGGCTCTACAATGATTCCTAAGTATGGGGAACATGAAACATGCTCAAAAATATGCCGGATGTCGGTTCGTTTGGTCGTACGGTCACGTTGTTCGGTTAGATACGACGAAACACGGACGGACGCGAAAAACAAACCAATTGACGCGACGAATGGAATTTTATCAAGCCAAACACTAAAATAACATATTTTAGTGTTTACATAAATTTTTGGGTGTCCGGGGAATATTCAGAATGTGAGATATGCGCGTAAACGCAAACTTGTGCGCTTTTTGACACTTTTAGTCCCTGCATGACTTAAAAGCTTATTTTTGCGCACCAAACACCTCTAAGCCTATATCTAAGCTATATTAGGGATAATTATGGTATGTTTATCTCATGGTCATATTCCGGAAGGTCCGATAACATAAGAATCGGTATACTTTAGCAGTTTGACGCTTTAGGTCCCTCAAATGCGTAAACTTGCGTAAATCATCATTTAATAGCATTGAAGCCTCATCTAATCCATATTAGGCATTCTTGAAGGTATTATTAAACATCATAATGCTTCGGGCTCGATAAAAGGTCATTCAGAGGTATAATTAACCATATTGACACTTTTAGTCCCTTATACTTGCAAAGTTGCGCGTAACTTCACTTTTGGGCATAAAAGCCTTGGGTGGCCAATGATTGGCAATCCCGAGAGTATAATCAAATATCATGAGGCTCTCGGTTTGTTAAAAGGTCACTCAGAGGTAAGAATTAACATGTTGACGCTTTTAACCCTTTTCTGCGCAAACTTTCAATTAATTACATAAACGGCTACACTTGATTAACAAGTGGCTCATTTGTGAATATAAAACCGTAAAAGGTTATTCAGAAACTTATTTTAGGTATGATAATACTTCCAGTTCTTCATAATCAAAGTTTTCGATTTTTCGAAAAAATTAGTCCCTTAAATTCAACGTTTGACTTCATTAGGGTTTATTACACGTGTCAATACTTCATTGGACGTGATTTTTTCGAGGTGTTACATCCTCACCCCCCTTAAAAGAAATCTCGACCTCGAGATTTGCTTAAAGTAAAGGAAGTACTTTCTGTCGTATCATGGATTTAACTTCCATAGTATATTTGGGCCTCCAAGGGTATCCCAGTTGACCTATACAATAGGTGCATACTTTCTTTTGGAGCTCCTTAACCTGTCGATTCTCAATCGACATAGGTTGCTCATACTATCATAGATCTGCATATCATTATGTGATAGTGCTTTTCGACTTATTGGTGACACGTCGCTAAATCATTAGTGTGGGTCACATTGCGCGTTCCACCAAGCTCCTAAATTAGGTCTTAGCTCGTAAGCTATTTAGTCTTGATACATTCGAATCCTTCGAATGACTTTATATATTCCGAGCTTAACTAACCTGAAAATTACAACTCGGCACACCCTTCTAGGGTGTTATCTTTTGTTGAACCTTATCTTTTAACCAGAACTTAGGAGGGTTGCTATTTTCATAAATCCTTGATTTCCTGCCGTATACTGGCAACTTACAATCGATTATGGATTTGTATGTTCTTATTTGTTGTTTCCTAGGCAACTTTCAGATCCTGATAATTGGACTTACCAATTCTCTATCTAACAATAGATGTTTAACATTCCATCTATACAAGGTCTCCAAAGGAGCAGCCTTAATACTTACATATCAATTATTATAGAAAAGCTTATCTTAAGGTGGGATGGTTATCCCAACCATTGCTTAAAACTAATCTTAAGGAGTAGCTAATCCTTATAGCTAGTTGAATAACTCAACGATCCTGGGTAGTTGATGGTGATTCTTAATCGTTGTTAAAATAGGGTTGCGGTAATGAATGCATAAGCAAAATGAACCGTCTTTCTTATCAAACTCTCGGAATATCGAGTTAGGCTATATGAATCTCTTATCTTAAAGTTTACTTAATCAGGGTTTCGATTATTCCATGATCAACACGGAGTTCTTACAACACTCCAACCCTAAGCGGGATGTTAATCTTAACTCTACTTGTCTCTCGGGAGGTAAACAGGGTAGTCTTAGGAGAAGATAATCAAGATACAAGGAGGTTACAGAGAATTTCCAAATCTCAGGCTCCAGTTCATCCATCCTTGCTGGTGTCAAATGAGTGACACATTTATGTTACGAGTCCACGGATTTCTTAATCAGAGACACTTACTCAGACAATTCCATTCTGGATATCATCTTTGAATACCATTAGTTGACTTTAATACCGTATGACCATTGGAATATCTTTGTGGTTCCATGCATTAAACCTCCATACTGATCAGGCATGGAAGCAATCTGTGGAACATATTAAGATACACCAATCCTCATATGGCGCTTTTGTCATACCATCTGGTATTCGTAATCGATGGAGATCAAAGAGATATCAATTTCATATGATGATGTACCTCATCTGGAGAGAGGGTACACTAGAATTTCACGACTGAAGATTTCTGACAGGAACAGAAGAAACAGTTCCTACGATTTTCGTCTGTAAGTTTTACCTTACACTTAATATCTAGGGTTCTCATGGAAGACTTTAAGTGTTTGTTATACCCACCATCTATGAAGGATTGATTGGTATCCGAATCAAAGCAGAACTCTTAGCATTCATTCTACTTCATATTTTATGCTTAAGGTTCTAATAGGCAGATTTAAATACTTACAAAATTTATTCCACAAATGACTTATCTGTACCTGCATCAAACAATACCCTTGCATATACATCATGGATAAGGACGTACCGGTTATAATATTGTCATCTTGTATGGCTTCTTTTGCATCCATCTGAGAGGCCTTAGAATCAGTCTTCTTATCTCCTTTAAGCTTTTTCGCATACCTTGGACAATTGGATTTGATATGCCCTTTCTCGTTACAGTTGTAACAAGTCGCATCTCCTATCATCTGGCATTCCAATGTTTTATGCTCACTAGATTTGCAGATCCCACAATGTAGAGGTTGAGGCTCAAATCTGCATTTCCCGTAATGGCGCTTCTTGCAAGTCTTGCATACAGGTTTCTGGTTGGACTTTTGTTTATTCTTTTTCTTAGAATTCTGGGAGTTATCTTCCTCCCTTTTCCTTTTTAGTTCATCCTTTGCATTAGAGGCATGAACGAGATCCTCCTTATTAGCGAGCAAATGTGGTCCTAGATAAAATTTGGAGCGTGTAGCATGGGGGTCCTTGAACTTTTTCACAGCCTTCTTCACAGCTTTTCCAACAGCTGCGTCTATCATAGTTTGCAGAACATCACTGGAAATTCTAAGGTTCACAATTGTAGCATCATTGGCATGTGTCGCATCATCCATAACACGACCAACGGCCGTCTTATCTGAGTTTGCCATACTCGATATTGGTTCCTAATACCAATAAAACAATTTCTTAGTTGCAATCCAACAACTGCTATTCCTCATCCTGATGGCCTTAATATATACTAACCATGGTATCAATAACCCATACAGGCTAATATAGCACTAACATTCTTAATGAACGTTATTTAAAATATATATTAATATTACTTAGCCTAGGTCGCAAAAGACCATCAATGGCATTTAAGGTTTGGACCTAGTCCATCACTTTTCTGACAGAGGATCAAAACGTCACATCTGCCTTTATTATATTGAAGAATTTAGGTAACTTGAAAGCTTGCCATAGGAATATCAGAAAAGAGTGATTCCTAATAGATATAAAATATCCATCTAAGGTTTGTTGGAGTATTCTCTAAAGTATCATCGGCCAATTTCTGTCTCGCGTTAAATGACCGGAGTCCTAGTCAGGCGGAGACAACAGTTCTCAACAGTTATCGTTCATTATAGAATCATATGTGCCAGCATCAAATAAATTTATGCATAAATTGCTTGATAAGGAAAGGTACCTGCTATATAGTTATAATTCTGCACCATCTCCTGGGCGTTCATCCGGAAGACTCATGCGTTTGTTTTCCTGGCCTCTCCAGGCTTCTTTATAAGCTTTGGGCAGTTGGTTTTGATGTGCCCTTCCTCGTTACAATTGTAACATGTGGCGTTTTTTAACTCCTTGCAATCTAAGGTTTTGTGACCCTTGGTCTTGCAAATTCCACACAATTTAGCACGTGGGTCGATTGTACATTTTCCAGAATGTTGCTTTCTGCAGTTACTGCATTTGGGTCTGTTATTAGACTGAAACGCCCTTATTTTCGACTCTACTAGAATACATGTAACTTCAAGATTTAAAACTTTTAACATAAAGTTTTACATTTGACCAAAATGCCCTTGTGGCTAGTTCGTGATCAACACCTCCTCTAGCCTAGTTACAAGTGTTAATCTGAACTACCCTGTCAAGACGCAAGTTTAAAGTTCCTAATAACAGACGACTAAGTTTCTAAAATCATAATTTACATAACCAAAAGACATATTTCAAGAAGTATAAGTTTAACAAAAGTGTTGTTTCAAAAGGGCGACTACTACTACGGAAGCGCATAGACCATGGTGTGCATGTTGGTGTTCGTCTCCAAGTTCGCCACGCCACCTAATTCGCGTATTTACCTACAAAGCAATTCAAGTTTAACTAGTCAGTTTCTTACAATTTAAATAAATAACCAAACTAACATCCATTCGTGTTATCACATAACCATGTCATAATTTCACTTTCATCGACCCGTTAAACGGGTCATCATCTACCATCTCCAAACGAGATATTTCATAACATTCGATAATCCGTTAATCTCGGATTGAACATAAACGCAACATAAACATCACTCCAAATCTGTTCGTGACAGATTTCACTATTTCATTACATTCCTTCATAACCTTCCAATATACGGTTAATTCAAAACCAACCGACCATAACATAACCTTTTTATCATTATCATTTCTTACGACCCGTTCATGACGGGTTAAGCCATCAACTATACATCACTTACGAATAGTCATAATTACGGTTCTAATGTAACAATGACAACTAGAAAGTAAAACTTGTATGCATAAGACAACATACCTCGATCCTGTGGGCTGTCCGACCTCCTAGCGCTTGAACCTTCTTCTTTTATGCCTACATCAAAACATGCTTTCATTTAGCCCGACCAATTACCATTCCATCCTTTTACACACTTTTATCATACAACATCTTGATCATAATTTAACAAAATTCACCCACTTGTTCATTTAGACATTTTATCGAACACTTGGCGTGCTTCACATTTGTAGGACATTTATTTACATGTTTCTTTACATAATAATCTACAAGTTCATAACAATCAAACAAGTTAATGCGATTCTCTCATCCTACATCATTCCTCTATGTTCCATCTATCACCACGCGCTAAATCACTGGTCCTAATCCATAATCTTAACTCATAGATACACATATCACAACATTACTCATGATCTAGTAAAAACCCATTTCCTAAAGTTCATACTTTCAAGAAATTCGACTTACCACTTTGTTAGTCACACCTTGGTGACCGAGAATCTGAGTTCCTACGATCGTTCGGGCTTGAAATCACCTCCCAATCAATGGAATTAGTGAACTAGGGTTTATTGTGTTCTTGTCTCTTCTCCTGGATAAACTTCACGCACACACTAGAAGTGTCTAGTGTGTGTGTGTTGTTTAACTTAACTAGTTAGTTCTTTTAATTTTCAAGTTTAGTCCCTCGGGTCTTAACGTTTATTTATTTTAGCCCAAACCTTCATGTCATAACCTATTTCAAAGGCAATAATTAAATTACTTATTTTTTTTGGGGCGTTACAAGTCTACCCCTCTTAGAAAAAGTTTCGTCCCCGAAACTTGAATACATACTAATTTAACAGTTACATACCGAATAAAGAAGGGTAATACTTCCGCATTTCATCTTCCGATTCCCATGTAAGTTCCGACCCCTTCCTATGTTGCCATTGTACTAAAACTTGTCTAATGGCCTTATTGCGAAGATTCTTTACCTTAACATCTTTAATGGCTATCGGTCTTTCAACATAGTTTAAACTCTCATCTACTTCAATGTCGTCAAGAGGCACGATTGCCGACTCATCCGCAAGGCACTTTCGTAATTGTGATACATGAAAAGTGTTATGAATCCCATCTAATGAAGACGGTAATTCTAGCTGATACGCCACTTTCCCCACTCGAGCCAAGATCTTAAATGGCCCAATATAACGAGGCCCCAATTTACCCCGTTTACGAAAACGGATTATACCTTTCCATGGGGATACTTTTAATAGAACATAGTCTCCTACTTGAAATTCGATAGGACGATTTCTTTTATCCGCATATGCCTTTTGCCTATCCTGAGCCGCCTTTAATCGAGCTCTAATTAGATCAATCTTTTCATTGGTCATTGCTATCAGTTCGTTAGGCGCGAGCTCCCTTTGTCCTACTTCCCCCCAACATACGGGAGTCCTACACTTTCTTCCATATAACAGTTCATAAGGTGCCATTTTGAGACCACTATGATAACTATTATTGTAAGAAAATTCCACCAGTGGTAAATGGTCATCCCAATTTCCCCCAAAATCTAACGCGCACGCTCTTAACATATCAATAAGCGTCTGAATTGTTCTTTCCGATTGACCGTCAGTCTGCGGGTGGTAGGCGGTGCTTATGTGCAACTTCGTACCCATACTTTCATGAAACTTCAGCCAATAACGAGAAGTAAATCTCGTATCCCGATCCGAAACTATTGACACAGGTACCCCGTGTCGAGATATTATTTCGTTCACATACACTTCCGCCATCTTTTCTGAGGAGTAGCCCTCTCGAATTGGTAAAAAGTGTGCACTCTTCGTGAGTCGGTCCACGACTACCCATATCGTATCATGCCCCTTTTTTGTTCTAGGTAGCTTAGTCACCAAATCCATGGTTATCTCCTCCCATTTCCATACTGGAATTTCCAAGGGTTGTAACTCTCCATAGGGTTTCTGATGTTCCGCCTTCACTTGAGAACACGTCAGACATTTCGCAACATACTTAGCAATATCGCGTTTCATCCCGGGCCACCAATAGTTTGTCTTCAGGTCGTAGTACATTTTTGTAGCCCCAGGGTGAATGGAATACCGCAACTTATGAGCTTCTTCAAGTAGCATTGTTTTGACCTCACAAAACCTTGGTATCCAGATCCGACCAAATCTCGTTTTAAGCCCGCTCGAGTTTTCTTCAAATTTTCCTACTATTCCCTTCGTTCTTTCTTTATTTGGATCCCCTGTCTCTAGTGCTTTTATTTGAGCATCTTTTATCGTTTCAAGGAGACGAGGCGTAACTGTCATCTTCATAGACTTTACTTGAATCGGGTGTGGATATTCTTTTCGACTCAACGCATCTGCTACGACGTTTGCCTTTCCCGGGTGATATAAAATATCACAGTCATAATCCTTAATCAGTTCTAACCATCTTCGTTGCCTCATATTCAGATCTTTCTGTTCGAAGAAATACTTGAGACTCTTATGATCTGAGTAGATTGTGCATTTTACACCATACAGATAATGCCTCCAAATTTTTAAGGCGAAAACCACCGCTGCCAATTCTAGGTCATGGGTCGGATAGTTTACTTCATGCGGTCTGAGTTGTCTTGAAGCATACGCGATAACCTTTCCCCTTTGCATTAAAACACACCCCAAGCCTTGATGTGACGCGTCTGAATAGACAACCAAATCTTCCGTTCCATCAGGTAACGTTAACACCGGAGAACTCGATAATTTCTCCTTCAACATTTGAAAAGCTTCTTCTTGTTCTTTATCCCACACGAACTTTCTTTCCTTCTTTCCTTCCTTCCTCGTCAGTTTAGTCATTGGTAATGCAATCTTTGAGAAATCTTGAATAAACCTTCTGTAATAGCCGGCAAGGCCTAGAAAACTCCTTACTTCGGTTGGGTTTTTCGGAGGAACCCACTTTAATACGGCCTCAATCTTTGCTGGATCTACTAAGACACCTTCTGAATTTATTACGTGACCTAGAAACTGCACTTCCCTGAGCCAAAAGGCACACTTTGAGAACTTCGCATAAAGTTTTTCTCTACGGAGGGTTTCAAGTACCTCACGTAGGTGTCTTGCATGATCGGCCTCATTCCGGGAGTAGACCAAAATGTCATCTATGAACACAATTACAGATTTGTCTAGCATAGGTCGACATACTCGGTTCATCAGATCCATAAACACGGCTGGCGCGTTCGTCAACCCAAAGGACATGACCAAGAATTCATAATGTCCATACCGAGTTCTGAATGCAGTTTTTGCAACATCCTCCTCTCGCACCCTTACTTGATGATAGCCCGACCGTAAATCTATCTTTGAAAACCAACTCGCACCTTGCAACTGATCAAAAAGATCATCAATTCTGGGTAATGGATAACGGTTCTTCACGGTCAATTTATTCAGCTCCCGGTAGTCGATACACATACGCATCGACCCGTCTTTCTTCTTTACAAAAAGAACGGGTGCTCCCCAGGGTGATACACTCGGACGTATAAAGCCCTTATCAAGTAAGTCTTGCAGTTGAGTCATTAGTTCCCTCATTTCGGTGGGAGCCAGTCTATACGGGGATTTAGCCACCGGTTGCGCACCCGGATTTAATTCAATACGAAATTCTATTTCACGTTCGGGTGGAAGCCCCGGCAACTCCTCCGGAAACACGTCCGGATATTCGTTCACTACTGCAACGTCTTCGAACTTGTGAAGGCTTTGATGAACATCTACTACATAGGCTAAGAATGCCCTACTTCCATTACGCACGTACTTGACGGCTTGGACAATATTGCATAACTTTGCTTTCACATTTCTTTCTCCTTGAATACTTAACCATCTCCCACCCGGAGATTGCACGCGTATTGTCTTACTTTCGCATTTAATCTCCGCATGGTGTCGGGCCATCCAATCCATACCTACTACTACCTTGAATTCTCCTAAGACCATAGGTACGAGATCAATATAAAATTCCTCATCCTCTATCGTGAGCTTACAGTTTCTACACACTTCGTGCAACAAATAATTCTTGCTATCGGCTATCTCTACCTCTAATGGTATTTGCATTCTTTCAATCTCAAATGAGGGGTGATTAATTACATCACTCGATACAAATGACATAGTAGCCTCGGTATCGAATAACACATACATCGGCAAGGAATTTAGCAAGAAAATACCTGACACAACATTCGGATGAGCTTTAGCCTCTTCAGACGTAATTTGAAACATTCTTGCTCTTGCCTTAGGGTTCTCCTCCTTTTTGCCTTCCTTCTTCATTCCCGGTTGGAGCTTGGGACACTCCGCCTTGATATGACCCTTCTGGAAACAATTAAAACATGTCTTCACATTCTTTGGGCACCTGTAATGCGGATGTCCCTCTTCCCCACAGTTATAGCACCCCTTCTTGCCTAGCAGGCACTCTCCAGAGTGAAGCTTTCCACAGTTCTTGCAACGGGGAATTCCACTCTTTGCTTTCTCTTTATTGGCTTGTTCTTGAAACTTGCCTTTCTTGAAAGGAGTTGGGTTAGACACCTTCTCTGGCGGTCTCTTTTCACCTCGCTCCACCTGTCTCTTAAGTTCAATCTCCCTGTCTCGCGCCCAGTTTATGAGTTCATCAAGAGTTTCACACTTCGATGGCGTAATAAACTCCCTAAACTCCGCCTTCAACATGTCATGGTATCGATTGATTTTCATTCTTTCTGAATTCACGAACTCCTTGCAAAACTTCAGCTTATCCAAGAAAATATTTGTTATCTCATTGATTGTTTCATCCTGCTGTCGGAGGCGCAAGAATTCCTCCTGAATCCTATCGATTGCGGATTGAGGGCAATGGTATTTTAGGAATGGCTCTTTAAATTCCTGCCACGTCATCACTTGCAGTTTCTCTTCACCTACCTCTTTACAATGAGCATCCCACCAATCTTTAGCTTGCGATTGCAGTTGACCCGTAGCAAACATTACTTGATCTTCCTTATCACACCGACTCCGGATAAACACAACTTCGATATTAGATATCCATCTTTGGCATACAATTGGATCTATCTTCCCATCATACGGAGAAGGACTACACGCCATAAAATCCTTATACGTGCATCTTCGTATCTTACTCTTGCTTTTAGACTCTCCAATCATCTCCGTTATTTCATCCATTTTACTTGTCATTATTGCATCGATCGTTTCCAACACGCGACTCTCCACCTCTTGAATCATTTGCGGAAGTTTGGCTTAAAAAACATTGTCCATCATTTGTGCCATCTTTTCGTTTAATGCATCTTCCCGTGCCACATCGTCATCATTCGTATCCACATGGTCCGCCATCTACACTATGTCATGTTTTCGTTTAATACAAATCACAAACTTTCAGTATATCATTTCTCATTTATCCGCATTTACTTAATTCATCTCATGCCATTCGGTTCATCTCTTTTGATTCTTACGAATCCATTCTTGTTGTAATCACTAATTGTGATTACATACACCTATTAAGCCTTATATGGACACTACGTAACCATGAAATAAGTGTTCGGATAGCTCGGCAACATAAAACATGAAGAATAAAAAAATTTCAGCGGCTGTTATTATATAAGCCGTCGGCGACGGCTAATCTACCCGTCGGCGACGGGCCCTTAAAAAGGGCGTCGGCCAAAATACCCCATAAGCAGGAAGATTAGGCGTCGGATGGGGGTGGTCGTCGGCGACGGGTGGGTAACCCGTCGGCGACGGGCTGTCGTTAAGCAAAAACGCTGCAGATCATTTTTAGCATTCTTGTTCGTTTATTTCATTCCGTTTCGACTCTACAGCTCTTGAACTCCTTATTTAACCTCCCCACATGTCTAATTTATTATTTTCATCATACATATAATAAACGCACTTGCAATCTGTTTATAACTTAAATGTTACCTTATTGGCGATCTTGGAGCGAACACACTTTTGAACGGGCCGTCGGTTGAGTTCAAGCACCACTACTAGTGCTCGAATCCCTCAACCTATGCTCTGATACCAACTTGAAACGCCCTTATTTTCGACTCTACTAGAGTACATGTAACTTCAAGATTTAAAACTTTTAACATAAAGTTTTACATTTGACCAAAATACCCTTGTGGCTAGTTCGTGATCAACACCTCCTCTAGCCTAGTTACAAGTGTTAATCCGAACTACCCTGTCAAGACGCAAGTTTAAAGTTCCTAATAACAGACGACTAAGTTTCTAAAACCATAATTTACATAACCAAAAGACATATTTCAAGAAGTACAAGTTTAACAAAAGTGTTGTTTCAAAAGGGCGACTACTACTACGGAAGCGCATAGACCATGGTGTGCATGTTGGTGTTCGTCTCCAAGTTCGCCACGCCACCTAATTCGCGTATTTACCTACAACGCAATTCAAGTTTAACTAGTCAGTTTCTTACAATTTAAATAAATAACCAAACTAACATCCATTCGTGTTATCACATAACCATGTCATAATTTCACTTTCATCGACCCGTTAAACGGGTCATCATCTACCATCTCCAAACGAGATATTTCATAACATTCGATAATCCGTTAATCTCGGATTGAACATAAACGCAACATAAACATCACTCCAAATCTGTTCGTGACAGATTTCACTATTTCATTACATTCCTTCATAACCTTCCAATATACGGTTAATTCAAAACCAACCGACCATAACATAACCTTTTTATCATTATCATTTCTTACGACCCGTTCATGACGGGTTAAGCCATCAACTATACATCACTTACGAATAGTCATAATTACGGTTCTAATGTAACAATGACAACTAGAAAGTAAAACTTGTATGCATAAGACAACATACCTCGATCCTGTGGGCTGTCCGACCTCCTAGCGCTTGAACCTTCTTCTTTTATGCCTACATCAAAACATGCTTTCATTTAGCCCGACCAATTACCATTCCATCCTTTTACACACTTTTATCATACAACATCTTGATCATAATTTAACAAAATTCACCCACTTGTTCATTTAGACATTTTATCGAACACTTGGCGTGCTTCACATTTGTAGGACATTTATTTACATGTTTCTTTACATAATAATCTACAAGTTCATAACAATCAAACAAGTTAATGCGATTCTCTCATCCTACATCATTCCTCTATGTTCCATCTATCACCACGCGCTAAATCACTGGTCCTAATCCATAATCTTAACTCATAGATACACATATCACAACATTACTCATGATCTAGTAAAAACCCATTTCCTAAAGTTCATACTTTCAAGAAATTCGACTTACCACTTTGTTAGTCACACCTTGGTGACCGAGAATCTGAGTTCCTACGATCGTTCGGGCTTGAAATCACCTCCCAATCAATGGAATTAGTGAACTAGGGTTTATTGTGTTCTTGTCTCTTCTCCTGGATAAACTTCACGCACACACTAGAAGTGTCTAGTGTGTGTGTGTTGTTTAACTTAACTAGTTAGTTCTTTTAATTTTCAAGTTTAGTCCCTCGGGTCTTAACGTTTATTTATTTTAGCCCAAACCTTCATGTCATAACCTATTTCAAAGGCAATAATTAAATTACTTATTTTTTTTGGGGCGTTACATAGACTGACTCGAGTTTTTCCTAAACTCGGAATATTTCCCGTGCTCAAAGCTTCCCTTCTTCTTCTTGTTATATTGATGAGAGTTTTCCTCCTCTCTTTCTCTTTTTCCCTCGCCAGAAGCCTTAACAGACTTATTTCTGATTGCATCTAAGGTGAGAGATAAGGATAAGTCCACCGCAGACCTATATGTGGTTGGCCTAGATGCTTTAACATTTCCTTTTATCTCTGGTGCTAGGCCTCCAATGAAACGCGCTATGCGTTTAGGTTCAGGGGTGACTAAATAAGGAACTAGGCGGGACATAGTGTTGAAACTTGTCACATATGCCTGACAATCCAAATTCTCCATGACCAGAGTCAAGAAGTCTGATTCTATCTTTTCTACCTCATGCTGAGGGCAATAATTTTCCTTGACTAATGCAACAAATTGATCCCAAGATAAGTTGTAGAGTAGAACCTTTCCCGTGGCTTGGAGCAATGATCTCCACCATGCCAACGCTTCTCCTTTGAATGATTGTGAAACAAATTTCACAACATCTTGCTCCACACAACCGCTGATGTCAACAACAGCATCCATCTCATCGAGCCATGTCATGCAATCGATGGCCCCTTTTTCTCCTGTAAAGTCTCTGGGCTTGCAGGAGACAAAATATTTATATGAGCAGGTCTCAACTGGTGCCTCTTGATGAAACACAACCTGTCTAGACGGAATACTCCTTTGATTTGACAAGTCATGAACATCGTCCTCCCTTGACTCATGTGTTTTAGAAGGGGGCTTACTACGAGCCACAGATAGAGTCTTAGAGTGGGTATCATTTGATTCATCATACTGTCTGTCAAGAGCTCGAGTGACAGCATAATCTATTATTGCATGTAGTTCTGCTCCGGTTACATTAATTCTGGTAGTATCATTGTTCTCCTTCATGTGGCTGTTAACTTCATCTAATCCAGCCATGTAGCTTGATGGCTACATAAACATTGACAATGATTTATTCAGAGGTTATTATGAAATTATCATTTTTGATAATTTATTAACCATGGTAATTATTATGGCTCATTTTCTAAGCATACTTATCCTGACCAATATCCTGCCTTTAATTGTTTATTTGTGACCAGGATGCTGGAAGAGGATATTGCTAACATCTTGGGCGATATCCTGAGCTTTATCCAATTAACCACGTGCAGGTTGAAGAATGGGACTTGCTAACGGTCAAGTGGACTTCTTCTCCTCAAGACTCGGGCGTGTTTGTTGAAGGAGAGACGTTGAACCCGAAAGACCAGGTCTACAACGTTCGATTAAGGAATATTCGGTGGATCCCGGAAGTTTAGGATAGTTTGTTACATTATCTTTACTATAAATAGATGAGGGCGGATCAGTTTAAGGCACACAATCTTTCACTTACGCTCTCGTACACTTTTACTCACTGCAAACACCACACTCAAACACTTGTATTTGAATTACATTGTAACACATAGTTGATCCGCACCACATCCTGCACTGTATCCTGATATTTGAAGCAATAGAAGAACAAGGCAGCTGCGATTGTCAGCTCCCGAGGTTTTATGCCGGCGATCTAGATTGATCAAGGGCTTTCCTCGTATATCACGTGTCCACCTTTACATTTTCGCTCATTGTTTGATCATAGATACAGCTCTATATCCTGAGCCGTATCCTGAAACTGTTTTCATATCTAATTTTGTCAACACATTTTTTACACATATTTCTAGCACACTACCTCACTTAACTAATTTGATCACTTAATTGCTTAGGTAATTTTTGACCAAAACAATTTGGCGCCCACCGTGGGGCAAGTGGTGCTACTTTTACTAAAAATCTTTGCAAAATCATTAATCGGTTTTCTATTTTCTAAACTTTTTGCCACATTGTTTACAATGGCCTCAAGATCAAACATGAGCTCTTCCACTATGTCTGCTACAACCTATGCTACCACTGGTTCGGTGCTTCCACCACCTCCTCCAAGGATGCCGTTTTCTTCACAACCTCAAGATGTTATCCCTACTCGGAGTGTCCAGGGATCTGCTCCTGTTTTAGCCTCTAATGATGAAATTTTGACTTTATTTGGAAGTGTGCAGGAACAAATGAGGCAGCAACAGGAGACTAACCAAATGCTATTAAGAGAAATACAACTCTTAAAAGCTAGCTCGAGTAGACCCGCTGAGGAAACTGTCACTCCTATACAGCCCAGGGCTTTGAACTTCAGTTCCGCGGTTTACACTGAGGATAATAGGGGGAATATCGTCCCAAGCCATTCTCAGAATCATACCCCTGAGATACCCTCTTCGGTCAGAATATCGACTGTGAGAAGTTCAGGATATGCTTCAGGATTTGGCCAAAATCCTCAGAACGGTAATGTGTCAAATAATAATATTCTTGCTACTAACAATAATGGCTCTTTGCAGGATGCAGGTATGACGTCAACATTTACCAGGGAGCTCCAGAAATTGAAGGACATGATATCCAGTGTACCTGGAGTAGTCCAGCCAATTCCGGAAGTATCCCAAGACAGCCACAGGATATCTCGCTTTGCATATCCCATCTGTGATGCTGAAATCCCAAAAAGATTTCAGACTCCCAACATGAAGCTCTATGATGGGACTACGGATCCTGAAGAGCATATTGCTCAGTATAGGGAAAGAATGGAGATTAACCCTATCCCTCCGGAGCTCAAGGAAGCATGCTTATGCAAGGGATTTGGTTCTACTCTGACAGGATCAGCCTTAAAATGGCTGTTAAACGTTCCTCCTCACTCAATTACTTCGTTTGCTCATTTGGTTAATTTATTTAACAGTCAATTTTCTTGTAGTCGGAGTTTTGAGAAACTAACCAGTGACCTTTACAGGATAACTCAAGGGCCTCAGGAATCTTTGAGGGATTATGTGAACAAATTTAGTCGAGAATCCTTGGATATCCCACATCTTGATGTTGCAACAGCTGTGCAAGCTTTTAAGATGGGATTACAAAAGGATTCTCAGTTTTATCAGGATCTTGTAATGAATCCCTGCAGGAATCTCGACGAAGCTCGTAACAGGGCTTTGAGATATATCCGTCTGGAAGATGACAAGAAGATGCAGGAGAGGATGAATTCTACCTCAACCTATGAACCAACTAACAGGAAATCAGAAACCTCATATAAGCCATATCGCTCCAGGCCATATGGCAGAAATGATAACAAGAAAGTGAACGCTGTTGAAGACGAGGATCCTGAAGAATATCCTGATTTATCTGAATACTGCTTTTCTGTTAATATACCTGAATTAATGTATGCTATGCAGGGCTTAGGGGACAAAGCTAGGTGGCCTCGAAAGAACCAGCAGAAAGCTGATTGGAAGGATAAATCCAAATGGTGTGCCTTCCACGAAGACTTCGGACATATGACCGAGGATTGCATTGCTTTAAGGAAGGAGATAAGTTACCTGTTAAGCAAGGGGTATCTAAAGGACTTGCTGGGAAAAAAGAAGAATAAAGGGCAGGATCCCGAGAAGGATCCTGAACGAGCAGCATCACCCCCAGCAGATGCCAAGATAATTAACTTTATTTCAGGAGGATCCGACATTTGTGGGACTTCGTATTCGGCGGCCAAGAGACATGCAAAGGAAGCTAAGAGCGAGAGGGGAGACAGACCAGTCAGAATGACTACCCTCACAACTGATAAAGTGATCACTTTCGATAGTGATGACAGGGATACTGTTCAGGATCCTCACCATGATGCTTTAGTAATAACATTATATGTGGCTAACCATTTTGTACGCAGGATACTGGTAGACAACGGTAGTTCTGTCAATATAATTCAGCTGGAAACGTTGAAGAGGATGAATGTATCTCTGATGGACATCACTTCGAAGTCCACTGTGCTTGTTGGTTTCAGTGGAGAAGCTAGAAATACCGTAGGGGAAATAAAGTTACCAGTATATGTTGAAGGGGTCAACTCAATACAATGCTTCTGTGTGATGGACTCCTTATCCTGCTATAACATCATACTGGGAAGACCACGGATTCACGATATGAAGGCTGTGCCATCAACATATCACCAATGCATCAAGATCCCTACCCCTTGGGGAGTTGTCAAGGTTGAAAGTGATCAGCAAGAAGCTAAGGAGTGTTACTCATCCTCGATGAAATCCTCAACCAAGCCTAATGCAGCATAGCAATTAAAGATGCGGGCCCAGGATATCGTGGAGGATTCAGAGCAGGATGTAAAGAAAATTATCCTGGATCAGGATAATCCAGATATCTCTGTGCTCGTTGGAGCCAATATCCCTCAGGATATTGAAAATCAGTTAACTAACTTTTTGAAATGCAGGATGTCAACGTTTGCCTGGAAGCACGAAGATATGACAGGCATATCCAAAGACATTATCACTCACAAGCTTGGAATTGACAAATCATTCAAGCCTGTTCAACAAAAAAGAAGAAAATTTGCTCCTGAGCGGAATGCGATTATCCAAGAGGAAGTTGAAAGATTGTTGAAGTCCAGGATGATCAGAGAAGTCAAGTTTCCAAGATGGCTAGCAAACGTAGTTGTGGTACAGAAGAAAAATGGGAAATGGAGAGTCTGTGTAGATTACACGGACTCGAACAAGGCTTGTCCTAAAGATCCATTTCCTCTCCCTCATATCGATGCAATGGTAGATGCTACTGCCGGACATGAAATGTTAACATTCATGGACGCATCCTCAGGATTTCAGCAGATTCAAATGGAGCCTTCGGATCAGGAGGATACTGCTTTCATGACACCAACAGGTATATATTGCTATACTGCTATGCCTTTCGGTTTGAAAAATGCAGGTGCAACGTACCAGAGATTGGTAAACATGATGTTCAAAGATAAGCTGGGGGACACCATGGAGGTATATATTGACGATATGGTGGTAAAATCTAAAAGAGCTGAGGATCACCTCCAGGATATCAAGGGAGCATTTGATATCCTGGATCAATACAACATGAAGCTGAATCCTGCTAAGTGCCATTTCGGAGTGGGGGCAGGAACGTTTCTTGGATATATGGTGACAAAAAGGGGGATAGAAGCAAGCCCAGAGCAGATCAGAGCTATCCTGGATATAAAATCACCCTCAAATATGAAGGACGTACAAAGGTTGACAGGCCGAGTAGCAGCTTTGAATAGATTTATTTCAAGATCCTCAGAAAAATGCAAGGAATTCTATGATATCCTCAAGAAGAATAAGAAATTTGAATGGGGAGCAAAGCATGAAGCAGCCTTGCAGGATTTGAAGCGATATCTCTCAACCGCACCTCTATTAATGAAGCCTGAAAATGGTGAACCACTATCCCTATACCTCGCTGTATCAGGGAATGCTGTAAGTGCCGTTCTTATAAAAGACCATGAAGGTCAGCAGTATCCTGTTTATTATGTTAGTAAAAGTTTGTTAGATGCTGAAACTAGGTATTCTCATTTAGAAAAATTGATATTAGCTCTAGTTATGGCATCGACAAAGCTTAGACATTATTTTGAAACACATAGGATCCATGTTAAAACGAATTATCCTGTCAAAAATGTGCTTAGGAAACCAGAGATGTCAGGCAGGATGGCCAAGTGGTCAGTAAAGTTGAGTGCTTATGATTTAGTATATGAACCTAGAAATGCCATAAAGTCTCAGGCTTTAGCTGACTTTGTGGCTGATTTCAGTAGTGACATTCAGGACGAGGCAGACCTAGAAGTTCAGCAGTTAGTAGAATCCTCAGGATCTTGGACATTATATACTGATGGTGCATCTAATATAAGAGGAGTAGGTTTAGGTATACTACTAAAATCGCCACAGGGGGACATATTACCCCAGGCTATTAGATGTGAATTTCCTGCTACTAATAATGAAGCAGAGTATGAGGCTTTAATTGCAGGATTAGAGTTGGCTAAGAGCATGAGTATCAAAAATTTACAAGTATATGTTGACTCTTTGTTAATTACTAACCATTTTAATGGATCCTATGCAGTTAAGGGTGAGAAATTAATCGAATACCTCGATATTCTCAAAAAATTAGCAGGATATTTCGATGTTTTTACACTTGAACAGGTACTAAGGGAGGATAATGCTGAAGCGGATGCCTTAGCAAATTTGGGATCATCGATTAGGATACCTGAAGGGACCCAAATACCAATATTACATGTCTTATATCCTGCAACGAATCCTCAGGGTAAAGAAGTAGCGGGAATTCGGGATCCCGGAGCGGAATATCCTGAACAGGATCCTACATCCTGGACGGCTCCAATTGCAAGATATCTCAAAGAAGGACACATCCCTGGAAATGAAAATCCTAAGGCATTTAGGATGAAGGTATCACGATTCACTATTATAAATAATGTTTTATACAAGAAATCTCTTGCAGGACCATATTTGAGGTGCTTAGAGGATCCTGAAGCCAAAGTGGTACTTCAGGATATACATGAAGGGGATTGTGGTAACCATACTGGGGGCAGGTCGTTATTCTCGAAAGTGTTAAGGACAGGATATTATTGGCCAACAATGAGAAAAGATGCAGCAGAATATGCTCGAAGATGTGACGCATGTCAAAGACATAGTAACATACTGCATCAACCTGCTGAACCATTATATCCTATTGTTTCCCCTTGGCCATTTATGAAGTGGGGTATGGATATAGTGGGAAAGCTACCAAAAGCTTCGGGAGGAAAAGTCTTTATGCTAGCAATGACGGATTATTTCTCTAAATGGGTTGAAGCTGAAGCATTTGTTCAAGTTAGGGATCAAGAAGTAGTATCCTTCATAAAGAGGAATATCCTGACCAGGTTTGGAGTACCAGCCGAGATAATCTGTGACAATGGTTCTCAGTTTATAAGCAAGAGAACTACTGACTTTTGCAAGAGTTGGGGGATCAAAATGATCACATCTACTCTGGTACATCCTCAAGCAAATGGACAAGCAGAATCCTCAAACAAGATAATTGTCAATAACTTAAAGAAAAGGCTTGGAGCCGAAAAAGGAAGATGGGCCGAAGAATTACCCTTTGTTTTGTGGGCTGATAGGACAACGGTAAAGAATGCAACAGGCCAAACCCCGTTTTCCTTGGTATTTGGAGCAGAAGCAATGGTCCCAACGGAAATGACAATACCTACTGCAAGATCTACCCTAAGTGATCCTGAGCAGAATTCTGAAGCCTTGAGTCAGGATTTAGACACCATAGATGAGAAGAGAGATGCGGCAAGGCTAAGGATGGCGGCATATCAACAGAGAATATCCAGGGCGTATAACAAGAATATTAGGACCAGAAGATTTAAGGTTGGAGATTGGGTGTTAAGAAAGGCTTTTCAGAATACTACTAATCCTGCCGATGGAAAGTTAGCTCCAAAATGGGAAGGACCATATGAAGTTGAATCAGAAGCAGGGAAAGGAGCATACAGACTCAAGAATATGGAGGGGGATATGCTACCGAGGTCTTGGAATGCTATACACCTTAAGCTCTATTTCAAGTGAGTTTAGAATTTAATTTCTAACTCAGGATGGTATGAATTCTACCTTTTTTAAATATGTTTGGTTTAATTTGTTCTTTGTAACCCAATACTGACTTAAGCATCGGAGGGGTGTTAGCCAAGCTAACACCCACCTTAGTGTAAGGATGTTTTGCAGTATATGCTTCGGGATATAGCTCCAGGATGCTCACTCAGGATGTTTCGGAAGATTAGAGGATTGGCCCCCTCTCTCACGTACAAGGGATCCTGATCCCTTCACAGGTTTAAAGGTATTCACCTTTCTTCCGAATTGGGTTTAAACACCCCGCCTGGAGCGCAAGTTATTCAGGGATAGTTCAAGGTGGCGGGACCAGTCCATGTAAAAGTGGCTGACAATTTCGTTACTGTTGGCTATATCCTGAATCCTAAAGGTATATGAGGATTGATCACCCTCTCTCACGAAAGGGTATTTTCATACTCTCTAAGGTTTAAAGGTTTTCACCTTTCTAAGTCTTGGAGTTTATACACTCCCGCCTGTAGCGCAAGAAAATTTGGGATTTTCCCCAGGATACAAGGGATTTATCTCCAGTACATCCTTGGGTTTTACCCTTGGGACTTAAAAAATTGCCTATACAATGGAAACTGACATTCAGAAGATTTCTAAGTATTTGAAGACATTGTACACAGGGGACATTCCTACCAAGGCAGTGATGTAAAGCTCAAAGGCTAAAGTTCAGAACTAGTATGCTAAATATCTCACACAGGGGACATCTTCATTGGAAAAGTTGCAAGGAGATTGAGGTTTGATAAAAGGGTTATATACTACTCCGGGTATGATCTTTCCTTTGTAAACATCGTTTAAGTTTTTAATAACACTATGTAAAATATCCTGATATATTCTCAAAATCCTTTTCAGGATATTTGATTAAGGTGTTTGAAACTAGTATTAGTTTGGAACTTTGATCATTTAAGTATTATCAAAAACTAGTTGTGGAAAAATAGATTGTTTTTCACTCTCTAAAAAAAAAAAACTTTCTACAAAGTTGAAGGAATGTTTGGAAGTTCTATCTAATAAAAAGTTTTTACAATATATCACTGAGCATATTGATCAGGATATTTTCATAAGATAACAATACAAAATTTTTACAAAGCTAAGAGTTACACTAAGTAATGCAAGGCAATAACAAATAAGTCAAAAGATAGTTATATTATTAACAAGTCAAAACATGTGCTTTTGGTTTCACCTTAAACCAAGGCCCATCCGCCAAAAGCACAATTAGTTTTTACCATACTTGTGTAACGGTTGCAGGATCTACCTCAAAACAAGACCTGTCCACTCACAACCGTTACCACATTCAAAACAAGTTATACTAATCGATGGCCAAGGGCTTCATCCTAAAACCTAGGACCCATCCACCTTTGGTCATCGTATTGTTCTAATGCAGGAAATATAAAATTGTTCAATGACAGGAAAAGTAAATTGTTTACACAACCACAACCATGAAATTTAAAAGTGGGCTCCGGCCTTGGCACGTATATCCATCATCGCCCACTTCGCCGCCTAAGAAGCGGCACCTTCTTGATCAGCAACCTCCTTGCCGGCATTCGCCCCAGCATCAGCCTCAGGATTCTTCTCGGCATCATCATCAGCATTGGTCACATCCTCGGCTGCCTTAGAGGGCTCTTCACCAGCATGTTTTGTAGGATGAGCAACGGGATGACCTCCAAGATCCTGAAGTTTCTCCTCCCAAGCCTTTATATTCCAGGAGGGGCATTCGAAGCCCAAATCCCTGGCTTCGTAAGCCATCCTTATCCTGGCTTGGAGAAGAGAGACGACCACGGATGCTTTGAGGCTATCCCGATATGAACTCATATTCTGCTGGTATTGGAGAAGGGCGGCATCTAGTTTGGCTTGAGCATCCTCGTTGGCTTTGTGGAGGGTAGCTTGGTGATCCCGGATCATTGCCTTGTATTTGTCTTCGTAATGCTGGGATTTAGCAGCTGCAATGGTTCCTTGATCAGCTATGGTGGCCTCAGCTTTCTCCAGCTTGATTTCCAACATCTTGTTAAGCCCGCAGGCGTCTTCATACAAGTGCATAAGACGATCCAGACCCTATCGATAAAGACACAGGTATTGGTGTAAAAATAAGCAGGATAAGGACTAACATACTTGTGCAGGATATCGAAAAGAAAATTCTACCTGTTTGAGGAATGAAGTGGCTTCGTTGAACCCATGATTCTCGAGAGAGAATGTTTCAGAAACAGCTGGGGAGTCCGTCTCCTTTCTCTTCCGAGAGCTGGATGCCCGGGTCCTGGATGCCGGAGGGCCTTTCGGAGCAGAAATAGTCTTCGAAGAGGTAGCCTTTGGTGTAGCAGACGACTTTGGCTTGGATTCTTGTTTGATGGGTTCGAGGCTGGAGTAGCAATCCAACTCGTCGAGTTGGAAACCTTCAAGGTTGACAACCGGTACTGCACGAGGGAAGATATTCTTGAACTCATCATACTTTTGAAAAATAATTGATTTAGAATATATGTAACTACTGAAAATGTGCTTACCAGACATCTCTGAGCTTGATTTCTGGCTTGAATCTGTGAGAGACAGGGAGAAAGTTCTTTCACTGACAGGAAGTCGATAGATTTCCTCGATCTTGGATTCAGATTCTGCACTAGGAGGCACTAAATCTCTGAAGTTCGCTGCATAAAAATGTCAGGAGGGCTGAGGCCGGTCGGTCCGATCGACAGGAAGCGATGTCGGCATTGTTAAAACAGCAGACTTCCTTTGATGGGTTGCGGATAAGGTTTTGACTTACGAGGGCTGAGGCCGGTCGGTCCGATCGAGATTTTGTTCGTGATGCCATGAAAGAAATTGAGCAAACTAAAAGAGACTTAAAAAAAAAAGAAGGATAGAGAGGAAAGTACCTGATGTCCGGTTGAAGATAAGGGTAACCGTAATAAGGAGTCCCTCGGTTAATATAGGATGAATATAGGGGGGTAAAGAGTAAATAATGCTTTGGAAGTTGCACCACTGTCATTTCAAGGGTCTAGTCGTATTGATTGCCTTAAGATAAGAGGTGAAACTTTTGAAATATATCCGTTGGATTGGTATACCAACCGATATATTTGGGGACAATTGTTATGGCTCATTTTCTAAGCATACTTATCCTGACCAATATCCTGCCTTTAATTGTTTATTTGTGACCAGGATGCTGGAGGAGGATATTGCTAACATCTTGGGCGATATCCTGAGCTTTATCCAATTAACCACGTGCAGGTTGAAGAATGGGACTTGCTAACGGTCAAGTGGACTTCTTCTCCTCAAGACTCGGGCGTGTTTGTTGAAGGAGAGACGTTGAACCCGAAAGACCAGGTCTACAACGTTCGATTAAGGAATATTCGGTGGATCCCGGAAGTTTAGGATAGTTTGTTACATTATCTTTACTATAAATAGATGAGGGCGGATCAGTTTAAGGCACACAATCTTTCACTTACGCTCTCGTACACTTTTACTCACTGCAAACACCATACTCAAACACTTGTATTTGAATTACATTGTAATACATAGTTGATCCGCACCACATCCTGCACTGTATCCTGATATTTGAAGCAATAGAAGAACAAGGCAGCTGCGATTGTCAGCTCCTGAGGTTTTATGCCGGCGATCTAGATTGATCAAGGGCTTTCCTCGTATATCACGTGTCCACCTTTACATTTTCGCTCATTGTTTGATCATAGATACAGCTCTATATCCTGAGCCGTATCCTGAAACTGTTTTCATATCTAATTTTGTCAACACATTTTTTACACATATTTCTAGCACACTACCTCACTTAACTAATTTGATCACTTAATTGCTTAGGTAATTTTTGACCAAAACAGTAATATAAACCATATGGGTTAATTTGTTAATTTTTATTAGTATTTTCATTATAATCTATCCTAGTGCATAAATCATCAAGGATATTTAAAGTGGCACAACAGGCCTTGTCACAAGGACAGTTTTGAATTTACAAGCCATGATCGTTTGGGATCGAGGCATTTAAGGTTTGAGCATAGTTGGTTACTTTTCTTGACAGAGAGTCGACGACTACAACTGTCTTTTATCTTCTAGGACGATAGATATAGCCCGTGGGTATTTCCCTTCTGAGGGATGTTTAAGATATGATCATCTTTTCAGATGCTATTAGTCGAGATCGTATGGATCATACCGACTATTATGCTTGGACATGGTCCAACATTTTTAGACAGGAGGTCAAGACCACCACTGTCGTTGTCTTATCAGACAACAAGTTTAGCCCGTAAGCACTTCATCACTAATGGATGTTTATAATATGATCATCTTATAGGATGATATAAGCCATGATTTCTAGATCATTAGGCCAAATCAGGAAATTTGAAAAATTCCAATATATGGATGACTATTGTGATTTTCTCAGATCATTTTTGTCAAGAGTGCTAACACGTTCTTAGGTGTTAACAATATGATCATCTTTATTTGATGATTTAAGCCATGATTTCTAAATCACTAGGCTAGACAAGAAAATTGGAAGAATCCAATATAAGGATGACTGTTGTGATTTTCTCGAATCACATTTGTCAAGAGTGCTAACACGTTCTTAGGTGTTAACAAGGATCTGAATCTCTTGAATAGGTCTTACCATCTTGGCCATGTCTAAAAATGACACGTGGCTAGGTCTTGTCCTTCTTAGATTTTTGCCATTTTATTATAATGGTAGATCTTATAAAAGGAATGTTATTTTTCATTTATTTCATTTTTTCATGCTTAGAATGAAAATTTAAATTTAATCATTCCACTAAAAATTTAAAAGTACAGATGTGCCCTAGACGGGACTTGAAAGGAATAATGTTGTCCTCGAAGGGACTGAAAGATAAATATGTCCTTATAAGGACTATTAAAGAAACGATCTTTAGCAAAAGGAGTTTTCTTCTTCACTTTACTTTCGAATGTTCCCTCCCTGGATGCTCGTTTCATTCTAGCCGCGGTACAAAGCTCAGCAATTCTAGGCTCCGGATGTGGAGAATTTCTAATACGGCTTCTTCGCTTGGCGACATATCCAATATATATAAGAAATTGGAAGCAATAGTTTTCAGATTATGGTTGAGAGTATTCCTATGTTAAGTCTAGACTCAGAAGGTCAAGGAATGTGCTACTGTGTCATTGAGATTAAACAAAAAATGCTAGTGTTTAATTCACTCAATGTTGGCTCTGATACCAACCTGTCACACCCCGATATTTCCACGTATTACCGGTGGGCCTGGTGGGGAGTATCGTGACGTAGTTGATATCATCATAGTCAAACAACACAATATATAAATGCACAGCGGAAGCAAAAGATAAATATATTACATTTCGAATATAAAGTAATGTCAAAGTATTACAACGGAAAGTAAAGGATCCACAGGCGGATCAAATAAAAGAAAAATGTTCAACAGACTTTAGGCATCTAGAACTTGCAAGATTCCCTATTGACGCCCTGAGCTCCCAGCCAATTACGCATAGTACCTGCCACTTAACCTTTTGGAAAATACGTCAGTTTACACTGGTAAATACAATTAACTGGCTCGTTTTGAAAATGTTTAAGAAAATTGGTTTGAATGCACAAGGCACAAACATTCTTTTATAACCTGGGACAATTTTATTAATAAAAATCTTGTATCCGATTTACATGGTTGTCCAACATTTAGGGCCGGTGATTTTACAATACAAGCCGGTCAAGATTAATCGACACACCATAAATATAACTCACAATAAGACATCCTTACGAGTGAGTATATCTTTTACATACGCAACAGGAGGTGTTATGCCTACACCTTGTGCTTAAGTTATGGCCATTCACTTTTTAAATGAGCCAAGGATATCCAGGACACGGTCATTAACCCCTAATGTTATTTGTTATCAATCAATACAGATTAAAACGGGATTATGCAATTTAATCATCTCCGATTAAAAGGTTTCTACACCCGACCAAGCGGTATTTTTATAATACCGTATCCCAAGCCCGTATAAGGGAAAATAAGTTAAAAGTATTTACCTGAGCTAGCAAATGCAATTTATACTCAGCCGTATATTCTAATCAGCAAGCACAAATACTTCTACTGGGGCTCTCAATCTGGAACGAAGGTTTATTAACCTATTAGATTCCTAACGGGTCTTATTTAAGTCGTAACTTAGACCGGTTAGTTTTAAGAAACGGTTCACGGTTCAAAACGCACGATTAAGCGAAGACCGGAATAGAATGTGATTTAGACCCGAAAAGTTTGGAGACTTGTATAATATGGGTAAACTAAACACATTCTGTATTTTGAGATAACAACGATATGGTTTGACCCGCTTCGGCTAATATATGCAAACTAGTTACAAAAGCCGATCCGAAAGCGAAAAGTGCGTAACGAGTAACCAAATGAATCATATACAAGTTTTCTAAGTTAATATGCCTTAAATATGTTGTGATATCAGTAGGATACCTTCCATTATGCCCAAAACGAGTTTACTCTCAATTTAAGCCCCGTAGGGGTATTTTGGTCATTTAAAAGATTATAAAAGAGGTTAATTAAAATTCTGAGATTCGGGTCCGAATACATCAGTAGAATAACTTATTTTATTAGGTCATATCAGTTGGTAATAGGTCTTATATGCCAAAATGGTTTCAAACCCAAACTATGCGTTTAATACGCTTAAAAAGCCATTTTAAGCGATTTCCGGGTTATACAGGAAATCTGAGATTTCTGATCAGGTTATAAAGTTCAAAATACTTTATTTATTATATAAAATCAGTAGCAATTGGATTGGTGTCAAAATACCATGTAAAACTCATTTTATACACAAAAAGGGTATAATCGGTATTTACCGAATTAAGGCGATAGCCTTAGGTTATGATCAGTTTAAAAATAATTAAAAATCTTTAAAAATCTCAAAATATTATATTACATCAGTGGGTAAAAGGTTTGGTGTCAAAAATTTGGTTTAGATAGGCTTTATGCTAATTGCGCCGTTTAATTACTAAAAGGCGTTATAATTACGCTAATGAGCATAACTCCTAATCTAGACCTCCAACTGATGTGAAAATTTAGGGACAACTTTATAAATCAGTAATAAGGATTATTGTCCTTTCACATTTCCAAAATTCTCGTTTTATGGTCAAAAGGGCATATTGGTCAACATTAGGCAATTAACGGAAACGCGTAAACGAATGGGGCAATCAACGAACCAAGCACAAAGGGTTATACCAACATGTAACCTGGTCCTAAGGAAGCCCTAAGGCATTTCTAAACCTATCTAATTCGGGTCAGAACTGAAGTCAAAGCAAAAGTCAAAGTTTTGCGACTTTCGGTTCCGAACCGGGTCTAAACAGAAAATTGTCGGATCAAACAAGCTTAGATCAGTTCTTATACTTATTACCAAGTTATATGAGTGATAAAATAGGTTACATGCCTTCTACATTGCTAATTACATGTTAATTTGCAAATTAAGCTTCTGTTGACTTTTTCTAAACAACTTTGACCCGACATTTGATCTAGTTAGAGTGGGAATCTAAGGGTGCCCTTTTAAGGGTTTATTGCCCACATAAATACCAACTTATAACTACTTTCAATTTGACTAATCACTGGACCATTAGTGATTAATCAATAAGTCAAACCTTAATTACGACGGTTTGACTTTTAAGCTAATAACTAGGTAAAACTCAATCAAGGAAGATCAAAGATGCTTACCAAGGTCTAATGCACGACCAGGAATGCTTAGAGAATGGCCTTGAGCTCCAGAAATGATCAGATGTTGAGTTGGAAATGAATGATCAAAATGTGCAAACATTGGGGCTTTTTATAGTGTTCTTGATCCATTAAGATCATGACAAATCATGCTATACATGATCCCTGATGATTAACAAGTGTCCCTAAGGCCTAAGAAATAGTTTAGGCGGCTCTTGGAAGTGTTAAAGGGCAATACAAGTCGCTTACATGGGCTGAACAGGCAATTTACGAGTTTCTGCATCTGGGCAACGCTTACGGACCGTAAGGTCCAGGTCTTATGGTTCGTAAGGACCTGGTCAGCATTCAGAAACTTTCATTTGTTGACAGTTTTAGCCCCTGCACCTCCAAATGCCATTTCCGACACATCCAAGGCCCGTTAAACCATTTTTAAGGCTCTACAATGATGCCTAAGTATGGGGAACATGAAACATGCTCAAAAATATGCCGGATGTCGGTTCGTTTGGTCGTACGGTCACGTTGCTCGGTTAATTACGATGAAACACGGACGGACGCGAAAAACGAACCAATTGACGCGACGAATGGAATTTTATCAAGCCAAACACTAAAATAACATATTTTAGTGTTTACATAAATTTTTGGGTGTCCGGGGATATTCATAATGTGAGATATGCGCGTAAACGCAAACTTGTGCGCTTTTTGACACTTTTAGTCCCTGCATGACTTAAAAGCTTATTTTTGCGCACCAAACACCTCTAAGCCTATATCTAAGTTATATTAGGGATAATTATGGTATGTTTATCTCATGGTCATATTCCGGAAAGTCCGATAACATACGAATCGGTATACTTTAGCAGTTTGACGCTTTAGGTCCCTCAAATGCGTAAACTTGCGTAAATCATCATTTAATAGCATTGAAGCCTCATCTAATCCATATTAGGCATTATTGAAGGTATTATTAAACATCATAATGCTTCGGGCTCGATAAAAGGTCATTCAGAGGTATAATTAAACATATTGACACTTTTAGTCCCTTATACTTGCAAAGTTGCGCGTAACTTCACTTTTGGGCATAAAAGCCTTGGGTGGCCAATGATTGGAAATCCCGAGAGTATAATCAAATATCATGAGGCTCTCGGTTTGTTAAAAGGTCACTCAGAGGTAAGAATTAACATGTTGACGCTTTTAACCCTTTTCTGCGTAAACTTTCAATTAATTACATAAACGGCTACACTTGATTAACAAGTGGCTCATTTGTGAATATAAAACCGTAAAAGGTTATTTAGAAACTTATTTTAGGTATGATAATACTTCCAGTTCTTTCATAATCAAAGTTTTCGATTTTTCGAAAAAATTAGTCCCTTAAATTCAACGTTTGACTTCATTGGGGTTTATTACAAGTGTCAATACTTCATTGGACGTGATTTTTTCGAGATGTTACACCCGTTTAGCCGAAAGTGACCATTTATCAACATAGGATGATATTTTTAAATACCATCCCGCCCCTTAAACCTCTTCCGGTTTACACCGTGAGTTCTTATTACTTAAATGGCATTACTTGAATTATTTGACCCGTTAAGATTTACACCAAATGGTTATCTTTTCAAACCTTTTATCTATCCGTCAACTCATGTACGGATTTTTTTTATTCAATCACTTTTACCCATTACGGTTCACCCTAAACGTGATGTTCAAAATTCCATATTGGTTAGTCTTTACCCGACTAGTCTACCGTTTTTACCCCTTTTTACCATAGTTTATGGTTTCTTACCATATTTCCTTATTCCGGCTTACATTTTATCATGCCGGAATATAGTATTTTCAAATACTTGTCATAATTCAAAAATCAATACTCACAAGTAAATGTATCATAATACCAAGGGGGTGTAAGCTTAACTTACCTTGAATTCCGATTATGATTTTCCACGCATATTAGTTCCGTTTGACCCGCTTCTACCCAAGCTTCCACCTAGCTTTTCGAGCGTCAATCTACCTTTTATATTTCGCAAGGTGATTAGATTAGTCATTAATATCAAGATTATCTCACCTTACGGACTTTATATCAAAATCACCAAATTGATTTCATTATTGGTCAGTTTGACTTTTAAAAGTCAAACGGCCTATAACACGAGCAATTACACAATCAAGTTCAACAATTCATTTAAGCAATTTGTCAAATATCCGATAGGCATTATTCTTACACTACAGTTTTAACTAGTTTTCTCATCAAATTCATTGTACTTCTAATTTCTTTAACTAGTTCAAACGATTATCGTGACTAGTTTCTTTATTCATTTTTGCAAGAACCAAGGGTTCCCTTTTATAACGAGACTCGTTTCATCATACTATTTAGCATTCATCCGAATACCTATTATAATCAAGTTTCATAACTAGTTGTTTAGCCAAGCTTTAACATTAATTAGGCAAGTTCATATCACGGAAAATGGGCTGTTTTTTGTGACTTGTTTAACCTGTTAACAAGTCTTCAAAAATTATGATTTTTTTATGTGGCGTACCTCTCGGAGGGTTAGGCCTTGTGTTAAAATTTCAAGATCTAACTCTTTACCAAAAATTCGTAAAAATTCATTTACTAAGCTGCAATCAGATTCGTGACTTCTGACTACATCTTACGGAAAAATTCATTAAAAATTCTTCGTTTATCCGATTGACGAAATTCCAATTGGAGATTCTTTTAATCGCTTAAAACTATCGACAGTAAAAATTTGAGATCATAACTAAATCCCTAAATTGAGTTATGACATTCGTAATGGGCTGCAAATTCTGCCAGAAAACGCAGCTTGAACCTTTGATACGGAAAAATTCATAAAACACTCAATTTTCGTCGAAAAAATACGATTCCAGTGGGGTTTTAAAGATATTTCCTGGAATTACATTTTAGACTCAAGAAACACATGTTTTTGTCACATTTTGTTCAGGTTACAGCCAATACAAATCGGCTGTAAATTCTGATCAGGAGCTGTTTGAATTCATCTTTCAATTTAAGCATGTTCTTGACATCATAACACTAATTTTTAGCAATCAAAACCCTAAAAACATCATATACATGAATTTAGCATCAACAAATCTGAATTTACTTCATATTTCTACTTCGGGTTCGTTCCTAAGCAATCACACTTCATTAATTCGGCCATAGCCTCTACGATTCATACATAGATCGTATCATGCAAAGTTAACTAATTTTCACAACTTCATGAATGTCAAAAATTCGACACACCTTACGATCCCCTTGACTTAGTGATCGTTTATATATATTCCAATCTGAATTTGGCCTTCGTTTGATCCTCCAATTGAAGATATTGTTGAGCTAGGGTTTATAACCCTTTTTCTTCGCAGGAACACACACGTATGTGTGTGTTTTTGTTTAATTAATTTGTTTTAATTAAAACTTCATTCCATTTGCCAATGTTTAGTCCCTCAACTTTTGTAGAGTTATACAAGTATTATCAATCTAGTTTCATTGGCATTTTGACAACATTTAACTAACTAGGTTGATATTCCTAGTTACCTTAATGGGTTCGGGGAGTTAAAATCCCGTTTTATTTTAAGTCCTGTTAACTCGGGACTCTTATAAACTTTATTTCCTCTAAAGCTTTTATTCCCTTTTTAATTTAATATTAGGTTTAGTTATTTAAATCCTAATATTTACCGGGTTAATTTCACCACTAACGGTATTTTACCCGTTCATTATTATTAACGTGGTTTGATTGCCAAACCTGTTTTCGGGATGTTACATTATACGCATGAATTTAAAACATTGAAAAGTTAGGGTGTAACATATGTTTATTTAGGCTTTGACTTTTAGTATCAATCAATAATATTCATGGCGGCTTCTAAGAAAGATGTGTATATATATGATACAGATACAATGTAGTATCAATCAATAATATTCATGGCGGCTTCTAAGAAAGATGTGTATATATATGATACAGATACAATGTGGTTTATAATACTAGACTGTTTGTTTATTTTGTCACTATCTTTATAAAAACAAAAATAAAAAAGGGGTCACAACTGAGAGATGTATGTCGTTATTTACTACATATACATTACTAAGTTGAGGGAATAGTGCCAGGCAGCTTGCCTGGCACTTCCCTATTGAACCAAACTATTTTTAATTTAATTTTATTTCTGGTTTAAAATTACGGTTTCATCCTTCGTTTAAAATTACGTTTTTGCCCCCATCTCAAATTAAAATTATAATTTTGCCCCTAACTCAAAATTACGATTTTGCCCCTAGCTCAAAATTACGATTTTGCCCTCGGGTCAAAAACTCATTTTTAATTTTGTTTCCAGTTTAAAATTACGGTTTCGCCATCCGTTTAAAATTACGTTTTTGCCCCCAGTTCAAAATAAAATGTTGTTTTTCCCTCTAGCTCAAAATTATGATTCTGCCCTCATCTTAAAATTACGTTTTGGCTCACAGTTCAAGTATTTTCAAGTTGAGGGAATAGTGTCAGGCAGCTTGCCTGACACTTCCCTATTGGACCAACCCAATTTTTATTTAATTTTATTCCCAGTTTAAAATTACGCTTTCGTCCTTCGTTTAAAATTTCGTTTTTGCCCCCAGCTCAAAATAAAATTATAATTTTCCCCCTAACTCAAAATTACACTTTTGCCCTCGGTTCAAAAACTCATTTTTAATTTTGTTCACAGTTTAAAGTTACGGTTTCGCCCTCCGTTTAAAATTACGTTTTTGCCCTTAGTTCAAAATAAAATGTTGTTTTTTCCTCTAGCTCAAAATTACGATTCTACTCTCAGCTCAAAATTACGTTTTTGCCCATAGTTCAAAATAAAATTATGTTTCCCCCCTAGCTCAAAATTATGATTTTGCTCTCAGTTTAAAATTATAATTTCGCCTCCAGTTTTAAAATATAATTACGATTTTGCCCTCTGTACAGACATACATGTTATGAGAGAGAAATATTCGGCTTATTGCCCCGTAACGCAAGCGGGGCAAAAACTAATTCTTTATACAAAGACTACGTCTCAAAATCTAGTTATCTATAACAATTTTCAGCCACTATCTTTATAAAAACAAAAATAAAAAAAGGGTCACAACTGGGAAATCTCAGCCATGTGGGTTATCAAGTAGTGATGAAAATCGGAGGTTATTACTGAAGTAATTAGGTGTAACTTGTAAGTAGATTGTAATATTTATTATATTACTAATTTATTTAAAGAGTGAATTGCAAATTTTGTCCTTTATCTTTATACTCAATTTCAGGCGGTGTATTTTGTCTTTAAAATTGATGAGTTTTGTACATAATTTAGCTCGCAAAAATTAGACCGAAAAAGTAAAACATAAAAAAAAATAACTAAATAGGCGTAGGACCCGCGGGTTTCGAGGGAGCTGTTAAACCGTAAAAAACTTTGAACCACACGCACGTGTTGTAGTGTGTTAACTCGCAAAATATAGAACGAATCGTAAAATGACAAATTTGTAAAAGATGTAAAGTAGAGGGAACCAAAGTTGAAAGTGGAAAAGTGTTGGGTTAAAAAATAGAAAATGTTTGTGATAAATATGTAAAAGATGAAAACTATAGGGTTAAAAGTGCAAAAGATGAAAACTATGAGGGTTATATAAAAAATGAAAAAGATTAGAAGTTTAAATGGTAAAAAGTAAAATGGTTAAAAGAAAAGAGAAATGAATAGTGTTTTTGTGGGGGGATAATTTTTTGTAAATTAATATATGGTAAATAAAGTGGATTTTAAAATAAATCTGTCTCTTAGGTTGGGTGGTGTGGAATAAAGCGTTCGTACGTCACATCTACACCACGTGGACAATGAGCTTTAACTAACTTACTTACTCGTTAGCATGGTGTGGGATAAGGTCCTTTAACTATTAATACAAAAAGAAAAAAAATATAAATCCGTGATTGATTCTTTGCACATGGGCCCCACTCTTTCTCCCTCTTATTGTCCCAGGCCCACTAGTACAATGGCGGACTTTGGCGCCCCCTTTTGGCTATGGTGAGGTGGTGTTAAGGGGCGTTATAGGCTGAGGTGGAGGTGGACGTTAACCAACACCACTAAGCCTTATACTAGATAACTAAATGTTTGTATGGGCCCGCATGTATGAGTTCGTATGATTGTGTGTAATCACGTGCATGTGTGCATTCGTATGTTCTTTAGATGTATCCGTTTATTTTAAAACACTTTCGCGAACATTTTCTTTTTCAAAGCGAACACAACTCATATCAACTTTTGTAGAAACAATGCGTTCGCTTATAGCAAACATGATCGCGCGAATGAAGGGTTTTCTCGAAACTCGCAAACTCATGGTGATTTCATAAAACCAACATTTTTTAGTATAGAATTACATTCATGAACCCAACTTGTTTCCTTTTCATAATGTTCACAAATTAAATGCTCAACCAACAAGAAGCTGTCCTCATCATAACAAATTATCTACCTTCAAGATGTCCCATATGGTCTAATCACTCCTGTTGCTATTATATGACCTTAAGACAATGAATTCAATGTATTTGAACAAAAATTATGAAACCAACAAAACCCAAGGGTATATTATATGACTATTTGTACATGAGGTGCCACATAATTACAAGTTACAACAAGATTGCAGCCTTTAACTCACTCTTGGAATTATTATTCAATATCTATTCTTTAACTTGATCCCGGGCTCAGCGCAAGCGATGAAACTCCGGGAACAATTTTGGGCGCGTTCGTGATCTCTTCCAAAGACGCGACAACCTCAGCCATTGTGGGCCTAAGTTTGGAATCTTTATGGAGACATTTTAGTGCAAGCGCAGCCACGGCTTGTGCACCTTTCTTTGAGTACCGACCACCTAACCGTGTGTCCATAATTCTAAAAACCCCTCTATTTTCATTTAGAAACGGTTTCACCCAATCGACTAATGTCTCTTCTACACCCCCGGCTCTCTCGTCAGCAATTGCTCGTCGTCCTGACAATAACTCAAGTAGGACCACTCCAAAACTGTACACGTCGTTATTTATAGTCAAGTGCCCTGTACACCAAACCCATCAATGCATCAAAAATATTATCCAAACATCATTACATCAAAGTATTTTAACATGTGGTCAAATACTACCACAATGGTCTTGTTGACTATGTCAAACCATAAATGAAAAGTATGGCTAAACATTAATATTTGTCAAAGTTTTTAACCATGTGGTCACATACTACCATAATGATCAAATTTCTCAAAACATATAACTAGGCATTAGACATACCAATTAGACATCATCAAGATTTTGACTTTTTGTGGTCAAACTAATAACTCTTCAACATGAAATTGGTACTTAATAATACCAATGATGTTGCTAATGAGGCCAAACTTTAAAGCGAAAAGTATGACCAATCGTCCGAATTTGTCAAACATACAATTAAAAATAAAAAAACACGTTGAATTCGAACTTGAAAAGCAGTCAATTTGACCTCAAAAGTCAAGCAGCCATAGTTTGTAAAATTTTACCCGTGGCTACGTATTCTGGAGCTGCATAACCGCTGGTTCCCACAACTCGGGTTGAGACATGTGTGTTATCTCCTACAGGCCCGTTTCTTGCTAACCCGAAATCCGAAAGTCTTGCATTAAATTCCTGTATATATAAGAATCAATCAAACATAGTAGTTTAAACTTTTATGCAATTTTCCCAAAAATTATAAATCATTTTAGCTTACCGAACTTAGGAGGATATTAGACGCCTTCAAATCGCGATAAATAATACTTGGTTCCTTACTATGCAAGAAAGATAATCCATGAGCTACATCAATGGCAATGCGCATTCTTGTGGCCCAAGGTATAGGTTCAACACCTTCTGCAAGTAACCGAATAATCATGTTAACTTAAAACGAAAGATTTAAACCAGCGCTTCATCGTTGCAGCCATGGAAAACATGAACAGAAGCTTACTTCTAAACAAGTGATTTTCTAAACACCCTTTTGGCATGTATTCGTATACGAGAAGCCTACTTTCGTATTCTTGACAGTATCCGATAAGTTTAACGAGATTTTTGTGACGAAGCTTGCCCATGAAATCAACTTCAGTCTGCAAATTACAAGAATTGAAGAATAATGATACAAATTTAGTCTTACTTGTTTTCTAGCAAATGATAATACCAAAAAAAAAAAAAAAATAGAGAATGGTAAATACATCAATCAAAATTAAAAATGTAATATATTTTTGTTTTTTACAACATAGTAATTTATTGTTCTTAACTGTTAACATACTTATATTTTCCAGATATCACTCCTAACATGAATAACATCATATTTACCTAATAAAATATCATAGTATCAAATATGTTTATTTTAAATTTAGATTAGGAGAGATTCTATATAGAATTTTACGTGTTTGAATAGGTATATTTGATATCATTTTCTTGGTTGTGTGTGTGTTTATATATACACAGTTCTACACACACAATAGTATTGTAATTTTTCAAATGTATATATATATAGCAATATGTTTTCAACGTAGGGTGGGGTTCTAGAGTGAACACTAGTGTATTTGCAAACTGAGTGAACAAATCTTGACCATTGATTTACACACGTGTATGGCTAGGATTTCATCATCAAATCGTAAAATACACTAGCGTATTTCATCATCAAATTCTGGTCATTGACTTACACACGTGTATGGCCAGGATTAGTTCGCTCAGTTCGCAACAAAAATGCTTACGTATAAGTTACATTTTGACACAAACAACCAAAGAAAATGTTACTTACAAGCCATTCTCTATGACCTTGATGACTTTCAGCTTTCAAACATTTAACTGCCACCACAAGTCCGGTACCGGGTTTCGCCGGAGCAAAAGTGGTTTCATCAATCCACCCTTTATACACCCGGCCAAACCCGCCTTCTCCGATGAGACTATCCGACCGGAAATTCTTTGTAGCAGTCTTCAGATCACTCAACGTGAACGCCTTCAGGTTATTAGTGATCGGAAAACTTTCATCTTTAGACACTTTTGAAGCTTTCTTGATTTTCTTCTTACTTGCTTCTTGATTTCTTTCCCTTTGGTTAATAGCTTCCTCTGTAATAACAAGATTTTGATAAAATCACAAACCCAGATCATATTTGTTGAGAAAGATTATAAAGTTTTGATTTTTAATTATAAATTTTAATTAAATCATAAACCCATGTCATAATTGGTAAAAAAGATTGTAAAGTTTGATTTTTATTGAAAAAGAGAGCATTTGCATCCTCTGTAACAACAAGATTTTCAATAAAATCACAAACCCAGATCAAATTTGTTGATAAAGATTAAAAAGTTTTGATTTTTAATGAAAAATTTTGATAAAATGACAAACCCAGAACATATTTATTCAAAAAGATTGTAAAGTTTTGATTTTTATTGAGAAAGAGAGCATATGCATCCTCTGTAACAGCAAGATTTTCAAGAAAATCACAAACCCAGATCAAATTTGTTAAAAAAGATTGTGAAGTTTTGATTTTTCTTGAAAAAAAGAGCTTACTCATTAACTGTGTGGAAGAAACATGGGCAACATTTGCAGGTTTTCCAACACAGAGACCCATTTGATGATTAGGGTTTTGGTGTTGAAGCATGATCAGAAACAGAGCAATTTGGGGTATATATTGGTGGCGGTTTTGGGAGTTCTTTTTTGAATATTCTGCATTTTTTTAGTCAAAAACTAATAATTTTTCTTTTGTATTATTAATTATTAAATGTGTAGACTTTTTTTTTATATATTTTTTTTTATTTTAACGGCGCATGTCTTTTGATAGCTCATGTATATATCCAAACCTTGGACTAAGACTAGAAGGTATGGGGGCCGGCTGAGGCCCGGCTAGGACCGGCACCGGTCCCCCACACCCCCCCCCCCCCCCAAATCCTTATCCGTCCTCACCAGCAGCCCACAGCCGATTGCACCGGTCCTCCCTTCTCCACCCTTCTCTCACATACATATATATACACAAAGGGGTTCATCCCCCACCCCCCTAGATCCATCCCCTCCAAGCCACTCCTACGTGGCGGTGACGTGGCGGCCCATCCTTGGAGGACTTGCCTCCTCCATACCTTCCAGTCTAAATAACTTATGTTTGAGGATGGCGCCAAACCGTTTCAGGAGAAAACAGACTGGCTCACAAAACTCCTTGGCTTGCATTTTAGAAGAAATTCGTTGACAACAAGATTTGAACCCGAGTCTCCTCTTAGAGAGAGTTAGGGGTTGTTTGATTAGCTCTTAATGAGGTTCTTAATAGTTCAGACCTCAGTATGGTTCAGCACTTAATGATTCAGAATGTTTGTTTCGCAAGCAGATGTCTAAATGGTTCAGACATTTGCCTCTGCATGGTTAAGTTTTATACTGAGTCTTAATGATTAAGACCTCTAATCTGAATTGGTCAGACGTTTGCCTCTGAACGATTAAGTATTATACTGGCTCTTAATAGTTCAAACATGTTACTAGTTCAGCACTTAATTGTTCAGACTTCTTACTAATTCAACACTTAACCATTAAGAAGTTGTCAAATAGCCCCTTAGATAGACATATAGTGCCGCTAGAGTAGAATGCCTTTGGCTGTATATATTGTCATTTTAGTTCTTGAGGTTTGGCCTAAAATACTACTTTAGTCCAAATAGTTTTTTGAGTAAATTATGTCCTTAATGTTAAAAGTTTTTTTCAAACGGTGTCTTTTAACGCTAAAGTTGACAAGTTTTGTACTTAACGTTTTAAAATCCTGTACTATTTTAAACTCAGGTAACATTTTGGGCCAAACATTAGAGACTAAACTTGATAATTTACTTGGCTGTATAAGATTACTTGTTTGTCTTAAACGTATTCTAGTTTTCTTTTGCATTTATTCAGGGGCGGACCCAAGCCCACCCCAAGGTGGGCGGGCGCACCCCCGGGGAAAAAAAATTTTAGTGTTAAGTTCCGTCGAAAATCTCGTCCGCACCCCATGGAATTTTTCGTCCGCACCTCTTGGAATTTTCCGACCGCACCACTTCGGTAAAAAATGTTATCAATTTATATTTTAAGATTTTTTTAGTAAACTCTTGTTTTTTTAAATACTACCTAAATTATATAACTTTTAATAAACCCAAATACTCAATACCTTTACCCACTTATAATTCCTAACTAACTAGCCCACTAAGTCTTAGCCCATTAACCAAACCCAACAATATTTCAAACTATAATAAAATAATTTAAGCCCAAAACCCTTAGAAATTCTCTCCCGCTCTCTCTCTCTCTCTCCCTCTCTCTCTTGCGTCCCTGCACTGCCAGCGAACAACATCACCTAGCGACAACAGTCTAGCAGCCGGTGACCACCGTAATCAGCCACCATACCACCGCCGTTCGACACCAAATCCAACCGGAATCCGAACACGGGTAAGTTTCTTTGTTATTTTAATGATTTTGGTTGATATTATAGGAGAAAAAGGGTAATAAAGTTGTTAAATAGGTTTGAAATTTTGTGTGTTTTGACGTTGTTTATGGTTGTTTAGATGATGTTTAGGGTGATTATGTTGTTTAGATGATTTTTAGGGTGATTACAACTTACATTATGATTTCTAGGGCTTGAATAGTTGGAAATTAAAATTGAAACATTATCATATGGAGCGATTAACATTATATAGAAAAAAGACTTGCTTAAAAAGTAACTTTATATTATGTTTTGGATAGATTTCAAAAAATGAAAACCCATAGGGCGACGTTTTAATTATGTTTGTAACAAGGTTTGACATGTTTTTGATGATTATATAAAATTAGTTTAATGTTCTTTTATTTTACATGACCCGGCCCGACCCGGACTGACCCGATACGAACCGATTTTTTTACTTATGTACCTAGGGGCCTAAAATTTTTAAAAATATTCCGCACCCTCATGGAAAAATTCCTAGGTCCGCCACTGCATTTATTATGGTAGTTTTATATACGGTTTGGTTTGTATCTTAATTTCAGTCTTATGGGATTAATATTATACAAATACATATAGGTATTTAATTATATTATCACTCTAGAGTTTTCGTCATCAATTTGGTCAATCTTTTTTGTTGAATTTAATGAGCATTTGACAATGTTATATAAATTTTATATATGCACGTTCTTAAATATAATTTAATTCGGTAGTTGTTTTTTTTTAAGTTTTGTGGTTTAGACTGTCGTAAAAGCAAAATTTTAACTCGTAACATGTAATAAGTAAGATTGTGTTATGTAATCCATATGAATTCAAAAAAGATAGGGACCGACACTCTTTGTTTGAGGCTATGTTGTTAAAAACGCAACAGGTGCTCCATGTATCAATAACGATGAGCATCCATCAAGACGCTCAAGCAAAGATTCTGGCCAATTTATGGTCAGGTATCGCGCAAATTCTGGCCATATCCAAAGAAAAAAAAGGTTGATGAGAGGAGAGCATTATAGAGACAAAAGAATGTGTAGAAACAAGATAAATTAAATAAGATAAATTGTTTATTTTATGACTAAAAGTTATGTATTTTTTTATGGGATGTGTTGAATACCCAACCCACGAATGACGTTAGCTGGATCTTCGGTGACGTCAAGAGCTCTTATCCTTGCTTGCTACAAAAGAATAAACCGTTAGCCTCGTCACGGGGGACCCCGGGAGGGGGATCCGTGACCAAGCTCCGGCGTGAGAGTAAGTAAACTTGCCGGAAATGTGAGGAGCTTCTTCCGATGAGTGTATCCACCGGAAGGTTTCCTCTTTTGGTGTGAATCTTATTAATATGTGTGTGTAGTAAATGTGAGGGAATGTTGGTCGGAAGTTAATGTGTGGAGAGTAAATGAAGGTGTAGTTAATGAGAGAAAACCGGAGATGATACCTGCCTTTATTCCTCTTGTTTACTCTTATATAACAGCTTGATCTTATCATGCTAGATATTTCCCTCATATGATCCAACGGCTTCTAGAGGTTATCGGGGGGTGCAGACACGTGTCTGACCCCTAGCGGCGGGATGCCTTCCCCAATTAATGCTTCTGCCGGAGAAGTACAGTATTTTCAGGCGAGATCCTTTTCCTATCGCTCATTAAATGAGACCGGTACCTTTGCTTAGCTGTTTTTCCCGCCCATAACGAAAGAGAAGGAAACTTAGTGGACAAGGTAGTTCCTTCTGATGGGCTTTTTATATAATTTGGGCTTCCTAAAGATAGTCCAAAGCGGGTAGAGTGGGCCTGCCCACTGGCCCGTCGTCAAGTCATCTTTAGTCCCTGGTTCTGAGACCCGAGGCTCATGATCCGGGGCTGAATAACAACTGCTTGAGAGAGGTGGTTTTTCCTTCGATGGGCCCACCCCTGGTCAGTTATCACCTGCCGTTCCCAATAATGATGGCATCACCGAATAACTGTTTAGCGGGAGTTAATCCTTTAGTAACACGTGCCCATTTTTGAATTTTGAAGAGACCGCTGATGTGACGGTTACTTGTATGTCAGCGGTGTCTCTTTAAAACCCCCATTTGGCTTTTCCGACTTCCCATTCAGATTTTCTAACTCCTTCTTCTTCCTTGTAATCCATCTTCCTAAATTACAGTTTTTTTTTTTTCTGACCATGAGTCGTGGTGGCCGGTCTTCGATAAGGTCTGTACTGACGGCGAAAGACCTGCAATCCTTTGTTGAGGCATACAACATCCCGGATCGATTTTCTCCTTCCTTGCCCGGCTCTAGTGAGTCGGCCGAATGTACGCCTGACAGGATACCTATTTACACCCTTGCCTTTTCTTCCTGTGGGGTCCGATACCCCCTTTCTGCTTTCAAGGTTTCTCTGCTCCGTCACTTTGTCGTCCACTTCTCACAGATTCATCCTTTAGGGTTCCTGCGAGTGGTTCATTTTGAACTGTCTTGTGCGGCTATCTCAGGGGAGCCCTCTGTCCCTCTGTTTTACCGGCTTATCTCCGACGGAGACTGGTTTACTTTCGCGAAGCGACAGAATAATGTCTCGAGGCCTTGCTACAGTTTTATGCCTACTTCTACTTATCCAAAAGACTGGAAGTGTAGATTCATCTTTGTTTCAGCCGCTATGTTGCCGGATTCTCCTTTGCCAAGGGATCTTGACGCTGCTATCGAGGACACCATTCCCACCCTTTCCGCAGCCGAGACTGTTCAGTGGAACAGGATGTGTGACAACCCAACGAGGGCGTTCACTTTCTCCGAAGGGACGCTTGCTATGGGGGGGCTGAGTCCCTCTTATCCTGTCCGTCCGAGGGCTTTTTTCGGCAAGAAAGGTACCTTTTTGTTCTTGGTTTGCTTCTTACATTCATTCTTCCATTATGTCTTTGGAAATTCCGTAGTCATCTTTAGTGCCTTCTTTTTTGTGCAGAGATAACTTTGTGGAGGCTTCTTCAGGGTGATTCCAAGGATGTAAAGTATGTGGTTGATAATGAGGTTGATCCCAGGCTGAATGTGGGAGTGCAGGTTACCGGGGGATCCGTCCAGGCAGGACGTTCTGCCACCCTAGGTGGTGATGAGGAGAACCCTTCCGGGGAGGAGGAGAGTTCTCCCGACTTTCCTCCTGTTCACCCTTCTGGTCAAAGTGACGACGAAGACGTGGAGATAAAGTTGGTTCGTAAGAGGAGGTCTGCTAGCCCCCAACCGGATCCTGCACCTCGTAGCATCCGTCAGAGGCTTCGTAGTGCCAGTGGCCAGAAGCTTCCCCCTTCCTCTAGAGCCGTTTCTGATCTTCCCCCCGCTGGGGTCAAAGGTTCCCTGTCTAAGCACTTGAAGTCCTCAAGCTTAGTGAGTGCTCCTTTGTTGGTAAGCTTTCTTTTCTCCTGTTTTTTCTTTGTCTTTCTGTGTGGTTCCTGATTGCTCCTTTTCTTACTTCCTAGGGGAGTTCCCTGGAGCCTATAGAAATCCCTACCGGTCCCTCTCCTTCCCATATCCGGGACAAAGCCTCTGAGGTGGGGGTGGCTCGCTTTTCCTCAGCTTTCGAACTTTCTCCCCCACATGCTACTGGGACTAGCAGACCCACTACCCTCGAGGGCCCTGTTCATCGATCCCCTCTTGCCCCCTTGTTTGCTGATGCCCTCCCCTTTACTTATGTCCCTAAATGGAAGGTTACTAATTCTTCCGTTATAGGGACTCCTGAAGCAGCTAGGGACTTTCTGAACCATGCTGTCCCTTCCTCACATAAATTTGTAAACTCTGCCCTGAGAGATGATCTCTTTGAAGATCAATACAGTATGTCTTTGTGTGAAAGCTTTTTCAGGGGTGCTGGGATGCTGCAAAGGGTTGATGATCTGAGGAAGGCGAACGAAGGGCTTAAGGCTGAGCTTAAGGCTTCCCAGACGGTTGTTGCTGGGCTTAGGAGCCGGGTGGTTGATGCTGAGAGGAGATTACAGGCGGAGAAGGTGCATAGTCTTCTCCCCCCCTCCCCCCCCCCTTTTTTTTTATACATACATACTCACTGATTCTTTGTTTAGGGAGCTGGGGCTATGCTTGAGAGGAAGGAACGGGCTTGGGAGCGGGAGATGGCATCGTTGGTTGAGGAGAAGGAGGAGCTTGCTGCTGAGCTGAGGCATCTGAAGGAAGTTGGCTCCGTTTCCCAGGAGCAGCTCAACACCATTTACGCGGACTATGGAGCAACTTCTGATGATAATCAACGATTGGCGGGGGAGAAACATTGGTTGATTACTGAAGGTTTTGGGGCTTTTCTCACTGCTGTTTCTCAATCGGAGGACTTTAAAAGCGGTTTGGAGGCAGTGTACAGGGCCTATAGGGATGTTGGGTACCAGTCGGGATTGAAAGATGGCTACAAATACTCCGCTCAAGGCTTGGATAGGAAGGAGACTCCTCTGTATGACTCCAAGGTTAAGAAGAAGCTGTCCAAGCTGAATGAGGAGTTTGGGCAAAAGACCCCGGCCATCCTTGAGAAAATCCTGGAGCATCCCTTGATTTCTATTGATGAATTGAAGACCCTGTTTTCCTCTGCCGGTCCTTCGTCTCCGCCATCTCTTTCCGGGGGTGATCCCCAATGAATTCCAAACATTTGATACACTTCGATATGGTTGTAATAACTTTAACTTACTTTAGGATACTTGTGTGTTTTGCTTTACTATCGCGGGTGGTCTTTTGTGTTGGGGACCACTTCGACTTTTAACCGTATGGCTCATAGTTATGTATGGCCTTTTTGTTTTGTAGCCTGTTTCTTGCCTGTTTTGCTTTTGTAGGGGTTCTTTTCGGAGGCCAGTTTGGTGATTTCCTGGGGATGTTTAGGCTATTTTAGCGAGGAGCTATGTTTTTGTTTTACCTTGCTGTGTTAGCAATCTTGTACATTGCCAATTCTTGCCCAAGTTGTTAGGGCTTTTCTTTGTACATGTATTTTGTAGTAAATAAAGCAAGTTCCCCTTCGTAGTTTTGTACATGTGGGTGTGTTTGCATTATTTGTTTTTTGTCTTTTGTTTGTTTGTTTTGTTAAACTGTGATTGTCTGTTCGAGGCCAATCGGTGGACAAGTTTATAACGCGGTGTTGTGTTTTTAACTTGTTTTGTCCGTTTTAGGTTAGCTAGACCTTTATTAGCCCCACGGCCGGGCTTTTGGACATGCTTTAAATGCCTCATACACGTGTGTTTGTTTGTTCTAGTTTTAGATTTAATGGTGTCCCTAGGCACGTCTGCCTGGGTGCAATTGTCCATTGTTTTCTCAAAATGGGATGCTTTCGTCCGTCTTTCATTTAATCTTTGGGGGCTTATACCTCCCGTCATAGATTGTTTACAAAAGGTTCATCCTCTTGGGGGAAGGCCCCCGTACATATAGTTATCTATTACAAAAGTGGCTCTTGGCCGTTTTCCTTGGGGGTACACCCCTTACATGTAATATTTCCTTAGCTGCATGAGGTTCCAGGTCCTGGGAACCTCCTTACCTTCCAGTGTTTCCAACTTGCAAGTCCCTTTGCCATTCGCCCACGTGACTCTGTAGGGTCCTTCCCAGTTGGGGCCTAGCTTCCCGGTGTTTTCTTGCAGACTAGCCTCGTTGGCCCTAAGGACTAGGTCCCCTGGGATGATGTTGAGCTTCTTCATCCTGGCGTTGTAGTAACTTCCCAGGAGCTTTTTGTATTGGGCCTCCTTAACTGCTGCTATTTCCCTTCTTTCCTCCAACAAGTTTAAGTTCATCCTGAGATCCTGCTCATTCTCCTCATCCCGAAGCTTCATCCGGGCAGTTGGGGATCCGATCTCAGCGGGGATGACAGCCTCCGTTCCGTATGTAAGGCTAAACGGAGTTTCCCCGTTGCAACTTTTGGGGGTGGTTCTGTATGCCCACAACACAAATGGAAGTTCTTCCAACCAGCCTTTCTGTTTCCTCCTAAGCCTACCCTTCATTCCTTTGATGACGCTTTGGTTAGCTCTCTCCACTAACCCGTTGCTCTGGGCGTAGGTGACGGAAGTAAACACTTGCTGGATCCGCATCTGTTCGCACCATGGTTTGAAGGGTTTTCCAGCAAACTGGACCCCGTTGTCACTCACTAACTCCTTTGGAACCCCATACCTGCATATGATGTTATCGAGTACGAACCTTCTCATTTGGTCCCCAGTAATTTTCGCCAAGGGCTTCGCTTCAATCCATTTAGTGAAATAGTCAACGGCTACCACCACGTATTTGACCCCTCCCGGACCCTCCGGGAAAGGTCCAATTATGTCGATGGCCCATTTCTGGAACGGCCACGACGTCGAAACTGGTACCATGGGGTGTTTGTGCCGGTGGGTCATCGGTGCATGCACTTGGCAGTTGTCACACTTCTTGATTTCCTCAGATGCCATTTCGTACATCCGCGGCCAGTAAAACCCTGCATTCATTGCCTTTCTCACTATTGTTCTTGGTCCCGAGTGCATTCCGCAAATCCCCTCATGCATCTCCCTAATCACATATTCGGCTTCTTCTATATCAACGCACTTCAGGGATGGGCCCAGATATGACCTCCGGTATAGTTCTCCTTCGATCAGTTCATACTGCAGGGCCTTGACCCTTATCTTCCGGGCGGCCCATTCCCCCTCGGGTAGAGTCCCATCCCGGAGGAATCTGACTATCGGGGTCATCCATGTTTCTTGGGGGCCTTCGACCGTGGCCACCTCTGCTGTGTCAAGGGAGGAGGATGTCAGGACCTCCACTTTAACTTCTTTCGCGAGATGGTCGAATGCTACCGAGGCTAATTTGCTAAGCGCATCAGATTTCCTGTTCCTTCCACGGGGGATGTATTCCAGCTTGAAAGTTTTGAATGCCTTAGCCGTCTCCTTAACTTTCTCCACGTATCGAGCCATGATGCTATCCTTAGCCTCGTATTCTCCTTGGTACTGTTTTACTACTAGCTGTGAATCATTGCTGGCTTCTACGTGTTTTGCTTTCATTTTTTGTGCCAGTCTCATCCCTGCTAGGAGGGCTTCATATTCTGCGGTATTGTTGGTGTTCTCGAAATCTAGCCTTACGGCATATGTCAGCTCGACCCCCTCGGGACTTATCAATGTGATTCCAGCTCCATTTCCCTCTTCACTGGATGCTCCATCGGTGAGCAACTTCCACACCGCCTCATCTTCCTTCTTTCTTTCTTCTTTCTCTAAGGCCTCCCATTTTAACAGTTCCTTTTCTTCATCCTCAGGGACTTCTGCTAAGAAGTCGGCTAGTATCTGTCCCTTCATGGCTGTCCTGGGCTTAAACTCCAGGGAGTGTTCCCCTAGCTCCACAGCCCATTTAGCTAATCGTCCTGACAGCTCCGGCCTCCTGAGTACCTTCTGGAGGGGTTGATCGGTCATTAGGGTAATCTTCCGTTCGTGGAAATACCTCCTGAGTCTTCGGGATGCGAAGACAAGAGCTAGTGTGAGCTTCTCCAGGGGCATGTATCGTTCTTCAGGCCCTTTAAGCGTCCTACTGATGAAATATATGGGGATCTGTTTCCCTTTCCGCTCTACCATCATGACCGCACTTATGGTCGTTTTTGAGGCGGACAGATATAGGAGCAATGGGTCCCCGGGTACTGGGGTGGCCAGCATCGGGAGCTTACAGATGTATGCTTTCATTTCTTGAAAGGCCGTCTCAGCCTCCGTTGTCCATTTAAACTTGTTTGTTTGAAGGCAGTCTTTCAATACTTTCATAAAGGGAAGGGTCTTGTCAGCCACCTTTGATAAAAAACGGTTTAATGCTATTAGCCTTCCATTTAGTTGCTGGATGTCCTTCAGGGACCTGGGGGATCGCATCTCAGCCACCGCCTGGGTTTTCTCCGGATTTGCCTTGATCCCGCCCTTGGTGACCACTACTCCCAGGAAATTCCCTTCCTCTACTCCAAAACAACACTTCCCAGGGTTTAACTTCATGTTCACATCCTGCATAGTGTGGAGAGTTTCGGCTATATCGTCTATCATGGCCATCTCCGTCAAGCTTTTGATGACGATATCATCGACGTACACCTCCAAGTTCCTTCCTCGTTGCTCCCTGAACAGGGTGTTCATGAACCTCTGATATGTGGCCCCGGCATTCTTGAGGCCGAAGGGCATCTTGGTGTAGCAGAATGTCCCTTCGTCTGTGATGAAGGCAGTTTTTTCTTCGTCTTCTATTGACATCTGGATTTGGTGGTATCCCTTGTAGGCGTCCAAGAAACATTTCAGGGGGTATTGGGACAAAGAGTCCACCTGTGTGTCTATCTCCGGAAGAGGATAACAGTCCTTGGGACATGCTTTGTTTAGGTCTTGGAAATCGATGCACATCCTCCATCCTCCGTCTTTTTTCTGGACCATGACTGGGTTGGCAACCCAGGATGGGTATTTGACTTCCCTGACTATCCCCGCTCTGAGTAGTTTCTGAGTTTCTTCACAAGCAGCTGATGGAGAGGGTGAAACCCGAGCTTTAAAGTGTTTAAATATGATGATTTATGTGTATTTGATGTGTCTATTTGCTTGGAATGAAGTAACTATGAGATTTTGGTGATTTGTAGGTAAAACACGTAAATCGGTACATTTACGATGGTTAAAGATGAAGTTGTGAGCTTTGGATGGGATATTGCAGCTCGAGGATGAATATTGAAGTTTGCTCGGGTGATATGAAGGCTCACGAGTGAAAGGAGTATGAAAGAACAAAGTACAGGGACCATTCGGTACTTAATTGGAAGTTACTTTGTGTCTAAATGTGCAAGAGATGAGATTCCACAAAGTATAGGGGCCGTTTGGTAATTAATTGGAAGTTAATCATAGTTGAAATATTGAAGACATAAGTGATATTGAAGTTTGAGGGGTCTCCGGGTCATTAAACGAAAGTTATATGATGGGTAAATGTTAAGAAGATGATGGGAGTTTAGTTGGGGGACCAATCTTGCCATTCTATGAAAGTTGCATAATTGTTGGAGAAAAGTGTTGCAATTCACGTTCTTACCCATGGTTTGTAAACCATGGGTCATGGTTCAGGAGTGTATAGTTATAAAACCAACAGCAAGTCTATACCGTGACCCCCACTTCAGACTGTGACTCCCTGTTCAGAATCCCTGTTAGTGCAGCAAAGGTAAACTGTGACCCACGGTTCTGAACTGTGGGTGAAGCTGGGCAATAGGGGAGCGCGAATTGGGCTTATTTTAGAGGGTTTTATAAGATAAAAACCCTAGTTTCTCATTATCTATCACACACAATCGATCCTAGGCTTCAAGATACTCAAGATTCAAGGTTTCTTCCATCCAATTCCATCAAGATTCTCCATTCAATCACCGAATCAACCATGATTTCTTCATCAATTCAAGCTTTTGAAGATTCTTCGTGCGAGATGAGCGGCTAAACTTTTTGTGGTTTCCTCCGGATGGAGGGTTTTTGTAAGTTGGATAATTTTATGTGTTTGTGACAATCGTTTAACTAGGTGATCTAAGCATTCGATGCTTTTCACCTTTGATTTGATTTATTGATTGTAAACAGTTACATTTATTTAAACCTTAATTTCTAAGTATTCAGTTCCCGAGAGTTCTAGTAATTGGGATATATTTGACATGGGGTTAGGGTTTGTAATTGTAATTGATAATCATTCGATAACCTCCCGTTATGTATTGACCGGAGTACTTAGTCGTTGGTTATCACAATTGATGAATTAGGTTAAACACTTATGTCTATGTGAGTGTTTCGATTAAACACATAATTGAATCTAGCTATAAAACCTGAAATCTGGAGGAACCATTGTTCTTTCTATTGATTTAAATCTCACATTTAGTTTGTAATTTTTAGTTAATCCACAAATCAAACAATCATCAGTTTATTTTTTTATAGTTGTTAATAAATACTTAACATTACACACTTTCCACAATCCTCCTCTGGTTCGATATCCGACTTACTCTAGCTACTAGTTTATTTCGGTTTTTGCATGTCCATAACGACAGACATCAAAATGGCGCCGTTGCCGGGGAGGCGTGCGCAAAGTGCTTAGTGTTAAGTTCTAGTTTTAGTTAAATATACAAAAATCCAAAAATAGTGTCTTTTTAGTTTGTTCTGTTTTGTTCGGATTTACGTGAGGTTTTCTTGTTTTTGTTTGTGCAGGTGATCTAGGAAGTGTATGCATCACACTCGGAATTCCGGGAAGTCATCACCATTAGTGTTCGACCCAGAGATCGAGAGAACAGTAAAGCATACAAAGCGAGTACTACATCGTGAGAACAAGATCCTACAATCACCTATACCAACGTCTAAGACAATGGAAAACTCAGCAACCCCGGAGAAACAACCGCAAGACCCACTCCCACAGCAACAATTCTCACCAACACCTACTCACCCTTCACCAAATACTACCATACCACCACCACCACCACCACCACAGTCTACACAACCTACTTCTACATCTCCAGTACCATCATTCTCAACCTTTTTCCCAAACCTTGATAACATTCAACCAACTTCCACCCAAACAACATCTCTTCAATACTCAACTACAACCCAGACTGTCAATTTACAGCAGTCGTCTCCTTACGTTAGGATCATTCCTGATGACACTCCATCACCGATTCAAACTCAAGCACCTAATGCAACATCCATTCCGCAAGCCACTCGACCAGTTATTTCACAGCAAAGTCAGCCAATGCCAAATCTTTATAGATCAACCATCTATGATCAAGGAAATAACTCAGGTGATTTTGATGATGGCTATGAGGAATATGATAACTACATGGGTCAAAACGAGAGACAAGTGGTTAACACGGGTAGCTATGAGAGGCAAACAGTCGGATTGGGTGCGGCCGAGAGAGTCAATCAAGGGAACGTAGGGTATCAACAATATGTGCAACCAACGCCTATACAACAGATGCCACAACAATATAATCAACCTGACCCACTCAATCAGCAGCCTGCTCCGAGAAGGCCAGTGGTGGGCATTCCATTACCACCGCCGGTACCTCAGATGCAGGGTCAGGCAAGACCGCTGCCGCGAAACCTACACCGACCTGTGATTTTACTGGGGGAATTCCACGACGAAATAATCAAGGTCCAGTTCGAGGCATAGAGAGCCACTTCAGGCCTGCTATAGTTAACAACCCATCGCCGGTTGTGATCCCGCAATTACAAGGAGGGCGGTCATTCGAAGTACGAACGCAATCAATATCCAGTCTGCCTAAGTTTCATGGTCACGCACATGAAGAACCATATCTACACATTGCTGCATATGATGCACGTTGCAACACAATCAGCAGCCAAGGTTTCTCAGTTGATGATGTGAAATTGGTACTTTTCCAATTCACACTTGAAGACAAAGCGCAGCAATGGTTTCATTCGCTACCGTCAGCTTCGATATTCACCTGGGGCGAAATGCAGCAGCAATTTTTAGATGAGTTCTATACTCATTTGCGTACTAACAATGCAAGGAAAGATATTCGAGCGTTTCGACAACAGCCCGATGAGTTATTTCACGAAGCGTTCAATCGTTTCAAAATGATGCTCAAGAACTGTCCACATCATGAGATATATTTGTGGGAGCTTATTAATACATTCCATGAAGGCCTAACAGATGAAGATGCCAGGGATGTAAATTCAATATCCAATGGTACTTTTGGAATGAATTACGAAGAAGATGATTGGGAATATTTAGAAAGAACCGCAAGGGCGTCAAAACGCAAGGCTCAATCTTCTAGAAGTGCACGACTGTCAACAGTGAGAGCAGTAGAGAATCCACCGGAGGTAAGTGGTCAGTTTCCGTTGTGTAGACATTGTGGAGATCTAGGGCATATAGCGGATCAATGCCCAGCCATTATTGGTGAAAGTGAAGATGTTAACTATGTGCAAGGTGGGGGTGGTGGAAGAAATTTCAACATGCAATCCAACACATATCACCCGGGCCTCAGAAATCACCCGAATTTTAGCTATGGGAATACGAATAATCAGCAAAATCCGGGATTTCAAGGCAACAATCAGTCTGGTGGTCAAAGAAACTTCAATCAGAACAGATTTCAGGGCAACTTTCAAGGTGGCTACCAAAATGATCAAAGAGGACAAGCTGGGTCGTCTAACACTTCGGGGGGTAACGATATGATGGAGATGTTGAAATCAATTCAGCTCGACTTACAGAGTCAAAGACTTGAATTGAAAAATCTTGCTCAGAAGGATGAGATGCGAGATAAAGCCGTCCAGTCATTAACCACACAAATGGCCCAACTTGCAACCGATGTGAAGGAGTTGAAGCAGCAAAACGGGAAGCTTCCCAGTGACACTCAAACGAACCCCAAGCACGGGAAGAATATACCAGTCAGCGGGGTAAGTTTCGTTCCTAAAAACAATTTGAATGATAAATTTTTAACTTCTTCTGTTTCCCATGTGATTGCAGGTTTAAGTGGCGCAAATGAGGATGGAGATGAGTGTGACTCAGGAGAGCCGGTCGTCCCGATTCGAGTGGGAAAGTTCAAAATCCACAAGGCATTATTGGATTATGGAGCTGGGATGAGTGTTCTTCCCGGTAGCCTTTATGACCAGTACGACTTTGGTCCGTTACACGCAATTGATCAAATGGCCATGTTTGTGGATGCGAGTTTAAAGCAACCTCGAGGGGTTGTAAAGGATGTGGTAATTCAGCTCGGCGAGTTCTACTACTCGGTCGATTTTATGGTGGTTGATTATGCACCCGCACCGACCTACGCACAACCGAAGGTAATTTTGGGTCGCCCGTTTCTGTATACAGCAAATGCACAAATCGACTGCAGGAATGGGATGGTAATTTTAAGTTACAAGAATCGTAAGCTGTATTTTAATGTATTTTTAAAATCTATTGCTTATGATCTTCTGAATGATGTGAGTCCCACAGGTGCTACTAATGAGATTGGTTCGAGTGGAGGTAATTTTTGCAGGTCTGAGTTAACGAATGATGGAAGGCAGGTGAACAAGACAGCTGTGAGAGTAAGAGCAATTGCAGGAAAACCACCCGATGGTGGGAGTGAGTGGGGCAACAAGGCTGAGGTTGAACTCAACTGGCGTGGAGCTGCGAGCCTTCCACAAGATTGGACAATGATGTACGGAGAGAAATGGGGAGGAAAACGTGCAGCTGAACCACCCTGAATGTCAGGTACGGTCTGGCTGAAGACCTAAAACTTAGCGCTCTCGGGAGGCAGTCCGAGGATGTAGAGTATTGTACTTTGGTTTGGTTCGTTTTGGTGTGGTTGTGTTTTGACAGGTTCTTGATTCAATCATCACGGATGCAACAATTCAAGTGTGGGGATGTTTTTCAACATCCCCGGTGAGACATCAAAGAATCTATGGAATGCGTCTATTCCGGTTAAAGCACAACAGCCGCATCACTACAGACACATGATCAGGTGCATGTGTTTATCTATCTTACTTTGTTTTTTGATGTGTTTTGTTGTTTTTGGTGGTGTGAACCTTTGTTTTGTTTAGGGGATGTGTTTGGTTTGGTTGTTTGTGATGAGTTAGCCGCTCATGTAGGTTTGTTTGGTTGGATTCCCGGGCTATATTTTAAAAGCACCATATATTGGGGACAATGTATCCCAAGTGTGGGGATGGGGGAGCCCGGGAAAGGATTTGTGGATAAAGCTTTGAAGCGATTGAAAGTGGTTGAAATCGATGAAAATTGGAAAAAAATTGAAAATTTTCATCGCCTTAAACAAGCTAATTGGATACGAAAATCTGAAGTTTCAATCACTAATAGGCTTCTTGCCGGTAGTAAACTAGATTAGTCCCTTGTCATGGTTGTCCCTTTAAGTTTCATGAGAGTAGGTTTGACAAGCGTTTTATAGGAAATGAGTTGAAAAGAGATGTCTATCTAAGGGTAACATGTTTTAATTGCATATGCTACATGTCGTCAACCTTTTTACCTTTTTTTGGTGAGATCTTGAGCCTGTAGACGGATAGGATACATTATATGATAAATTCATTTGTTGAGTGTAGGCTACGTGTTATTCTGTGTTAGAACTTGTATGATTCGATGCATGCTAAGACTGTGGGTTTGACATGTGCACATATATGATAAAGGCATTAGGATTTCCGTTACACCCTGTGTGTTTGTGTTTCTTTTATGTTATTCACCAAATTTCCATTAGTAGCCCTGTTGAGCCTAACTACCTTTCATTTGTTCGCCCGTTATCTACTGTGAAAAACCGACCGTGATGATATTGTTATGAAAGAAAAAAGAAGAAAAAAAATGGAAAAAAAAAGAGAAAAAAAATAGAAAAATATGTGAAGGAAAATGAAAAAGAAAAGAACAAAAATAGAAGTGTATGAATATCGTTTATGTTCTTGGGTAGAAACCAACCCAATAGTATAAGATGTGTTTGAATAAAGTATTACGGTTTGGTTATTGTTTGTAAGCCAATTAGAAAAGAAAAAAAACCGAAAAATATATTCCTACCTTTACCCTAAGCCCAAAACCCGAAAGTCCTTTTGATATGTGCCAAGTTAGATGATACAGTGGAGGTGTGATTGTCATACAAGCTTATGATTGCAGGATTTCATGTTTGCTTATTGAGTGTTTATATACTAGCACATTACATGCTAGTTCAGATATTAACCCGAGAGGAGAGTACATTGTGAGGGGTGTGTAGCATGTGTCTAATTGTAAACATGTTAGTTTTAGATAGACAAGTCTTAAGTTTTTAAAAGTGCATCATTTACTTGTCAGACTGTCAATCTCGATTGTGTCAGTCTATGGGATGGGTATGACTTGGGACTGAACAGGTTGAACCGGTTAAGAGGTTTAGAGGTGTTGTTGCCATGGTGACTAGTTCTAGTTGGTTTGCTTAGGGACAAGCAAAGGCAAGTGTGGGAATGTGATGGAGAGGGTGAAACCCGAGCTTTAAAGTGTTTAAATATGATGATTTATGTGTATTTGATGTGTCTATTTGCTTGGAATGAAGTAACTATGAGATTTTGGTGATTTGTAGGTAAAACACGTAAATCGGTACATTTACGATGGTTAAAGATGAAGTTGTGAGCTTTGGATGGGATATTGCAGCTCGAGGATGAATATTGAAGTTTGCTCGGGTGATATGAAGGCTCACGAGTGAAAGGAGTATGAAAGAACAAAGTACAGGGACCATTCGGTACTTAATTGGAAGTTACTTTGTGTCTAAATGTGCAAGAGATGAGATTCCACAAAGTATAGGGGCCGTTTGGTAATTAATTGGAAGTTAATCATAGTTGAAATATTGAAGACATAAGTGATATTGAAGTTTGAGGGGTCTCCGGGTCATTAAACAAAAGTTATATGATGGGTAAATGTTAAGAAGATGATGGGAATTTAGTTGGGGGACCAATCTTGCCATTCTATGAAAGTTGCATAATTGTTGGAGAAAAGTGTTGCAATTCACGTTCTTACCCATGGTTTGTAAACCATGGGTCATGGTTCAGGAGTGTATAGTTATAAAACCAACAGCAAGTCTATACCGTGACCCCCACTTCAGACTGTGACTCCCTGTTCAGAATCCCTGTTAGTGCAGCAAAGGTAAACTGTGACCCACGGTTCTGAACTGTGGGTGAAGCTGGGCAATAGGGGAGCGCGAATTGGGCTTATTTTAGAGGGTTTTATAAGATAAAAACCCTAGTTTCTCATTATCTATCACACACAATCGATCCTAGGCTTCAAGATACTCAAGATTCAAGGTTTCTTCCATCCAATTCCATCAAGATTCTCCATTCAATCACCGAATCAACCATGATTTCTTCATCAATTCAAGCTTTTGAAGATTCTTCGTGCGAGATGAGCGGCTAAACTTTTTGTGGTTTCCTCCGGATGGAGGGTTTTTGTAAGTTGGATAATTTTATGTGTTTGTGACAATCGTTTAACTAGGTGATCTAAGCATTCGATGCTTTTCACCTTTGATTTGATTTATTGATTGTAAACAGTTACATTTATTTAAACCTTAATTTCTACGCATTCAGTTCCCGAGAGTTCTAGTAATTGGGATATATTTGACATGGGGTTAGGGTTTGTAATTGTAATTGATAATCATTCGATAACCTCCCGTTATGTATTGACCGGAGTACTTAGTCGTTGGTTATCACAATTGATGAATTAGGTTAAACACTTATGTCTATGTGAGTGTTTCGATTAAACACATAATTGAATCTAGCTATAAAACCTGAAATCTGGAGGAACCATTGTTCTTTCTATTGATTTAAATCTCACATTTAGTTTGTAATTTTTAGTTAATCCACAAATCAAACAATCATCAGTTTATTTTTTTATAGTTGTTAATAAATACTTAACATTACACACTTTCCACAATCCTCCTCTGGTTCGATATCCGACTTACGCTACTAGTTTATTTCGGTTTTTGCATGTCCATAACGACAGACATCAGCAGCCCTTCTTTTATTAGGTCCCATACTCCGCTTCTTTTGTTTCACTGGTTTTGCCCATGTAAAGGTGTTAAGTCGGTGCTCCGTTATACTCCTTGGGACCCCCGTCATGTCTCCATGTTGAAATGCAAACACTTCTATGTTATGGAGGAGCAGCTCCTTCAGTGCACTCTTGCATTTGTCACTCAAGTGACTCCCCACCTTGACTGTCTGTTCTGGGAACCTATCACAGAGGACCCACTCTTCCACCTTCTTTCCCTGGGATTTTTCTGGTTCCTCCTCTTTGGATACGGAAGAAACTACCTCGTAGGCGGACTTAACCCATGCGAGACCTTTCGGTGTTTGGAATACCAAAGCTCCGTGGGGGGTAGAGGCCTGTGCCTGGAGATCACCAATTCCGGGTCTTCCCAAGATTGCATTGTACTTAGAGGGTGCCCTGACTACCGTAAAGGTCAGATCTATCGTCCGGACCCGATCCCCTACGCTAACTGTGAATGGGAGCCTGATTTTTCCCAGGGGATGTGACACGCTGTTGTTGAACCCTACCAACGGGATTGAATCTTCCTCCAATCTATCCCTTATGTCCCTGTCGAACCTAAGGAAGCAGTGTTCGTATATTACCTCAACGCCTGACCCTCCGTCCACATGTATCCTAGACACCTTGTGTCCAGCTATCACAGCTGAGATGTTCAGCGGGAGTCGTTGCACCTCGCTTTCTTCTAAATATGGCATGAGGATGGGAGCTTTCATGCAGTTTGGGGAGCCTAGGATTCTGGCCTTTACACTTCGGGTGGTATCAAACTCATTTCTCCTTCTAATCATATCAACGTCTGCCCTCCCCGGCTCCCGTGCATCTCTTCCCTTGCGATCCCTTCCCCCTACCTTGATTTCCTTGACCAAATGGGCCAGCCTCCCCGTTTTCACCGCAGCCTCTATTTCTCTTTTGAGGTACATACAGTCATCGGTTTTGTGCCCAAAGCCTTTGTGGAATTCACAGTATTCGTTTGGTTGTGCCTTTGGTCCCGGTTTTATGGGGGGTGGTCTTGGGAAGGAATTCTTTACCCTCTCCGTGGCTAGTATCTCACTTGGGGTCTTAATGAGAGGGGTGAAGCTATCGGGGTAAGGAGGAGGACCTCTCCCTCGAGGTGTATAGGGAGAGTATGAGGGCCTTACCCTGTCATGTAACATTCTATCAAAGGCAGGTTTCCGGGAATAGGGTGTACCTTTGTCAGGAGGTCTTGCAGCGGGGGCAATCCTCCGAGGTGTGACGTCCGTCTCCTTTGCTTTGCTGACCGTGTCCTTTCCCCGGACAAAGGCCCAGACTCTGTCCATAAGATTGTCAAAGGAGGGTGGAAACTCCTCTCCCAGCTTTTCACATAGCTGTGCATGTTTCAGCCCATTTATGAAACCACTAATCTTCATGACCTCCGGGACGTCCTTGATGTTCATACTCTCTTTAACAAACCTCTCCATGTATTGGTCTATTCGCTCGTTATCTCTTTGTCTGATATGAAGGATTTCGTTCGGATTTTTGACCACCTTCCTCTGTTGGCCAAAGTTCCTGAGGAATTTCTCACTCAGTTCTTCATAGCTGTCTATACTCCCTGGGGGGAGACTGTCGAACCAAAGCCGGGCTCCTTCCGTTAGGGTTTGTACGAACATGTGGCACCATACCGGCATAGGCCATCTTCCTAGTTGTCCCGCTCCCCGGAAGGCATGCAGGTGATCCTCGGGATCTCTTGTCCCGTCATAACGGTCAAAGCCTGGTGGTAGTTTTGTCTTGGGAGGCATAGGTGCTTCTGAGATTCTTCTTGTGAACTTTGAGACCTCGGCCAAATCTCGTGGTAAGTATGGCTGGTCCAAGCCGCTGTCACCAAAGTTGTCTTTCCCTTTTTCTTTCTCCTTGGACTTTTGGCCTGTGATCAGATCCTCCCTTTCTTCAGAGGACATCTGCCTTAGGGCAGACATAAACGTTTCCAGCTGGTCACCACTGTTGTTCTTGTTCGGAAGGTTCGTTCCTTCCTGGCTGGAGGGTGTGTCAAAAGAAAGTCTGGCCCTGAGGTTGTCGAGTCTTTCCTGCCTCTTTAAGTCTTCAAGACACTTAGTTAACTTTTCCCTGTGCATGGCCACGAAATCAGGAGTGATATGTTCCGTTCCTCTCAGACTTCCTGCCTGATTCTCATTATCTTCTTCATGAGTAATATCCTCTATAGTGACTTTATCCAAGTCGTTTTGTGCCGTCTGAGTGACACGCGAGTTATGTGGAGTTGCCATGTTGTTCCTGACGGGATGAGCTGCTCTTTGGACGTCGGGTGTTGTTGTGGGAACACCGGGCAAGCTGATGTCCCACGGATGGCGCCAATGTCGAATACCCAACCCACGAATGACGTTAGCTGGATCTTCGGTGACGTCAAGAGCTCTTATCCTTGCTTGCTACAAAAGAATAAACCGTTAGCCTCGTCACGGGGGACCCCGGGAGGGGGATCCGTGACCAAGCTCCGGCGTGAGAGTAAGTAAACTTGCCGGAAATGTAAGGAGCTTCTTCCGATGAGTGTATCCACCGGAAGGTTCCCTCTTTTGGTGTGAATCTTATTAATATGTGTGTGTAGTAAATGTGAGGGAATGTTGGTCGGAAGTTAATGTGTGGAGAGTAAATGAAGGTGTAGTTAATGAGAGAAAACCGGAGATGATACCTGCCTTTATTCCTCTTGTTTACTCTTATATAACAGCTTGATCTTATCATGCTAGATATTTCCCTCATATGATCCAACGGCTTCTAGAGGTTATCGGGGGGTGCAGACACGTGTCTGACCCCCAGCGGCGGGATGCCTTCCCCAATTAATGCTTCTGCCGGAGAAGTACAGTATTTTCAGGCGAGATCCTTTTCCTATCGCTCATTAAATGAGACCGGTACCTTTGCTTAGCTGTTTTTCCCGCCCATAACGAAAGAGAAGGAAACTTAGTGGACAAGGTAGTTCCTTCTGATGGGCTTTTTATATAATTTGGGCTTCCTAAAGATAGTCCAAAGCGGGTAGAGTGGGCCTGCCCACTGGCCCGTCGTCAGGATGCAACACCTGTAATATATACTCGTCGTGAATAGCAAATTTGACGATATTTAGAGTAAACATATCAAGACACTAATATACCGAGTTGTTTATGACAAAAAGATTACCTAATTTTGAATTTTAAAATGTCTATAGTTAGGTTATTACTTTTTTTAATTTATATTATAAATATTTACAAGACTATTATATATTTTTTATTTTTCTTATCCGTGTGCTTTCTTTATCTTGGGTCTTGTTTTTAAACAATTTATTTATGCCTAGACTCAATGCTGACCCTTTACATCTTGAGTACGTTTTGTGACTCATAAAACTACGATTTGAATAAATGAAGCAAAATGGTATGGATATCATAAATTTTAGAGTAAACTGCCATTTTGGTCCCTGTGGTTTGGCCAGTTTTGCCACTTTAGTCCAAATCTCAAACTTATTACATCTGGGTCCTTGTGGTTTGCATTTTGTTGCCATTTTAGTCCAAAATTCAAAAACCTCATTTTTTTGACTGTTACAACCTCTTATTTTGTCTTTTAGTGCAGGGGCATTTTGGTCTATGTTAATTTATTATAACATTTCAATAATTAATAATATCATCTTCAAGAACATCATCAAACATCATCATCAAAACCCAGAAAATTCAGAAAATCAAGAACATCATCTTCAAGAAAATCAAGAACCCAGAAAATCAAGAACATCATCAAAACCCAGACCTCGTTCATCTTCAAACATCATCATCAAAACCCAGAAAATCAAGAACATCATCTTCAAGAACCACCATCTCTCACGGCAGATCTGAACCACCATCAACATCATCTTCAAGAACATCATCAAAACCCAGACCTCGTTCATCTTCAAACATCATCATCAAAACCCAGAAAATCAAGAACACCATCTTTTCCCATATCAACTCTACAAACTCGTCATTCGGTCTGCATCACAACCGTAAACATCAATCAAAAAGTTAAACACTACTAAAAACATCAATCAAGAAACTTACATATATGAAACATCAGTTGATTTCTGTTGAGAGGGTTCACTCTTTCCACTGATAGATGATCTATACAACTCTGAAAGTGACATCTTTGAATCAAAATTTCACAAAAAAATCTCTCAAATTCACTCACACCCTTCAAGAACTCCAACCCACTTGAAGAAACCCCTGCAGAAACCATGACAATCAAAGCTGAAACTCAATCTAATTAACCTTATTCTAATCACAAAAGTACAAAAATGCATTCTTTAAGCAATTAACTAACTACCCACAACAGATTATTAATAAAGGTACAAACTTGATGAAAGAAAGTAGAAACCCACCTCTGTAACTGCAAAAAGAATCACAATCAAGAATACCCAAATGAAGATCAGTTGATTTGAGCAGGCATGATTGATTTTATGAGGATATGAAGTGATAATCTTGAAGACCCAGATGATATCTTGATTGAAATGAGTGTAAATATGTTGAAAATGGTGAAAGTGATAATCTTGAAGACCCAGACCTCGTCCATCTCTCACGGCAGATCTGAACCACCATCCCGCACCAACAACCCCGCACCACCACCACACCGGCAGATCTGAACCACCATCTCTCCTCCATCCTTCTTTCTTTTCAGATCTGTAAAGATCGACGTTATTTCCGGCAGGTTATAGCAACGAGATGTTGATGATGACTGATGATGATGATGGACGGTGATTATGATTATGAGGGTGTGGCTCGGGTTTGGGTTTGGGTTTGGTGAAGGTGGTGATGACGGCTGTGATGAGGGTTTGTGGTTTGGGAGGGATGATGAAGATAATGATGATGGGTTTGTGGTTTGCAAGATGATGAAGATGATGTCTTTATGATGATGACGACTGATGATGAATTAAGGAGATATGTTTTAATAAATTTAAAAAATGACCAAAATGCCCCTGCACTAAAGGACAAATTAGGAGGTTGTAACAGTAAAAAAAATGAGGTTTTTGAATTTTGGACTAAAATGGCAACAAAATGCAAACCACAGGGACCCAGATGTAATAAGTTTGAGATTTGGACTAAAGTGGCAAAACTGGCCAAACCACAGGGACCAAAATGGCAGTTTACTCTAAATTTTAAAAGTAGGTACATACTTGATATTTTAATTTAAGAGTTAAATGCCATTTTAGTCCCTGTGGTTTGGGCCATTTTGCCAGTTTAGTCCAAAGGTTTCATTTTTAACCTGTGGGTCCAAAAAGGTTTCACAGTTGCCATTTTAGTCCACTTGGTTAACTTCATCCATTTTTTCTGTTAACGAGAATGCCAATTCGGTCATTTTGTATGTAATTCTGTTAACTAAAAGGGCAATTCAGCCATATAAAATGACCGAATTGGCCTTCTCGTTAACAGAAAAAATGGATGAAGTTAACCCAGTGGACTAAAATGGCAACTGTGAAACCTTTTTGGACCCACAGGTTAAAAATGAAACCTTTGGACTAAACTGGCAAAATGGCCTAAACCACAGGGACTAAAATGACATTTAACTCTTAATTTAATATTAAAAACGTGATATTATGTATTTTTAAAATAATAATTTATGTAGTTATTTCATATATGCATGTGCACCCACTAATATGTATACATAGAAGGGAAAATATCAAATATGAAGTTTATTTTGGCTAGGAAGTCTAGGAAACAATAGGATTAGGACATGTGGCAACATTTAAAATAAAGAAAAAGGGTATTTTAGTCAATCCAACCCTTTCTTCTTCCTTTTCAAAACCCAGTAACTTCAAAACCCACCATTTTCAAAACCCACCATCTTCAACCTATTCTTCACTTTCTATCTCAATAATCACTACATTATAGTGCGATTTTCATCACCAATCAATGATTCAAACATCCGATCAACGTGTTCTTCAGCTTTTTTTTAAGAAAACCCAGTTTAATTTCATACAAAATCTCGTTTTTTCCGGTGATTTTGAAGATAATCACTCGATCCGCTCGATTCGAGCGCTGATAAGTGTTTCAATCATTCAAAAATCGTCAATTGTTGAAGAAATCACTTCGATCCATGTAAGAAATTCTTTAATTTCATGTTTACGATATGGGTTTTTGATTTAGTCACTGCGTTTTACGATCTTAGCGGGGGTCCGGGGGCAGCGCCCCTGGTAGCGGGGTCCCAGGGGCGGCAGCCCCTGGCGGGGTCCAAGGGGCAGAGCCCCTGGCTGGGGTTAAGCTATTGTCATTGGAAAATTGCTCTAGTAAAAATGCATCAGAAAAATTAATTTTCTGTAAATTGCCTCTGGAAACTGCATTGGTCCAGACAGTTCACAGCACAGACAATTCACAGCACAGACAGAACTATTGTCATTGTTCAATGCGTTTTAGAAAGAACACTTTCTTTGGTGTTTTCTGGCCATTGCGTTTTAGAAAAACACATTCTTGAAGTGTTTTTGGTGCATTGCGTTTTAGGTAAAACACTTTTTTAGGTGTTTTCAGTCCATTGCGTTTTAGAAAACAGACATTTTAAGTGTTTTCTGGCCATTGCGTTTTACAAATAAGACGTGTTTGTGTTTTTGGTGCATTGCATTTTAAGTAAAACACATTTTTATGTGTTTTCAGTCCATTGCGTTTTACAAACTACACCTTCTTTTAAGTTTTTAGGCTATTGCGTTTTAGAAATAACACATTTCTTTGTGTTTTCTGGCCATTGCGTTTTACAAATAAGTCATTTTTTTGTGTTTTTTGTGCATTGCGTTTTAGAAAAATGACATTTTTTAGGTTTTTTTTTTCATTGCGTTTTACGTAACTGGGGGTTTTTCTATTGCGTTTTACGCAACTGAGTTTAAATTTTTTTTTAAAATATAGCAATAGTATACTCATTTTAAAGATAAAAAAACGCTCGTTTTTTTGGTGCAATTTTTATAAAAAAATAATGTCGTATGAAAGAGTTATTAACGTTTAAAAAATGGGGGGGGGGGGATTGGAGGAGAGAGAAACTATTGGCTTGGATTGACTAGAATGCCCCTAAACAAACTCACGCGCCTCTTTTCTTCCTTTCAATTTCCCTGAGTTAATCTTAGCCCTTGATTAACTAAATGGATGGTCAATATCACTTCCTAGCCTTCCTAGCCAAATAAACTTCCTATTGTATCTCCACCCATACATAGAAATGAATTATGGATTGTTATGTATAGGAATTATGTCTAGTAGAGATGAATATGATCGGGTGATTCCGCTGATAGCATGATAATACTTCAGTGGTCCGTCAGTGATCCAAATTTGCCATTAAAAAAAGAAAGAAAGATAGTATAAGGCCGGAGGGTATGAAGGGCGCCACTGTGCCACCTCACCGCCGATACCCTCCCCACCCCCCCCCCCCCACCCACACCCCCTTGCGCCACCACCCATACCCTGCAAGTTAAACCGGGGCGCCATGCTTCCTTCGCCACCATGTTAACGAACGATTTTTGATTTGATCGAGGGGAGATGGTCAGCTTAAAGGGGGCGCTATAATTAAAAGGGGGCTTTATCCCACACCGTACAAGTTAAGGGGGGGGGGGATTAAAGTCCCTTGTGTGACGTGCCGTTGACGTGGCGCTAAGGTGGCATAATAAAGCCTCTAGGGGCTTTATCCCCCACCATCCAACCTAATATCGCATCGTTAAAAAAAGATAGTATAATATCTAATATCACTGAAACTTAATTGTAAAAAATGTTGATAAAATATGTGTGTATATATATAATTAGTGTAAATATCAAATACAAATGGGTCTTAACATAAGAAATGAAAAAAGATTTTTTTATTTTTATTGATTTTTTTCCATCTACTTAAAAATGATATTTAGTTGGATAGTGAAAAAATAATTGTGTATTTACCCTAGTAGAGTAATTATGTGTAATTACTCTACTAGTGTAGATACACAATTTTTTTAGATTTTGTCACTAAAATACGTGTCTGACAAAATTTAAAAAATAAGAAAATCTCTCATTCATACCTTACTCTTCATGTAATGATTTACTCTCCATTTAATGATATATCAACTGTTTTAGCTGCTTTTATATTTTTTTCCAAGAAATCCAGTTCATGTTTCGATTCGTGTCCAATAAAATGCACAACTTATCCATTTAGTAGTAAAACTATTACGTACACAAACCATTTTCTTCATAAAGAAATGTCTGTTTTAATCTGATTTGGGATCGGACCCAATCAAAAACCAAATAAATGATAATAGTGGTAGTCTGTGAAACGTGGGGGCTTTTAATCAGTATTGATTTGATTCGTTATATTACCGGTATGATATGATGCTATTTACACTTGGTATAACAATCAACACGTGTTTTACGTGCCCATAATTTGCAACAAAAGAAAGTGTTCGATTTTCACTTTTCTTCCACTTGATCATGTACAACCCTAGGTTTTCGTCCCTTTACGTGAAGGTATATAAAACACGTAGTATTAGCAAAATCTAAGTGAGAGGGTATACTAAACCCGAGCCAAATCAAATTAACAATCAAAAAACCCGTGCAAGAAAAAAAAATTTGGCTTTAACATACCCAACGCCCAACCTGACGTAGGGTACACCCAACCTTGGTGTTTGGGCAAATATAGATCACATGGCTTGGGGCATAGGGCTTTGTAGGCCGGCGTGGGGTATGCCCATGGCTTTAACGTACCGTACGCCCCTACTACTCATTTTTATCATTTAGTAGTGTATAACACATCCCCAGTTAATACTACGCTTCACTCTTTCATGTTAAGCAACCGTGACACTCCTAACAATCAAATAAATAATAACTACATCATGGTAACACCTTAAGTTCACACTTATTGTCATGTACCTAAATCAATGAATACTAAAACTTGTGAATACATAAAAGATATGCATATGGGTCATACTACTTACGAATTCCATTAATACCATATACGGGTTACACAACCATTCACACAAACGGGTTTCGTTTAGGGACATGTATCCCTCTCATATTCGACCTCACTTTATTTTTCCCGCTCATTACCAAAGGATTGATATTACCCGATGCATGGATTGTTTTGACCCGATCTCTTTCCTAACCCTAATTCTATCTTCACAGTTCACACTTTGTCATTCTCAAGCTTTAGGCATATCTCTTCTATTTTTTAGCCTCTAGAGACCTATCAAAATCTCAGTTCAATTATTATTATGATTTAAACATTCATATCGCTATGCATACACATCAACCGAAATTGATTATACTAAAATATCTAACATACCGTTGCAGGATGATGTTTTTGTTTGATATTTCAAATTGAATCAGTATGATACATGATATGTGGTTATTAGTTAATATGTTGTTTGTTGTTATTGTTTGAATATCGTGTTTCGTAGGCCACAAGAGGGGATCAATCAATGGCTTAATTAGCTCCCTGTTTCTACTCACAGAAGATTAGATCGATTAATGAAGGGGTATGGTCCCAAAAAAGCCGCGCAAACCTACGTCAAGGTTGCGCGCGGGACCATACTCCTTATTCATCGAACTGCTTATAATGATCCTCGCATGAGATACGTCATATTCTATCTTGCACGGCGCGAGGCCTAGATAACAACAAGCTCCAATAACACTTAGCACACTAAAAGAGCACTCAGACATCCAAACCCCGCGCGAGGTAGTTACATACCAAGCAAGAATCGCGTAGGGAGGCAACGCAAGGCTGTTCCAGATAGCACACAAAGTACAAGTGGCAGAAGGAGAGCCAATCAACGTCCTTCTGGCCCTGCTCAATCGTGCTCCACGATCATCTGACATGCAGGAGACAAAAAGTACTTAAGGACGCCTACATGGCACCAATCATAAGGCAGAGACAACTACCCCACGATCTCCACTTACCTGCTGATGGCAGAAGGGCGGCTAGGCCGACAACAATGACACGTGGCTCCAGTCACATGGCGCCAGCTCCAGAAAGCTCCTAGAAGCCACTAACGGTCGACACCAGTGAGACAAGGAGCATATCCTCCATGTTGTCGCCTTCCGGCCCAAGGCCCATCAGCCCACATCCTCTTACACTTCTCCAGCTATAAATAGAGACCTCACTTCACAGGTTAAACATTCCATTCCCTCAACTCTCACTCTCAATACTTAATTATCTCCCCAAAGCAGTCACTTATTCTCACGCCGGAGCCCGGTTAAGAGGGAAACCCCCACATTCCCCTCTTAACGAGTAACGGTGTTCTGTTTTGCAGGCTAATCCAACCATTAAGGAGCTCCGGAAACCATAAAGAAGATTAACCACTATTATAGGAACATAAACCCAACTGATTAGTCCCTTAATTAGTTCCGTGTTTCTTCATTGGCGCCCACCGGTTTTCTACAAATCACTTTCATCTTCTTTTTTTCCTGAGTTTTCGTGTTTTTTCTTCCTTCGATCATGGTTGGTCAAGGAATCATTCCTGAGTTTGTTGGTTTTGGAGCAAACTCTAACGCAGCGTTGGGGGTGGATAATCAAAACGTCCAACCCCAACACATTGAAGAGATTGGCGAAATCGAAGTAACCAAAACTGGGGGACCGCGCGGGAGCATCACCTGCATCACTGAGACGGTAACCCCAGGAAGCAACGGCGCTGGGCCTTCAAACCCAGCTCCACCCCAGAATGTTTCGGCGCTACTAGGGCTACCAGAGGGCGAAACTCCGGCCTCGTGGTACGCCAAGAATATTGCCACCATTAACGCGGCGTATCAATCCCTGATCGCACAGCAAGCAGTCTTAACGGCAGAACCGTCCTTGGTTACTCCTTAGGGACAGAGTCAGGGGGCGCGCCAGATACCCCCACAGTAAAACATCCAAGGCAGAAGTAATAGACCTCCCCCTACCAGAAGATTGAGCGTGCATGACACGCGCGATACACGGGGGGAACAGAAAGCTATTACGACTATCCGTCAAACATCCAAAGAGGCCCAGTTCACAGCCGGCTCACGCCGCGCAACATGAACAATGAATGGGAAGATACTGACCCGAATGATCCAACTTGGGAGGACGATGAAGGATCTTCAGTCTTCAATCGTTTACAGAGAAACCATGAATACTACAAACCAAGACATGTTGGGTACACCGAAGAGGCTGAACAAGACTTTCGCCTCGCCTATCGACCAGCTGAAGCTGTGGAACATTCCAAGTTCATTCCAAAAATCGCGCTGGCGCCACTTAAAAGAGAGAAGTTACCTCCGACAGTCGGAAAGTTTAACGGATTGACTGATCCTGATGATCACGTCAGAGTTTTCACAAGCGTGGGCTGCATGGGAGGATGGAATATGCCCATGTGGTGCCATCTGTTTATTCAAACGCTTACAGGGGCTGCTCGCGCCTGGTTCGACAGCCTTCCTCCGGGAAAGATAAAGTCATGGGTGGATTTCAGGACTCAGTTTTTGAGTCACTTCAGTCAACAAAGACGATACCAGCGCGACACAGCCGAGGTTGAAGACATCTGGCGCAGAGATAACGAGGGTTTGGAAGATTTCATCACTCGCTTTAACAAAGAGTGCTTGGAAATCGGCGGCGTTAGTAAACAACTCATGCGCTGCCACTTCAAGAAAGTCATCCGCTGTGATAGCCTAATTAGAACCATCACTGGGAAGGATGGAATGCCCAAGGAATGGGATAAACTCATGGAATCCGCGAAGATAGTCGCGCAAACTGAAGAGTCACTCGCCAGAAACAGCAGTTATCGTACTGAAGATCGATTTTCTAAAGGAGGTCACTCGCGCGACGAAAACAAACGGAACAAAGGCAAAAACCCTGGGTGGAAAGCCAACCACTCCAGCGGTTATGGTGAACGATCTCGTTATGAAGAACGGTCGCGCTACAGAGAAGATGCGCGAGACACTATTGATCGAATTGGGTATCGGAAGGCAGTCAGGGATGACAATCGAGAAAAGCACTGGACTCCGCTCATAAAAACACCGAAAGAGGTACTGATGACGGAGAATCATGATTTCAAGGCTCCAAGGCCCATGACAAACAAAAAGGGGCAAGACCCTAACCTGTACTGTGACTTCCATAAAGATACGGGACACCTGACGGACGACTGTTACAGTTTACGTCAGGAGATCGAAAGAGCGCTAAAAAGCGGGAAGCTAAGCCACCTGGTGAAAAACGTGCGCAAAGAAACTCGACAGCTCCAACGACACGATGAGGGGAATCACAAGAAAGTCAGACGTCTAGAAACCCATATGGTCAACGGACCAAGATACAGCGCAAAAGAGAAAGGCAAGCGCCCTTACGAACCCTCATGGCAAGAGCAACAGGTCATCTTCCTGGTAGTGCGCGGCGGTCCTCGCGCCACTCGACCCGTCGTCATTACCGGTATTATCGGCCATTACGAAACAGAGTACGTGTTCATTGGCCCAGGAAGTACGGCTGATATCATCTATGAGCAGTGCTTTAATCAGTTTGATGAAGATGATAAAGCGAGACTTGAGCCAGTTGATTATCCATTGTCTGGATTCTGCAACGAAATGGTCTTCCCGCTAGGCCAAATCAGCTTCCCCGTCACACTCTCTGACGGGAAGCATTCAAGAACAACGAATGTTAACTTCATGGTGATGCCTGTCAAATCAAGGCATGATGTGTTAATTGGGAGAGAAACCCAAGGCGAATTGAACATGGTAACCTCCACGCTCCATTCAGCGATAGGGTTTCCAACCAAGACGGGGGTGGCAATTATCTACGCCAAAAAAGAAGTGATGTCAACGGAAGAGATGCGCCCGACGAAAGCGGCGAAGGTTTCAACAACCGAGCCAGAGAAGTGGGTATTGAACCGCAAATACCCGGAGCAAACGGTGACGATAGGCCACGCAATCTCACCAAACATCCGAACACAGCTCAAGCAACTCCTGTTCAGAAATATGGATATCTTCGCCTGGACTCCGGCTGACATTAAAAAGGTAACTCTTTGTTCCACAACCCATAGTTCTGGTACCGCATATCTTTGTTATTTGTTTGTAACTTACACTTATCAAAAGGAAAGCTTTTTGTTTGTTTTTGCTTTTTTTAACATATTACATCTTTTTATATGGTTTTTTTTACTAATGCTTGATTTAATTTTTATCAAGGTGTTCTTGAGTTATGAGGGTTACCAAGTCATAACCAAGTCCAAATATGTGATCTGTATGAACATTTTGTGGTGAAAAACTGCCCAAATCAAGGTATACTTGATTCTATAGCTAAACATGTTTACATGTGTGATTTTTATGAACATTGATATGCAAGGCATGAATTTGTATCGGTTGCGGTTTAGAAATAAAATTGATACTCTTTTAGTTTATTTCTTGAAACTATTTGGTGATTCAGAAAGAAAATTGGAGTAAATTTGCTTAAAGGTTCAAACTAAATGACCATTAGGAAAATAATTGTAATCTTATTTGGGTTATTCGCATCTTTAACGATAACCATGGAGTCACGTGCATTTTGTTTTTCAAAATGTGTTGTGATATAATGATTTCATGTCAGCATTGAAGAATATAATAACCTACCTTTTGTGTTGTTTAACCCATGTAACACACAGGGTTCTAACCTAGTTCTATACATATAATAAAGTAAATCAATGGAGGACACATGTTATTCATTGAAGTTAGAGTGAATTGCAAGTTTTGTCCTTTATCTTTAGGTCATTTTGCAAGTTTTGTCCTTTATGTTTAAATTTGACGAGTTTTGTCCTTTATGTTTGAAAATCAAGAACGTTTTACCCTTTGAGCCTTAAAAATCAAGCACGTTTTGTCCTTTATGTTTAAAAATCAAGCACGTTTTGTCCTTTATGTTTAAAAAATCAAGCACGTTTTGTCCTTAAAAATCAAGCACGTTTTGCCCCAAAGGGTAAAACGTGCTTGATTTTCAAACATAAAGGACAAAACTCGTCAAATTTAAACATAAAGGACAAAACTTGCAAAATGGCCTAAAGATAAAGGACAAAACTTGCAATTCACTCTTGAAGTTATCTATTTTTCTGTTTTCCCGTTTCCTTTCCATACTTAATTATAAATAATTATTATGTTATTCCTCAAATTCACGTAATCTCAATATCTCAACGATAATTATCATGTTCTATAATCTTAAAGATAGTTATGTTAAAAACGTATACAACAACGTTTACCGAATCAAACACAAAACAAAATGTCTCCCGAATTAAAAGACAACGTATACAATTTGAGAAAGTGGAATGTTTTCCAAATGAAGCTAAAAGAGTTTGCAACCCAAAAATGTCAAACGGACGACTTCATATGCCTTGCGACTCAACCGATCTCTTCAAGCCATGCATCCCAATCCGTAGAAACCGCCTAACAAAACAACAAAACATAACGTGACATTAACAAAATGAACCTTAAAAATATAAATTTAATGCGCTAATACACTTTGGGATTATAAGAGAGTTCTTAATTTTAATTTTGGCCAACCAACCAAGCAAACAGAGTTTTTATTTGACTCGCTAGATAAAATAACTATTAGATGATAGAATTTGGGCAAACCTTGAGACGCTTTTAACGATTTCATTCCGGGCCATTAAACGCCTTGTGAATCAATTCTGACATTAGCTTTAAGACTAATTCTTCAATTTTTGATTGTGGATGCTTCCCGTCTTCTTTCCATAACTAAACATAACTTAATAATAAGGTGAGATTGTAAATACATATAATTTAGCGCAATAGACAATGCATATACAAAAACTTGCCTCTTTAACAATATCGTATTGAATATGCTCAACAAATTCTTTCATATGCTTAATCACCATATAGCCACATTCCCAAGTGTCTTCTTATCGCTTGCACTGCATTTTGTTCACAATTAGTTATATCCACTAAACTATTTTAAACACAATAAATCATTGATTACATACCTGTACCATTTCCCACTTAAATTATCGCTTCCCAAAAAACTTTGTTAATTATAGAGACAAGCGTGTAACTTTTCTTGGTCTTTCCGGTTCTCATGGAGTCAACAATATAGCCACGATAGGAAGTAGGATGAAGAATTATTAGCGACCAATGGCCACTACGATAAAAGAAATTGTAGAACAATTAGGTATGTATTTGTGTTTGTGCAAGTGTATGTATGGTGCGAAAATATACATTACCTTTGTAGATATGGTGCAAAAATGAAGTTTTTTTTTTTGAATGAAACCAACTTATATCTTTTATGTAATTCTCAACAACTTTAGGTTCTTTAATACACTTTGGACCACTGATTTTCGTGGGATCAAGAAAAGCGCATTGGGAATTGGGCTCTAAAAAAATGCCTAAAATCAAGAACAAAAAAGTATGACAAAGTTAGTACATTAAATAGTATTTAAAATGTTATAGTACATAAAAACAATAATAGCAACTTACATCGTAAACCAATGTAATAAGCTGACATCAAGCCAATCGTTCAAAAAGATTTGTAACAATTCGAAATATGCAATGGCCTCAACAACCTGCTCGGGATACATCTCTTTAGGCGAACCAACCCGAACGACATATCTATATCACCAATGAGAATTGTTAACTGGTCAACTAAATCTTAAACTGGTCAATTGTTGAGGTCTGCCCTTTATTAATTCCAAGGCTGGAGCTAGTGTGGGATCTTCAAATGCAGGCTCGACCATGGTGGCAAGCTCGGCCTCGGCCTCAAAATTGGGCTCGTGTTCGAGATTGGCCTCGGGAGTGGAATTTGGTTTGGGATTTAAAGCAAGCAACTCAAATGGATTTTGGAAACCAGGTTGTGGATTACTAAAGTTTAATATCTACAAACAAATATAAAAAACATTAATACTTATGCAGCAGCAAACTCATTATTAATCATAGTGTGTTGGTGAATAACTGATTAGCAAACTGATGCAGATTAAACATAGTATGCTGATGAACTAACTGATTCTTTTATGAATCCGATCAAGAAAATGTGGCGGAGAATGCAGAAACCGGTGGTTTGGAGAAGAATGTCGACGGATCTTTACAAGTTGATGAGGTAAAAGACAGTGGTTTGGGGGAGAATTTGGGCGCGGACGATGAATCTGCTCAAGAAAATGTGGCGGAGAGGTTTGGAGAAGAATGTCGACGGATCTTTACAAGTTGATGAGGTAAAAGACAGTGGTTTGGGGGAGAATTTGGGCGCGGACGATGAATCTGCTCAAGAAAATGTGGCGGAGAATGCAGAAACCGGTGGTTTGGAGAAGAATGTCGACGGATCTTTACAAGTTGATGAGGTAAAAGACAGTGGTTTGAGGGAGAACCGGATCTTTACAAGTTGATGAGGTAAAAGACAGTGGTTTGGGGGAGAATTTGGGCGCGAACGATGAATCTGGTCAAGAAAATGTGGCGGAGAATGCAGAAACCGGTGGTTTGGAGAAGAATGTCGACGGATCTTTACAAGTTGATGAGGTAAAAGACAGTGGTTTGGGGGAGAATTTGGGCGCGAACGATGAATCTACTCAAGAAAATGTGGCGGAGAATGCAGAAAACGTTGGGCCCGTGGTACCCAGCCTCTATCATGGTTCACATTTGTGTAAAATCCCCCATGAACCCTAGTATGTCCTATAAACTCAATATCAAAAGTAAATCAAGTTCTATTAAAATATTTAACTAATAATATATATACACACACACATAGTCATTACCTATAATATCGGATATCGTCCGTGATCGACCCCCGTGCTCGGGTCCCAAAAGTCGAACTAGTGAGTCTTCCTTGTTTAGAATAAAAACTGCCATCTTCTATCATTTTTTGCTCTTCTTCGTACTATAAAAAAAAATATTTGTTAAACCATTCGACTAATATATATTTAATTTTATATGACAAAATAACACAACTATTTACCAATATTTTGAAATCTTCATTAAAATCTGGTGGAAGGTCATGCAGCTTGGTCCAGCAATTCGAGTTGAATCAAACTACCATCCACCATCATATTTTACCTCTCTCGGTACTATAAAAAATATAGTAAAAACATTCGACTATAAGATTAACAAATCAAACGAAATTACTTTTATACAGTCAAACAACACAGTCATTTACTAAAGCACTAGTCTCCTCAATCTCATCATCATGTTCATACACACCACATACACATACATATGCTACATACACACACATATGAAATCTAACATATAAGAATCCGGGCCACATACAATTTTTAGGCTGGATGGAGTGGTCACCAAATGGTGATTTTTTAAACTATTTTCTAACCAATAACGTCATGCCATGACAAGTCCCCACTCCACTCCCCATTTTGCACTCAATCACTAGCAATGGTCAAACACATGGAGAGTGATAAACAATTTTTTTTTTTTAAAAAAAAGATAAATTTGTGATTGGTTGGAAGGGGTTGGGACCCATTTATTCTCCCTCTCACCTCTCACCTCTCTCCTCTTCAAACACTCGATGAATGCTAACCAATTTTGTCCCTCACCATTCACCAAATTGCACTCACCGAAGGGGTGGCAATGGTTCCCCAATCAGTAAACCCCCTCCCCGCTCCACTCACTGAACCCACTCTGCCCACCCTTATATTCTCACACTGAGGTACTAAACTCAAATAAAAATATAAGTAACCTTGAAAAAATCAAAAGAAACCTAAAACTCAAAACAATATGAGAAAAAAATCACAAGTACCTCACATGTGATGTCCATCATGGACGGGTTTCATAAAACCTCAAAACAAAAAAATTAATCACTATATAGGAAAAAATTTTGAACATTGCAGAAAAACGATGAGCAAATTTCTTTTAGAACAAGAAAACAATTTGAATGAGAATTAGCTAAACCACTTGACATATCTTAAAACCCAATTTAAAGAGTATCTACGTTTGTGTTTATGATCATATATGGTGCAACTAAAGATCAACACAATGACACAATAGAAATAAAAACAAACCTTTAGTTGCGTTAATATGAAAGTAGTCTAATCCACTTGTAGAATTTATCGCCAACTTTAGTAGTTGTACACAATGTAAAGTAACATGTGCTTTGTACACCTTTCTAATTCCCCACATTCCAATAGTTGGTTCTTCAAAGATGCCTTGTATCGTAGAGTACACGAATGCTGAAATTATTGAGAATAACAAAACTTAAGTTTACAAAAAAATCACCTATTTCAATCAGTGTTATACATATTCAATTGATCAAGCCCAACTAAATTAATTAACTTGGTATATTTCATTATTAAAAAAAGCTTACAACTGCTGTTCGTTTTTTCAGAGGTAAAATGTCTGCAGTCTGCAGACCACATCTGCAGACATCTGCAGCTGAAGAGGTGGACCAAACCTATGGAGTCTGCAAGAAGACTGTTTGTTTTTTAACTTCTGCAATACATAAGTTTCATATTTTCATCACTAAAAAATTTGAACTTGTTGAACATTATATAAAGTTGAAGTATCAATCGAATCTACAAAAAAAATATAAAAAAAAAATAAAAAAAAAAAGCAAGCAAGCTTAAAGAACGCCATGTTTTGTATTGCAAAGTAATCCATGCGATTTGAAAATCCAAAGTATTCCTTTTTCAGCAGAGGCTTTACAAAATCCAGGATGTTCTTTTTGAAGAACAATAGATGTCTAGATGCCACAATGAACAATTACCAGTAACTTTTTTTTTATTTTATTTAATTCACATGACGTTTTATTTATCAAACAAAAACCCCCTGCTGTGGAGGTGCCGCTAAGAACTTAGGGCAAAATCAAGAAACAATGTCGCTAGATAGGAATCACGAAAAGTTAATAGGAATCAATGATGCAGTCTTCAGAATCGAAAAATTAAGCCAAAATCACGAAACAAAATTCACAAACGAAACAAACTAACCTGCTGTGGATGTGACGGCTGCTGTGGAGATCTCGATGGAGGTGTCGCTGCTGTGGAGGTGTCGCTGGAGGACGCTGCTGCTGGAGGTCGTTGTGGGGAAGAAGTGAAGCGGGTCGGCTGTGGAGTGGAGTATCTAGGGTTTTGATATGTGTTTCGAATTTTTTATTTTTTTTTAAATATAGTAATTTTCATTAAAATGACAAAGTAACAAATTACAAACAACTGACAGATAAACGAGCAACAAGCTGCGTCACAACCCTCTTTTGAAATAGAAGAGTTTAATTACAATGTTAGCCATCACAATAACTAGCAATAGCAGTTGATATGTGGGCCTCACTACACTTTAAAAATAAAAGAATAAAAAAAAGGGGACACTATTGGGAGCTTTAACCTATACAATGGGCTTTATTGGCATGGAGAATAAACTATAAAGCCTCTCGTTGATGTGGCATATACTTGACGTTGAGGTGGCGTAATAACTTTATTTTATACCATCCAACTTTACAATATATTGACACGTGTTTTATCATGACTTATGTTGTATAGTGTATTGCCACTTGTTATATCATGTGATGCAAGTTTTCAATGTACTTAGAAGTTGGAACCTATGTTGGTATTTTCATTATTTTGGGTGTTCAATCCAACAAAGTTAAGTAACTAATTAAGTGAACCTACTACTATGGGTCTATGACTCACAAAGATTCATATGAATGGATGTAAGGTTTATATACTCAGAAATACAAACTAATAAATTATGTCAAAATGTTTAAGTACATATATGATTGTTACTTGAAGAAAATAAAACTACAAGGAGGTGTTTAATTATGGAAAACTACTACTGCTAGCACTAATTAAACTGTAAAGGAAATTTAAATAATAAAAAGACGATTAAAACACAAAACTTATCTCGTAATTTGATTCGACTTATGAACGTTGACAATTATGATGCAGTAATCATTTTATTTAGATGACTTGTACCGATACTAGAAATTGAGCCGTTTGAACATCCGCTACATCTATATGTCCAACCATAAACCTTGCTCTGGTCTCTAAGTCTAATCTTGAGTCGGTATGATCTTAGCGTGCAAATTGCAATGCTAAAAGTGTCCGCTATAGCTAAACACATACGACGTTCATAATGTTTTACTAAATTTATGATTCTATAATTAGTCTAAATTCATGTATAAACACAAACCGTGACTTCAACATAAAAATTAAGGTTGAAGAACTTCATCATAAAAATTAACAAAATGATCAGTTTGATTATTAACAATCTAATATGTATCCCTAAAAGAGATTCAAAATTCAAAAACAATAAATCACACAAAGAAATAATTCAAGAATTGAATCTAACATATTTTGTTCACAAAAGAATTTTGAATTATTAAAATTAATTTAGCCAGACATTTACCTATATATTAATAACTCAACTAAATGAACAGTAACATATATGGATAAACAAATGGTACCGGGTACTGGTATCAAATTTACCAAACCGGATACATTTTCGGTACTGATTTCGTACCGACTTTTGACATTTTCGGTTCCGACTTTTGACATTTTCGGTACCGGTTTTTACTCTGAAATACTGGTATCGTACCGTTGTCGTACCATGTATATTCGGTACGGGTACCCACTTTTGGGGGTTTTCGGTACCGAGCTCATCCCTCACATTTGAGCTCATGTCACGTAGTAACGCAAGTAATTGCACCGTTTAGATTGATTTTCATACACGTGATAAGTAAATTGTATTTCGTTTGAATGAGGTTTTTATATACACAACTTCTTTTATTTTCTTTTTTGTCTTTTTCTATAATGAATGAATTGTAACATGTAAATTTAACTTGGATATTTAAATTATTGATAAGCAAATTGTATCAAATCCTGTAATCAAACCAGTATCGCATCAGTACCAAATTTACTATACCAAATCATTTTCAATACCAATTTGGTACCCACCTTTTGGTGTTTTCAGAATCGTTACTTTCAGTTCGACACCGGTCTAGCAGCATACCCGTATTTACTTATTTTTACCTTCAAATACCATACCGTATAGTACCGAGCATTTTCGGTGTCGGTACCTAATTTCGATTTTTTTCAGGATCGGTACTTTCGGTGCCATTACCGGTATCGAGCTCATCCATGTTTTAACGTGTTAGTAACGTCATGGCTAAACTGAAAAAAAAAACGAATTTCCAACGTGTAGAACGTGTGGGTCCTACTATTATATATTAGATTTTTTAAAATCGTTTTTAGGACGGAGTAACTATCGTTACCACATCATTTTTATCTATGTCTTGATATTTTGTATCCGCTTGCCGTTGTCGATACGTGTTTTACAGACATTGGATCCCCGCTGCAACGCGGGGTCAGAAAATCAACTAGTTACGTTAATAAATCGAACATAAAAATCAAAATAAGTACTTTTTTTAACGGCAAGGTGTCACAATTTTTTGGGTGCGAGACACCCCCCTCCCATCATTGGGGAGGCCCGTCATCCCTCTCCGACCAGACGTGAGTGTCTTAACCGTGCTTCAGTTGGCATCAGAGAGTGACCGGCGTCCAGGGAAAAATCCCAAAGGTGCCTCGCCCATCGTAGGGCTTGACTAGTTAAGGGCTGCCACAGAGGGGAATAAACCGCTTCAAGTGGGGATCGAACTCGGACACCATGGGTAAAACCCGGTTGCATCAATCAGTTGGACTGGAATCATTTGACGAGCCAACGATCAAGTGATGAAATACTTGCATTTCTCTTGAGAGATGCAAGTTCAACTCTTACTTGATGCAGAGTGAGACACTAGTGGACAATGATAGGAGACTCAGGGAAACCTGGGTTCGATCCTTGAACCAAACGAGTTTTACCAGTAATTTCACCGTCGTGCCTATAGGCGGGTGGGTTATCGGGTTTTTCCCGGAATTGGTGGTAAACTCGGGTCACTCTCGAAGTACTCAGTTAGGTCCAGTGGATGTCCCAAAAAATACTCGAAATTGATTCTGTTAGCCGTTAAAAAAAATACTTACGAAAAACTCCAAAAGAAATAATTCTTCTAGGAATAAAAACAAAAGTGTCACTAGATCCAGTGAATGTCCCAAAAATACTCGAAATTAATACGAAAAACTCCAAAAGAAATAAGGGCGGAGTGTATAATGCTCGGTGACATATGCGGTGAGTGGGAGTCACCGATCGGTGACCACCCCCACTTGATTGAGTTATGCGGTGAGTTGGAGAGAGTGAACAAAAATCGGTGATTGTTCACCGATGTGTTTGAGAGGAGAGGAGAGAGGGTCACTCAACCAATCAAGTTCTTTTTTATTAATTGAGGGGTGTTTAACCATACCTAGTGATTGAGTGTAAAATGGGAAGTAGAATTGAGAGTTGACATGGCGTAATATTATTGGGTAGAATCTCACTCAAACACCCTAGAGTGATTGACCATACCCTCCACCCTAATTCTTCTTGGAATAAAAACAAAAGTGTCAATAGTGGTTATACTTTGTTTTCTTGTTTCAGCCGCCGACCCAAATGTATATCATAATCCATGTGATGGTTTTTTGTTTAATTTGTAGATTAAAGCCAACAAAAAAATTTAGAAAAAAAAAACTTTGAATTTCTTTTAATCTCTTATGTTTGTGGAACTTCAAATCAACACTTCTCCCTTTTCAAGTGTTTAAAAACTTTGTCTATGCTAATGGATCACCACCCTATTAGTCGGACTATGTCTATGTAACACGGTCATAGTGACGAGAGGCATGAGCCTATGTGGCATCCTGGTAACCACGAATGTAACACCATGCCCGTGTTGCATGGTATGTTTCAATGGACGAGATAACGAGCGTGAGCCCACTTACGGTCTTACGGAAGGGAAGCTTTGGAGTTTTTTTTTTTTTGTTTGATAGTGTTTCATTCACTATTTAATATGTTTTTCTATAATATCTATTACTTTTCAATAAAAATATAAATACTTATTTATTTTCTTCTGAAGTTTCTGATATAAATTTTATTTAGGATCAAGTTAGTTTCAAAATAAGGTTTTTTTAGCCTCGTACGTGACTTTGACACATGCTTGGATCGGAAGCATTATGAAACATATTTACGCGATTCGACTACCTAGTGACAATGAGGACTTTAGGTTTATCTTTTTTCAATTTGAAGTGGTGTCTTTTTCTAGTTTTAATTAACACTAGTTTTTTTAAATAATATAAGCTTATAATAATATTATTTATATGGGTTAGGATATAATATGAAGTTTTTTTTGCTAGGAAGGCTAGGAAGTAATCTTGACTATCAATTGATTTAATCAAGGGCTAAGATTAAATGGGTGAAATTGAAGTTCCCCCCCCCCCCCATTTTTTAAACGCTAATAACTCTTTCATACGACATTATTTTTTTTTATAAAAATTGCACAAAAAAACGAACGTTTTTCTATCTTTAGTACGAGTATACTATTGCTATATTTTCGAAAAAAAAAATCGAAAACCCAGTTGCGTAAAACGCAATGGACAAAAAGCGTAAAAAATGACTTTTTTTCTAAAACGCAATGGATCAAAAACACAAAGAAATGTCTTATTTCTAAAACGCAATGGCCTAAAAACACAAAAGAAATTGTTCTTTCTAAAACGCAATGGACTGAAAAACACATAAAAATGTCTTTTACCTAAAACGCAATGGACTAAAAACACTTCAAAATGTGTTTTTCTAAAACGCAATGGACCAAAAAACACATAAAAATGTTTTTTTTTCTAAAACGCAATGGCCTAAAAACACTAAGGAAAGTGTTCTTTCTAAAACAAAATGGACTAAAAACACTTCAAAATGTTTTTCCTAAAACGCAATAGAAAAAAACACAAAATAAAGTGTTTTTTTCCTAAAACGCAATAGATAAAAAACACACAAAAATAGTTCTTTTGTAAAAAGCAATAGATATAAAACTCACAAAAAAGTGTTTTTTTTTTCATTTTTTTTATAACGCAATGGAAAAGAACATTCAAAAAAGTGTGTTTCAAAAAGCATTACAAAAAATGTGTTTTTTTTTTTCATTTGTATAACGCAATGGAAAAAATCCAAAAACGCATTACAAATAACAAATAAAAGATAGACTGTTATCCATCCGAGAATGTGTGTTTTAAAATTAGATAATCATTAAATTAAAAACAAATTTCCCAAATAACACAATACAAAAAAAATAGAACAGTGATATCTCTTCGAAAAGTCAAAAAACGCAATAAAGACAAACAAACAAACAAAATTATTAAAGTAATTGACCATTCATCTAAGGGCACACGGGGTGGTCCGTTATACCACCCCGATCACGCGTTAAAAACCAACGGAACACCGCCGCCAGCAATTTTACAACGCGTTATTTTTTGAACGCATCAAACATATCACGCGTTGAAGTTTGAAAAATTCGACCGTTTGTTTGATTTTTTGACCGTTTAAAAACGGTAACTTTCATTTAAAAAAAAAAAAAAAACCTTAACCATTTTATCAATTTATATATCACCATTTTACACACACCAATCTACATATTTTACACAATTTTTATATCTTTCTCAAATGGAATTCCCTACGGATTCGACGTTTCCGATCTCTAGCGATAGCGATACCGAGTCGTCTTCCGACAACGAGACGCTAAAATATTTTGTGTCGGTGTATAACGAGCTTGATGCCGAGTCGTCCCGCCCAAAGAAGAAGATGGTCGACCGTGATCGTATACGTGCCAACGAAGTTTTGATGAACGATTATTTTGTGGAAAATCCGCTCTACAATGCCGAAACGTTTAGAGATCGGTTTCGTTTACCCAAAGAATTATTTTTAAAGATTGTTGGAGACATCGAAGCAAGCGAGGAATGGTTTCAAGAAGGTTACGATGCGAGGGGCAAAGCAAGTTTCACGCCGATACAAAAATGCACGTCCGCCATTCGCCAACTAGCGACAGGTAACCCTCCCGATCAATATGATGAATACCTAGCTATGTCGGAAAGAACTTCACGTGAATGTTTGCAATTTTTTTGCAACGCGGTCATTAAGTTGTATGCTAACGAGTTTTTACGTAAACCGACGAGCCACGACATCTCACGTATTTACGCCGCACACGAGGCTAGATGGCATTTTCCCGGGATGCTCGGTAGCATCGATTGTACACATATCGAGTGGAAAAATTGTCCAAGAGAGTTGCGAGGGGCGTATGTTAGGGGAGACATCAAAAGACCAACCATCATACTAGAAGCGGTGGCGTCGAATGATTTATGGATTTGGCATTCGTATTTCGGTGTTCCAGGTTCAAACAACGACATCAATGTGTTGCACACGTCGCCGTTGTTCCAAAGCGTAACGGATGGTACCGCACCTTCCGCTCCTTTCTATGTTAACGGTCGACATTACAGACGAGGCTTTTATCTTGTGGATGGTATCTACCCGTCTTGGTCTGTTTTTGTGAAAGCTCCCTCATTTCCTGTCGAGGCTAAAGAAAAGGCGTTCAAAAAATTGCAAGAATCGGCAAGAAAAGATGTTGAGAGGACATTTGGTGTTTTAAAGGGTAGATGGGGTATACTACACCGACCGGTTCGTGCGAAGAGCAAGAAATCAATACATAGCATAGTGTATGCATGTATCATATTGCACAATATGCTGATCAAAGAAGACGGACGTGCAATATCCCCGGATTGGGTGCCGGATCCTCCTACACAAGTTCAAGTTCCACAAGATATCCATCTACAATTGCGTAACGAAGATACTCACTTTCGGTTAAGATTCGATTTAATCGAACTAGTAGGTTCTCTAGGTTTGGTGTTTGATGATTCGGACGAGGAGTAGGTTTTTTTTTTTTAAATTGTATGTTTCTAGTATGTTAAATTGAAGTAGTATGTTTTAAATTTAATGAAATTTTTAATTTTAGTGTTTTATTGTTAATTTATAAATTTGTTTTTAAATAAAATTTAAAATTTCTAATTTTAAAATGAAAATTAAAAAAATTTGGGAGTGATAGAATTCCATCACTAGTGATACCACCCCGCCTACATTTCTATCACTAGTGATAGAAATTTGGTTGATGACATGGCATGATATGATTGGACAATGGGAGTGATAGTTTCTATCACTAGTGAACCACACGAACTAGTAGCTCATTAGCCATGCTCTCTTTGCCTTTCATAATCAGGTCCCACAACTCCAGCAACTTTGTCTTTATGTCCACCACAACTAGATTGAAGTGTCCATCACCAATCACGGGAACAAAGAACTAATAATAAGAAAAAAAAAACATTAGAATCAACCTTTGCATAATATTCATTGATAGGCATGTAAACGAACCGAACGAACACGAACAAAGGCATGTTCGTGTTTGTTCATTTAACGTCGGTTAGTCCGTTTAAGGTGTAAAAATCGATGCTTTAAACAGTTTTTCTCAGATCTAGCACTTGGTGAGCCGAAATCATCAAGATCTCTAACTTGGGAAGCCAAAGCTTAGTCCAATATACTCGTTTAAGTGTAGATCTGAGTGAAAATAAGAAGTTTTATGGAAAAAGATGAAGTTTTCATAAACAGAGTTTTAGATGAAATCAAAGGTAAAACCTTGTGAAAATCGTAGTGGAAAACGTTGTGTTGTGCTTAAAACAAGATGTTCTTACTTGGAAAATCAGAGAAACGAGGGTTTGGGAGTTATGGTGCGAAGTGGCAGCAAGAGGTGAGTGAAGGGAGGCGTTGGGTATTTATAGGAGAAGAGAAAACGAGTTGTTGGAGGGCAAGTTCGGCCGAAATAGGCACAAGTTTGGACGAAATGGGTTAAGTTCGGTGGAAGTGGGCATTTGGCTGCCCAACTTCGGCCGAAGTTGGTCATTATCTGGGCTGCCCCACTTCGTGCGAAGTGGGAATGGTCCAGTTCGGCCGAACTTGGCCTGGGGCCAAGTTTGGTTTTCCCAATTTGTTCGTTTGCAGATCGTTCTGTGTTTTATTCAAGTACCTCACATGTGATGTCCATCATGGACGGGTTTCATAAAACCTCAAAACGAAAAAATTAATCACTATATAGGAAAATTTTTTGAACATTGCAGAAAAACGATGAGCAAATTTCTTTTAGAACAAGAAAACCATTTGAATGAGAATTAGCTAAACCACTTGACATATCTTAAATTTAAAGAGTATCTAGGTTTGTGTTTATGATCATATATGGTACAACTAAAGATCAACACAATGACACATTAGAAATAAAAACAAACCTTTCGTTGCGTTATTATGAAAGTAGTCTAATCCACTTGTAGAATTTATCGCCAACTTTAGTAGTTGTACACAATGTAAAGTAACATGTGCTTTGTACACCTTTCTAATTCCCCACATTCCAATAGTTGGTTCTTCAAAGATGCCTTGTATCGTAGAGTACACGAATGCTGAAATTATTGAGAATAACAAAACTTAAGTTTACAAAAAAATCACCTATTTCAATCAGTGTTATACATATTCAATTGTTCAAGCCCAACTAAATTAATTAAATTGGTATATTTCATTATTAAAAAGAGCTTACAACTAAAACTTGCTTAAACATTTTTTCTTATTTAGGGATGTTCAATTTTACAAACTAAAACTATAATTGCCAAATTAGAACATGTCAAACCTAACACATATCGAATTCATTAAGCCTAACCAATTCATTTGACCAAACAGAATGAAATACAGATGGTTTAATGATTATAAAAAAGAAAACCATCTGATAAAAGATATATCTAAATCGAAAACCAAACCATAACCTAGAATAACAGTGTTTAAAAAAGGGCCAAAATTTTGAATTTGCAACCGAAATAGTAAAGTCACATATTTAACTTTATGTGAGCCATGAGAACAAAGCTTATTTTAAGCAACAAAGAGGGAAACTGACCATTGACTGCTAGTCGGCGCCACGGCGGAAGAGAGTAGACCGGTGGGTTAATGGGTGGGAAAATTTGGGTATAGTTGGATTCTATAGGTATAAGAGAAATAATTTAGTTTTTTTTTTAATGGATAGTTTAGTTGGGTTGGGTTGTGAAGTGTTGTAAGAATCGCTAGGCGCTAGTCGGGCGGTGGGGTACCGACTAGCGATTAATCGGGATTAATAGGGATTAATCGGAATTAATCAGATTGAGACTTTTATATGTAATTTTTAGTTACATATATACACACACATTTTTATATGTTGTTTTTTATAGTAGACATGTTATAACCCCTCACTAACCCATTTTTATACGTAATTGGAAGGAATTTATATGGTTTGGTCAAAATTTGACCGGCATCTAGCCAAAATTTGGCCAAAATAGGATCGCCATTGACTGCCTAGCTATTAATCGGCCATTAATCGGTGAACCTCGGATTAGTGATTAATCGGCGACTAATCGGTGACTAGTCGGGATTTTTACAACCATGGTTGTGAATGAGAGTAATTTAATGGAACTCAAGGTTGGTTGGTGGAGGTTAGGTTTCTCTATTATTATATAACGGATGACCCTGACCGGGTATTGAAAAAACATGTGGACATTAGTAAAAATGAGTTGTCACGCACTGGAATCAAACAAAATCTATCATCATATATCAGTGTTTCAGACAGAACTGAAAACTACATCAGTTTCAAGGCTGAATCACTACAAATTCACATCACGAGTAAGTTGCATAACTACAGATGAATTCACCAAAAATCATCCTATCAAAATCACTAAACCCATATCAACAGTGGCAAGAATCCATACCATATCAACAGTTGCAAGAAGCCATACCATATCAACACTTGCAAAAATCCATACCATGTCAACTGTTGCAAAAATCCAAACCATTCAACTGTTGCAAAAATCCATATCAAGCGTTTGGAAGCTAATTTCGATGAACAGTGATACCAGTCTGTTCCCCAGATTCTGCTGCGAGCTTTCTGAAGAGATTCTGCTGCGAGCTTTCTGAAGAAAATCAAGTCGTCGTCCTCAGCCAGCTCTACATCTCGGACTCCATCCGAGTAGGAAAGATGGAATCCGCCAATCACCAGTCCGAATCTAGATGCAATTCGCTCGTTCAGGAACTGGATTCCCAGATTGGGAGGGAAATCCAATCTTATACACCTCGTCTAATGGGTTATCGGGATATTAACGAATTGCTTTTCTCCTTGCTCCCCTTGAATAATGTTTGAAGACAAAAAAACATTGTAAGTTTTTTAATATTATTATTATTATTATTATTATTATTATTATTATTATTACTATTATTATTATTATAGAAATTAATAGGAATAAACAACTTATTACCTTCTTGACGTTTCGAACTTTCCATCGAATAGCCTTCATCAGTTGTGGCACGTTTCGTTTTTCCAAAACCTCCAAAACAGTTTAACATATCAACATGTTTTTTTGAGCTCGACCTAACAATTTCATCAACAGTTCTTTTTGCGCTCGACCTTCTAGCTTTTGCATTTTTATAATCATTTGGACCCCTACATGTATGATAATAATCGGACGCCATCGCCAAGATCAACACAATGACACATTAGAAATAAAAACAAACCTTCCGTTGCGTTATTATGAAAGTAGTCTAATCCACTTGTAGAATTTATCGCCAACTTTAGTAGTTGTACACAATGTAAAGTAACATGTGCTTTGTACACCTTTCTAATTCCCCACATTCCAATAGTTGGTTCTTCAAAGATGCCTTGTATCGTAGAGTACACGAATGCTGAAATTATTGAGAATAACAAAACTTAAGTTTACAAAAAAATCACCTATTTCAATCAGTGTTATACATATTCAATTGTTCAAGCCCAACTAAATTAATTAAATAGAGCTTACAACTAAAACTTGCTTAAACATTTTTTACCATCTTGCCAATCACCTAATCATAACCACTGAACCATTAAAACATTGAGATAAAAAAAAGTTGAGATCACTATGTTTAAATCCCAATTGGCAGATTCCATTTCACAGATCATGAATTTCACCTAATCTGTTTGTTTATTATCACTGCCCAAACAACAAACAACCTGTTCCAATGATTCACTTTCAAACAATTGCCATCAAAAAACAAATTTGCACACACTCAACCAAAGTGTTCTAAGTTCTCCCCCAATCCCAAATCAACACAACCAAAGTTATCACCGAAACTAAAATGCGAGGAGACGAAGAATTACTTGGGCCAAGATCTGACGCCGAGTCCGGTGAGCTTCGATTCCGAAGGGTACATACATAAAAAATAAAACTTAATGGTAGTGTAAAAAGTGAGGGACGCCATGTTTTGAAAACAACCACTTTGGACAAAACCAGTCAATTTTAAAGTTAAAGGAAACCGTCTGCAATTTGGTACATACATAAAAAATAAAACTTATAATTTTGACAAGAAAACCATCTGATAAAAGATATATCTAAACCGAAAACCAAACCATAACCTAGAATAACAGTGTTTAAAAAAGGGCGAAAATTTTGAATTTGCAACCGAAATAGTAAAGTCACATATTTAACTTTATGTGAGCCATGAGGACAAAGTTTATTTTAAGCAACAAAGAGGGAAACTGACCATTGACTGCTAGATCGGCGCCACGGCGGAAGAGAGTAGACCGGTGGGTGGTCGCTGACGGTTAAGTGCGGATCAAAAAACGGTGGGTAATTCGAAAGGTTTTGGGGGTTGCTGGGGTTTGTGAAAAAGGAGTTTATGCCCGTATATAAGACTATGGGGTATGGGGCGTGGGTTAGAGAGAAACGCCCAAGTCACCACCCCGGGTGGGCTTGGGTTTGGGCGTGGCCCCTTGGGCGGGAGTTTAAGGCCGGGCGTGGGGCATGCTAGCGATCCTATGTGGCCGGCTCTTATTGGCTTGTTGGCTAGGGCATAGTGGGTCATGTTTAGATTTTTTTTTAATACACCTGGCCAAGCCACGCCCCGCCATACCCCACAGACACGTCACTCACCAGCGGGGGGGCTCGAACTCCACGTGTCAACCCATGCCCCAAACCCCCGCCCCACCATACCCTATGGTCTAAGCAGCAAGAATATATGTTTTAGTTTTTGTTTTAAGATTTGCTTTGATATTTCGATAGTGAGTTAATTAATTAATAATAATAAAAATAAAGTATATGTAATTATTCCATATATAAATTAGTAAGTTTTTTGTGCATTAGCACTTGTAATTTATGCTTGGGGAGTTTTTCAAAAAAAAAAACTTACTTTTCCACTTTCAACTTAAAAGTTTTATTTTTTACGTTTTAACCCCTTTTAATTTTTTTTACTTTTAACTCAAAGTTTTCAATCTTTTATAATTTAACACAACACTTTGTTATTAAAACTTTGCTCCCCCATACTTTTTATCTTTCGCAAGTTTTTCGTTTTACGTTCGTTCTAAATTTTGCGAGTTAACATGTCGTAATGTGCATGCGAGGTTCAACGTTTTTGCTCTATTTTTTTCATATTTGACATACCCGTCGCAACGCATCCATTTTCCCCTTTTGAAAAGCTCGCCGCAACGGGCGGGTCGTAGATCAACTAAATTATTATTTTCTGCGTTTTACGTTTCTGCTTAATTTATTCGCATTAAGACACTGTAACGGGTGTGCGTGGTTCAACGATTTTAGTCTCTTTTTCGTTCTGTGTAATGTTTACCATTTTATCTATTTTATTTTTACGATATTGAGAGTCGATGTCGTTGTGGCATTGGTGCTACTTGGCACGGTTTTACGAACGTTTTTAACCTATTAATTTTTTTACTAATATTTTCTTTCGGTTTACCCCTATTCTTCCTTTACTTAAAAACTATTTTTTATGTGCAAATTTTTTGTACGGTTATGTATAAATATGATTTGTTCTATTTTCCGACGTAAACTTTTTTTATTGACAAGTCGGGTCAAATATAATACATTTTCGTTTAAAGAAACAATTTTACGTGCATATTTTTACGTACGTTTTAGTATCAATTCAAGTTGTTCTACGTTTTGACGTTAACTTTTTTGAGAAATTATTTAGGTCAAATATAATATGTTTTTGTGTTTATTTTATGTATGTTTCGTAAAGTTTGTTTCGAACCGAGTGGAGACAAATTATGGTTTCTTTTTCTCCCTTTTTTCGAAAGCTCTAATTGACCCCTTTCGATTACATGTGCATATTTTCCTTCATACCTGTTACGTTTTCTATGTATGAGTTGGGTCACATATAATACGTTATGATTGTTCGATATGAATTCAATTACTTTACGTTTGATCCAATCACAATGTTTATAAATGTTACACTGACTTCAACTGGATATATCGAAATGTGTGTTTTCATATGGTTAATGCATCATATAACGTTTGGACTAATCCTTTCAATATTTATGTTGTACCCGCGCCACAAAGCGGGCGGATCTTAACCCTAGTTCATATGAGTTTACATTTGATATGAACATGAATATAGTTTTTAAATTTTTAATAGTGTTCACATAAAAAATTTTAACTTCATATATATAATTTGAATAAAAAACATACTTATATAATATACTAGTGGGAATGTACACGCGTTGCCGCGGGTACCTTATGTTTTTTAGCCCACGTTGCATGACGAGTTTCACATAGTTTATCTTTAATACCAACTAGAATCAGCACCCGCCGCATTTGCGGCGGGGTTCATACAACATCGCGACAGGGTTCTTACAATATCAATATCTTAGTTAACAACTTGACATCATACATGAGCCAGATGGCATGGTTTAGTAACAACTTAACATAATACATGAGCTAGATCCACACACAACCGAGAGACCCACTTTCTTGCAAGTTAAATGAATGAATATTGTCTTCATATGCAGTCATTTAAAAGAAGTAAAGCGAGGTCAAACTTACTGTTTTAACCTTCTGTTCTTCAGTTATTGTTTTATTCAATCAGGTTGTCTAACTTGTACTCTGTCAAACAAAACTTGTGCACTAATTGAGTTATCTATGCAGGGCTGCCTATCTATGCAGTAAGAATAATAAAATACAAAACGAAAAAAACTAAATTTAAGAACAAACTTACCAAGAGTATTAAAAAAATTTCATCAAATGCTTAATTATTTAATCCGTACAATTACAAATGATGAAACTACTACAAAAGTGGGAATCAAATTAAAATTCGAAACAAAAAATATAATATTTCATCACTTGATGTTTCTTCTTCGTTATTTTAACAAATCTATTGCAATTGCTAACTATGTAGTAGTCAACTTTGCCAAATCAATGTGCTTTTCCTACTTGCATCTGTATGAACAACTCCACAAGCTTCTTGTACAACCATCTAATGTTGGTCACATTGGTTCACGTTTTTCTAATATCTTTCAAGTTTCGCTAAACAAAAGCCAAAAAGTAAAAAATAATAAAAGGGGCATTCCGTCTAATGAGCTTTTTGACCAATCTTCTCATATTTTCTTCTGGGTTGATACCTTGAACTTTAACATGTTGGGAGTCTCTTAGAATATATAAGATCACAGTCTATAAAATAATGTAAAAAAAACATAGAATATAATATTTTTATTAGCACTTCACAACCATTTTAAACTCTTTAATAAACACCTTCACTAACCTTTCCTCTAGGTAAATACTTGATGTAGCGTGTGTTACGATAACGAAGAGCAAAACATGTTGATTCTGCGAATATCCGTGTTGATCTTCTCCGAACCCCCAAAATTCAATCCAAAGGGCACAGAATTTGAAGCGAAATTTGAGTAATTTCGAAATTCAAGTCTGATCTTTCAACTTACAAAAGAAACATATAAATAATGACAGAAATTCGAAATGGGCCACAAAAAGGCCATGGGCCAAACACAAACCCAAAAACAAAATGCCCAAAACACCGAAAAAAACATAAAAAGGTAAATAACTAATAGAAATAAGCGTTTTTTGGCCCGGACGATGACCCAAACCGTCGTAGGCGTTTGCAGCAAGATGGAGCTCGTTCTCACGATCGTTTCACCTGGTCGCACGCCCAAAACGGACCCCTCTAACCCAAGTTAGAGCCATTTTAGTGAATCCCTTTTGTCACACGATCTTGGGCCTCCAAATACAAGATGGCCCGCTCCTCCACACTTGGACCCGCATCAATCCTCCACTTCCAGTAGAAATCAAAAGCCCTAATACCATGATAAAACTTAAATTATCAAAAAGAATGTAACATATATTACTGGCCATGAGAGAGTCAAGAGAGTTGAATATTATTCAAATCAAATATCTTACTTAGAGCCTCCATCATCAACCGCTGTAGTCTGGTTGCCGGATTTCATCTCCACGGCCGGCAGCAAGCACCGAAGCCTGCAAGAGAGCAGAGAAAGAAAGTATGAGAGAGAGATAGAGAGAGTATTGTTTGATGGCTATGAGAGAGTCAAAAGGGTAGATAAAGCAAGAGTGAGAGAATGGGAGAGAGTATTGAGATGCCAACCTGCAAAGTGAAAAGACCTTGTGATGGCTATTTGTAAAAGAATCCCAATGTTGTGGCAAAATTTGAAAGACACACGTGTGTTAAGAGGTGAGTCACGATGGTACCAGCATATAAAAAAGCTAAAGCATAACGTACAACCAAGTAATGCCTAAATGTGTTACTAATTTATAATATATATTTCGCTAAAACAACTAATATAGCAATTCACAAAGAGCAATCCTATTGCACGTTGTCTCATCTTTGCTTCATGTTCTGACTTTGAGAAGTGAATTAAAGCTACATAAACACCAATAGGAGTTCCACATGCATATTAGAGTTAAAACAGTTGGAAAAAAGGTAATATCCACAAGAAACCCAACGATTTTACTTCGCCAATAATGTTACTTACCGCCATCGGTTCGTTAGCGAAAACATACTTGTTCCGAGCTCTCCAAAGACTTCAGCAGCTAATTAAAATCACCACCTGCACCATCTTTTTCTTCGTCTCGCTCCCCGGAATGTACTTGTGAACTTGTAGCAGATCGCTTGTCGAGAAGGCGTATATTTGGGGTATGTTACACCATCTGGAGACCTCCTGCCACACTAAAGTCGCAACCAAACAACTCGTGAATAGGTGATCCACGGTTTCCTCTTCCGACTAACACAAATAACAAGCTAAAGGCCCATGAATAATATCTCTTTTTATCAAGGCGTCTGAGGTGGGGAGGCGACAAAGAATAGTTCTCCATCCAAATGTATTTATCTTCAACGGGTTGCGGAACCCGCGAGCTCCATTCCAGAATTTTATTACTCTGAACCAGGTCAGGGTGATGTAATCATTTTTTAACTGACGCTACCGTAAAGACAGTGTTGTTATCTCCCTACCACCTGCACACATCTGACCCGTTCTTAAAATTATATAAGAGCATTCACAATAAGAACCATTAAAAACACCTAAAAACATGTCAAGTCAGCTGCCACATCAGAAAAACGCACACCCTTCAAAAACATCAAAAACCCACCAAATAAGAAAACACAAAAACACTTAAAAACATTGCCACATCATCACCACATTTTACATTTAATTTTAATTACCTATTTATATATATATATATATGTGTGTGTGTGTGTGTGTATATAGAGAGAGAAAGACACCCAACCCCATTTAGCCCCACCCACTGCCACTTTCTTTCATTTTTTCTTGTATGTGAAGAAGAATGCATGATAAAAAATGGAACTCACAAACACAACCCACAATAGTAAAAATGGATATAAATGCCACATCACCCTCTAAAAACAATAAAAAATTAGCTATTGGTGATGCTCTAAGGAGATTGCAGACTTCAAGTTCTCCAAGTCCGACCCCGCCCCATCCTGTGGCTCCTCTCCTCTCCAATCCCAACTAAAATATAGTTGGTCTACTTAGTTGTAAATTAATATCAACGTAACTGTCAACCCAAAAACAAATGCATATCTTTATATGTTAAGTATGCAGTCACCAAGTTCTCATGCACCAAAATAAGTAAGAACTTAATAAAAGTAAATACCTGCCAAGAAAGAAACCTATAACTGAAAAGAAAAAAACAACACAAACAAAGCTGCATACAACTTATGTGTAGAGTTTATTGACACCACTTAAGGGAAGCCGAAAAAAGGACATACAGGTTAGAACAACCCCCAAAAGCTTTATTTTTTATTTTCATTAATTATAGAAAAATAAAATGTTTTCCTAGCTGATTTCTTCTTCCTTGAATCAAATTAGAAGTTACATGAAAGTTACCAAAATACCAAGTATGCTACAAAAATATAATTACAAAACCAAAAATGCTACATAGTTACCTAATTCACGGTTCGCTCTGGTACGGGTACACAATTCGTTAGAGATGTTGTATTCGGTATGAAGGGGGGGGTTCATTTTGGTACTATCCAGTGGATTATGCTTAATCACGGGCGGACCCACCCTTTGGCTAAGGTGGGCGGCCGCACCCCTTGAAAAATAAAAGAATTTAGTGTGTATTTTAGGGGAAAAAACCAGACCGCACCCTTTGAAAATATGGTTGAACACCTTATTCGCACCCTCAGCAAATAATTTATGGGTCCGCAACTGTGCTTAACGAATAAAGTTTCATAAATATATATATATAGAGGAAGGTTAACGTACATTACGGCTTAACGTACATTACGGCTTAATATACATCACGTATGACATGTAATTACGCACGTTCATTTTAAAATCACGCACGTTATAACTCAAAAATCCAAAATCACGCATGTTGAAACACAATAATCATGCATATTGAAAACATTAATCACACATGTTATAGAACAAATCACGCACGTTGTCGTACGTGAAGTACGTTAAGCCGTAATGTGCGATATACTTTATATATATAGGGTAGGGTTCATGATTGAACAATGATGTTTTTGTGAACAAAATGAACTTATCTTGACCATTGATTTTGTAGATCCATATTTTTTCTTTAGTGGCAAGATGGTAATTATTTTTTATAACGTCCATGTGTTTTAATAGACATAAGGGTATAATTGTATTTTCCTCTCTCTAATTAATTAATTGTTTTTTTCTCTCTCCTAATTTCTCTTTCCAGTTTAAAGAACATTTAATCACATTCTTTACACTTTTTTTTCTCTCACCAATTACCTAACTTGATAATTTTAAAAAATACAAACATTATCAAATATTGTTCCATTAAAACATAATTAAAAATATTTAATTACATTCTCTATACATATATGTAATATATGTATTCATATTTTAGAAAATTATGTACAAACATGTACATGTACATTCATAATATACCTCTAACTACAAGTTAATGATATCTTTGTTCAGCAATGTACATGCGTGTATAACAAAGACCTGAGATGGTTATTTGGCATTGTACATATGTGTATATATTCTTATAAATTATAAAATCAAGCAAGTTACATATACATATTTGTAACATACACATATGAATCTTAATGATATACATATGTGTATAATAAGTTTTTAAGATGGTTGTTCGGCACTGTACATATGTGTATAACAAGCATCTGATATGGTTTTTCAGCATTATACAAATGTGTATAACAAGTATTTGAGATAGTTGTTCACAAATCATTAAAAAATGTTTCTGGGAGAATTATGATTTAAGAAAAAAAATGTTCTTGAAAAAAACCACTAGTAGTACAAATAAAATCGGAAACCAGTCTAGGAAAACCACAAAAAAAATGTTTACTTAAAAAAACTACCACAAAATTGTCTAACATCAGGAAGAAAACTGGTTTTCAAATCGCCGTGTTCTTAATTCCCTTGGTTCACAATCTTCTAGCCTTCATCTTCTCTTCTCTGACACCAGAAACATCACTTGCTACCTTTACTTCAAATCAATTAAAACAGGGACAATTGTTGGTTAACAAAATAAAAGATAACAATCCTAAAAAAACTTATAATAACATGAAAAACTAACAATTGATGCATCGTATGTTCATTGCAATCCACTTACTCATATTATCTCAAATATAAATTGTAGTACCCATTTAACAAATAAGGACCAACTACATACAAGAATAATTTGTTGCAATTCATTCGAAACTCTAGAAACATGTGATGATGCGATCACTATTGATTAACACATTTTTGTGTTTTGCCATAAGAACTTACAACAATCGTAAAAACAAATCATCTTTTTCCTTGTATTTGATTTTGTAACTAATTTAGAGATGAAATTCGATATTTAGGAATAAAGTTAATATTTTGATTTATATTATTGTAGTTACCATAAATAAGTCCATGTTAAATTACATTATCACCCTTTAGAATAATTTAAATATTAATAAAGTCTAAATAAGATGTGTGGCTAGGATTAGTTCACAAGGTTCACAACCAAGGATGTTGTTCACTCATGATCCCTATCCTATATATATATATATACATTTTACTCTAAAAAAAGTAACCTTTGAGGAACAGAGTTCGCCTCTCTCTCTCGCATCCCATGATTCTTTGGCTTTATCTCTTGTTTTCTGAAACATAATAAAGCAAATTGTTACATTATCTTGATCCTAAAAATCAAATACGGGTCAAGTTGACCTTGACCTGCTCTCACAGAGAGACACGACCATGTTTGACCTGATCTGGTATATTCAACTATAAAGATTAACCCAACAACATTGGCAACAATACTGATTAAGTAACCAAATTCCATCAAAACCAAGCAACTTGCAAACGCCATTTCAAGTTGACTTGTAATCATTTTCATTCTTCATTTAAAGTACTTATGAGAAATAACATTACAAATCTAATAAACTTTCATTATGAATAATGTCATTGCGATTATACTTACCAACATATTAACTGAACATAATAGGCGTGATATGCTGCCTTTTTGCCTGTACCTTTCCTCATAGTTCAGCAATTCTGCCCATGCGCTTAGTACGGCTATATGTACTGTGATTCCGGGCAACAACGATTCCAGCGGAGACCTCATCACCGGCACACCTTTAAAAGTCTTAAACACAATATCCCTAATATTAAAAGTATGTGTTGTCAAGATTAGACGTGTTTAAATATGCTAAATTTTTTTTATTATTTTTAACATCATACTTAATGAGCTAAACTAAAAAACATGGAATATGATGTTAAAATCAATTGTGTTTGTAACAACATAATTTATGATCATCCGGTAAAAAGTCAACTGTGTTATAATACTTTCTAACCAATCAGTTAGAATCTTTGTGTTTTAACATCTTTTTCATATGCTTGGAATATAAAGGACAATTTTGCATATCACATTTGTAACAACCCGACTTTTCGGATCGTTACCTGTCGCTGTCATTTCTTTTGTAAACGTTTGTACTCTTGGGATTCGATTAACACAATGGGTTAAACTATATTTTCAATGCATTTTTTGTTGGAAATTTTGTGAAAATTGCATTTTCACAAATATAGGAAAAATGATTTTTTCTATTTTGGACTAGAAATAAATATAAGAAAATGAGGGAGTTTTATATATTTATTTGTGGGTTTGTGTTCTATATGGGAAGAGCTTCACAACGAACTAACCCACGTCCAAAACGGAGCTAAGATGAATAAGATATCGATGCTCAAATTTTGGTGTTTGAAACATTGAATGCTAAAACAAAATGGAAAGTAGCATCTTGTCCCACATAGGAGGAGAGATGAAACTTAAATGGGTATTTAAGTGGGAACTCTCCATCCTTAGTGTTTCATGGAAGCACACACTAAGTGTACTCGCGAAGGGTGCTCCCTAATTCGCACTCGCGCGCGTGGCGTGGGCGATGAGGCGCAATGTGGCGCTTTGAAGGCACACTTTGCACTTCGCATCGCCGCTTGAGAGCCGCCTTTGTATTTTTTACCGCGTGCGCGTGGTGGAACACAAGGGCTGCAAGGACCAGGTGGTTGATGACGTGGCATGCAGGCGCATGACCCAGGTGGGTCCGCGCACAGTGGCGCATGACGTGGCAGTCTAGCACGTCCGCGCGCGAGTACACGTGGCATGAAGGCGCGTGGTTGCGCGCATGGAGCACGGGCCCTAATGTGACGTGCGCGACGCACTAGAGTGAGCCAATACGGCCTGACTGTGTGGCGTGCTCGTATAAGCTCACAGGTGACGGCGCGCAGGCGTGCATGGACCTGAGCCAAAATGGTGCACGCTCGCATGAGCCTGCAAACCTGCACGCGCGCACCAGTGTGTCTTGCGCGCGCGTGCGCAGAAGCTTCCAGTATTTAATGACTAAGCAGTTTCAGTTCAACATTCGAAACTCACGAGTCAACGGTTTTGACTGAGAATTAAATGACGTATTAAATTGCACTGAAAACATTTAATGCAATTTAATCATCTCCTTTAATTCGTTTTTGGCTGTTTTGAATCAGGGTCTGTATAAATACAACATCATACCCAGCTGCAGAAGATACCAGCAACTACGCAGCATATGCAAACAATTCTCTGCAATCTTCTGATCTTATTCTTGTTTTCTTCAATGTAGCCTTCGGGTTGTAGGCCAGCTCTGGCAGTACTACTGCTCCGGTTGTTGTACCCTGGGAAACAAAATGAGTACTCCTGGGAGACTCGGAATTTGTTTTAAGGGAAGCGTGTTGAACACGTGAGTCAGCCATCTTGTATTTCTGTTTCTTCTCCATTTCTTGTATTTGTTGATTTTAGTAGTAAAAGTAATTTAGATTTCCAGCTTTCTTTATTTCTGTATTGTAATCTTATAATAAAATTTGTTTGATTTTATTTATTTACGCGAACGGTTTCTACATTTTTTACCGCATAATACAACATTATTTTACAACGCTTACTTAATCACGATTAACGCATTTTAAACGCTATAACGCTTACTACTTAACGCATTTTATCGCATTTTACATCGTTTGTTTAGACTAAACGCTATCGCGCCGCAAACTCAACGCAGACTCGAAACGCGAATTTAATTATGTTATGTGTGTTATTTGTATGATTACTTGTTTGGAATGTTATGTGGTTATCAACGCAACGCATATACGCTTATACGCTCACTCGCAACTCGATTAAACGCAACGCTTAACAAACGAACCAAAGTTGGAAAAACTAACTCGCGTAAACGCGGCTGTCCGAATGGCCTTCCATTCGAATGGACATCCGCCCGGATGACCATCCGACCAGATGGGGCCATCCGAACACTGCCGATCGCCACCGACTTAACCCTTCGCCGTACACCCTCGTTCTCAGACTTTGACACTCTCATCCGCTCCCCAAGACTCTGTCGCGATTCATGGCCAAATTGTAAGCTTTTTCTCTCAAATGTTAGTTAATCTTCATCTCTAATCACTTCTACACCATCTTCTTCATCAAAATCACATGCACTCACTAACTTTTCTTCCCGAAATCACTTATTTGGACCTCTTGAAGGTGGATTCCACTCGTTTGCTTAGGCAAACTGTTGTGGAAGCATCATTTAATCGATATTGGTTCAAGATCTGATTTCCACACTTTTCAACCTAGTTATGAAAGGATTTCAACACTTTTCATCTGTTTTCAACTTTTCTTTGGTTTCTATACAATATCGATGGAATCTGGACTCAATCAGACTCTCGACTCGTTCCTTAGTCGAGAACCGGCTTGAAAACGAATTTCCACCAGAGAGATGGACCGATTAACTGGTCAAACATGAAATTTCATCAAGAACAACACGTCTGTCCGAATGGGCTAGGGCCCATCCGACCGAATGAACTGGACTTGGTGTTTTCCCGTTGTTTGGCACGTCGTCACGCCGTCTCCGTTAAACTTAAAACTTTTACTTAGAAAATTTTACATAAACTTCAAATACAGATCACTCGCTCAAATGGCCATCCGTCCGGATGACCTGGCCATTATAATCTCCATTGTTTAAACGTTTTTAACTAAACTCGAATTTTAACGATTTACAAACAACCACAGCCTATCCGAATGGCCATCCGTTCGGATAGACTGTTGAACACTTATTCCATCCGACTTTCTGTTTACGACCATTCAGCCCTGAGGAAGACTTATGCTTCTGTTTCCGTGCACAGGCTGACCCGACGCGCTCCCTTCAATCCAATCGAGATTGTGTTTACTAGCTAAACACACATTGTGAGTATACTCGAACCCATTTTTCGTTTAACGCACTTGTGGGTGTTACATACGTTCTATATCAAAACACAACACACAACGCAAACACTTTATGAACGCTAACCGCTCCCGCATGCTATACGTGATTTGTTGAATGATTGTTACTATGCTTATACAGTGTTACACTAGACCGCCTCTAGCAACGATAGTACTATAGTTTGGACTCAGCACCTGTGTGACAGGGGTTGTTAGGGATCACATTACTTTACTTCACGTGTTCGCTTCGGTGAACATGTGTCGCGCATAAGAAAATCTCTCAGACCATGTGTAGTGGGCATGATTTTTTTCAAAAAAAAGCCCCCAAACACGCCCAATCATGCCCCATCCCCACCCCCATGGGCGTTTTGTAGCGTGTTTTTTTCAACCCCCCCCTCGGCGTTTTTTAAATCACGCCAAACATCAAATGGTTTGGCCAATCACATGCATTCTTTCCTATGCTTGCCCAATACCATTTTTTGGATGTTTTTTTTTAATTTAATTGTTTAATACCCCTTTTAAATATAATGGCCACATCCCACTACACCCATTTTAGAAAAACGCCCAATAATACCCCTTGTTGACTGTACTATCACATGAGAGAAAACACCAAAAAATATAGGCTTTATTCACCCAAACCACATGTTCTCATTCATATCTTACATTTGATATATTAAGCGCACTTGTATAATTGTTTACTCTCCATTTAATGATATATCAATTGTTTTAGCTGATTTTATCTTTTTTTCAAGAAATACAGTTCGTGTTTCGATTCATGTCCAATAAAATGCACAACTTATCCATTTAGTAGTAAAACTATTACGTACACAAACCATTTTCTTCATAAAGAAATGTCTGTTTTAATATGATTTGGGAACGGACCCAATCAAAAACCAAATAAATGATAATAGTGGTAGTCTGTGAAACGTGGGGGCTTTTAATCAGTATTGATTTGATTCGTATCAACACGTATTTTACGTGCTCAAAATCATAAAGAAGAATAACGGTATTGATACCAATGTTGTTAAGACGGTGTCGATTTAGCTCGTCACGGTACTAGTACTTGTACGAAACCAAAAATAATTACGATACCAACAATAATACTCTATTGCGAATCCAAATATGTTTAACGAAATTTATACCGAAACGTCGAGAAACTATATTGTTCGACAAAAAAAATACTCTATTACGAATACAACTCCAGTAGCAATGTTGTTTGGACAATATCGATTCAGTTCGTCATGGTAAAAAAAATTACTATAATTGAGCTGTTGGAATTTGAACGAAACATATGTTGAAATGTAGATAAATAAATACGTTGCAACAATATATTCGAAATTTTATGACGTGTTATGTTATATAATTAGGATGACGAAAACATAAACGACATCACTTTATTAAAAAAACATGGCTCTAATGCGTCAAGGATGGTCCAGTGGATGAGAAAAATTATGTATCTACAAGAGCCATAGCTACAAGGATACAAGGATGGCCCAGATATATCTTTTATATTTCATTATTATGTACGCTTATCATAGTGGTAGTTGTTCATGATTTTTAAAAATAACTTCCTCCATTAAGATTTTACGTTACGCTTATTCCTCTCATTTGGTAATCACCTCTCTTCAAACAATTTCATTTCTTTTCATGTTTTGTGATTACAATTTGTTTTGATGATAAAAAACAAATAAAACTAATTAATTGTTAAGTAAACGGGTCAAAATTTCCACCTCTTTGATGGAAATATGGAATGCACTCAAGTTGGTCTTTATTGCAGATCTGTTAGATATAGTAGAAGATGGTGAATAATGAGAATGAAAGGGACTTCAAACAATTCTTGGATAAAGTCCGGTATAGGTATATCAAATTTCATTCTGTCAACTTTTCGTTTACATTTTTTATGGAACAAAGAGATTTTTCTTTTGATAGTGGTTGATGTAAGTTTTAGAGGAGATATTTGGCAACTTATGATGTAAGTTTGATGTATTTGAAGTTTTCCTTTTAAGTTTTTTTGGTTTGAAATAAATTTTTGTAAATTGTATTGACTACTTTATTGTATCTTATATTGACTACTTTATTATGTTGAAGTTGGTATGCTAAGTAATTATACCAGTTGTTTCAATAGCCACATGTTATTTATTTTAAAATCAAAGATTATATCCTCAAACAGTAAATCAATAATCACGTGTCATAATTTATTTAGGATTATCAGTGAATGTCCTCACAAATTTTTAAAAAATAGGCGGTTATACTTAAAAAAATATACATGATTATAACTAATAAAATAAAACAACCCGTGGGTACCCCAGGTTATAACCTATCCTTTATATGTACAAAAAAAACATTACATATTCTCATCTTGCTTTTGTATGTTTTTTAGCTCTTTACAACTAAAAAAACTTTAAGAAACAGAATTAAAAATTTGTGGTGGAGATAAGGGAAAAATGATACTTTGGAGTTTAAAATGTTATTTATATACTTTTATTTATTGTAAATTAAATTTTCCTACCCGGAAAGTTTCCAGGTTATAACCTTGATCGAATTCTTACCATAATATATTAAATATAAAAATAAAGTCCTTGTAAAAGATATATATATATATATATATATATATATATATATATATATATTATCTATTATCATCTATCTATCTTTCAAAATTAGTATAGGAAGATACCTCAATATATAAATATGTAAAAATAAATTCCATATAAAAGATATATATTATAATTATCATATAGCATTAATTGAAGTCTTTTATTATAAGTTAGATACCAACTTTTATATATATACTAGGTTAGAACCCCGTGCAATACACGAGTTGAATAAATGTAATTTTATATATCAAATAAAAAAATTTCTTTAAAAACCTCGTTTATTACACGGGTTGAATAAATGTAATTTTATATACTAAATAATAAAACAATATATCTTTAGAAATCTCGTTTATTACATGTGTTGAATAAATGTAATTTTATATGTCAAATAATAAAAAAATTATATCTTTAAAAACCCCATGTATTGTGCGGGTTGAGTAAATTTAATTTTATATATTAAATAATGAAAAAAAGTTGCATTTTTAAGAAGCTCATGTATTGTATGGGCAATAAAAAGTTATATCTTGTTATATCTTTATAAACTCTGTGTATTATAAACCTTTGGACCAAATTGATAAAATGACCCAAACCACAGGGACTAAAATGACATTTAGCTCTTTACATTATATTAATTTATATTTAGTGTATGTTTTTTTTTAATTTCAAGAAAAATAATTTTGAAATCTAATAAATATTTCAAAAGATTATATTATCTCCAATACGAATTGTTTAAATTTATATTAAATTTAATTTTATAATTATCTTTTAATTAATATTAATTATCTATAATTATGTAGGAGATAAAGATGAGAAAACTAAAAAAATAGATGGCTCCAATGAATGACATGTGTCCCCTCATTAGTTTCTTTTATTATATAGTATAGATTGTAGCTTATTAGTATAATAACTATATAATCATTTATCATGTATAATCTAATATAATATGCATAAATAAAGAGATACATGATCGTTTAGATGTTTCTTAGCTAAAAGTACACACAAAAATATGTAGGAATAATATATGTCATGTAAATAAGTGAGGATGCGATGAATTGAAAAAAAAAAGCCAGTGGAGCCAAATGAAAAATATAAACGATTTAGGAGAATGTAAGATTGTTCATAAGTTAATAGATTACTATATAGTCTTATGATTCATAAAAATTAAGTTTAAATACAATGGCACTCTTATCGTATTAATCTATATTGATATTGTCTTTATCTTCATTAATAATATCTTTATCATTAATTAATATCAATATATATTTGGCAATATATATAAGTGATCTTAACACACAAATAATTATTAATCTAATGTATTAATTAATATTAATATTGACGATTTTGTGTGCTAACGGATTACATTATATATATTTAAACCGTGCAATACACATGTTTTTAAAGATGCAACTTTTTATTACATAATATATAAAATAATATTTATTCAACCCGTGTAATACACGTGGTTCTAACATAGTATTAAACTATACTAAACCTATAATGGTTATTTCTAAAAGAAAATAATCTAAACAACAAATCTATACTATATACGAATTGACATGCATGGTCTAAATTTACGGAGACAAAACCTTTGACAAGTAAAATAATTTTCAAATTCTAGAATACCAAATTTCTAGAATACCAAATTTCAAGTCAATTTTTAAAACCCATACCAAACTTCTACTTTATAAAAAAAAACTATTTATATATATTTAAGCATATGATAAATAAATATAGATGAAACATAATCCCTTCTTTCGGGGCTTGTATTCATTTGTTTTCTTGTCAATAAAAGCTCAACTGATCTAACCCATATAAAGCCTTGAAATAAGGTCACATTCCATTCAATACTAAAATCATAAGTTGCTCCCTAATTACAATTTAACTTATAACCCTTTTTTATATTTATAAATATACTTATTATTCTATCCCATAAAACAACTCTTAATGTTTCAATATATTATTCAACGTTAATTAGTAAACATTTAATGGCTAAACTAATATCTTAGGTCTAGAGTACCTCAAAAGTGGAAAAAGAAAAAAGAAGTTTAGCTGGCTCAATCATCCAAACCACTAAGATTATTTTATTTGATTTAGTGTTTGGGCTAACTAATTTTAGAAACATGTTATTAAAGTTTTAACAAATCCTTAATCCACCCAAAACATATCCCATTGGCCAATGTACTTAGGCTACTAAGTTTTGAAAGTCTCTAGATGTCCCAAAAGGATTCATATGTCAGTTTGGGTTTAAGTGTAGACTGGTCATTTTGTGTTTAACAGATTAAGCATAAAGTATTTATCAATTTGGGGTTACCTTATATGGTATATAATGATAATGAAAAAGCATGCCAACAGTTTACAAGGTATACAAATATATCATTTTTTTTTAATTGTTGAGCATTTAGCACAAAAGATATGGCATACAATACAAATTTAAACCGTATAATATTTATTTACTCTGTTGGTAATACTTAAACACAATAACATGAATAAATCAAACTAACATTTCAATGTTTTTAAACGCTTTTCTATCAACCCATTTTTATAATTACAAAAGGCATTTGTTAAAATATAATTTTTCAAAATCATGAAGTCTTACAATTGGACAACTTTTTTTTAACGGCCAACGGAATCAATCCCGAACACTCTCGGGGTACCCATTGGACAAATAGAGTACTCCGAGAGTAACCCGAGTCCACCACTAATTCCGGGGAAACCCCGGTAACCCACCCGCCCGTAGGCACGACAGTGAAATTACCGATAAAACCCGTTTGGCTCAAGGATCCAACCCAGATTTCCCTAGGTCTCCTATCATTACCCACCAGTGCCTCACTCTGCATCAAGTGGGAGTTGAACCTGCATCTCTCAAGAGAAATGCAAGCCTCCACCACTTGATCTAGAGATCATTGGCTACAACTGGACACTTACAAACAACAATTACACATGTTAAAATTGTTTGTCCATAAGACTATCACTAATGGTTCTACACCAAGGGTGTGAATCATCCAAGTCATGCTTAGGTAACACAATTTTTACAAGTTCTTGAATGTGAATGAGCCTGTAACACTGCATAGGAGGGAGTGTGGATGGCTAGACGTTATCCTACTAATACTTGAATGGGCTTAGGGTGAAGGACGTGACAAGTTTGGTCGACGTGCCTTCGACATAATGGCGGTCACACTCTAAATCCGAGACATATCAAATGAACTTTCACCGAGCTAAATCCGAGCAAGCTTCGAGACACGAGCTTTTTGGACAGTCCTGGTTTGAAAGGAAAAAAAGACTACAATCGCCCATCAAACCATACGCAAGGGACCAATTATGTAAATGTCTCCCGCAATAAATTTCCCTCTAATATTCGATCACAAACATTCACTCTTTACACTTTTGCCCCTACAACCCTTTTGCCCTAATTAATCTTCCCCCCGCCCCAATCCAAACCACACGCCTCCACTCTCCACCACCGTCAACCACCACAACCACCACCACCACCGCCGTCATCCACTCATGGATCCTCAACTCCAGCAAGCACAACTAGCCGCCATCCTCGGAGCCGATCCATCTCCATTCGAAACCCTAATTTCGCATCTGATGTCATCATCAAACGAACAACGATCAAACGCAGAGCTTCTATTCAATCTATGCAAACAAACCAATCCGGATTCACTCTTTCTCAAGCTCGGTCACATGCTCCAGACCTCCCCTCACATGGAGGCACGTGCCATGTCAGCAATTCTGTTACGGAAGCAGTTAACACAGGACGATTCGTTAATATGGAACAGGTTATCTCCGGATACTCAATCCTCTCTTAAATCTATACTGTTGACTTGTGTGCAGAAAGAAGAAGCGAAAACTATTATGAAAAAGTTGTGTGATACCGTTTCGGAACTCGCTTCGAGTGTTTTACCGGATAACGGTTGGCCCGAGCTGTTACCGTTTATGTTTCAGTGTGTTTCGTCGGATAATTTTAAGCTGCAGGAATCTGCGTTTTTGATAGTTGCTCAATTGTCGCAGTATATTGGCGAGACGTTGATTCCGCATATTAAGCATTTGCACGGTGTGTTTTTACAGTGTTTGACTAGTTCAGGTAGTTCGGATGTGCGAATTGCTGCGTTAAGCGCGGTGATTAACTTTATTCAGTGTTTGAGTTCTGGCGATAGGGATAGGTTTCAGGATTTGCTTCCTGCGATGATGACGACGTTGACTGAAGCGTTAAACGGTGGACAAGAGGCCACCGCGCAAGAGGCGTTGGAGTTGTTGATTGAGTTAGCGGGGACGGAACCGAGGTTTTTGAGGCGGCAGTTAGTGGAGGTGGTTGGGTCAATGCTGCAGATCGCTGAAGCGGAGACGTTGGAAGAGGGGACGAGACATCTTGCGATTGAGTTTGTGATTACGCTAGCGGAAGCTAGGGAGAGGGCGCCGGGTATGATGAGGAAGTTGCCGCAGTTTATTAGTAGGTTGTTTGGTATATTGTTGCGGATGTTGTTGGACATTGAGGATGAACCTGCGTGGCATACGGCGGAGAATGAGGATGAGGATGCGGGAGAGTCGAGTAATTATAGCGTTGGACAGGAGTGTTTGGATCGGTTAGCTATTGCTTTAGGTGGGAATACGATTGTTCCTGTTGCGTCTGAGCAGTTGCCGGCTTATTTGGCTGCACCCGAATGGCAGAAACACCATGCTGCTCTTATTGCTCTTGCACAAATAGCCGAGGGTTGCTCAAAGGTAAAAATGTTTTCAAATGTATTTGTTGTGAGTTCTTTGATGTTTAGTTAGCTAATTTGGTGTGTGTGTATATATATACACACACATAGAGAGAGAGAGAGAGTTTAAAATACAAGACCACCGTATCGTGCGATGCACGCAAGCATCTCAACTGCACATCTGATCTAATCTAGGCTTTCAATTGAATGCGGTGGCAAAATGGTAATTAACTTTGCATAATTACGCACGTTATATTGGTGATCGCGCATGCAACGCACAATAAGGAGGTCTTGCATGTTAACCTATATGCCAAACGCACTTTTTGGTTTTCTATCCGCATATTGTTTGTGCTTGTTATGTAACTTTGTTATTTTCATGTTGTTTTGGTAAAAAGTATTGCCTCCACTGCTGCTGCTTAAATTTTGAAACTTGAATAACTTGTGATACAGGTGATGATCAAGAATCTGGAGCAAGTGGTGTCCATGGTTTTAAATTCATTCCAAGATCCACACCCACGTGTGAGATGGGCTGCAATTAATGCAATCGGACAATTGGCCACAGATCTAGGCCCAGACTTGCAAGTTCAATACCATCAAAGAGTGCTACCAGCTCTAGCTACTGCAATGGACGACTTTAATAACCCGCGAGTTCAGGTAAAATATGTTTATTACTTTATTAATATGCATATATGTTGGTTGCTCTGGGTTATAGAGGCATATGTGGAGACATAGAACTTACATATAGGTGCTGGTTTAGCATTGTATTTTTGTATCTGTATTCTTTATATGTTGCATAGCTTTTGGAATCTAATCAAATTGTTAAGAGTCTTGCTTCCTGCTATTTGGTGTAATAAGTTTCTAGTTGAGTTGGCTACAAAACCATGTGTAAAATATAGCGAGCTTAGTTTAATTAGTATTTATGATCATGAAACAAACACGTTTGCTTTTTAATGCACGTATAAGGGATGATTTTAGGTGTCCATTAAATATATTTTATACATAAGACAAAGGTTGAGTTGTAGCTTGATATGCAAACTAAACAAGACTAGTTTAAAATAACTAATGCTCATTCAACAACAAAAGTTATTTTCTTAACTTTGTAATGCATGTTAAACAATAGATGATTTCATTTGTATTTTTAGCATGGTTGTAAAACAAGGTCTCCAAGGCCGAGTACTCCTCGAGTAGTCACAACAAGGTGGCTGCCGAGGCGACTTTCTTCAACTCCGTCTAATTACTTGGAATCGATCAAACGCGGTCAACCTCGGCCAGAATCGGATCTGGTAGGTCAACTCGGGCCGAATTTGACTTAAAAAAATAAAAACTAGTTTCTATGCCTATCATATAATATTTTCACGTATTTTGTTATAAATATTAGTAAATTTATGTTACTTGACATATATTTAATTTCTGAAAACTAACATTTTTTATAATTTAACATGCCCGAGTACTCCCCGAGTACTCTCCGCCTAGGCCGAGTACTCTCAACTCCCCGGTCGACCAACTAGGGAGCGCCTAGTGACTTTTGCAACCATATTTTTTAGGTATATCTTAAAACAAAGATGAGTTACACCTGACTCAAGAATAAATGTCGCTTGCCTAACTACAAAGTTTTCATATTCGATTGGGTACCCCTCTTTTTTTTGCAACATCACACGTGTTCTCTTTTTTCTTGTATCTATTTTTGGTAAGTGTGCATGGTATATTCTTAATCAATGAATAGAAATGACTAAATATCTGAATGACATCATACGTCTTGAATGCACTTCCATTCTCTTTTTTTGCAATTATTAATACATTTATCATTATTATTGTTGTTGTTGTTGTTGTTATTTTGAGGGGCGTCTTAGAATTTGTAGCATGTATTTCTTTTTTAAAACTTGACGTGGCATCGAAACTGATATAGCTTCATTGAAAAAGGAGTCGTTTTTCTTCGGCTCAGTTTTTAATATATATATATATTTTTGTTTTGCAGGCCCATGCTGCTTCAGCCGTGCTAAATTTCAGCGAGAACTGCACCCCTGATATCTTGACTCCTTACTTGGATGGAATAGTGAGCAAGTTGCTTGTATTATTACAGGTATGTTGCAATTTATATGAGCAAACTATGACCTTAAGTTTCTTTTAAAAAATTAATAATAATTATAATTTTTTTTTGTGTAGAATGGTAAGCAAATGGTACAAGAAGGGGCCTTGACTGCTCTAGCATCTGTTGCTGATTCATCACAGGTAACTCACACATCATCACTTATAGTTTCTAGTCTTGCAACTTTTCTAGTTTACGTTTAATGTCTCACTTATACTTTGTACATCAACAGGAACACTTCCAAAAGTACTATGATGCAGTCATGCCTTATTTAAAAGCTATATTAGTTAATGCAAATGATAAAGCCAATCGTATGCTTCGAGCTAAAGCCATGGAATGCATTAGTTTGGTTGGAATGGCTGTTGGGAAGGAAAAATTTAGAGACGATGCTAAGCAGGTATGTTTTTGTTTGTTATACACACACACACATTCTCATCTTATATATAATATGGAACTTATAGACGTGGTTTTTGATTGTTTGTTTGTTAAGGTAATGGAAGTGCTCATGTCGTTGCAAGGATCTCAAATGGAGACTGATGATCCCACTACCAGCTACATGCTTCAAGTAGGTGTTAATTTTTAGGACAGTCGATAAAAAAATAAATAAAATAAGCCTATGGATTTTTGCTAAATTTGCACATAAAACATGTCACTTGATGTTATTTTTGCATGAACAAATCCCCCTTTCACTTTTAAGTTTATCGATGAAAGTCATTTGATTTATTTATATTTTTACAAAAAAGTATCTTCATTTTTTTGCAAGTTTAATTCCTTTGACTTTTTAAAAGTAAAAAATATGTTCCTTTTCATATAATTTTGTCTCTGAACTGTATAAAAAGGATTTTTTTGTTAATCTTTAAAAGTTCAGGGATTTAGTTTTTCAAAAAAAGAAGTCCATAGGCTTTTTACGACGTTTTATTGTTAATTTTCTTTAACGTACATTTATAGTGATCTTTATATAATATAAGCTTATGCTTATCGCTCTTCGTTGTCACTCTTTTGTACTGTAGGCGTGGGCCCGTCTATGCAAATGCTTAGGCCAAGACTTCCTTCCTTACATGAGCGTTGTTATGCCTCCTTTGCTTCAATCCGCTCAACTCAAACCTGATGTCGTCATTACTTCAGCAGATTCTGATAATGAGATTGATGAATCAGATGACGAAAGGTATCATATTTTATCATATTTTCTTGGATTAATATGTTTTTTAAATCTGAAAAATACTGAGTTGCACACTTTGCAGTATGGAGACAATTACACTTGGTGACAAAAGGATTGGGATCAAAACCAGCGTTCTTGAAGAGAAAGCAACCGCTTGCAACATGTTGTGTTGTTATGCTGATGAGTTAAAGGAGGGTTTTTACCCATGGATTGATCAGGTTAATTTACATACCTATTTATCTACTATTTAGATAGTGTTTGGTTAAAGGACAAATGATTCTCACTTGGAATTTGGTAACCTTTGTGAAAACATCATACGTGTTCGCATTCCACTCACTATTAAATTTATGTCCATAGTGATACATGGTGAACAAACTAGGGGTGTGAATTTCTGACACGACTCGAAAACACGACACGAACCTAACATGAAATTCACGGGTTTGGGTTTAGTCTAAACAGTTTAGGATCAGTTTCAGGTTGAACCTGCGAACCCATTTAGCTAAACGGTCGGGTTCGGGTCAACCTGGTCGGGTTGGCGGGTTCACTCGTTTAACCCGTTTATATTATATTACATTTTTTAACTATGTTTTATGTCATAAATCAAATTGGGTGTGTATTTTATGCCGTAGTCATAACTTACAAAGAGAAATTGACATAAGATTTTATAATTTAATTATAATTGTATTATATACAATTGTGTTTTTTTTGGTAGTAAATTTCAGTTTTAATATATTAATTTGCGGAAAAATAAAAAATAAAAAATTCGGGTTGAACGGGTTGTGCTCGGGTCAACCCTTGAATATTCGGGCCGTGTTCGGGTTCATATGTATGACACAATTTTCGAGTTCGGGTCGGGTTGAACCTGCCAACCCGTCGTAGACACAACCCCGTTTAGAACCTTTGAACAAACCACACACCACTTTATTGTCATAGTATGAATAAATGCTAATCTATATATTTAACAGGTTGCACCAACGTTGGTACCACTTCTCAAGTTTTATTTCCATGAAGAAGTTAGGAAAGCAGCTGTTTCAGGTGTCATATATGATTCTTTCTACGGTTGTAAACGAACCGAACGAACACGAATAGGGCTTGTTTGTTTAGCTCAACAAACGAGCTAACATGAACAGATTAAGGAATGAGTTTTCGTGTTCATGTCTGTTCATTAAGATAATAAGCTTGTTCGTGTTCATTTATGTTTGCTTTTTTAAATGCTACGTGGATATAAACAAATAAAATGATTTAATCCGCTTTTAATATACACATATAAAACAAACGAACATTAACGAATGTATTAAGGGATGTTCACAAGTGTTAATGTACAAATGTGACTCTTGTTAGTGTTTGTTCATTTAACTAAACACACCAAAAGTCTTGTTTATTTATTAAGTAAAAGAACATTAACGAACTTCCTGTTGAACGTTTGGTTTGTTTGCATTACTAATTTTTCTATAATTTACATTTTCATTTATGTATAAATAAGTTTTAATGGAATTATATTTGTATAGCCATGCCGGAGTTGTTGCGATCTGCAAAATTAGCCATAGAAAAAGGGCTTGCTCAAGGTCGTAATGAATCGTACATAAAACAGCTGTCTGATTACATAGTCCCCTCTTTGGTTGAAGCTTTGCATAAGGTAATGTTATTTCCTTTCACAGTATTTCGAGATTTGGCAGTTTTAACCCGCATTTACTTGCATATGGGTTGATTAGGGTTCTGTTCTATATCTTTAACATGTCAAACAAGTACAATTAAAAAGTTAGCTAGAAAGCATACGGGCCAAGTTAGTTCGAACTAGATCATTTCGTTCGTAAAGTTAGATTATTATTGACATAGTATAGTTTGTAATGACATTTGACTCACTAATTACATAGAAGCAATCTTATATTATATAAAAACGCATTCCGAGTCTCACTCAACCTGGCCATTATGAAACCTTCAGCTTTTAGCAGTATGCTTTTAGTTGTAGAAGTCCACTTTTTTATATAAGTAAGAAAAATAATGATAAAAATACAAAATTTAAACATTATATACAATTGTTCTAATTTTTTAACAGATATTGTGGGTTACCACCCGCGCTCCGCAGCGGGATCGAAATTTAGATAAAAATAAGCAAATCACGAGAGTTAAAATTGTTTGATCTTTTAGTTAAGGGGCTAAACTTGTCACTATTAAAGTTGAGGGGCTGAAGTTGTTTATTAATAAATTTGAGGGGCAAAAGTTGTTTTAATTAAGGGGCTAAACATGTTATTACCAAAGTGGAGGGGCTAAACATGTCAATATTAAAATTGAGGCGCTAAAGTTTTAAGTAATTTGTTATTCTTATGCGTGGTAAAATGTGCTCACTGTGTTGGTTTAATCGTTGCAGGAACCCGATACAGAAATCTGCGCAAGTATGCTGGATGCCTTGAATGAATGTATACAGGTTAGTTAATTTATTTTTGTTCGCTTCACAGCCAATATGACCTTCACTTCACTAAACATGTGAATTCTTAATTATAATCTTTATAGCTTTAGACAATGGAGAACTGCATATAATATGTTAAATTCATTTAACTAAGTGTTTTTTTTCAACATGGTGTAGGTATCTGGACCACTTTTAGATGAAAATCAGGTGCGAAGCATAGTGGATGAAATTAAGCAGGTGATCACAGCAAGTTCGAGTAGAAAAACCGAAAGAGCAGAAAGGGCTAAAGCTGAAGATTTTGATGCTGAGGAAGGAGAATTGCTTAAAGAGGAAAATGAGCAAGAAGAAGAAGTCTTTGACCAGGTTCTTAGTCAACAACCCTTTTTCTCTATCGACTTTAATTATATTGAGTTTTGCCAAACGTTCAGTTGTATTTTGGTACGGTTATTTCGGTTACGGTTCAGTTATTTTGGTTTTCTTAAATTTTGGATTATACTTTATATTTTTTAATCTTACGGAATTTTGTTACAAAAACCGAAAAAACGAACGCAGAATTTTGTTTCAAAAACTGAACACGGAATTTTGGTCCAAAAACCTAACCGAACCGTTGCTAAAGCCGAAACCGAACTGTTTTCAAAAACTGAAAACCTAACATTTATGTTACGGTTTCGGTTTTACCATAAAACCGAACTGAATCGAACCGTGCACACCCCTATTTAGGGAATTGCTTTGTTGCAAGGGTAAATCATAAATGATAACCAAATAGATATCCTATATGGAAAGTTGGAAACACTTTCCTAAATATATATTCTGACGCTGTAGTGTCTTAAGGTCTAAGGTTAGCAAACCTTATGAATTAAAATATGATTCTATTTCTATGCTTTTGTGGGTAATTTATATTCTGTTTCAGATTGGTGAGATATTGGGAACCTTGATTAAAACATTCAAAGCCTCCTTCTTGCCTTTCTTTGATGAGATGTCATCGTATTTGATGCCGATGTGGGTAAGTACTTGTGCTAGTTATCATTTATCCATTTATCAAGAACTCTTCTTTTACAGGGGGTAAAATTCATATATACGCTTTTTACTCATTTTTGGGTTAACGATGACTCCTTAATATGATCTTAAGGGCAAGGATAAAACAGCTGAAGAAAGGAGAATTGCAATTTGCATCTTTGATGACGTGGCAGAGCAGTGTCGTGAAGCAGCTCTAAAGTATTATGACACATATCTTCCTTTTCTTCTTGAAGCATGCAATGATGAGAATCCAGATGTTCGACAGGTCAACATCATTACCGGCCACTTTTTTGTGACTTCTGTCTCATTGCTCACTTTTTTCTTTTGATCTGAACCATGTATATTTTCTTTTTTAATCCAGGCAGCTGTATATGGACTTGGAGTGTGTGCAGAGTATGGCGGTTCTGCTATAAAACCACTCGTTGGAGGTACATTTAATGACATATATAGGGATTATTATGTATATTCATATATAAGTTCTATTGTTTTTTATTATCCCTCCAAGTTTTACTTTACAATAATATAATCAAATCAATTACTTATAACATACTTTTCCAATTAATTAATGAATAGGAAAACAAAGTTACTTTTGTGAATGATTGCAGCACATATTCATAATGCTCTCTTTGTTTATTTACATAGTGTAATAAGGAACTGATATATTTTAGAGTAAACTACACGGATGGTCCCTGTGGTTTACCAAAATTTTGAGTTTGGTCGCCAACCTTCTAAAAGTACACGGATGGTCCTTGTGGTTTGCATTTTGTAACACATTAGTTTTTTCTAAAAGTACATGGATGGTCTCTTTGGTTTTCACTTTGTAACACATTTAGTCCCTAGCTTTTTCCATAAGTACAAGGATGGTCCTTGTGGTTTGCACTTTGTAACACATTTAGTCCCTAACTTGGACTTGCTAAAACCGTTAGATTTATTGGCTGGGGACTAAATGCGTTACAAAGTGCAAACCACAGGGACCATCCATGTACTTTTGAAAAGCTTGGGACCAAATCCAAAATTTTGATAAACCACAGGCACCATCCACGTACCTTACTCTATATTTTATTTACTATGGAATGTAAATATGAGGTTTAATGTTTGAAACGGTAAATATAACGTTAAGAAATTTGGAAGGTTAACCATGGAACTCTAAATACTAGAAGGATGTATATGAAATTGCTTCTTTTGCAAATATAATATGTAGTTGTGAACTTAATTTTACAGAGGCTCTTTCAAGGTTGAATGTGGTAATTAGACACCCTAATGCTCTCCAGCCTGAAAATGTTATGGCCTATGATAATGCGGTTTCTGCTTTGGGGAAAATATGTCAATTTCATCGTGACAGCATTGACTCTGCTCAGGTAGATCATACCTTATATTACTTTGTGAATATATTCATTTACGATTTACGGGCGTATGCTGTTCTAGTTAGATACACATACATATTTTGGGCTCTTTGAAATTGGTATTTACCAACTTACAGTTTATGCCTTGCTGACCACCACATCAATTGCCACATACGCAGAACATGCTTATGTGATCAAATACCAGATTTTTTTTATTACAATATTAAAAAAAGATAATTTATTTTTTCAAGTAAAATGTCATTTTCGTCCATGAGGTTTGGCCAGTTTTGCGACTTTCGTCCAAATGTTTGTTTTTCTGCATCTGGATCCAAAAGATTTGGAATCTTGTCTTTTTCATCCGGCTCGTTAACTGCATCCATTTTTTCCGTTAAGTCAGTGGTATTTTCGTCTTTTTTTGTTAATTTAAAGAGCAATTTGGTCTTTTTCAAGGGTATTCGGTCTTTTTACATAAAATGAAAAAGACCGAATTGCTCTTTAAGTTGACAAAAAAGACGAAAATACGATTGACTTAACAGAGAAAAATCGATGGAGTTAACGAGCCAGATGAAGATGGCAAGATTTCAAACCTTTGGATCCAGATGTGGAAAACAAACATTTGGACGAAAGTCGCAAAACTGACCAAACCTCAGGGAGGAAAACAACATTTAACTCTAATTTTTATCTAAACATAGTTAAAGTGTCAGATAAGATATGTGGCATCTGGATACACATTAAGTGACATATAAAAGGCAAATTTTGAAATGTTAGTAAACGGTGATAAACCGTAACATGGTTGTTAAATCTGTAACGAATATAAGTTGGTATTTACTTGGCGCCTTATAGTTGGTTGCTAAAAGCGGTAAATTTTGTAATCTGGTTTCTGTTTTTCTCGTATTAAAATGTTGTGTTGTTTGGCAGATTATTCCTGCATGGTTAAGCTGTTTGCCAATCAAAGGAGATCTTATTGAGGCTAAAGTTGTTCACGAACTGCTTTGTTCAATGGTCGAACGGTAAATGTGCATGGTGCTTTCTTTTGGTTTTCGTTTAAAACTTTATTTTTGTACTGCTTCTAACAAAGTCCGATGTTTATACTTTATACTACAGGTCAGATATGGAACTTCTGGGCCCCAACAACCAATACGTGCCAAAAATCGTTTCTGTTTTTGCTGAGGTTGGTTGTCCTTCATTAAGATAATTTTTTTCGTTATATTTTACTAGACGCACACATTTTAAGCAAATTATTTAAGAATAAATATGATTTATCGTTAATGGGTCAAACGGGTAAAATATATATAAAAACTAGCTAAAGGTCAAATAAATGGATTGGGTAGATATAAAATGGTTTTTTTAAACTATGTTAGACCCACTAATTTTTAGAAAGTTTAAAATCTCTTTTGACATAGTGTGAATCAACTCACTTGATCCTAGGGATGAGCTCGGTACCATATCGGCACTGAAAATACCGGACCCAAAATCGGTAAAATATCGGTACTGTATTGAACCGATACCAAACCGATCAGTGGGTAACGAAATTTAAACGGTACGGTACCAGCGGAAATGTTCGGTACGGTATATGACGCCAAAAATCGGTAAATTAAACCAAAAATACTGATCCCGAAAACACCAAAAAGTGGGCGCCGAAAATTAATCGGTACGGTACCACCCAAAGTGTTCGGTGCGATATAGTATTTGACACCAAAAATCAGTAAAATACCGGTACTATACTGAACCGGTACCGAACCGAATATACTGATCCTGAAAAAGTGGGTACGAATCGGTACCGAAATTGGATAGGTACAGTATCATTTGGTACTAGTATTTTTCGGTACCAGTACTGAAATGCTCAACCCTACTTGATCCGACCTGTTTAGCCATGTTGACTATTTTTCTAAAACAATTAAAACTAACCCAATAGCATATTTTGATTTCGATAGATTAACTTGTAAATTAATACTTATTATTTTATATTTTCAACAACTTTCATTTGTCAACTAGAATTCTATTGGATGTATCTGTCATTTGAGTATTTGACCCAACATAACCAATACTCACACCTGCTTACTTTTTCAACCTTATTTTTTAACTTTTGTTTTTATATTAATTCAAACTCTTTGTCAATTTTAGATTCTTTGTGCCGGCAAGGATCTGGCAACAGAACAAACAATCAACCGAATAGTCAACCTACTAAGACAACTCCAACAAACACTGCCGCCTGCTACGTTCGCATCAACATGGGCATCGTTGCAGCCACAACAGCAACTTGCAATACAATCATTCCTTACATCATAACATGATTAACATCATCCGTCATGCATATACGCAAGAAGCTTCTAGAAACATCGCCGGCTAGGCGGCTACTTTGTTTTTTTGTGGAAATTGATGTTGGGTTTTTATGTGTCGCCCATTCTTTGCGCCATACAATCATTTTTCGGTGTGATGTCGTGCAACAACCTCGGATGGGTTGTTTGGTTGAGTGAACAGATGGGAAGAAAAGTTGTGTATTTGATATTTTTTCGTATATTGTACATCTGTCGTAGATGGCGGTCGTCTACGGTTGTGAGGTTTTTTGTTGGTCACCAAGAGTTGTTTTAGTAAAGCAACTTGTCTGAGTTTTGGGTAAATTTTATTGTTTTTTGACATAAATTAATCAACTTGTTCATTTTGGCTTTTATAATTTATCACTTGTTTGTACTTTTGATAATGATGAATCTTATGTTGTTTTTAAGTCATAATATAGGTCTTTTTTTTTCCCTACAACATTTGTTTTTAAGAAACAAAATTAGAGGTTTCATGAATTTGTTTTGGAAGTCATAAATTATCATACAATCTAATAAGAGCATTCAGAATGGGGATTTCATTTTCATCTATATAATTTAACTAGAAAACACATTTTCCTCCATATATTATTTATCATTTAAAAATCTATTACATCCAACTCTCTATCTCTATTATAATCACATACATTTATTTTATTACTTTTTTCTATTTTCTACACACTTAATATAAAGGGTTGATATGAACTTCTAAATAAAGAGGTTGTACTTTGCTTTCTACAAATCTTTTTTTATTATATAGATTCTAATTCTAATGTAGTGATATTTTTATTTTGTTTTCTCTATTTTTTACATTATATTATACAGAATATATGAATAAAGAGTGTCTAATATGAATGCTCTCAGAAATATAAATTTAAAAGACTCCCACTATTTCCATACCCTATAATCTTATTTTTACATCCCTACATGTATACGGCCCGTATATAATGTGACTGCACATAATTAAATGCAATGGAATGTTTTGTTTTGACTTGTTTTATATGGGCTGTATAACATTATACAATATAACTTTATACAACCAAACTTGTTTATTTTGATCAAGTTTTAGGTTTTTTTACATATGTATGTGGGCCGCATAATGTTATACGGTCCGTATATAATTAAATTGTTTTTTTTTTCATTTTAAAAAACCGAAAGAACGTATGGTATAATAACTTTTTTTTATAGACGGCTATATTAGGGATAAACGTACACATACGGTTCGTATATAATTAAATATTTTTTTTAAATTGTATAAAACCGAAAGAACGTATAACTAATAAGTTTTTATGATATACGACTATATTAGCGATAAACGTACACGTACGGTCCATATATAATTAAATGTTTTTTTTTTTAATTTTATAAAACCAAAAGAACATATAATAAGTTTTTTTTATATACGACTATATCAGCGATAAACGTACACGTACAGTCCGTATAAAATTAATGTTTTTTTGAAATTTTATAAAACCGAAAGAACGTATAATGAATTTTTTTTTGATATACGACTATTTTAGCGATAAACGTACACGTACTAGTGTTGAATAACTTTCGACTTTATTATGCTACGAGTTTGTAATATGTCGCCGATTATGTTACGCTAGCAATTTTAGGTTATTAATCAAGATATACTAACAACAAAACATGTGCATAAGATAAACAATACGATAACATTCATCAAACAAACAAAATAAAATATAAACATAAGATAAATATTTACACTGTTTCAAATATAAAACAACAAAAGCAAAATACAATAAACAATGTCACACCCCGATTTCCACGTGTTACCGGTGGGCCCGGTAGGGGAGTATCGTGACGTGGTTGGCAACATCATAGTCAAACAACACAATATATAAATGCACAGCGGAAGCAAAAGATAATTATTATTACATTCCGAATATAAGAGATGTCAAAGTATTACAACGGAAGGTAAAGGATCCACAGGCGGATCAATAAAAGAAAACTGTTCAACAGACTTTAGGCATCTAGAACTTGCAAGATTCCCTAGTGACACCCTGAGCTCCCAGCCAATTACGCATAGTACCTGTCACTTAATCCTTTTGGAAAATACGTCAGTTTACACTGGTAAATACAATTAACTGACTCATTTTGGAAAAAGAGTTTGAAAAGTGATTCGAGTGCAAACGGCACAAAATATCTTGACACCTTGATTAAAATGCACAGAGGCAAAATTAATCTTTTATACTTGGGATAATTTTATTAATAAAAATCTTGTATCCGATTTACATGGTTGTCCAACATTTAGGGCCGGTGATTATACAATACAAGCCGGACAAGATTAATCGACACACCACAAATATAATCTCACAAGAAGATACCCTTACGAGTGAGTATACGTTATACATATGCAACAGGAGGTGTTTTGCCTACACCTTGTGCTTACGTCGTGGCCATTCACTTTTTAAAATGAGCCAAGGATATCCAGGACACGGTCATTAACCCCCAATGTTATTTGTTATCAATCAATACAGATTAAAACGGGATTATGCAATTTAATCATCTCCGATTAAAAGGTTTCTACACCCGACCAAGCGGTATTTTTATAATACCGTATCCCAAGCCCGTATAAGGGAAAATAAGTTAAAAGTATTTACCTGAGCTTAGCAATGCAATTTATACTCAACCGTATATTCTAATCAGCAAGCACAAGTACTTCTACTGGGGCTCTCAATCTGGAACGAAGGTTTTATTAACCTATTAGATTCCTAACGGGTCTTATTTAAGTCGTAACTTAGACCGGTTAGTTTTAAGGAAGGTTTACGGTTCAAACGCATGATTAAGCGAAGACCGGAATAGAATGTGATTTAGACCCGACAAGTTTGAAGACTTGTATAATATGGGTAAACTAAACACATTCTGGATTTTGAGATAAAAAGGATAAGGTTTGACCCGTTTCGGCTAATTTATGCAAACTAGTTACATAAACCGAACCGAACGCGCCAGAGGCGTAACGGGTAACCATATGGGTCCTAAACAGGTTTCCTAAGTTAATTGTGCCTCAAATATGTTGTGACATCAGTAAGATGTCTTTCATTATGCCCGGAATGAATTTAAACACAAACTATTCCCCGTAGGGGTAGTTTGGTCATTTTATAGGTTGTAAAAGAGTTTAACTGTTTAACTGAGTTACAGGTCTGATGTAAACAGCAAACATACTCAATTTGATGAGTTATAACAGTAGGCTAAAGCATATATGTGAAATTTATCATCTTTAACCAAACTATGCCCCGTAGGGGTATTTTGGTAATTTCACATAAGCCGAAAAGCTCGAAAACGAAGTCTGAGTTAATCAACCTTTGCTTACTGTTAAAATATCATAATTTGCCTCATATATCAGTAGGTATCAACCCGGGTATGTCCAATATGATTTTAAGACATACTATGCGTTAAAAACGCTAATTATGGCAATTAGAGGCCATTTCCGGGTTCGATACTTAACTCTGATATTTTTATATTTCCAGAAGGCTTAAAATAATTTATTAATCATATGTGATCAGTAGCAAAAGGTTTGGAGTTGTTTAGATAAGTAAAACTCATTTTATGGCCCGTAAGGGCAAAACCGACAATTACCGGATTAAGCCTACGACTACTAGTTATGCTCAGCCTGAAATTAATTAAAAATCTTTAAAAATCCCAAAATAATATATTACATCAGTGGGTATTAAGTTTGATACCAAAAAGTAGGCTTAACTAGGCTATATGCTAGTTACGCCGTTTTATTAACATAAAGCATTAATTTTGCGACATTGAGCATAACTCTTAATCTACAAGTCAAACTGATGTCAAACTTTGCATACAAGTTTATATATCAGTAACTAAGGTTTCTACACTTTTACATTTTCAAAAATCACGTTTTAAGGCAATAAGGGCATAATGGTCAACATATGAGCAATTAACGGAATCATGCGTATTAATCGGATAACTAATGAACCGAGGTGTATAATCACAGAGGGTTATACTAGCATGTAACCTGGTCCAAATGAAGCTCTAAGGTATTTCTAAAACATACCTAAACGGGTCAGAACTGAAGTCAAAGCAAAAGTCAAAGCTTTGCGACTTTCGGTTCCGAACCGGGTCTAAACAGGAATTAGTCGGGTTGAACATGTTTGGACATGTTCTTACACTTATTAATAAGTTATAACAATGATCAAACAGGTTATATATGTTCTAGATAGCTAATTATGCATAAACGACATTTTAAGCATTATGTTGACTTTTTAAATAAAAGTTTGACCCGACATTTGACCTGGTTAGAATGGGAATCAGGGGGAACCTTTTTAGGGGTTTATTACCCACCTAATTACCAACTTATAACTACTTTTAATTCGACTAATCACTGGACCATTAGTGATTAATCGTTAAGTCAACCGTTAATTACGACGGTTTGACTTTTAAGCTAAAACTAAGCTAAAACTTAATCAAGAAAGGTTTAGCAAACTTACTTAAGTCCTAAGCTTGATTAGGAAGGACTTGGGTCTGCTTTGAAGCTCCAGAAAGGCTCCTCAATTGCAGATGAAGGTGTGAAAATTTGTTTGCAACTTCATGCCTTTATATAGTGTTTAGATCACCACAAATTCTTGACACCCAAGTCTATGAGTGACCACAACATCTTAACAAGTGTCCCTAGATGTTTAGGGGGTGTTTAGGGGCCAAGAAGGATGAGGAAAATCGATTAAAGATAAGTTGCAACTCTTAAAACAGCCAACAGCCAAGTTGCTGTCGCTGCAGACTGGTAGCGCACCGCTACGCTTCTGATGTAGCAGTGCGCTAGCCCTCCTCAGGGGCAATTCTTCCATTTTTCAGTTTGCATCCCTGGCTCTTGGTACTCCGAAAGGTCAACTAAGCTTAATTCTTGCATTTTGACCCCTTATTATTTATATACAAGGGCTTTATGACTTATACTCACTTTGCCAAGTCCCTGGACACTTCCGGTTAACTCGAAAAGTCATAACTTTCACCGTTGACGCTTTAACCCCTCGTACACGAATTTGATCATAACTTTCTCATACGATAACGAAACTTTATGAAATTTTAATCGTGCATTTTAGTGAGCATAATTAACCGTTACAAATCTTTGGGTTTGCTAAAAGGTCACTCAAAGGTATAACTTAAACATGTTGACACATTTAACCCCTGAAGTTTGTAACCTCTCACTTTTAGCTTCGTATGATCTATGATTTATTCGTTTGAAGGTATGAGCATCATGTAGGGCTAATGTGCAATACATTTATTCACTGTTGACATTTAGAACTCGTATATTTACATACTTTCCATGATTGTCAACTTTAGTCCTTCTAGAACATTATTTCACACGTTCAAACATATGACACGTGTCAACACATTATAGGACGTGAATTTTCGAGGTGTTACAAACAACTACAGCAGTAGGGCCACACCAGCATGCATAGCAGTAATTGCCTCTACCACCCACTGTACGTGCCTCTGTATACGGGATACATCGACCCGCTTGGCAGCTACATCCGACTTGACCCGAGCCACTCTCTCCTCCAACCCCGGTGGAGGCATCACACGCTGCCTCACGCTCCGTCGCGCGTTCAGGCGCTCGACCGTACATACTCCACACCTATCTGCGTTCTGTCGACTATAGCCTCACCTGCCCCTCTCCCTCGGCGCCCCCGCACTGACCCTCGCCCCCCCCACACGGGAGTGGCTGCCCCTTTTTTTTTTCAACACTAGTACGTGTGTGGTGGAGGCTATAAGACCATGTGTAGTGGTAATGCCCTACCCTTGGGCGTTTTACGTCATGTGGCAGCCCAGTCAGCAATGGGGCATTATGGGGCGTTTTTCTAAAATGGGTGTAGTGGGAATGTGGGCATTGTGGGGCATTATGTTAAAAATGGGTGTAAATAAAATTAAATAAAAAACATCAAAAATACTTTATTGAACAAACCCATAAACCTGCATGTGATTGGCCAAATCCATTCCCTCTTTGGCGTTGATTTAAGAACGCTTGTGACCAAATTTTGTAAAACACGCCCTTGGGGGCGGAGAACTTGGCGTTGATGGGCGTTTTAGGGGAAAAAGGCCCTAAAACTTTACCACTACGGGTGGTCTAACACAGGTTCGTTTAGTTCTCCTTTTTTGTGTGTGGATAAATTAACTTTTTCGGCTCGATTATGGTTACATGTGTAGATACATCACCGAGACCGGACCTTCTTCTAAGGTCCGGACCGAAGCAAAAGGAACGAATATCCCTAAGCGCCGTCCCTCAGCTATGAAGACGGACGCATGTCCAAAGGTGCGTCCCGATCGAGTGACGTCATCAAAGTCAACTAGTATAAATACCTTCGCCAAGTACACCACAAGTATGATTTTCTGAACCTTCGTCCCTATTTTGTCTCTCTACTTTCTCTCTCTAGCAAATAATTATCCTCACGCCGGAGGGTGGTCGCAGAGTGACCCTCCCACCTCTGCGACGAGCCTAACGGTTTGTTTAGTGTGCAGGTTCAGATCTTCGGGTTTTATCAAAGTCTAAACGTGGTCTTGCAGTGTCCGACCACTTTTTGGATCTTCAACATGCATTTACAAAACCAAATTAACAAAGGTAAACCAATGGTTAACCAAACCGCCATATTCAAACATCTATAGTTCACACACTCCACCCGAATGCATAGAGTTTCTTGCTGATGTGGTTATTTCCTGACCATATATACATGCATCCCAAACAATTTAAACTTTAGAAAGATCTCACTCCTACCATATCAGCTAGTGATTAAAAAATCTCAAATCCATAACAGAACACTAGTGTTAAAATATTCAATCTTCAATTCATTCAGATGTTGCAACCAAACATCTGAATGATATTTTTCATATATCTCGGGGTGTTTATCAAGCCAAAAATATCATGAAATGGGTCAATCTGCAGGAAGAGTCAGTCCATAGCCGTGAGCTTTTGATCAAAACAGCAAGAAAAGTCAGTCCATAGCCGTCATGAAAAGACATTTCTTTGAAACGAAAGTATTTAAGGTGAATTAGTGAGGTTGGAAGCTCTTGTGGAACCAAGTCTGGAACAAACCACTTGAACCATATATAGACCAAAACAATTACCAACAACCAAAGTTAAAAAAAGAACAAAAATTAAATAAAAATCTTTCGGTTATATAAAGGTGGATAAATATTACCTGAATGATCTCACTCCAAATAGTCAGATGTTCAATCACAGGTAAACGCTCGAATAGCTCACTCATGGTGGATTTTTCATGATGCTCTTCAACTTGTTCTTCGTGCATAAGCTGCAACAACTTATTATATTCAGACAAGTTCCGAAAGCCCAGAGAATGAGTAAGAACATACTTACGAGACTAATCCTATTAAGTGATGGAGATTTAGATAAAAGATGTAGAATTGTTTTTCTCGAGATCTTTACACAATCCAAAGAATAAGACTGTAAGGCTACTGGATCCATTGAATACCGGTTGATGATCAAGACAACACCAACCGAGATATAGTTTCGTTAAGTGATGCAGTGAGAAGACGGAGAAGGGTACATTATACGAACTAGAAAGATAACTAGATTATGTAAACTCAAGTCGTAACTTCTTGACATGATGGTTCCCCTAAAAATGAAGTATTACTCGATCAAGTTCAAAAGAGGGGTAACTATCGTATTCACCCATATAAAGGGTGAACTCGTGTATTGGATACTCGTGTCGTGGCATAACTTGGTGTATAGCACTAAAAAGTTTTCTTGTCTTCATCATTTTCCCTCCATTTGGGAGAGAAAAATCAAGTTTAGAAATTTTGGTCCATTAGTATGCAACATTCCGTCTTTTCATACTTTCTTTATTTAGAAAGTTGTATTTGCATTTCTATTTTTAGTAACTTGTATTCGTATTTCATTTCCGATCTTGTAATCCGAGACTTCGATTATAATGGAAATTCATACTTATATACATACATGTGAAACCGAGACTTATTATACATTCAAACTATTAATCATACATGCACGATACGTAACACATGCATACATATACTTCTCCTACTTGAAAACATACAATAATATGAAGTTGTGACATAAAATAACATCAATATATAAGTTCAGGGGCCAAACTTGAATAAACAAACAAAAGTTTCCAAAATACAACACGCCGCGTCGCGCAGGCTTGCCCTGCTTCCCCGTCGTGCGACGCGTAGGCCTTCGATTCGCAGAAAGTTGTTTGAGGCATTTTGGGTATAACATATGTAAACTAGCAAATTCACACTTACAATCAACCAATCCAATTATACATGTTATGATGTTATGCTTAAAATACATACATGATAGAAGCCATTCTTGCACTATACTTGTCATTAACTTCGCGAGCCTACCTTAACATGTATAGCGCTATAGGAGTAGGGCCCGTTTGTTATTGCTAAGTATTCAATCGTATAACAGTCGTGTTCATTGTTACGACAAGATTTCGCTAGTGGACACTTTGGGTTGACTTGTATTTGTTGCATGCTATCCTTGTATTTTATGCCATAGTATACATTTATGTCATGTTGGTTTAAAACAATCTTTTATTACATATGCTAGTACCGAACTTGTATGCTCGCCAACGCTTTATGTGTTGACCGTTAGTTTAACATATGTTGCGGGAATTTGATGATGAGACGTTTCAAGAAATCAACTAGTATAGACTTAGAAACGCACCATTTTAAACTTTATGTGTTTTCTTTTATGTCGTTGCGATCAAACTTGCTAGATGTTGTATTTTTACCTTTCAAAACAATGCAATTCACTTGAAATGAAATGAAATGGTATTGTTAAACTTATAGTCACATTTAGTCAAGTTATGAAGTCTCGAACAATCTCGTTTTCATCTCACTCCGATGTTTCTGCCATCGGTTGGGGTGTGACATAGTACCCCCATTCTTTTGAGAGGACACTTGTCCTTGCTACCTCTTTGATTGGTAAAAGACATAGGATGGTTCCTATTATGCTTTGAGGAAGCTTGCTGATTAAATCCAAAAACAATTCCTTAGCTTTATCTCAAGAGTGCTTTTGTTGGATCGGTCCTGCAAAAAGTAGTTACCGTGAAGGTCAATTTATATATATTTTTTTGAACGGCCAACAAACTCAATCCCGAGCACTCTCGGGGCACCCACCGGACAAACGGAGTACTCCGAGAGTAACCCGAGTCCACCACCAATTCCGGGGAAAACCCGGTAACACACCCGCCCGTAGGCACGACAGTGAAATTGCCGGTAAAACCCGTTTGGCTCAAGGATCCAACCCAGGTTTCCCTGGGTCTCCTATCATTGCCCACCAGTGCCTCACTTTGCACCAAGTGGGAATCGAACCTACATCTCTCAAGAGAAATGCAAGCCCTCCACCACTTGATCTAGAGATCATTGGCGAAGGTCAATTTATAATAAACTCTATTAAGGCATAAAGCATATGGTTATGCTAATAAACATTTTTACAATTATTAGGAAAATGTTAATAAACTAAAAGCATACACCCACCCACTAGAGACCAACACAAACACACATCAAATAGTTTTTTTTTTCCAGTTTGTATATACGATGCAATACGAAGCCTGAATTCAAAGTTGTGGTTAGGTGAGGCCAGGGGTGTTTAAAAAAATCCGAATCCGAAATATCCGAAACTCCAAATCCGAATTATCCGAAATTTTGGATTCGGATAGTGATATTGAAAATCTTTGGATATTTCAGATATCCGAAATATAAAATATTTTTATTTTTTAATTATTAAATATATATAACAAATAGTGGGCGAAACTTCAAAACCCCAATTGTTTTCACTTGTTTTCCTCCGCCCACCCAAACTAGTGCCTCCTCTTTGACGTTCAAATCTCATAAAGTCCGCAACGATTTCAGTGATCTGTTAATCTTCATCGTTTCAACAAGACGACATCAGGAATATGCTAATCTTCATCGTTTCAACAATCTTCATCGGTTAATCTTGCCTCGTCGCGACCGATGCAGGTTCGCAGTCGTTTCATCTCGTCCATATCCGAATTGTCGGATATCCTATTTTGAACACCCCTATGTGAGGCTGCAAGTCAAGTCACTAACTCCACCTTCATCCTTGACTACCACCTTCATCCAAACTAATCTTTTTTTTTTTTTAAAGTTGAAATATTATTATTTTTATTATAAAAATTTACATCGAGATAGTTGGTAAACGGGCAACAAGCTGCGACGCTACCCCTTTTTGAATAGCAAAACTAAGCCTTTTAAAAACTACATCCATAAATCTCGGGGGACCATTTGAAATATACAACCACCATCACAATGTGTAGTTTAAATGTAACTTTTTTTTTAAAGTTGATTAAGAATTTAATAATCGTATTACAAATTGTGTTTGTAATCTTATAAAGTAAATGAAAAATTGGAGAATTGAAATATTACCCTAATAATTTTGACCTAGTTAAACCGAAGCGCTACATGTAAAAGATGGTAACATCTTCATTCAAATTATATGTTAGAGAAAACAGATCTCAAAATTAATTACGGAAAAAATGAGAAAAATATGAAAACTTTTTACACATTTTTTTAATCCTTTAGCTTTTTTAAACTTTGTGTTGAAAAGTGAAGATTTGATTTAGGAAACCGTACACCCGCCCTTCTTCTTACGCTAAAGAACTCACCATCGACCTTGGATATATAAACTAATAATACTTGTACGTATCGTATATGACGACGAGGGTCACCGCTTGGGCTCCTCGTCTGGGCTCACCGCCTTAGATTGATGACTGGGCCCGAGCCCACTTGGATCTTTCTCGGTATGTTTAAATTGGTTCGAGTGGGCCATGTCTTGATAAGCCCATTCTTGGGCCAGCCCATTAGGGTTATGGCCCAAGTGTCTTATTATAAAAAGGAAGCTCATCTTCTTGAAGAGGGAGACCCTATTTTTCCCACATAAAGAAGGTTACTACTTCCTCCTCCTTCTCACATACATCTGCCCCTTCTCTCTAAATTACACCCTTCACTTACACTTATAATTATCTTCTTCATACAAGATACTGACTTGAGCGTCGGAGTGCCCTCGGGGTGAACCCCCTCGGGCTCTCTAACTAGATTTTCATGTGGCTACAGTTCAAGACCCGACATCCCGAAAGAGGAACCGTCACCACGACGACGAGAAGACGAACCTGAACCGGAGCTCACCGAATCTAAGGTTAGTACCGCCAAGCCCTTTGAACGACTTCAGGGATTTGGGGATTCGACATTGGCGCCATCCGTGGGACCGAGCACAAGTGTGTCTCGGTCTTTTCATACAAACGGCTAGATCCGCCCTCTCCGCGACGGTCAGATCTACATTCTTAACCCCGGTTAACAGGTTCTGCCTTCTTGTCTCATATGAACATGCTTATATGAACAGTATATGAAATTGCATGAAGATCATATTTCTATGCTTAAAACTGAGGTATGTGGACGGTGTATGTATAAACACACTCTTGAGCATGACATATCCTCAAATTTTTAAAGTCAAAGTCAGTCCATAGCCGTCATGAAAAGACATTTCTTTGAAACGAAAGTATTTAAGGTGGATTAGTGAGGTTGGAAGCTCTTGTGGAACTAAGTCTGGAACAAACCACTTGAACCATATATAGACCAAAACAATTACCAACAACCAAAGCTAAAAAAAAGAACAAAAAGTAAATAAAAATCTTTCGGTTATACAAAGGTGGATAAATATTACCTGACTGATCTCACTCCAAATAGTCAGATGTTCAATCACAGGTCAACGCTCGAATAGCTCACTCATGGTGGATTTTTTATAATGCTCTTCAACTTGTTCTTCGTGCACAAGCTACAACAACTTATTATATTCAAACAAGTTCCGAAAGCCCAGAGAATGAGTAAGAACATACTTACGAGACTAAACCTATTAAGTGATGGAGATTTAGATAAAAAGATGTAGAATTGTTTTCTCGAGATCCTTACACAATCCCAGGATAAGACTGTAAGGCTACCGGATCCATTGAATATCGGTTGATGATCAAGACAACACCAACCGAGATATAGTTTCGTTAAGTGATGAAGTTAGAAGACGGAGAAGGGTACATTATACGAACTAGAAAGATAACTAGATTATGTAAACTCAAGTCGTAACTTCTTGACATGAGGGTTTCCTGGAAAATGAAGTATTGCTCGATCAAGTTCAAAAGCGGGGTAACTAACGTATTCACCCATATAAAGGGTAAACTCATGTATTGGATACTCGTGCTGTGACATAACTTGGTGTATAGCACTAAAAAATTTTCTTGTCTTCATCATTTGCCCTCCATTTGGGAGAGAAAAATCAAGTTTAGAAATTTTGGTCCATTAGTATGTAACATTCTGTCTTTTCATACTTTCTTTATTTAGAAAGTTGTATTTGCATTTCTATTTTTAGCAACTTGTATTCGTATTTCATTTCCGATCTTGTAATCTGAGACTTCAATCATTAATGAAAATTCGTAATTATATACATACATGTTTTATTCATATCCAATCATTATATGCAAACAATCACAAAATACGTGTTTACATGTGAAATCGAGACTTATTATACATTCAAACTATCAATCATATACGCACGATACGTAACACATGCATACATATACTTCCCCTATTTGAAAACATACAAAAATATGAAGTTGTGGCATAAAATAACATCGATATATAAGTTCAAGGGCCAAACTTGAATAAACAAACAAAAGTTTCCAAAATACAACACGCCGCGTTGCGCTGGCTAGCCCTGCTTCCCCGTCGTGAGAAGCGTAGGCCTTCGATTCACAAAAAGTTGTTTGAGGCACTTTGGGTGTAACATATGGAAACTAGCAAATTCACACTTACAATCAACCAATCCAATTATACATGTTATGATGTTATGCTTAAAATACATACATGCTAGAAGCCATTCTTGCACTATACTTGTCATTAACTTCGCGAGCCTACCTTAACATGTATAGCGCTATAGGAGTAGGGCCCGTTTATTGGGTTATTGCTAAGTATTCAATAGTATAACAGTCGTGTTCATTGTTACGCTGTAACACCCCAAAACCGAATATTTAATTTGCTAGTTTGTTATCATGTTTAACAAAATGAGGTGTAATAACGGGGTTAGTAAACCTAGTTAAATGTCTAGCAAATTAATTAAAGGAATGAATTTAAAGCCAAATATGATGGTGTCATGAACTTAAGGGACTAATGGTGACACATTAGAAAGTTGGAATGATTAAATGAAAAACAAGAATAAAACACACACACATGAGGCATGTGTGTGTGTGTGTTCGACGCCAGAGCCAAGAAGCAAAGGAAAACCCTTCTAATCACTCAAAATCAGCCAATTGAAGCCCTAATCGTGACTAAATCTCATGCATGTCAATGATTTGTTGATCATCTAGGCCTATTAAAGCTTAAGGTAAGAAGAAATTGATAGTTTGGTGATTTTGAATATGTAGGGTTTCAAGAAATTCCATGTGTTTATATGAAATTAGTATGATATTGAACTAAGATCATCATCTAGAACATCATGAATGCTTGAAATCGATTAATTCAATGTTGGGAGTGAAAACCCACTTAGAGTAGAATGAATATGTGTAGTAAAGTATGAAATTGGATGAGGGGATGTATGATGATTGTTTATAATGATAAATTGTTAGTTAGGGCTGAATTAGAAGAGAAGTTATGTGAAATTCTATGGAATATTGATGTTCTTGATGATATTGACATGGATTGGTCATGTTATGCAAATGATACTTGTACATTGTGCCTTATTTGTTGTACGCCCACAAAGTGTTTGATAAAATGCCTACATGAAACTTGAATTGATTCAAGTTTGTGTTTAAAAGTTAGTAAATTCGTCACTTTTGACAGCCCTAGATAGTCATCTTGTAAAGGCCGTATCTCATTCGTTATTAGGAGTTAGACAACGAGCCTTATATCGTTGGAAAGCTTGTTTCGCATGTTACAATTCTTATTTGGTCACAAGATGCTGGTTATGAGATTTGGTGGGTCAAAACAGCATGTAAAGTTAGTAAATTCGTCATTTTGACAGCCCTAGATAGCCATCTTGTAAAGGCCGTATCTCATTCGTTATTAGGAGTTAGACAACGAGCCTTATATCGTTGGAAAGCTTGTTTCGCATGTTACAATTCTTATTTGGTCACAAGATGCTGGTTATGAGATTTGGTGGGTCAAAACAGCATGTAAAGTTAGTAAATTCGTCATTTTGACAGCCCTAGATAGCCATCTTGTAAAGGCCGTATCTCATTCGTTATTAGGAGTTAGACAACGAGCCTTATATCGTTGGAAAGCTTGTTTCGCATGTTACAATTCTTATTTGGTCACAAGATGCTGGTTATGAGATTTGGTGGGTCAAAACAGCATGTAAAGTTAGTAAATTCGTCATTTTGACAGCCCTAGATAGCCATCTTGTAAAGGCCGTATCTCATTCGTTATTAGGAATTAGACAACGAGCCTTATATCGTTGGAAAGCTTGTTTCGCATGTTACAATTCTTATTTGAAAGTCGAAGTCGGATTAGGTGATTAAAAAGGGGGAAAATGACCCCGAACAGCTGCTGCGAGAAAAATGCGGCAATGAAAATAATGTGTTTTGTGAACTTAAAACATATGATTTTCTAGTCACCAATTTACTAAACACTAAATATTGCTTCGAGTGAATGTTACAGTTGTTAAGGTGTGTTTAAAGCGTTACTATGTGTAAAATTGGCGTTAATGTACAGCATGGTTAGCCTCTCGGATATGATTGTAATAGTAGAGAAGTCAGGCGTATTGTAGTAGATAATCTATGTGTCGCGTATGATGATAATTGAGTTGCTTGAATAAGGAACAAGGTGACTTTTAGTCTATATGCCTTATGTATGTGGTATTTGGTTAATAAAAAGTCAAGTAATGTATGAATGGAAAGAAACGAATGTAGTATGAATGAGCATATGTGCTAACCATAATGTAATTGTGATGACATGAAAGAATAGGAATCACATTAGCAAGGACTTGAAAACGGAAGGTTAACGGGTCAAGCAGAGGCGAGGAAACAAGCGTGAACACTAACGCTCGAGGTAAGTGACTTTCGATTCACTTCTTAGTATACATATAGAGTTTTCTTGTTATGGTTGAATGGGATGATTGATGTATATAAAATGGCCGACAAGTAGGTATGTATGAATGCATTTAGGAAAATTACGTAAGTACATGCACGTGTGAGCTAAGGTATGCACGGGTGTAGTTATGATTCATTTTATGAATGTATGTAAGTATGGAGTTATGTATGCATGTATGTATATATGTAGGTATTGGTGTATGTATGTACGTAAGTAGTTATGTATGAGCATGAGCATTTTGTATTTGAATATGAAAGTACATACGTGTGTAGGTACGAACGTATATATATATGTGGATGCAAGTAAGTATGTACGTATGTATGTGAGTAGGTATGTGTGTATGTAGTTATGTATGTATGTATGTAAATACATATGCGAAGATGTAATCATGTATGTATGTAATTAGATGCGTGGGTATGCAAGTAAAGGTATGTATGTATGTAGATGTGATTTATGCGTATGCGAAGATACGTAGGTATATATGAAGGTATGTAGAGAAGTAGTAATGCATGCGCGTATGTAGATATGGGATTGGTATAGAAGAAGGTACGTATGAGTATATGCAGGTATGTAGAAATATAGGAGGGCATGTACGTATGTAGACGCATACGTATACATGTAAACATGTACATGTGCATGATTTAGATACGTAGAATTTTAACGTTACTAATTATGCGTTTGAGGTTGGTATGTGATGCAGGAACAAGTACACCGGATTCTTACGAAACTTAAACCGAACCCGGAATAAGAGGATGAGAAAGAATAATTGGATGAATTAATGTTAAATTGACGAACGTTATTCAATCTTTAATTACATGAGATTAATGTATATGATGATGCCTTTGACTAATGGCTAAGTTGTATGTGATGCCCACAGGTGTTACACGGACTTCTTCTGCTGCTAAGGAAGTGAAGCGGACGTAGATCGAGTCAAGAGCAAGGATTGTACGGATAGATTGGTCACATAGTTGAAGTATATAACGTTTGGTAATCTAAATTTTAGTATGAATGTTGTAAAATTCTTTTACAGTACGTTTAACATTTTTAGGATTTGGAACCTTCGTGAAAGAAATGTTGTTAATACGGAAAAAAAATTTTAAAGCTCTTTTTCCGCTGCGTCATTTTTAAGGTTAAACGTATTGGGGTCTAACATACGCCAAGATTGCGCTAGTGGACATTTTGGGTTGACTTGTATTTGTTGCATGCTATCCTTGTATTTTATGCCATAGTATACATTTATGCCATGTTGGTTTAAAACAACCTTTTATTACATATGCTAATACAGAACTTGTATGCTCGCCAACGCTTTATGTGTTGACCGTTACTTTAACATATGTTGCAGGAATTTGATTATGAGATGTTTCAAGAAATCAACTAGGATGGACTTAGAAACACACCATTTTAAACTTTATGTATTTTCTTTTATGTCGTTATGATCAAACTTGCTAGACGTTGTATTTTTACCTTTCAAACAATGCAATTCACTTGAAATGAAATGAAATGGTATTGTTAAACATAGTCACATTTAGTCAAGTTATGAAGTCTCAAACAATCTCGTTTTCGTCTAGCTCTGATGTTTCCGCAATCGGTTGGGGTGTGACATAGTAGCTCCATTCCTTTGAGAGGACACTTGTCCTTGCTACCTCTTTGATTGGTAAAAGACATAGGATGGTTCCTATTATGCTTTGAGGAAGTGTGTTGATTAAATCCAAAAACAATTCTTTAGCTTTATCTCAAGAGTGGTTTTGTTGGATCGATCATGCAAAAAGCAGTTATCGTGAAGGTCAATTTATAATAAACTCTATTAAGGCATAATAACATTTTTGCAATTATTAGGAAAATGTTAATAAACTAAAAACATACACCCACCCACCCACTAGAGACCAACACAAGCACACATCAATTAGTTTTTTTTTCCAGTTTGTATATATGATGCAATACGGAGCCATAATTCAAAGTTGTGGTTAGGTGATGCTAGGGGTGTTTAAAAAAATCTGAATCCGAAATATCCGAAACTCCAAATCCGAATCATCCAAAATTTTGGATTCGGATAGTGATATTGAAAATTTTTGGATATTTCTGATATCCGAAATATAAAATATTTTTATTTTTCAATTATTAAATATATATAACAAATCGTGGGTGAAACTTCAAAACCCCAATTGTTTTCACTTGTTTTCCTCCCACACACACTCGTGCCTCCTCTTTGACGTTCAAATCTCATAAAGTCCGCAACGATTTCAATGATCTGCTAATCTTCATCGTTTCAACAATCTTCATCGGTTAATCTTGCCTCGTCGAGACCGATGCAGGTTCGCAGTCGTTTCATCTCGTCCATATCCGAATTGTCGGATATCCTAATTTGAACACCCCTATATGAGGCTGCAAGTCAGGTCACTAACTCCACCTTCATCCATGACTACCCCCTTCATCCAAACTAATCTTTTTTTTGTTTTGTTTTTAAAGTTGAAATATATACCACCATCACAATGTGTAGTTTAAATGTAACTTTTTTTTAAAGTTGATTAAGAATTTAATAATCGTATTACAGATTGTGTTTGTAATCTTATAAAGTAAATGAAAATTTGGAGAATTGAAATATTACCCTAATAATTTTGACCTAGTTAAACCAAAGCGCTACATGTAAAAGATGGTAACATCTTCATTCAAATTATTTTTTTTAACGACCAACAGAATCAATCCCAAGCACTCTCGGGGCACCCACTGGACTAAACGGAGTACTCCGGGAGTACCCGGGTCCACCACAAATTTCGGGGAAAACCCGATAACCCACCCGCCTGTAGGCACGACGATGAAGTTACCGGTAAAACCCGTTTGGCTCAAGGATCCAACCCAGGTTTCCCTGGGTCTCCTATCATTGCCCACCAATGTCTCACTCTGCACCAAGTGGGATTTGAAATTGCATCTCTCAAGAGAAATGCAAGTCTTCCACCACTTGATCTAGAGATCATTTACTCTTCATTCAAATTATATGTTAGAGAAAACATATCTCAAAATTAATTATGGAAAAAATGACAAAAATATGAAAACTTTTTACATATTTTTTAATCCTTTAGCTTTTTTAAACTTTGTGTTGAAAAGAGAAGATTTGATTTAGGAAACCGTACACATGCACTTCTTCTTATGCTAAAGAACTCACCATCGACCTTGGATATATAAGCTAATAATACTTGTACGAGACGTATAATACTTGTACGGAGCGTATACGAGATGTATAATACTTGTACGGAGCGTATAATACATGCACGATAATCGTATAATACTTTCGGTTATACAATGGTGGATAAATATTTACCTGACTGATCTCACTCCAAATAGTCAGATGTTTAATCACAGGTAAACGCTTGAATAGCTTAATCATGGTGGATTTTTTATGATGCTCCACAACTTGTTCTTCGTGCATAAGCTGTAGCAACTTATTATATTCAGACAAGTTCCGAAAACCCAAGAGAATGAGTAAGAACGTACTTACCATACTAAACCTTTTAAGTGATGGAGATTTAGATAAAAGATGTAGAAGTCTTTTTCTCGAGACCCTTACACAATCCAAGGATAAGACTGTAAGGCTACCGAATCCATTGAATATCAGTAGATGATCAATACAATACCAACATATATTTCCGTTAAGTGAGGCAATGAGAAGACGGAGAGGGGTACATTATACGTATCGTATACGAGACATATAATACTTGTACGGGCCGTATACGAGACATATAATACTTGTACAGAGCGTATCAAGATCTATACTATTTGTACGGACTGTATACGAGGTGTATAATACTTATACGGAGCGTATACGAGACATATAATACTTGTACGGAGTGTATACAAGATGTATAATACCTGAACGATAATCATATAATACTTTTTCAGGGTTCTCATCTTTTATGGTAGTAAGAATGTCGCGTGGTCGCATGTTCTGATAACCCTTAGGATATAGAAAGGGTTCATGATTATTCTAAGCTTTGTCAACCCTTAGAGTCCAAACTCGTGACCTCTTTCTATATGTCCCGAACAATTGGAACTTGCAACCGGTTTTCCTGCTTCCACTACGTCTGACCGTGGTTGTTTGCTTGTGGTGGTCGACACAATCGCACGTAAGCCGTATTTTTAACGGCCGGTCGCTAGGGGGTTTCTTGTAGATCGTGCGTTTAGTGACTATGGCATACCCATTGTGGCGTCCGACTACTCTACACCAGTCCACCAAATCATCCATGTTATTGAATTTCTAACAAAACACTTTGGGGTTATAAAATAGTTCTATTAAACGTGGTTATAAAACAGTTCTATTAAATGTACAACAAATAAACGTATAAATAAATGTTATAGATGGTCGGTTTTAAAACTCACTAGGTTCCTCGTCACCGTTTGGACCCCTGGGCGGCGGTCTTCCACTACCGGGATGGGATTCTCCACTATCGGGCGGCGGTGGATCACGTCCGACATTGTTACCGAACCCAAAATCGTTGGGAATTCCACCAGTCTAATTACCCTAATAGACATCCAAACTCCACGAATCCTGACTTGCACCATACGCAAGACTTAGATCAAACGGAAGATTTAAATCAAAGAAGCTCGAATTGTTATTTTGATTCATATCATACATTGTTTGATTCAACTAGCTAGCTGAGTCACCACCGAAAAAAATATTGTCGCCCCAAAACGACATTAATAACGTAAAACAATTTGAATACATAGAGAATATAGAAGAAACGAATAGAAGTTGAATGAAAATGAATAAGATTATAGTCGTTTATATAGTAAGTTTTACGGAATATTACCTCTTGTCAAATTATTAATGCGCGAATCGAGGAATATTACGTCGAATCAAATAATTTGCATGAAAATCAAGAAATCTAACGTCTAATCAAATAACTCGCACAAAAATCCAGGAATATAACGTCGAATCAAGGAATCTTGTGTCTAGTCGCATGCGTTTCAAGGAATCTTATTTCGAGTCGCACACGTGTCAAGGAATAATACGTCGAATCAACCAATTTAAAAAAAATAGAAATTCAATGTATACGACCCGTATAATCTTATACGGCCCCGTATACATCAGTCGTAAACATTGTATACGACCACCCCAAAATCTTATTTTCACATGTTTTATGTGTACCCTTATACGACTGTATACACTATGTGAAAATAAGATTTTAGAGTGTGGAATTATTAACACCCCTTTTAAAAATATGTTCATTATCATAAGTTTGTGGCTTTTAAACAAATTTCAATAAAAAAATGATCTTATATTCTTATTAGAAGTTCTATTTAAATATTTCTTTTTCAATATCATGAGATTTATACCCCTTCCTTAAAACATGTACTAGTGTATATGAGAGTCCGAAGTGTAAATATAATATCGCTTAAGTTTTTAAAGGTATACACGAAATTGTCCCAAAGTTTTGAATGAGTATAGAATTAGAATATATGAATAGTATATTTTATACTTAAGTAAATATATAATTCTCACGTTTTTTTAGAATTATATGAAATTTTCCGACAGCATGAGGCGAGGTAGTTAACTGTTCCGAAGGTCGCTAACTGTTCCGACAACCTTGTATGTTTCAAGAGCTACCAATGTGCATATAGTCACAATCATCACATAGTAATTTATTATAAGTTCATTGGTTATGACATAATAAATTATTAAAAGCTTAGAGTAAACTGCCAAAATGGTCCATGAGGTTTAGTCACTTTTGTCACATTAATCCGAAACTCAAACCTTTTCAATCTGGGTCCCTGTTGCTTTAATTTTGTTGCCATTTTCATCCAAAATCAAAATCTGTTCAGATTTTTCAGTTAACATCCAGTTTTCTGTCTTTTTTCTTCCTTTTAATGAAGAGCAAAATGGTCTTTTAACGTTTTTTATAACAAATTAAAAAAATCTGACAATTTTACCCTTCATGGGGGGGGGGGGGGGGGGGGGGTTTGTGGGGGAAGACAAAAAAGTTGGATATTAATTGAAAAATATGACCAAATTTTGCTTTTAGATGAAAATGACAACAAAATTGAAACCACGGGGACCCGGATTCAAAAGGTTTGAGTTTTGAATTAAAGTGGCAAAAATGACCAAACCTCATGGACCATTTTGACAGTTTTCTCAAAAGCTTATAACAAGCATATTGTATTTTACATAGGGCTTACAATTTCTACACGAACATAATAACACGCTACGAACCTACACAAAGTTAACAGGTTTCGTGTTTATAACATCTTAATAATTAATTAGTTACCTATAACGCGACATCGTATGACCCTTGGAATCATGCCCATGAGTTTCAAAACAACAAAGTCTAACACAATCACTTCATCTCACAATATAGGACACCCAAACAACTATCATATTGTCTCATAACATATAACTTTTAGAAAAACGCAAAGGCTCAACGGAACCCAGTTGGTACGAAGTTTCATTAATTTGACCCGGTGATTGATAAAATCGACTCTAATTCACTTTTTTGTTGTATGAAAATGATCGTGTTTGAAAGAAAATGGGTTGCACACTTGCACCCACAAAGATGTAAAGAGACATGAAAATCTATATTTTTGAGGCCTTGTAACCAACCGGTTCATACCGGTATTTTTCTTTTTTCAACTTTTTGATCCTTATTTTCATTGGACATCCTATATTGTATGTAATGACATAATGTAGTAGGAAATAACAAATGCTCTTAGTTTAAGCGTGCCTAAAAAGATTCTTTTTTTTAACGTCAGCACACAAAACCTTTTATTTATATGCTTTTGAAAATTCAATTAACTTTCTTTATATATTAATAAACAAAATATATAATTAATTTTCAGAAAAGTTATTTTTTGTCTCCATGTGGGCAGGTAATCAGTCTCGGTTATATTTCGTAATCCCATTTTATTTTAACATAAACAATTTAATTAATAAATTCAATAGAAAAAGAAATTCAAAGTTTACGAACAATCCAAATTTTCTAGAACATTTTAAAAAATAATGAACAATAATGTCATCCATTCAAATTGATTTAAGTTATTGCGTATAGTTCGAAATTATTGTAAACTAGCAATAAGACCCGCGCGCGTTGCGGCGCGATACATCGTAAACATCGAATAGATTAGTCCAAACGTTATGTGATGCGTTAACCATATGAAAACACGTGTTTCAACGTATTTGATTGAACTCAACGTTACCTATATAAGCATTGCAATTGGATCTAGCACGTCACTGAGCTTGACACTGTTCGATCCTCCAAGAAAAAATCTGCTGCTAGCCCTTCCATCGTCATCCCCAAGGCAACCGCTTCGAAGGGAAGAGGTGGAAAGAAAAGGAAGACTTCCGAAGCTGACAACCTACAAGGCCTGCCCCTGATCCGCCATCAATTCCTCGAGTACTTCAATGATGTAAGGATCACTGACTCAGCTTAGTTATCCTATCCACTTGAGGATCACTTGACTCTAATCTTTACATTGTCTTCTTTGTAGAAATTTGCTGAGATAGAGGACTACGTGGGGAATGTTGAAGAGCTTGAGGAGAAATACTCCGATCAAACTATGCACGTGAAAAAAATTAGTTTTTCTTAAGTAAAGGAGGTATAACGGTAAACTCGAAACAAATTATTAGTAAAAAAACTTAATAGGTTAAATACGTTAGTAAAATTGTGTCAAGTAGCACTAATGCCAAACCACTGCCAACGAACACCAACATCAGAAAAGCTTGTAAAAATAAAATAAATAAATAGGTAAAAAATAACACCAAACAAAAAACATACGTAAAAATCGTTGAACCACGCACCCCAGTCGCGGCGTGTTAATGCGAAGAAATTATATAGAAACGTAAAACGTAAAAAAACAACTAAGTCGATCTAGGATTCGCGTGTTGCGATGAACTTTTCAAACGTGGGAAAAAAAGACGCGCTGCGACTGGACTGTCAAACAGGGAAAACAGATGAAAAAACGTGGCACCCTACACACACGTTGCTGTGTGTTGACTCACAAAATTTAAAACGAAACGTAAAACGAAAAACTTGCGAAAGATAAAAAGTATAAGGGACCAAAGTTGAAAATAAGAAAGTGTTGGGGTTAAGTTGAAAAGTTGAAAAACTTTGGGTTAAAACTAAAAATGTCAAAGGGTTTAAAATGAGAAACATAAAAACCTTTAGGTTAAAACTTAAAAATGCAATTTTTTTTTGAAAAACACCCAATACACATCTTACAACTATCAAAGCAACAAAAATTTGCTAATTTATAGTTTGGAAATGAATGACGAGATGATAGATTTATTAAAGTTTTATTTATTCATTTTAACTTTTTAATATTTCTCTAACAAGCTCATAAGACCGTGGGGTATGGTGGGGCTTGGGTTGGGCATTTGGTGACACGTGTAAAGGGAGGCCGCCCACTGCCAGGATACGTGTCCGCGGGGTATGGCGGGGCGTGGGTTGGGCTTGGGTTGGGTGCACCGCGTGGCAAATGTTTAAAAAAAAATTACAAAAAATTTATAAAAAAATCACACAACATTTATAAAAAACCTACAACTTCATTAAAATTTTAAAAATTACATAATCCTAAAAATTACATAACTTCTAAAAATTACAAAATAAAAAAACCTAAAGCGTTAAAAAAATTTCAAAAAGTTCGATCTTGTCGAACGCCTTCTTTTCCACGCTTCGAAACTCTATGTTTGCCACCGCCACCCGGTCCTCGTGGTTTAACTCGCCACCGGGAACCGCTTCGTAGTAAGCCTTGAAACGCTCGAGCTTGGGCCGTAGGTCGCGCCATTTATGTTGGCACGCGTTGAGGTTGTGGCGGTCGTTACCGACGTTCTGTCGGTAGGCCGCGAATGCTTCCGCCCAATATTTTGTTTGGCCCGGTGGCTGGCCCTTCATAGCGTCGACGACGCTAGTTACGAGTGCCATTTCTTCTTGACGGGTCCAGGATGCCATAGTGGTGTTGTTCGTGGGATGGGGGGGGGGGCAACGGGGTAGCGGGTTCAAGACAGTGGGTGTAGCCGGTGGGGTTTTGGTTCGTGGGATGGGGGGACCGGTGGGTTGGGGTTCCAATATATAGGACTTTGGGGACCCGGGTGGCGGTTATAGAAGATGGGGGGATGGGGGACCAGTTTGAATTTCAAAATTTAAACACCCGCCTGTGGGCAGGCGACCCAATGAGAAGATGCCACCTCGCTTCGCCATACCGCCCCACGCCCGGGCTGAAACCCAAGCCCCAAGGGGCCACGCCCAAACCCAAGCCCACCCGGGGTGGTCACTTGGGCGTTTTACCCCAACCCACGCCCAAACCCCCGCCCCATACCCCACGGCCTAAGGCTATGTACATTCACAACCTCTCCAACCCAACTTTTTAATAAAAAAACTAATTTATCTCTCTTCCACCTATACAACCCAACCTACCTCAACTTTCTACTCACATTCACAACCCAACCTTTAAATATTTTTTATTAAATATATATTTTTATGCTTATTATTTATCTATAAATGAGCTAGAAATAATTATAATTAATATTTTCTGTGTATTGTGAGGTTTGAAGATTTTCAGTGACAAGAACTTGACTTGAATTTGAAAAAAAAGACGGAGAGTTTTTGATAAGGCACAACCTACAAAAAATTAATTAAAAAATAAATTTATTTGAAGGAACTCAGTTTTTAATAAAATTTATATCGATATGTTCACAAAAAAAAATTAAACAACACTGTGTTTTCAGATTTTTTTAATAATTAAATATTAATAAGTTATTAAAGAAAATCATGTTTTAAGTAGAATTAATTGTTATACAACAAAAATAAAAAACAAAATTAAAAAACTAACCATTCATTTGTTAACATGTGTCATCTTGAAAATATTAAAATAATCCACAACCAAAGTTGCCCCAACAACCAAGTCGTGAGATAAAAATGATTTTTTTATTTTTTTTTTCACTTTTTGGGCAACCAACCAACCATTTGGTCACCAATGGTTCTAGCCTAAGGTGCACCAATAAACATAAATTAAAAATAGTACTATTAATTATAGTATTAGTTATAGCTTAGTGTTGTGTTATATTTATATGTGGTGTTAATTGAGGTTTGGTCCACAAAGAACATTACAAATATCACAAATATCATTTGTGCCCTTGATTGCTTTTATCTAGTCTTAGGTTGAAGATAAATGGAAATAAATCTAACCTTTTTGGAGTTGGGGTCAAGAAAAATGACATCCGAGCAATGTCTGGTTTTATGGGATGGCGATCGATGCTTTTCCTTTTCGATACCTTGGGATGCCGGTTGGAGAAAAAATGGCCTCTTTAAAGTGCTAGGATCCTATTATTCAGAAGTTCAAGTCCAAGTTGTCAAATTGGAATGCTAATTTGTTATCAATTACATTGATTACTTCGGTTCTTGGTTCGTTATCTACTTACTATCTCTCTTTTGTTTGAATGGTTAAGAGCTAAGATTTTTTTTTGTTTGGGTGGGTGGGGGGGGGGGGGGGGGGGGGGTTAACAAGAATATGCCATGGGTGAAATGGGTTTAGCCTTATTGGATTAATCTAAGGGTGGTTTGAGTTTGGGCAGTCTTTATGGTTTAAATTTGGCCTTACTCCTTAAATGGATATGGGGTGCTATAAATGTCAAAACACAATGTGGGTGAAGGCCATAATAGTGACAATGGTTTCAAAGTTTTTAATAAACAAACGGTGGCCAAAGGATATGGAGATTGGAGTCGTATTGTCATCAAGACTCAAGAGCAATCAATTCTTAAATTAAATGAGAATAACTTGGTTCCTATCTCGGCCATGAAGAAAATTGTGGGCTATGAGGATTCTACTTACTTTTGATTGATCAATGTTACCAAAGAAGAAGAAAAAAAAACAAGTGGTAGAAAGGATCGTATATACTTCGTGGTGGACTATATGGAAGAACACATTTCAAGCCATTTTTAAAGCCAACGATTTGAAGACGGAGCTAACTTTAATACCATTATACACTTTTCGTTTCTTTGCATTGTTACCAGAAACAAAAAAAGTTAACATCTCTTGGATCAAGTAGCTTCAAAACCCACTTCTTTACATGTAATTTGCTTCTTTGATGTTTGGTTAGCATTTTCTAATCATCATCATTTATAAATTTTCTTTACCGTAAAAAAATTGATGTAATTACTTTATTTACGTTAAAGGTAATAGAATATTTTTTTTTATGAACTTGGATCAATGAAGCTCCATCCACTCTAGATAAGCACCTTAGGATTTGAGCCACATAACTTCCTTAAAAAAGAGACTCGTCCTCCTAGTCTCTCATCCACTACTCTCTATAATCGTTAATGACATTTTGACTCAATATTACTTGTATTCTTGTGACACCCATATACTAATAATATATGTTTACCCTTCATATACGATTTATTGACTTGATTGTCAAAGTGTTTGTATTGCTTTGGCCGTATGGTATTTCTAACCAGTTATTCATGATTTTACAACTCCTATCCAAGTTAGGGAAAACGAGACTAGCACAAAATCACCATGGGACCACTTAGAACTAGTGACGTCTTACCCGCTCGAAACACTACATATATTTAAACCTGGTTATACAAGAATTATATATTAGATATTTTATTTAATCAACTCCTATAGCCTATTGATATCCATTTGCCATTTGATCTAACGAATGTGAATATAAACGGGTTATTCAAAGTTAAATGGATATGTATAGAGTTAGAAGAAAGAAAAATAAATGGACATGGATATGAATATGGCCCATCCAATCCATTAGTTGTCGTCTTTGATCAGAATACAATAACTTTAGTAGTTCACAAATAACCTGCCATTTTATTAGAACATCTAACACATAGACCCTCTAATCCTTTTTTTTTTAAATCTATACATTTTTGTCCACTAAGACGCTTGAAACCTCACCACTTGAGGAGGGACACCTTGGTAGCACTAGGCCAAATGCCCTTTGGTAAATAACCTCTCTTTTATAAATGTTGGAATATAACCGATATATGAGTTGATAACTTCTATTAATTCTAACACAAAACTACAAAAAAATGTGTAGATGGTGAGTAATCTCAAGTAGGGGTGTTCAAAATTATCCGTATCCGAAAATCCGATCTCAAATATCCAATATCCGAATCCGAAATATCCGAAAAATCGGATATCCGAATTTTCGGAAACAGATATTTTAGATAGTTTCGGATATCCGAAACCAAAATTTTCGGATAGTGAAATCTGGTATCCGAAAATTTTGGATATCCGAATTTTCGGATATCCGGTTTTGACAACTTGTGCATTGGTGAAACACAAGAGGTACCTAAATGGAAGATTCATCTCCCTACCTCATGCATGACTTATATAAATAACAAAAAGGTTCCTAGATGGAAGATTTATCTTCCTACCTCATGCTTGACTAATATGACATTCTTATTATATTATTAACTTATAATATATACCCTATTACCCAAGTAACCAAACCTTTGATGGTGACCTAGTGGTCATTTGTCAAGATGCTAAGTTACATCATCTAAGACCTTATGTGTCAAGATGATTATTTTCTCATATGTCTATTTTCATGTACTTTAAACTCTGAATCTTTACTCTTCCGTTATCATCCAATACTCACACACCTATGTTTCTTCATGTAAAAGGACTTGGTGCTCCAATCTAATCAACAAACACTTGCGGGATTATCAAGTGGAAAGCTTGTAAAACCGCGAGTATACTCGATCCCGTTTTACTTTTTACACTTTCGGTGCAACATGTATGTTATACAAATCACGCAACACTTAAACTAATTTTAATCTCTATCCATGCTTAACATGAAACTATATGATGCTTGTTAGACTTGTATGCTATGTAAACTTTTTGTGTCGATATATGCTCATTAACTTTGCTAGCCTACCTTAACAATTATAGCGCTATAGGATTAACACACCGCCCATTAATCTTGGGGTATTGTTAAGTTAAACATGTTAACCTCCCGCTACTCTCTTGGGATATGCAAATTTGTGTTGTATACTTGGGTTTGAACATATAGTACACCGTTTCAACATACTAGTAACTTGCATATTGTAGTTCATGTTGGATATGAGCCATTAAACATTTTATCCTATATTATGCTATGTATGAAAACTTGTATACTCGCCAACTTTTTGTTGATATATTTTAATACATGTTGCAGGTTGATAGACGAGATGATGTTATGAGAAGAAACAAGATTTAGGTGGACTTAGAAACACACCTAGAGTAGTTTGTTATTTTGATGTTATGTTGAAACAATGTTGTTTTTATTTAAATCTTTGTATGACATTTTAGTCTTGCTATGAAATTTCAATTAAATTATATTGTCACATAGTATTATGATGTTTTGGGCAATTTGTTCGTCTCATCCCGATGTTTCCGCCATCGGTTGGGGTGTGACAGGTCGTATATAATGTTTACGTCTGATGTATACGAGGTCGTATATGGTTAGTATACATCGAATTTCTATTTTTAAAAAAATTGCTTGATTCGACGTATTATTCGTCGACACGTGTGGACTCGAAATAATATTCCTTGAAATGCATGCGACTAGATGCAATATTCCTTGATTCGACGTTATATTCCTTGATTTTCCTGCGAGTTATTTGATTCGACATTAGATTTCTCGATTTTCGTGCAAGTTATTTGATTTGATATAATATAATATTCCTCGATTCGCGCATTAATAATTTGACAAGCTGTAATATTCCGCAAAACTTACTATAAACGACTATAATCTTATTCATTTTCATTCAACTTCTATTCATTTCTTATATATTCTCTCTGTATTCAAATTGTGTTACGTTATTAATGTCGTTTTGGGGCGACAATATTTTTTCGGTGGTGGCTCGGCTAGCTAGTCGAATCAGACGACGTATGATATCACTCAAAATAACAATTCGAGCTTCTTTGATTTAAATCTTCCGTTCGATTTAAGTCTTGCGTATGATGTAAGTCAGGATCCGTGGGGTTTGGATGCCTATTAGGGTAATTATACTGGTGAAATTCCCAACGATTTTTGGTTCGGTGACAATGTCGGACGTGATCCACCGCCGCCCGGTAGTGGAGAATCCCCTCCCGGTAGTGGAGGACCGCTGCCCGGGGGTCCAAACGGTGACGAGGAACCTAGCGAGTTTTAAAACCGACCATGTATAGCATTTATTTGTACGTTTATTTGTTGTACGTGTATAGAACTGTTTTATAACCCCAAAGTGTTTCGTTAGAAATTCGATAACATGGATGATTTGGTGGACTGGTGAAGAGTAGTCGGACGCCACAATGGGTATGCCATAGTCACTAAACGCACGATCTACGAGAAACCCCCCTAGCGACCAGTCGTTAAAAATACGACTTACGTGCGTTTGTGTCGGCCACCACAAGCAAACAACCACGGTCAAACGTAGTGGAAGCGGGAAAACCGGTTGTAAGTTACAACTGATCGGGACATATAGAAAGAGGTCATGAGTTTGGACTCTAAGGATTGACAAAGCTAAGAACAACCATGAACCCTTTCTGTATCCTAAGGGTCATCCGTCCCTAATGAGGCTGACTCCAGTGGAAGAGAGGATGTTGGAGCAGCTGACATATCAGAACATGCGACCACGCGACATTCTTACAACCATAAAAGAACAGAACCCTGAAAAGTATTATATGATTATCGTTCAGGTATTATACGTCTCGTATACACTCCGTACAAGTATTATACGTCTCGTATACACTCCGTACGAGTATTATACATCTCGTATACAGTCCGTACAAATATTATACATCTTGATACGCTTTGTACAAGTATTATACGTCTCGTATACGATCCGTACAAGTATTATACGTCTCGTATACGGTACGTATAATGTACCCTTCTCCGTCTTCTCACTGCCTCACTTAACGGAACTATATCTCAGTTGGTGTTGTCTTGATCATCTACCGATATTCAATATCGATAGCCTTATAGTCTTATCCTTGGATTGTGTAAGGATCTCGAGAAAAGGACTTCTACATCTTTTATCTAAATCTCCATCACTTAAGAGGTTTAGTCAAGTAAGTACGTTCTTACTCATTCTCTTGGGTTTTCGGAACTTGTCTGAATATAATAAGTTGCTACAGCTTATGCACGAAGAACAGGTTGAGGAGCATCATAAAAAATCCACCATGATTAAGTTATTCAAGTGTTTACCTGTGATTAAACATCTGACTATTTGGAGTGAGATTAGTCATGTAATATTTATCCACCATTGTATAACCGAAAGTATTATATGATTATCGTGCATGTATTATACGTCTCGTATACGGTCCATACAAGTATTATACGTCTCGTATACGGTCCGTACAAGTATTATACATCTCGTATACGGTCCGTACAAGTATTATACATCTCGTATACGCTCCGTACAAGTATTATACGTCTCGTATACGGTACGTACAAGTATTATTAGTTTATATATCCAAGGTCGATGGTGAGTTCTTTAACATAAGAAGAAGGGTAGGTGTACGGTTTCCTAAATCAAATCTTCTCTTTTCAACCCTGCTTCTGTTTTGTTTCTTCTTGGTGCTTCTTTTTCACTTCTTCTCCTAAATCTACGGTGAGTTTCTCCTTTCACTCATTTTCTATACTGTTGTTACTTGATTTCTGTAAACATGGGCTGGAAAATAGGGCCTCCACCTGCCGGAAAATAGGATATCCGGCAATTCGGATATGGACGAGATGAAACGACTGCGAATCTGCATCGGTCGCAACGAGACAAGATTAACCAATGAAGATTGTTGAAACGATGAAGATTAGCATATTCCTGATGTCGTCTTGTTGAAACAATTAAGATTAACAGATCATTGAAATCGTTGCGGACTTTATGAGATTTGAATGTCAAAGAGGAGGCACCAGTGTGTGTGAGCGGAGGAAAACAAGTGAAAACAATTGGGATTTTGAAGTTTCACCCACTATTTGTTATATATATTTAATAATTAAAAATAAAAATATTTTATATTTCGGATATCGGATATCTGAAATATCCGAAAATTTTCAATATCACTATCCTAATCCGAATTCGAAATTTCGGATAATTCGGATTCGGAATTTTGGATTTTTTTAAACACCCCTAGCCTGACCTAACCACAACTTTGTATTCAGGATCCATATTGCATCATATACAAACTAGCAAATTCACACTTACAATCAACCAATCCAACTATACATGTCATGATGTTATGCTAAAGATACATACATGCTAGAAGCCATTCTTGCAATATACTTGTCATTAACTTCGCGAGCCTACCTTAACATGTATAGCGCTATAGGAGTAGGGCCCGTTTGTTGGGTTATTGCCAAGTATTTAATCGTATAACGGTCTTGTTCATTGTGATGGCAAGATTGCGCTAGTGGACTTTGGGTTGACTTGTATTTATTGCATGCTAGCCTTGTATTTTATGCCTTAATATACATTTATGCCATGTTGGATTAAAACAATCTTTTATTACATATGCTAGTACCAAACTTGTATGCTCGCCAATGCTTTATGTGTTGATCGTTACTTTAACATATGTTGCAGGAATTTGATGATGAGACGTTTCAAGAAATCAACTAGGGTGGACTTAGAAACACACCATTTTAAATTTTATTTATTTTCTTTTATGTCGTTATGATCAAACTTGCTGGATGTATTTTTACCTTTCAAAACAATGTAAACTAGGACTTTGGGTGATGGCTCTGTCACTGTCAACACAAAGTTTAAATTAGCTGAAGGATTAAAAAATGTGTAAAAGGTTTTCATATTTTTGTCATTTTTCCATTGTTAATTTTGAGATCTGTTTTCTCTAACATATAATTTGAGTGAAGATGTTACCATCTTTTACATGTAGAGTTTCGGTTTAACTAGGTCAAAATTATTGGGGCAATCTTTCAATTCGCCAATTTTTTTAAGAAAACAATTGGATAAGTATGAATTTTCGATTTAAGAGGAAAGTTTTGTGGTGTATACAGCCATAAAAATCAATGGACTTTGTTCAAATAGTGTTTCATTTACTTTAGAAGATTACAAACACAATCTGTAATATGATTATTATCTTCTTAATCAACTTTAAAATAAACACATGGTGATGATAGTATATATTTCAACTTTAAAAACAAAAAGATTGGTTTGGATGAAGGTGGTAGTCATGGATGAAGGTGGAGTTAGTGACCTGACTTGCAGCCATACCTAACCACAACTTTGAATTCAGACTCCTTATTGCTTCATATACAAACCGGGGAAAAAACTAATTGATGTGTGTTTGCGTTGGTGTCCGGTGGGTGGGTGCATGCTTTGAGTTTATCAACATTTTCCTAATAATTGCAAAAATGTTTAGTAGTATAACCATATGTTTTATCCCTTAACAGAGTTTATCTTAAATTGACCTTCACAATAACTACTTTTTGCACGATCGATCCAACAAAACACTCTTGAGATGAAAGCTAAAGAATTGTCTTTGGATTTAATCAGCACGCTTCCTCAAACCATAATAGAAACCTTCCTGTGTCTTTTACCAATCAAAGAGGCAGCAAGGACAAGTGTCCTCTCAAAGGAATGGAGGTACCAATGGACCAAAATTCCTAAACTTGATTTTTCTCTCCCAAATGGAGGGTCAATGATGGAGACAAGAATTTTTTTTAGTGTTATACACCAAGTTATGTCACGACACGAGGATCCAACACACGAGTTCACCCTTTATATGGGTGAAGATGATGGTTACCCCTCTTTTGAACTTGATCGAATAATACTTCATTTGTCGGGAAACCATCATGTCAAGAAGTTAAGACTTGAGTTTAAAGAATCTAGTTATCTTTCTAGTTCGTATAATGTACCCTTCTCCATCTTCTCACTGCATCACTTAACGGAACTATATCTCAGTTGGTGTTGTCTTGATTATCAACCGATATTCAATGGATTCAGTAGCCTTACAGTTTTATCCTTAGATCGTGTAAGGATCTTGATAAAAACACTTCTACATCTTTTATCTAAATCTCCATAACTTAAGAGGTTTAGTATGGTAAGTACGTTCTTTTTCATTCTTTTGGCCTTTCGGAACTTGTCTGAACATAATAAGTTGTTGCAGTTTATGCACGAAGAACAGGTTGAGTAGAACATGAAAAATCCACCATGATTGAGTTATTCGAGCGTTTACCTGTGATTGAACATCTGACTATTTGGAGTGAGATCAGTCAGGTAATATTTATCCACCTTTGTATAACCAAAAGATTTTTATTTACTTTTTGTTCTTTTTTTTTTAACTTTGGTTGGTTGTAATTGTTTTGGTCTGTATTCGGTTCAAGTGATTTGTTCTATACTTGGTTCCACAAGAGCTTCCAACCTCACTAATCCACCTTAAATACTTTCGTTTCGAAGAAATGTCTTTTCATGACGGCTATGGACTGACTTTTCTTGCTGTTTTGATCAAAAGCTCACCGAACTTGGTGAAAATTGAGTTAGATGTCTGATTTTTTCCTATTTGTTTTTTATTCTCATGTGAAAATACATTGACACAAAAAAAAAATAACGACTCTTCCTGCAGATTTCATTTCATGATATTTTTGGTTTGATAAACAACCCTGAGATATATGAAAAATATCATTCAGATGTTTGGTTGCAGCATCTATTAGATGTTTGGTTGCAGCATCTTAATGAATTGAAGAAGAATGTATTTTAGCAACTTGGAGCCTCAGTTGTAGTTTGTGAAGTTTATCTTGGCCATGTCTCCTAAGCTGAAGAAGGTGAGCATAAAAAGCATGGTTGAGGAGGATCTAAAGTTGGGGATGTTTAAAGGTCTCTTATGCGCCCACACGTGTCTGGGTAGAAATTGATGTTGAGCCTCTAGAGTTTTTGTAGTGCTACTTGTTTTTCTGAATCATTTTGAGCCTCTAGAGTTTTTGAAGTACAACTTGCTTTTCTATATCTTTTTTCCTGTAATTTTTTTGGATGTTTACTCCCACACATTCTAGTATATACTTAAAAACTAGTACTGGCAATCTTGTCCCGACTACTTAACTTTGGACTGTTTAGGACTTCAAATATAAATTTATGAGTAAGCGGTCAGGACTTGATGTTGAGCCTCTAGAATTTCTATATCAGCAAGAAATTCTATGTATTTGGGCGGAGTGTGTGAACCAATGTTTTCAGAACCGGACCGGAGGTTGACCCGGTCGTCTTACAGGGTCAAAGGTCGGACCGGTCCGACCGGTTCGACCGGATTTAAGACCCGGATTACGTCATAAATTATATAAAAATATTAAATGAAACTTACAAGTTTAAAATGTAATTAGTTATAAGTAATATCTAATATGGCAAAAAGATATGTCAATTCCATGGTTGTATAAAGTTAAATGAAACTTACAGGTTTTAAATGTAAATTTAATTCAAAGGGACTAATATAAACTCTTATTTGAAACTTGTAATAAGCATAACAGATAGATTTTTGTATTCTCCATATATTTCTCTCTCTCCCCGTTCATCTTCTTCTTACTCCATTTTCTTTTTAACTTCACCTTCCTCATCAATTTTCTCCATTGAAGCTTGACAACTTCACCTTCCTCATCAATTTTCTCCATTTTCTTTTTAACTTCTTCTTACTCCTAAAATTCTTGCTTTCCTTTCTGTGTCTTTTGTGAAGAACCGCCCCTGAGAGCCGGCCCGACCTTTTGTGAAGAACCGCCGGATCCAGGTCCGACCCACGGGTCAATGTTGAAACGGCCTAACTATTTGAACCGGCCCACTGCACCTTCCGGATCCCGGCCGGCCGGCCTGGGTTTAAAAACGTTGGTTTGTTAATTTGGTTTTGTAAATGCATGTAACCATAACCCGAGCCGAAAAAGTCAGTTTATCCACACACAATAGATTTTGTCACTTCTATGTCCTAAACTAATTTTGTGAAATTTCTTCTTCCATTGTTTGTGGCCTAAACGTTCTATCTGTAAAAAACCTTGACATGTGAAGTCTGACAAGGTTCTTGCCATCTTCAGCATCAAGATCTTGCAGCTAGGGTGTTCAAAACTATCCGTATCCGAAAATCCGATCCGAAAAATCGAATATCGATCTGATTTAGTTAAGTTTTGATGAATTTCGATCTGATTTGATAACATTTGCTGATAAGTTTGAATATATTATTCATTGATATCCAATTTTTTTAGCAAATGAAATTTGATAGAAAACAAGATTTTTTTTTTAATTTGATATTGAAGCAAAATGATATTTTAATCGTGATTTTCAGATCTGGGAGGAGTAGAAGTGGTGTTTTTTTGAATGAATCTTAATTCGAAAATTCTTAGATGCAGAAGGCTCAACTCGATTCATCGACGACTGCGTTGTTCTTCAAGGTATTACATCTCCTTTCTCCACTCTGATTATCGTTCGTTTTGCGTACGTATTTAATTAATTTCTCTGTATGAATATATAGCAACTGAATTTAACAAATCGTTTGGTAGTTTAATAGTTTTTTAATATCTTATAACATCTACCTGAAAAAAATATGATCAAATCAGAAGAAATTTATAAAAATATGTGTGGAAATTGCGGGGAGTGATAAGCTTACACAAAGCTTTAAAGTTGATGAATCTGATCTATCCTTGAAGAAGTTGAAAAAATTTGATGATCATCTTCAAGAACTTCAAAAAGAAAAGGTAATTGAAAATGTTAAGTATATTGTTTGGAATAATGATATTAAATTTTTATGAAATGACTGAGATGGTTTTTATTTGTTTGAATACACTTTTAGTGACTTTTGACTCGTCTATTCCCATTTTATATAAAATATATAATTTTACCTTGTCTGCCGTCTATTGAGCAAATAATATATACAGGTACCTTTTGTATATGTGGCGATAAATACTGAATTCTGTTTTGCAGAGCCAGAGATTGGACAAAGTTCTTGAATTTGTGAACAAATTATCATGATATTTGTGGTGTACTTGGGATTGCTTTTTATAGTACACTTAAAGATGTCCATCCTAGCTTGATTGATGCCACATGTGCGCAATCTAAAAGCATTAGCAATGACACATTAGCGAGGCTTGTGAAGTCTGTTGTATTCTTTAGAAGAAGTTAAGAAGCAAAGATTACGCAAGGTATACAATTTCACATTACTTCATTTCTTTCGAAAGTCCTAAACTTTCACATCTGAGATCCTTTTGGTTGGTCAAACGAGCAGATTTTATTAATTAGCTAAACTGAAAACGGGTTGAAACGGGTTAATTCGGTTTTATCATTGTAATCATATAGCTGTGTAGTCATGTTTAGCATGTTACCTTATTTATACATCATAAGAAAAGAAAAGGTGTTTATGGGTCCTGCCCGAAACTAAAATTTAGAAGTTTTGATCCTATACACAACCCAAACCCATAGATTTTGTCACTTCTATGTCCTAACTAATTTTGTGAAATTTCTTCTTCCATTGTTTGTGGCCTAAACGTTCTATCTGTAAAAAACTTGACATGTGAAGTCTGACAAGTTTCTTGCCATCTTCAGCATCAAGATCTTGTAGCTAGGGGTGTTCAAAACTATCCGTATCCGAAAATCCGATCCGAAAAATCGGATATCGATCTGATTTAGTTAAGTTTTGATGAATTTCGATCTGATTTGATAACATTTGCTGGTAAGTTTGAATATATTATTCATTGATATCAGATTTTTTTTTAGCAAATGAAATTTGATTGAAAAACAAGATTTTTTTTTAATCTGATATTGAAGCAAAATGATATGTGAATCATGATTTCAGATCTGGGAGGAGTAGAAGTTGTGTTTTTTTTGAATGAATCTTAGTTCGAAAATTCTTAGATGGCAGAAGGCTCAACTCGATTCACCAACGACTGCGTTGTTCTTCAAGGTATTACATCTCCTTTCTCCACTCTGATTATCGTTCGTTTTGCATACGTATTTGATTAATTTCTCTGTATGAATATATAGCAACTGAATTGACAAATCGTTTGGTAGTTTAATAGTTTTTTAATATCATATAACATCTATCCTGAAAAAGATATGATCAAATCAGAAGAAATTCATAAAATGTGTGTGGAAATTGCAGGGAGTGATAAGCTTACACAAAGCTTTAAAGTTGATGAATCTGGGTCTATCCTTGAAGAAGTTGAAAAAATTTTCATGATCATTCTTCAAGAACTTCAAAAAGAAAAGGTAATGAAAATGTTAAGTAATATTGTTAGAATAATGATATTAATTTTTTATGAAATGACTGAGAAGGTTTTATTTGTTTGAATACACTTTTAGTGACTTTTTGACTCGTCTATTCCCATTTATATAAAATATATAATTTGGATATCCGGTTTTGAACACCCCTAATCTCAAGGTCATTCGGGATGTTATTGGATGTGGTGGTGTAGATGGAAACAACAAAGGGGGAATCACAAATGAATTCATAACAAAACATTAAATTCAAAACCCTAGTATCTTCAACTACCTGAATGATAAAAAGAAAAAAACAAACTTTAGGGATTAAGTAATCTTTATTTTTGAAGTCATGTTTAGTTTGCAACATATGTTGTTAATGACAAGATTAAAATCATAATCTATGTTCCATCTCTAATAATTCTCGATCCATAGTTGTAAGACTCTATGAATCACTTGTGTTCGGGTGGAAGAGGAATAACGAAATATAGTGATACTTAGAAGTAAGCGGCAACCAATTTGTCTCTAATTCATCTTATGCATAATCTTAAGGCATATATGTCTCCATTAATAGGTTTATTTAACCAAAGAAAGAGACATCATCGGTTTATATAATCAAGATGCTCAAATTGTTTTGACTATACTGCCTTGATTAGTGATGTATTGATAAGGTTCATTTATAAAAGCAAAAATCCAAAAATGACATATAAAATCATATGGGAGGAAAAGGCATTTTTTTGTCCCCAAATGTGAGGTACCCATCTCATCAATATTCATTCTCATCATTTTTTGAGTATTCAAATTGAATTTTAAAATATGTACAATATTAAATGGATTATGATCATATTCAACATATCAAATTCTTTGTAAGTGAGAGAAAAATAAATCACTTGCAACATCTAATTGTGTGATCATTGTTTTTCGTTTAGTGTATCGTATTAATAGTGGTTACCTGTTAGTCAAACAAATATGAATCCTAACTTGTTTGACAAAAGAATGACCTTTCTGAAACATGGCAAAGAATATCATGATCAAACTATGTTGTACTGATCCACAAACCGTTCGAGCCGAGAGGCTCAACGTTGTGACAACTACACTAAAGTTTCTACACCATGACTTAAAAGATTTGAAACCATATACCTGTAGTTTGAACTCACTTGTTAAGTTCATAAAGCCCAAATCCGTCTATAACACTTTATAAAATTATTACATAACTAACATTTACATACATGTAGTCTATCATTTATATATCAAAAGCCGAAAATAATGCAAAAAACTATTATCAAACACTAACATCCAGAACTTATTAATCAAACTGAGATGCATAGGTTGGCTTGATCTACTAATTATTCAACCTGTATTTATAAGGATCGAGTTTCCTCACAAACCCTAGTTTCGTTCCGATTATATTAAAGTTAAATAGTTATGAAAAGAAAAGTATAAGAAAAAAAATGGATGTTATGCATTGTGGCTCACCCAATCATTAGTTATTGTCTTTGATCACAATACAATATTTACGTAATTTTATTCCTCTTTTTTAAGCTTTTAATCATCAAAATACTACAATTCCAAAAAAAACATTCATTAGGGATATGTAATCTTTCTGTTTAAAGCCAAATTTAGTTTTCAAGACAACTTGTTAATGACAAGATTAAAATCTACAATCATGTTCTATCTCTAATTATTCATCGTCCCACAATTGCGAGACTCAATGAAACACATGTTGTCGGGAAGAAGGGGAAGAAAGAAAATACTTGGAAGTAAGTCACAGGTAAACAATCAATTTGTCTTTAGTTGGTCAATTTGAGCATAATCTTAAGGAATATGACTCGATTTAATAGGTTTATTTAACCAAGAATGGATAAAGAGACATATATGAAAACATTCCAAAATGACATTAAATGTCTTGATTAAATAATTAAAGATGCTCAAATTGTCTTGATTAGTGATGTCTTGATCAATTCATTGTATGAAAACATAAATCCAAAATGGACATATTAAATCATTTTGGTGGAAAAGGCATTTTTTGTCCCAAGTGTTGAGGTGCACATCTCATTCATATATTCATTCATGTTAATTTTCTAAAGTTTGGACATGAATAGATTTAAAATGAACATCAATTTTATATTCAAATTGATTATTAAAAAAATGAAATTTTGAACGATTATGATGATATGAGTAAATAGTTATCAACATATAACGTGATCAAAACTGTCTTGTACAAATCCATATATAGGAAGATCCAAACAAGCTCATATATAGTGAGTTATGACCATGATACTTAAGCTTCTACACCATATGTCAACTATATATAATCATATATAACACTTTATAAAGTTAGTACATAACTAACATATAAGACATGTAGTCTACCATTTTATACATCAAAGGCTGAAAATATAGCGAAAGGCATATGATCAAAACATAAAATGAATAAAGTTTCTTTAAGAGTAAATTTATAAAGAGTAAATTGTCTATTTAGTCCCCGAGGTTTGTCCTAAATTACCATTTTAGTCCAAATAGTTTTTTTTCTCCTCTGGTCCTGAGTTTTCCATATTTTTGCCATTTTAAAATATGTACAATTATGAACGGATTATGATCATATGAGTAAATAGTTTTCTAATATATCGAATTCTTTACAAGTGATAGGAATGAATCACTTGCAAATGATCATATGAGTAAATAGTTTTCTAATATATCGAATTCTTTACAAGTGATAGGAATGAATCACTTGCAAAATCTACTCATTTATAAATCAAAATATTTAATTAATTTTCAGAAAAGGTATATTTTGTCTTCAATGTGAGCAGGTAATCTGTCTCGGTTATATTTCCTAATCCCCTTAATTTTAATCTTTTTAACATAAACTAATTTAATTAATAAGTCCAATAGAAAATATAAATTCAAAGTTTACGAACACTCCAAATTTTCTAGAACATTATAAAAAATAACGCACAATAATGTCATCCATTCAAATTGATTTAAGTTATTGCATATAGTTCGAAATTATTGTAAAGGGATGACGAGATGATAGATTTATTATAATGTTATAATGTTTTACTTATTTATTTTATTATTAGCATTTTTCTAATAAGCTCATAAGGTACAATAATAAACATAAGTTATTAAGTACTATTTATTATAGCTTAGAGTGGTGTTAATTGAGGTTTGGTCCAAAGACAACATTACAAATGTCATTCATGCTCTTAATAAGTTTTATCTTGTCTTAGGTGTGAAGATAAATTATGAAAAATCTAACTTTTTGAAGTTGGGTTCGAGGAAAATGATATTCGGGTAATATATGGTTCTATGGGATGGCGATCGGTGCTTTTCTTTTTCGATACCTTGGGATGCCGGTTGGAGAAAAAATGGCCTCTTTAAAGGGACGGGATCCTATTATTCAAAAGTTCAAGTCCAAATTTGTTATCGATTGGTGGGAGGACTATATTGATTACTTTGGTTCGTTATATACTTACTATCTCTCTTTATTTAGGTTACCCACATACTTTGCTTGAATGGTTAGGAGCTAAGGTGGTTTTTTGTTTTCTTTTGTGTGTGTGTGTGTGGGGGGGGGGGGGGGGGGGGTTAATGATACTTTGGCTTCAATGTTAACAAGATTATTTTCTATTAAAAATAATAAAGATTGTTTAATTAGTGACCGGAGGCTAGAGTAGGGTGGGTGTGGGATTGGCGACACCAACTTAAAGGTGGCGTCGAGTCGACACAATTGAAGCTCTTTCTTGATAGAAAAGAAAATGCTCTTGGAGGTCTCATGGCAAACTAGATGGAATGTAAGTATTCCTAAAAAAAGTTAATATTTTGTTTGGAGATTCTTTCTTGACAGGTTACCTACTCGTGTAAATTTCTCTAATAAAGGGTTAGATGTTCCTTTCATGTGCCCCTTTTGCCCGAGAGACATTTATCCAATGAATCACATTTTCTTCTCTTGTCAAATGGCTTCAAACGCATGGACAATGATCATTGGACGGCTTTAATTACCGGGCCAAAAGATTATGGAGCCTAAGGATTTGTACTCTTGGCTTAATCAGTGTCACTTACCAAACAGTGGTGAAGCTTGAGATTTCTGACCGGGAGGTCGAAAACGTATATACCAAAAATTTCTATAAAACTGCGGGGTCAAAAATGTATATACCCAAAAATTTCTATACGAAAACTACATATTCTACACTAACGAGCGAAAAGTTCAAGAGGTTGGTTGTCCCCTCCCTCCCCCACAAAGCTACGCCCTTGTTACCAAAGAAGAAAAAAACAAGCGGTAGAAGGAATCATATTTACTACATGGTGGACTATATGAAAGAACATAACCGAAGCCATTTTAAAAGCCAACGATATGAAGACGAAGCTACCATTTTACTTTTTTTTTTTTTTTGGATTTTTACTAGAAACAAAAAAGTTAACATCTCTTGGACCAAGTGGCATCAAACCCCACTTCTTTACATGTAATTTACGTCATTGACGTTTGGTTAGCGTTTTCTAACCATCATCTTTTGTAAATTTCCATATACTAATAATATATGTTTACCCTTCATATACCATTTATTGACTTGATTGTCAAAATTTATGTATTGCTTTGGCCGTATGGTATTGTAACCAGTTATTCATGATTTTACAACATGTTATCCAAGTTAGGGAAAACTAGACTAGCACAACATCACCATGGGACCACTTAGAACTATTGACGTCTTACCCATTCGAAACGCTACATATATCTAAACCTGGTTATACAAGAATTTTTATTTTATATTTTATTTAATCAACTCTTATAGCATATTGATATCCATTTGCCATTTGATTTAACGAACGTGAATATAAATGTGTTATGCAAAGTTAAATAGATATGTATAGTGATACAAGAAAGAAAAATCAAATGGACATGGATATGAATATGGCTCACCCAATCCATTAGTTGTTGTCTTTGATCAGAATACAATAACTTGATGGATACATCTAAAGACGAAAGAAGATTGTTTGATCATCTTACCTGCAACATCTCATCTTCAGTTGATGATGTGACAGCCCCAGGGGCTCTTGCACTGTATTTGATTGAACAGGTACCTTAGAATAAAAATATAATAATATAGTATAAAGTAGATACCTATTGTTAATCATTGACGTTTTCTGTTTCATTCTCAAGGCTGAAGTGGAAGTTGAAAGACCGGATCAGCTAAAAGCTAGCAGAATGAAAGAGATTGCTCTTAAGAAGCAAGGGGACCTTGAAGAGATATTTGCGCATGCGCACATCGAGATCGACATGAAGACTGCTAGGGAGAAAACTGTGGCAATGATTGAATCTGGAAATGTTGAACCGTCTGAGCTGTTAGCTGACATGGATGCGCAGATCGCTAAAGCAAAAGAATATGCTTTTAGTAGAAAAGATATATTGGATAAAGTAGATAAGTGGATGTCAGCTTGTGAAGAAGAGAGTTGGCTTGAGGATTACAACAGGGTTAGCCTCTCTTCAAATTTCAAAGCTCTGCCTTTACTCTAAATTCAAACATCTGCCCTACATTCAAATTTCAAATCTCAGGCCAGATTAAAACCTCTACCCCTTCATTCAAAATTCAAACCTCTAGCCACCAGATTCAAGATTCAAAATTCTGGCTCCAGATTCAAAATTCAAACCATATATGTATAAATAAATCTTTTTAATTTCAAATCCTCATAACATAAACCCTAACTCTCTATGTCTCTACGGTTTCAATTTCCCCTCTAATCTCCTTCAATCTCGCAGGTTTCTCACAGATTCTCCATCAAATTCATCAATCAAACGTAACAATCGATCGACGAAACATCATCCACTCTGTTTGGGGTTTAGGGAGCGTTCGAGGATAAAACTGGGACCGATTTTCTGCACATGTTGGTGAAATTGGCAGGAGATTTGAAGAAAGTGGCGGAGATAGTGCTGGTGTTAGCGCCAATCAAAATTATTTCGGTGAAATCGGACTGATTTGATTGAATTCTGGTTTGATTCGGTGATTGACGGTTAAAGGTTTGATAATATCAATCTGATTTGATAACATTTGCTGATAAGTTTGAATATATTGTTCATTGATATCAGATTTTTTTTAGCAAATGAAATTTGATAGAAAAACAAGATTTTTTTAAAATCTGATATTGAAGCAAAATGATATGTGAATCGTGATTTCAGATCTGGGAGGAGTAGAAGTTGTGTTTTTTTTAATGAATCTTAGTTCAAAAATTCTTAGATGGCAGAAGGCTCAACTCGATTCATCGACGACTGCGTTGTTCTTCAATGTATTACATCTCCTTTCTCCACTCTCATTATCGTTCGTTTTGCATACGTATTTGATTAATTTCTCTGTATGAATATATAGCAACTGAATTGACAAATCGTCTGGTAGTTTAATAGTTTTTTAATATCCTATAACATCTACCTGAAAAAAGTATGATCAAATCAAAATAAATTCATAAAATATGTGTGTAAATTGCAGGGAGTGATAAGCTTACACAAAGCTTTAAAGTTGATGAATCTGATCTATCCTTGAAGAAGTTGAAAAAAAATTTCATGATCATCTTCAAGAACTTCAAAAAGAAAAGGTAAAACCCACCACCACCAAACCCATCAAATTAAACAAAACCCAGATCGGTGAGAGAGAGACCGTAGAGAGGGAGAGATCGATGAGAGAAAGAGAGACCGTACAGATAAAGATCGGTGAGAGAAAGAGGCCGTAGAGAGAGAGATCGGTGAGAGAGAGAGAGAGAAAGACCGTAGAGAGAGAGAGAGACGGTGGTGTGATGGCGGAGGTGGTGCGGTGGTGGTGGTGCTATGGGCGGTGGTGGTGACAGATTGTAGAGAGAGAGAGAGAGTTCAAGGCAGAGAGAGAGAGAACTGTTGTGTGTGTTGTGTGTGTGTGAAGTGGTTTTTGTAGAAAAAAAAGGGTAAAGTACACTTTTTGTCCTTTATGTTTGTACCGGATTACAACGGATAGCCTTTAACTTCAATAATTACAGTCACAATCCTTTATTTGTAAAACCCGTTACACTTTACGTCCTTTAGTACTAACCAGGTTAAAATTTTCAGTTAAGTTTATTCACTTAAGGGTGTTTTGGTCAATTCATGTTTTTATTTAAATGTTTAATAAATAAAGCCAAAAATATTGCATATACACTTCATCTTCTCCAATTTCCTAACCACCATATTTTGCAACCACCACCTCATCATGCCGCCACCACCACCACATCCTACCGGCACCACTCCTGCAATACCCACCGCCCCTAACCCTGCTGAAGTTAAAAAATAATATATGGGACCCACCTTCTACCACTCTCTCCCATCCCTTTTTCCTCTCCATCACAACACCGACCACCTCCGGCCACCTTCTAAAGCCGCCACCAGCAATCACCTCCTTAAGCCACCACCACTATTGACCAGCCTTGACCTAGACACAAAATCCATCAGAACACCGTCACAAACCACCATGAGAATGCCGAGCAAAGAACAAATTCACCCATATCTTTCGTAACATATATCATTAACAGTAACACCACTATTATTGTTAAAAAGATTACTTTAAAAGCTTATTAAACAAGCAAATAAAATAAGTCAGATTTTAACAATTTTACAAAAAAATAACAGATTTCAAATCCTACCAAAACCCCCCAAATCGAAACTCGTTACGCTTCGGAAGTGGATACGTACCAGATTTGAATCATTTTACCAAAACCCCCCATATGTTGTTAATGACAAGATTAAAATCATAATCATGTTCCATCTCTAATCATTCTCGATCCATAGTTGTAAGACTCTATGAATCACTTGTGTTCGGGAGGAAGAGGAATAACGAAATATAGTGATACTTAGAAGTAAGCGGCAACCAATTTGTCTCTAATTGGTCATCTTATGCATAATCTTAAGGCATATATGTCTCCATTAATAGGTTTATTTAACCAAAGAAAGAGACATCATCGGTTTATATAATCAAGATGCTCAAATTGTTTTGACTATACTGCCTTGATTAGTGATGTATTGATTAGTTCATTTATAAAAGCAAAAATCCAAAAATGACATATAAAATCATATGGGAGGAAAAGGCATTTTTTGTCCCCAAGTGTGAGGTGCCCATCGCATCAATATTCATTCTCATCATTTTTTGAGTACTCAAATTGAATTTTAAAATACATACCATATTAAATGGATTATGATCATATTCAACATATCAAATTCTTTGTAAGTGAGAGAAAATAAATCACTTGCAACATCTCATTGTGTGATCATTGTTTTCGTTAGTGTATCGTATTAATAGTGTTACCTGTTAATCGAACAAATATGAATCCTAACTTGTTTGACAAAAGAACGACCTTTCTGAAACATGACAAAGAATATCATGATCAAACTATGTTGTACTGATCCACAAATCGTTCAAGCCGAGAGGCTCAACGTTGTGACAACTACACTAAAGTTTCTACACCGTGACTTAAAAGATTTGAAACCGTATACCTGTAGTTTGAACTTCACTTGCTAAGTTCATAAAGTCCAAATCCGTTTATAACACTTTATAAAATTATTACATAACTAACATTTACATGCATGTAGTCTATCATTTTATATATCAAAAGCCGAAAATAATGCAAAAAACTACTATCAAACATTAAATCCAGAACTTATTAACCAAACTAAGATGCATAGGTTGCTTGATCTCCTAATTATTCAATCTGTATTTATAAGGATCGAGTTTCCTCAAAAACCCTAGTTTTGTTCCGATTATATTTAAAGTTAAATAGTTATGAAAAAGGTATAAGAAAAAAATGGATGTTATGCATATGGCTCACCCAATCATTAGTTATTGTCTTTGATCACAATACAAAATTTAAGTAATTTTATTCCTCTTTTTTAAGCTTTTAATCATCAAAATACTACAATTCCAAAAAAAAAAAAAAAACATTCATTAGGGATATGTAATCTTTCTGTTTGAAGCCAGATTTAGTTTTCAAGACAACTTGTTAATGACAAGATTAAAATCTACAATCATGTTCTATCTCTAATTATTCTCATCCCACAATTGCGAGACTCAATGAAACACATGTTTTCGGGAAGAAGGGGAAGAAAGAAAATACTTGGAAGTAAGTCACAAGTAAACAATCAATTTGTCTTTAATTGGTCAATTTGAGCATAATCTTAAGCCATATGCCTCGATTAATAGGTTTATTTAACCAAGAATGGATAAAGAGAGATACATAAAAACATAAATCCAAAATGACATATTAACTTGTCTTGATTAAATAATTAAGATGCTCAAATTGTCTTGATTAGTGATGTCTTGATCAATTCATATATGAAAACATAAATCCAAAATTACATATTAAATCATTTTGGTGGAAAAGGCATTTTTTGTCCCCAAGTGTGAGGTGCACATCTCATCATATATTCATGTTAATTTTCTAAAGTTTGGACATGAATATATTTAAAATGAACATCAACTTTATATTCAAATTGATTTTTAAAAAATGAATTCTTGAACGGATTATGATGATATGAGTAAATAGTTATCGACATATAACGTGATCAAAATTGTCTTGCAAATCCATATATAGGAGCTCATACATAGTGAGTTGTGACCATGATACTTAAGCTTCTACACCATAACGTGTCAACGATATATAATCATATATAACACTTTATAAAGTTCGTACATAACTAAAATATATAGACATGTAGTCTACCATTTTATACATCAAAGGCTGAAAATATAACGAAACCCATATGATCAAAACATAAAATCAATAAACTTTCTTTAAGAGTAAATTTATAAAGAGTAAATTGTCTATTTATTTCCTGACGTTTGTCCTAAATTGTCACTTTAGTGCAAATAGTTTTTTTTCTCTCTTCTGGGTCCAGAGTTTTCCATACTTTTACAATTTTAAAATATGTATAATTCTGAACGGATTATGATCATATGAGTAAATAGTTTTCAATATATCATTTATAAATCAAAAATATTTAATTAATTTTCAGAAAAGGTGTTTTTTGTCTTCATGTGAGCAGGTAATCTGTCTCGGTTATATTCTCTAATCCCCTTAATTTTAATCTTTTTAACATAAACTAATTTAATTAATAACTCCAATAGAAAAATAAATTCAAAGTTTACGAACACTCCAAATTTTTCAAGAACATAATAAAAAATAACGCACAATAATGTCATCCATTCAAATTGATTTAAGTTATTGCATATAGTTCGAAATTATTGTAAAGGGATGACGAGATGATAGATTTATTATAATGTTTTACTTATTTATTTTATTATTAGCATTTTTCTAATAAGCTCATAAGGTACAATAATAAACATAAGTTATTAAGTACTATTTATTATAGCTTAGAGTGGTGTTAATTGAGGTTTGGTCCAAAGAGAACATTACAAATGTCATTCATGCTCTTAAGAAGTTTTATCTTGGGTTTTTTTTTTTTTTGGGTAAACAAGAAGTTTTATCTTGTGTGTGAAGATAAATTATGAAAAATCTAACCCTTTGGAGTTGGGTTCAAGGAAAATGATATTCGGGCAATGTATGGTTTTATGGGATGGTGATCGGTGCTTTTCTTTTTCGATACCTTGGGATGCCGGTTGGAGAAAAAAATGGCCTCTTTAAAGGGAAGGGATCCTATTATTCAGAAGTTCAAGTCCAAATTTGTTATCGATTGGTGGGAGGACTATATTGATTACTTTGGTTCTTTATATACTTACTATCTCTCTTTATTTTGGTTACCCACATACTTTGCTTGAATGGTTAGGAGCTAAGGTGGTTTTGTTTGTTTGTTTGTTTTGTTTTGTGTGTGTGTGTGTGGGGGGGGGGGGGGGGGGGGGGGTAATGATGCTTTGGCTTCAATGTTAACAAGATTATTTTCTATTGAAAATAATAAAGATTGTTTAATTAGTGACCGGAGGGTAGAGTAGGGTGTGTGTGGGATTGGCGACACCAACTTAAAGGTGGCGTCGAGTCGACACAATTGAAGCTCTTTCTTGATAGAAAAGAAAATGCTCTTGGAGGTCTCATGGCAAACTAGATGGAATGTAAGTATTCCTAAAAAAAGTTAATATTTTGTTTGGAGATTCTTTCTTGACAGGTTACCTACTCGTGTAAATTTCTCTAATAAAGGGTTAGATGTTCCTTTTATGTGCCCCTTTTGCCCGAGAGACATTTATCCAATGAATCACATTTTCTTCTCTTGTCAAATGGCTTCAAAGGCATGGACAACGATCATTGGACGGCTTTAATTACCGGGCAGAAAGATTATGGAGCCTAAGGATTTGTACTCTTGGCTTAATCAGTGTCACTTACCAAACAGTGGTGAAGCTTGAGATTTCTGACCGTGAGGTCGAAAACGTATATACCAAAAATTTCTATAAAACTGGGGGTAAAAAACATATATACCCAAAAATTTGTATACGAAAACTACATATTCTACACTAACGAGCGAAAAGTTCGAGAGGTTGGCTGCCCCCTCCCTCCCCCACAAAGCTACGCCCTTGTTACCAAAGAAGAAAAAAACAAGCGGTAGAAGGAATCATATTTACTACATGGTGGACTATATGAAAGAACATAACCGAAGCCATTTTAAAAGCCAACGATATGAAGACGAAGCTACCATTTTACTTTTTTTTTTGGATTTTTACTAGAAACAAAAAAGTTAACATCTCTTGGACCAAGTGGCATCAAACCCCACTTCTTTACATGTAATTTGCGTCATTGACGTTTGGTTAGCGTTTTCTAACCAGTGGCGGACCCAGGATTTTTGGACAATGGGGTCCAAAAAAAAACACACAAAAAAACGAAGAAACAGGTATCGAACCCATGACCTTTTGTGTGTAAACAAGGGGTTTTACCACTGCACTAGGCTCACTTTCATTGTTATGGGGTCCAACTAAATTATTTTATGGGGTCCATAGACAATTTTATATACCGTTTCTACTACTTTTTAAAAAAAGATTGGGGTCCGGGGACCCCGTTCCTCGTAACGTAGGTCCGCCCCTGTTTCTAACCATCATCTTTTGTAAATTTCCATATACTAATAATATATGTTTACCCTTCATATACCATTTATTGACTTGATTGTCAAAATTTATGTATTGCTTTGGCCGTATGGTATTTTAACCAGTTATTCATGATTTTACAACTGTTATCCAAGTTAGGGAAAACTAGACTAGCACAACATCACCATGGGACCACTTAGAACTATTGACGTCTTACCCATTCGAAACGCTACATATATCTAAACCTGGTTATACAAGAATTTTTATTTTATATTTTATTTAATCAACTCTTATAGCATATTGATATCCATTTGCCATTTGATTTAACGAACGTGAATATAAATGTGTTATGCAAAGTTAAATAGATATGTATAGTGATACAAGAAAGAAAAATCAAATGGACATGGATATGAATATGGCTCACCCAATCCATTAGTTGTTGTCTTTGATCAGAATACAATAACTTGATGGATACATCTAAAGACGAAAGAAGATTGTTTGATCATCTTACCTGCAACATCTCATCTTCAGTTGATGATGTGACAGCCCCAGGGGCTCTTGCACTGTATTTGATTGAACAGGTACCTTAGAATAAAAATATAATAATATAGTATAAAGTAGATACCTATTGTTAATCATTCACGTTTTCTGTTTCATTCTCAAGGCTGAAGTGGAAGTTGAAAGACCGGATCAGCTAAAAGCTAGCAGAATGAAAGAGATTGCTCTTAAGAAGCAAGGGGACCTTGAAGAGATATTTGCGCATGCGCACATCGAGATCGACATGAAGACTGCTAGGGAGAAAACTGTGGCAATGATTGAATCTGGAAATGTTGAACCGTCTGAGCTGTTAGCTGACATGGATGCGCAGATCGCTAAAGCAAAAGAATATGCTCTTAGTAGAAAAAGATATATTGGATAAAGTAGATAAGTGGATGTCAGCTTGTGAAGAAGAGAGTTGCCTTGAGGATTACAACAGGGTTAGTCTCTCTTCAAATTTCAAAGCTCTGCCTTTACTCTAAATTCAAACATCTGCCCTACATTCAAATTTCAAACCTCAGGCCAGATTAAAACCTCTACCCCTTCATTCAAAATTCAAACCTCTGGCCACCAGATTCAAGATTCAAAATTCTGGCTCCAGATTCAAAATTCAAACCATATATGTATAAATAAATCTTTTTAATTTCAAATCCTCATAACATAAACCCTATCTCTCTCTGTCTCTACGGTTTCAATTTCCCCTCTAATCTCCTTCAATCTCGCAGGTTTCTCACAGATTCTCCATCAAATTCATCAATCAAACGTAACAATCGATGGACGAAACATCATCCACTCTGTTTGGGGTTTAGGGAGCGTTCGAGGATAAAACTGGGACCGATTTTCTGCACATGTTGGAGAAATTGGCAGGAGATTTGAAGAAAGTGGCGGAGATAGTGCTGGTGTTAGCGGCAATCAAAATTATTTCGGTGAAATCGGACTGATTTGATTGAATTCTGGTTTGATTCGGTGATTGACGGTTAAAGGTTTGATAATATCAATCTGATTTGATAACATTTGCTGATAAGTTTGAATATATTGTTCATTGATATCAGATTTTTTTTAGCAAATGAAATTTGATAGAAAAACAAGATTTTTTTTTAAATCTGATATTGAAGCAAAATGATATCTGAATCGTGATTTCAGATCTGGGAGGAGTAGAAGTTGTGTTTTTTTAATGAATCTTAGTTCGAAAATTCTTAGATGGCAGAAGGCTCAACTCGATTCATCGACGACTGCGTTGTTCTTCAATGTATTACATCTCCTTTCTCCACTCTGATTATCGTTCGTTTTGCATACGTATTTGATTAATTTCTCTGTATGAATATATAGCAACTGAATTGACAAATCGTCAGGTAGTTTAATAGTTTTTTAATATCTTATAACATCTACCTGAAAAAAGTATGATCAAATCAAAATAAATTCATAAAATATGTGTGGAAATTGCAGGGAGTGATAAGCTTACACAAAGCTTTAAAGTTGATGAATCTGATCTATCCTTGAAGAAGTTGAAAAAATTTCATGATCATCTTCAAGAACTTCAAAAAGAAAAGGTAAAACCCACCACCACCAAACCCATCAAATTAAACAAAACCCAGATCGGTGAGAGAGAGACCGTAGAGAGAGAGAGATTGGTGAGAGAAAGAGAGACCGTACAGATAAAGATCGGTGAGAGAAAGAGGCCGTAGAGAGAGAGAGATCGGTGAGAGAGAGAGAGAGACCGTAGAGAGAGAGACGGTGGTGTGATGGCGGTGGTGTGATGGCGGAGGTGGTGCGGTGGTGGTGGTGCTATGGGCGGTGGTGGTGACAGATTGTAGAGAGAGAGAGTTCAAGGCAGAGAGAGAGAACTGTAGTGTGTGTGAAGTGGTTTTTGTAGAAAAAAAAGGGTAAAGTACACTTTTTGTCCTTTATGTTTGTACCGGATTACAACGGATAGCCTTTAACTTCAATAATTACAGTCACAATCCTTTATTTGCAAAACCCGTTACACTTTACGTCCTTTAGTACTTACCAGGTTAAAATTTTCAGTTAAGTTTATTCACTTAAGGGTGTTTTGGTCAATTCATGTTTTTGTTTAAATGTTTAATAAATAAAGCCAAAAATATTGCATATACACTTCATCTTCTCCAATTTCCTAACCACCATATTTTGCAACCACCACCTCATCATGCCGCCACCACCACCACATCCTACCGGCACCACTCCTGCCATACCCACCGCCCCTAACCCTGCTGAAGTTAAAAAATAATATATGGGACCCACCTTCTACCACTCTCCCCCATCCCTTTTTCCTCTCCATCACAACACCGACCACCTCCGGCCACCTTCTAAAGCCGCCACCAGCAATCACCTCCTTAAGCCACCACCACTATTGACCAGCCTTGACCTAGACACAAAATCCATCAGAACACCGTCACAAACCACCATGAGAATGCCGAGCAAAGAACAAATTCACCCATATCTTTCGTAACATATATCATTAACAGTAACACCACTATTAATGTTAAAAAGATTACTTTAAAAGCTTATTAAACAAGCAAATAAAATAAGTCAGATTTTAACAATTTTACAAAAAAAATAACAGATTTCAAATCCTACCAAAACCCCCCAAATCGAAACTCGTTACGCTTCGGAAGTGGATACGTACCAGATTTGAATCATTTTACCAAAACCCCCCATATGTTGTTAATGACAAGATTAAAATCATAATCATGTTCCATCTCTAATCATTCTCGATCCATAGTTGTAAGACTCTATGAATCACTTGTGTTCGGGAGGAAGAGGAATAACGAAATATAGTGATACTTAGAAGTAAGCGGCAACCAATTTGTCTCTAATTGGTCATCTTATGCATAATCTTAAGGCATATACGTCTCCATTAATAGGTTTATTTAACCAAAGAAAGAGACATCATCGGTTTATATAATCAAGATGCTCAAATTGTTTTGACTATACTGCCTTGATTAGTGATGTATTGATCAGTTCATTTATAAAAGCAAAAATCCAAAATGACATATAAAATCATATGGGAGGAAAAGGCGTTTTTTGTCCCCAAGTGTGAGGTGCCCATCTCATCAATATTCATTCTCATCATTTTTTGAGTACTCAAATTGAATTTTAAAATATATACCATATTAAATGGATTATGATCATATTCAACATATCAAATTCTTTGTAAGTGAGAGAAAATAAATCACTTGCAACATCTCATTGTGTGATCATTGTTTTCGTTAGTGTATCGTATTAATAGTGTTACCTGTTAGTCGAACAAATATGAATCCTAACTTGTTTGACAAAAGAACGACCTTTCTGAAACATGACAAAGAATATCATGATCAAACTATGTTGTACTGATCCACAAATCGTTCAAGCCGAGAGGCTCAACGTTGTGACAACTACACTAAAGTTTCTACACCGTGACTTAAAAGATTTGAAACCATATACCTGTAGTTTGAACTTCACTTGCTAAGTTCATAAAGTCCAAATCCGTTTATAACACTTTATAAAATTATTACATAACTAACATTTACATGCATGTAGTCTATCATTTTATATATCAAAAGCCGAAAATAATGCAAAAAACTACTATCAAACATTAAATCCAGAACTTATTAATCAAACTGAGATGCATAGGTTGCTTGATCTCCTAATTATTCAATCTGTATTTATAAGGATCGAGTTTCCTCAAAAACCCTAGTTTTGTTCCGATTATATTTAAAGTTAAATAGTTATGAAAAAGGTATAAGAAAAAAATGGATGTTATGCATATGGCTCACCCAATCATTAGTTATTGTCTTTGTTCACAATACAATATTTAAGTAATTTTATTCCTCTTTTTTTAGCTTTTAATCATCAAAATACTACAATTAAAAAAAAAACATTCATTAGGGATATGTAATCTTTCTGTTTGAAGCCAGATTTAGTTTTCAAGACAACTTGTTAATGACAAGATTAAAATCTACAATCATGTTCTATCTCTAATTATTCTCATCCCACAATTGCGAGACTCAATGAAACACATGTTTTCGGGAAGAAGGGGAAGAAAGAAAATACTTGGAAGTAAGTCACAAGTAAACAATCAATTTGTCTTTAATTGGTCAATTTGAGCATAATCTTAAGGCATATGCCTCGATTAATAGGTTTATTTAACCAAGAATGGATAAAGAGACATACATAAAAACATAAATCCAAAATGACATATTAAATTGTCTTGATTAAATAATTAAGATGCGCAAATTGTCTTGATTAGTGATGTCTTGATCAATTCATATATGAAAACATAAATCCAAAATTATATATTAAATCATTTTGGTGGAAAAGGCATTTTTTGTCCCCAAGTGTGAGGTGCACATCTCATCATATATTCATTCATGTTAATTTTCTAAAGTTTGGACATGAATAGATTTAAAATGAACATCAACTTTATATTCAAATTGATTTTTAAAAAAAGAATTTTTGAACGGATTATGATGATATGAGTAAATAGTTGTTATCAACATATAACGTGATCAAAACTGTCTTGTACAAATCCATATATAGGAAGAGCCAAAGAAGCTCATACATAGTGAGTTATGACCATGATACTTAAGCTTCTACACCATATGTCAACGATATATAATCATATATAACACTTTATAAAGTTAGTACATAACTAACATATATAGACATGTAGTCTACCATTTTATACATCAAAGGCTGAAAATATAACGAAAGGCATACGATCAAAACATAAAATCAATAAACTTTCTTTAAGAGTAAATTGTTTATTTAGTCCCTGAAGTGTGTCCTAAATTGTCACTTTAGTTTAAATAGTTTTTTCTCCTCTGGGTCTCTGAGTTTTTCATATTTTTGCCATTTTAAAATATGTACAATTATGAACGGATTATGATCATATGAGTAAATAATTTTCAACATGTCGAATTCTTTACAAGTGATAGGAATGAATCACTTGCAAAATCTACTCATTTATAAATCAAAATATTTAATTAATTTTTGGAAAAGGTATTTTTTGTCTTCATGTGAGCAGGTAATCTGTCTCGGTTATATTCCCTAATCTCCTTAATTTTAATCTTTTTAACATAAACTAATTTAATTAATAATTCCAATAGAAAAATAAATTCAAAGTTTACGAACAAACCAAATTTTCTAGAACATAATAAAAAATAACGCACAATAATGTCATCCTTTCAAATTGATTTAAGTTATTGCATATAGTTCGAAATTATTGTAAAGGGATGACGAGATGATAGATTTATTATAATGTTTTACTTATTTATTTTATTATTAGCATTTTTCTAATAAGCTCATAAGGTACAATAATAAACATAAGTTATTCAAAACAGTACTATTTATTATAGCTTAGAGTGGTTGTAATTGAGGTTTGGTCCAAAGAGAACATTACAAATGTCATTCATGCTCTTAGTAAGTTTTATCTTGTGTGTGAAGATAAATTATGAAAAATCTAACTTTTTGGAGTTGGGTTCAAGGGAATGATATTCGGGCAATGTATGGTTCTATGGGATGGCGATCGGTGCTTTTCTTTTTCGATACCTTGGGATGCCGGTTGGAGAGAAAAATGGCCTCTTTAAAGGGAAGGGATCCTATTATTCAGAAGTTCAAGTCCAAGTTGTCAAATTGGAAGGATAATTTGTTTATCTCATATGCTTTTGATTCATTTGGTTCCCTAGCCCTAGAGGTTGTGGAATTCCTAAACAGTGTCTAGCGGGTCGTGAATAGTAATCTCTCAACCCTTAACAGTCGCTTCGTCTTTAGTTGGATCGGTTTTGCAATTTAAAAGGGGGTTGCGGCGCAGCTTGTTACCCGTTTATCTGCCATTTGTTTGTAATTTGTTATTTTGGCATTTTAATGAATTTGAGATGGAATCAAATTTGATATTGATTGGTGGGAGGACTATATTGATTACTTCGGTTCTTGATTCGTTATCTACTTACTATCTCTCTCTATTTTGGCCACCCAAGAATGTTAATACTTTGCTTGAATGGTTAAGAGCTAAGGTTGCCTTTTCTTTTCTTTTTTGTTTTTTTTTTTTTTTTTTTTTTTTTTGGGGGGGGGGGGGGGGGGGGGGATTGCTAAAGGAAATGGAGTATGGAGTCGTATTGTCTAAGAGCATTCAATTCAATTTTTAAAGAAGAATAACTTGCTTCCTATCTTGGCTATCAAGAAAATTGTGGGCTACAAGGATTTTTACTCATTTTTGGATTGATCATTGGATTGGTAATGATACTTTGGCTTCGATGTTAACAAGATTATTTTCTGTTGAAAATAATAAAGATTGTTTAATTAGTGACCGGAGGCAATATTAGAGGTGGCGTTGAGTCGGCACAATTGAAGCTCTTTCTTGATAGAAAAGAAAATGCTCTTGGAGGTCTCATGGCAAACTAGATGGAATGTAAGTGTTCCTAAAAAAAAGTTAATATTTTGTTTGGTTAGCCTTTTCTAACCAATTAGGTATTTACTTTATTTCCGTAAAAGGTAAACAATTTCTTCTCTTGGCTTGATCAGTGTCACTTATCAAAGAATAAAAAGATAGGTGGTAGAAGAAATCATATTTACTATGTGGTGGACTATATGGAAGAACACAAATGAAACCATTTTTAGTTTTTCTTTTGTCGTCCAAAAAAAACTATGTATTTACTTTATTTCCATAAAAGGTAATATAATATCTTGTTAACATTAAGATTTGAGCCACATGATCCTCCTAGTCTCATCCACTACACTCACTAATCGTTAATGACATTGTGTCTCAATACTACTTGTATTCTTGTGACACCCATATACTAATAATATATGTTTACCCTTCATATACGATTTATTGACTTGATTGTCAAAGTGTTTGTAGTGCTTTGGCCGTATGGTATTTCTAACCAGTTATTCATGATTTTACAACTCCTATCCAAGTTAGGGAAAATGAGACTAGCACAACATCACCATGGAACTACTTAGAACAAGTGACGTCTTACCCATTAGAAACGCTACATATATCTAAACCTGGTTATCCAAGAATTTTATATTTGATATTTTATTTAATCAACTCGTATAGCATATTGATATCCATTTGCCATTTGATCTAACGAACGTGAATATAAACGAGTTATTCAAAGTTAATTAGATATGTATAGTGATACAAGAAAGAAAAATCAAATGGACATGGATATGAATATGGCTCACCCAATCCATTAGTTGTTGTCTTTGATCAGAATACAATAACTTTAGTAGTTTACAAATAACCTGTCATTTTTTAGAACGGCTAACACACAGACTCTCTAATCGTATTTTTAAATATACACCTTTTTGTTCAGCACAAGGCTTGAATCCTTACTACTTGAGGAGGGACACCTTTTTTTTCAACACCTTGTTACCACTAGGCCAAATGTCCTTTGGTAAATAACCTCTCTTTTACAAGCGTTGTGATATAACCGATGAGTTGATATTGTGAAACTTCTAGTAATCCTAACTAACACAAATTATGAGTTGATATTGCGAAACTTCTAGTAATTCTAACTAACACAAAACTACGATAAAACGTGTAGATGGTGAGTAATCACAAGGTCATTCGGGGACGTTATTAAAGGTGGTGGTATAGATGGAAACAACAACGGGGAATCACAAATGAATTCAAAACAAAACATCAAATTCAAAACCCTAGTATCTTCATTCTTCAACGGCCTTAATGAAAAAGGAAAAACAAATGTCAGGGATAAGTAATCTTTGTTTTTGAAGTCGCGTTTAGTTATCAACATCGCTTGTTAATGACAAGATTAAAATCACAATCATGTTCCATCTCTAATGATTCTCGATGCATAGTTGTAAGACTCTATGAAACACTTGTGTCGGGAGGAAAGGGAAGAACGACATGTAGTGATACTTAGAAGTAAGTGTCAATCAAACAACCAATTTGTCTCTAATTGGTCATCTTATGCATAATCTTAAGGTGTATGCCTCGATTAATAGGTTTATTTAACAATGGAAAGAGACATCATCGGTAATGATTTAAATGATCAAGATACTCAAAGTGTTTTGACCATGTTTCCTTGATTAGTGATGTCTTGATCAATTCATTTCTAAAAGAATAAATGCAACATGACATATAAAATCATTTTGATGGAAAAAGCATTATTTGTCCCCAAGTGTGAGGTGTTCATCTCATCCCTAACTTGTTTGATAAAAGAATTACCTTCTTGAAACGGGATAAACAATATCATGATCAAAACTATCTTGTACTGATCCACAAACAGAAAGAGCCGAAGACGCTCAAACATTGTGACGACTACACTAAAGTTTCTACACCATGACGTAAAAGATTTGAAACCATATTACCCGTTGTTTGAACTTCACTTGTAAAGTTCATAAAGTCCAAATCTGTCTATAACACTTTATATAGTTAGTAACATTTACATACATGTAGTCTATCATCTTATACATCAAAAGCCAAAAATAATACAAAAAACTACTGATCAAAACATAAAATCCAGAACTTATTATCAAACCGGGATGCATAGGTTGCTTGATCTCCTGATTATTCAACTTGGATTTATAAGTATCGAGTTTCCTCAGCAACCCTAGTTTCATTCCGAAAATATTTTGATCACGTAGGACTGGTTATTAACATTGTTATTAACATAACTACCTTAGGGACATATAGGACTTGTTCAAATTGAAATCTAACACAATTTTCTTTCTTAATGTACACAAGACATCTCACCCTCTCGCAACGCTGCGAATATCTAAGCCTAGTCATACAACAATTTCATATTTTTGTCAATTCTTAATGCCTAGTTAATATGCATTTGCCTTGTGATCTTATGAATGTAAATATAAACATGAATATTAAAGTTAAATGGATATCTATATATAGAAGGTATATTAAGCATATGGTTAACCCAATTATTAGTTATTGTCTTTGATCACAATACAATATTTTAGTAATTTTCCAATTTGCAAGATTGTAATATAACCAATAAATAAGTTAATACTGTAAGTCTGTAAGACTTTAATAAATTCTAACTAACGCAAAACTATAAAAAATGCGTAGATGGCGAATAATCTCAAGGTCATTCAGGGATTGAAAAGATAATTCTGATTTGAAGGATTATTCAAAAAGTTAATATAGATAAAAGATAATTCAAGTTAGTTGGAGATAAAAATAGTTTAATTATTTGTTTATTAGATGGGTTTATATTAAATTAAGTTTGAGTAGGTATAGGTTTAGTTCATGTTTAGTATAAACAGGGTTATGTATTCTGTTTTATTTGACGAGTTGAGTTTAATAATATAAAAAGTCTGAGACATGTTAGTATCCAAATCATTTTTGTTTGGTTTTGTATGTTCATGATTGGAATCCTAAGCCAACATGATGTCATTGGAGGTGGTGGTTTAAATGGCAACAACGAACAAGAAATCACAAATGACTTCAAAACAAAACAAAAAAAAATTCAGAACCCCTTGTATCTTCAATGACCCTAATGCCTCTTTTTTAAGCTTCTAATCATCAAAATACTACAATTCCTAAAAAACATACATTAAGGATATGTAATCTTTCTGTTTGAAGCTAGGTTTAGTTTTCAGGACCGCTTGTTAATGACAAGATTAAAATCTACAATCAATATGTTTATTTGAGCATAATCTTAAGGCATATGCCTTGATCAATAGGTTTATTTAACCAAGAATGGATAAAGAGACATCATAGGCAATGTATTAAATAATCAAGATGCTCAATTTGTCTTAATTACTGATGTCTTGATCAATTCATTTATAAAAGCATAAATCCAAAATGACATATTAAATCATTTTAGTGGAAAAGGCAATTTTTGTCCCCAGGTGTGAGGTGCATATCTCATCAATAGTCCTTTATTTTTTAAAGTTTGGACATGAATAGTTTCATAGTTTTATATTCATTGATAATTAAAAAATGTATAATTTTAAATTGGATTATGATGATATGAGTAAATAGTTATCAACATATCAAATTCATTTTGAAACTTCATCAAAATTGTCTTGTACTGATAGTGGAGGAGCTTTAACCAAAAATTAGGGGCCCCTCAAAATCCGATATTTTACATTACAAAATGTAACACCTCGAAAATTCGTGTTCAAAGAAATAACGACACGTGTCATGTAAGACAAAACGCGTTGTAAACCCGGATTTAATAAAGATGTTTTGGCAGGATTTAAAAGTGGCGTCATGTTAATTTTTACCTCTGAACGACCTCATTTATAAATCCCAAGACCCAAGTATATATATCTTAAACATCTAAATCCAGAAATTCTTGACAATAATTGAGGTAGTGGACTCCTACGAAGAAAATGCACGGTAAACCTTCTTGTTCGGCACTTTCAAAATGAATTCATTGAAACATACCAAATGGTAGGGTATGTAATAGTACAAGGCACATTTTAAGGGCCCCTAATTGATAAAACAAGGCCCCAAAATCGGATAATGAGGTTGCCCTTTCGAATGCATGAAAGAACAAAAGTTTGGCTGCTGATGAACGCTTGCGCACCGCAACAACAGAAGCCTTACGGTGCGCAAGCAACTGCCCAGCGACAGAAATGTTCCTGGTTGCTGTTTAAACGCAAAAACTCACCCTTAAACGGTTTTCCACATCTCCCTTGGCCCCTAAACAACCCCTAAACATGTAGGACACCTGTGGGAATGTTGTGGTAAGTGCTAGACTTTGTTGTCAACACTTTGTGGTGATTGAATTCACTATAAAAGGGTCTTGAGTGCAAACAATTCATCACACCATTTCCTTCAGCTTTCTGATCATTCCTGGAGCTCAAACCTTCTCTCAAGTGGTCACTAATCAAGCTTAGGACTTCAGTAAGTTTACTAATCCTTTCTAAATTAAGTTTTAGCTTAGTTTTAGCTTAAAAGTCAAACCGTCGTAATTAACGGTTGACTTTAAGATTAATCACTAATGGTCCAGTGATTAGTCGAATAAAAAGTACCTTTAAGTAGGTAATTATGTGGGTAATAAAACCTTAAAAGGGTTTCCCCTGATTCCCACTCTAACTAGGTCAAATGTCGGGTCAAACTTACTAGTAAAAAGTCAACAGAATGTTTAAAATGCAATTTATGCATGATTAGCAATGTAGAACACTTATAACTTGTTTGATCATTAATATAACTTGGTAATTAATGTAAGAACATGTGTAAACATGTTCAACCCGACAATTTCCTGTTTAGACCCGGTTCGGAACCGAAAGTCGCATAGTTTGACTTATACTTTGACTTTCAGTTCTGACCCGTTTAGGCATGTTTTAAAAATGCCTCAGAGCTTTATTTAGACCAGGTTACATGCTAGTATAACCCTCTGTGATTATACACCTCGGATCATTAGTTATCCAATTAATATGCATGATTCCGTTAATTGCTCATATGTTGACCATTATGCCCTTATTACCTTAAAACGTGATTTTTGGAAATGTAAAAGGGTAGAAACTTTAATTACTGATATATAAACTTGTATGCAAAGTTTGACATCAGTTTGAGGTGTAGATTGAGAGTTATGCTCATTATCGTAAATTGAAAGCTTTATGTTAATAAAATGGCGTAATTAGCATATAGCCTAGTTAAACATACTTTTTGGTATCAAAATCTTTACCCACTGATGTAACATATTATTTTGGGAATTTTAAAGATTTTTAATTAATTTTAGGCTGAACATAACTCATAGTCGTAGGCTTAATCCGGTAAATGTCGGTTTTGCCCTTACGGGCCATAAAATGAGTTTTACATATCTAAACGACTCCAAAACTTTTTTCTACTGATTATATATGTTAAATAAATTATTTTAAGCCTCCTGGAAGTATAAAAATATCAGCTTTATGTATCGAACCCGTAAACGGCTCTTAATCGCCTTTTTAAGCGTTTTTAACGCATAGTATGTACTAAAACTATTTTAAACATACCAAGGGTGATACCTACTGATATATGAGGCAAATTATAATATTCTAACAGTAAGCAAAGGTTGATAAACTCAGACTTCAGTTTTGAGCTTTTCGGCTTATGTGAAATTACCAAAATACCCCTACGGGGCATAGTTTGGTTATAATTGATAAATTTCACATATACACTTTATCCTACTGATATAACTTAGCAAATTATGTATTTTTGCTGATTACATCAGACCTGTAACTCAGGTTGTTACTTAAACTCTTTTATAAACTTTTAAATGACCAAACTACCCCTACGGGGCCTAGTTTGTGTTTAAACACGTTTCGGGCATAATGAAAGACATCTTACTGATGTCACAACATATTTGAGGCATAATTAACGTAGGAAACCTGTATATAGCTCTCATGAATACCCGTCACGCTTATTACGCGTACGGTTCGGTTTATGTAACAAGTTTACATAAATTAGCCGAAACGGGTCAAACCTTAACGGTTTTATCTCAAAATCCAGAATGTGAATAATAAACCCATATTAAACAAGTCTTCAAACTTGTCGGGTCTAAATCACATTCTATCCGGACTTCGCTTAATTGTGCGTACGAACCGTATCTTGAAACTAGCCGGTCTAAGCTTAAGCTTAATTAAAGGCCCGTTAGGATTCTAATAGGTTATTATAAAACCTTCGTTCCAGATTAGGAGGACCAGTAAAAGCTACGTGCATTTTGCTTATTGTGATTTATACATTGCTCAGGTAAATACTTTTAACTTATTTTCCCTATAAGGGCTTAGGTTACGGTATATAGCATACCGCTTGATCGAACATCAAATCCTCCACCGTTGAGTGGGTAATTGACTAATTTGATCGGCTCGTTTAAACAGTCTTGTTACTTAAAGCCTTTGGGGGGTTAATGACCATGTCCCGGATATCCTTGGCATCATTTTACGAAATGGCCACGACTTAAGCGCGGGGTGTAGGCGTACACCCGTCAGTGCACAAAAGAATATTGTGGTGTGTCTATTGATCTTTAACCCGGACAAGATCCGGGCTACTGAACGCACAAGGAACATGTAATTCGTTCACAAGATTATAATATTAAATAATTCTCCCAAGTTAAATAAAATGTTTATGCCACGTGCATCCAAACCAATTTTCAATCATTTTCCAAAATGAGTCAGTTGATTGTATTTACCAGTGTAAACTGACGTATTTTCCCAAAAAGATTAAATGCAGGTACTAAGCGAAATTGGCTGGGATTTCTCCTTAGCATCACTAGAAGTCTCGCAAGCTTAAGATGCCTGAAGTCTGTTGAACTATTAATACTATTTTATTTACGATCCATATGTGGATAAACTTCTGAATATTGTGACATTTGATATTACAATATTAAATTCGGTTGTATCATATTTTTAAATTTGCTTCCGCTGTGCATATTAATTATTGTGCTGTTTGACTATTATGTTGCCAACCACGTCACGATACTCCCCTACCGGGCCCACCGGTGACACGTGGAAATCGGGGTGTGACACAAAAATATGGAAAATTTTCAGTAAAATTAACACTATGAGCGAAAAAATTGTGGGGGAGGGGGGTTCACCCCTATGTACCGATCCATGAATAGGAAGAGCCAAAGAGGCTCATACAAAGCGAGTTACGACCATGATACTTAAGTTTCTACACCATAACGTCAAAGATATGTAACCATACCACCCGGAATTTTGTACTTCGCTTGTTAAGTTTATAAAGTCCAAATCTGTTTACAACACTTTATAAACTTAGTACATAGCTAACATGCATTGACACGTAGTTTACCGTTTTATACATCAAAGGCTGAAAATATAACACAAGACATATGATCAAAACTTAAAATCTAGAACTTGTAATCAAATTAAGTTGCATAGGTTGTGTGACTGCACAATCATTCAACCTAGAGTTATGAAGAACGGATCAACCATCAACAAGTGAACCTTAAAACATTTATTACGGTTCATAATACGTGTTATGAACAACATATCTAGCTTATGGACTTATGGGACTTGTTCAAATTGAAATCAAACACTATTTTCTTTCATGATGTACTTATAATTGTCATTTTATCACACCTAAACCAAATAATGATAACATCAGCATCACTAGAGCAATTAGATGGTTGTGAGCAAGAGAAAAAACGACAATAACTAACAACAAAAGACTACTTTTTCGGATTTAATAATCGGTTTGACCAAAAATCTAAGGCATATACATCAAATGTGTTATTATAATTGTCATTTTATCACACCTAAACCAAATAATGATAACGTCAGCATCACTAGAGCAATTAGATGGTTGTGAGCAAGAGAAAAAACGACAATAACTAACAACAAAAGACTAGTTTTTCGAATTTAGTAATCGGTTTGACCAAAAATCTAAGGCATATACATCAAATGTGTCATTTTGACCGATGGTAGACAGAGATGTGTCTAGGTATAAGTTGAATAACCGAAACTTTTAAAAAGTCATTTTCACGATTGTATAAAAATATAAATATAATTAAAAGTTATATAATTATTTGTTTATAAAAAGTCCAAAAAAGCATATTTATTCATTTGAGTGCAAAAGGCATTTTTTGTCCCTAGTGGTTGGTACTAGTCTCAATCGATGCATCACTAACTTTTTAATACTTCAAACATGAATTATTGCAAATTTTATTTTCAATACAAAACCTTTGAATATAAAATGTTAATGTAACGGACATCAAACTTTTATTTGAATTGATTAATAGAATACCTATAGTTCTATATGGATCAAAATGGGAATTAAAAGGGCTTTAAACAAATTGGACGTTTAGAGAATCATATAATGAAAAGTTTGTTTTATCTATATACCTTCATTATGTAAACTGGGTTTTTTGCCCTTTTGGTAATTTACCATGTGTACAAGTTTTGAAGCCACATGTGTAAATAAAGCAAACCATTTTAGAGGGGGTAAACTTTGACATTGTCCAAAGTTTTAAGACACTTTGAGGGCAATCTAGACATTTGATCTATGGAATCAATGCCCATTTATGTCTTTCATTAATTGAATTCACTAATTGATTAAATTAAAGGAATTAATTGATTAAATTAAATGTTAGACATGCAACCTTTGGGATTTTCATGATTTAATAGTATGTATAATAACTATAATAAATAGATTTAGAGTGAATTACAAGTTTTGTCCTTTATCTTTATACCAATTTTCAAGCGATAACCTTTGTCTTTAAAATTGATTAGTTTTATACTTAATGTTTCCAAATGCTACATGTTATGTCCTTTAGCCCTAACCCAGTTTACATTTTCTGTTAAATCTGATCATGTGCCTTGCAGATGGGGTATTTTGTCAATTCACTTTTTTAAGACACTTTGAGGGCAATCTAGATATTTGATCCATGGAATCAATGCCCACTTATGTCTTTCATTAATTGAATTCACTAATTGATTAAATTAAAGGAATTAATTGATTAAATCAAATGTTAGACATGCAACCTTTGGGATTTTTATGATTTAATAGTATGTATAACTATAATAAATAGATTTAGAGTGAATTACAAGTTTTGTCCTTTATCTTTATACCAATTTTCAAGTGATACCCTTTGTCTTTAAAATTGATTAGTTTTGTACTTAATGTTTCCAAATGCTACATGTTATGTCCTTTAGCCTTAACCCAGTTTAAATTTTCTGTTAAATCTGATCATGTGCCTTGCAGATGGGGTATTTTTGTCAATTCACTTTTTAGAGAGTATTGTGTAAATAATTAATATCTAGGGTGTTGGGTACAAAAATGAAAAATATATAAATAAAATAAATATGGATTCTCTCTCTCTCTCAGTGACCAAAACCACCACCACCATAACCCTGCTACCACCACCACTTGACCACCGTAACTAAATTAACAAACTTTCATAAAAGCACACATAATACCTTATTAAGAGAAGTGGGGTTTCAACCATTTTCGTAATTTTGCCATAGGTACAAATTTTGAAGCACCATGTACAAATGAAGTAAGCCATTTTAGAGGGGGGGAACTTAGACATTCTCTAAAGTTTTAAGACACTTTGAGGGCAATCTAGACATTTCATCCATGGAATCCATGCCCACTTATGTCTTCCATTAAATGAATTAAATTAAGGAATTAAATAAAAGTTTTATAATAATTAAAGGAATTAATTAATTAAATTAAAGGTTAGACATGCAACCTTTGGGATTTTCATGATTTAGTTGTATGTATAAATTCATGTATTGAATATCAGTTGTGGTTCGTAATAGACATAATTGAATATGATAATAGTCGGGACACCCGCTGCAACGCTCGGGCATTCCCACTAGTACAAATGAACATAAACAAGTTTTTACCTTAGCATCGCCCCTCGCCGCCTTAGGCACTGTCACCACCACCGCCACCCTCTGCCATCGTCACACACAACCTACCGGGTTTCACCGCAGACACCGTTGCAACTATTAACCATTGTCGTCGGTGTGTTCACTTGCACCACCACCATCGACGATGAGGGTACCTGCAACGGGCAAGATGGCAAATGCGACAACGAGCTGGCATATCGTGTGTAACACGACCTGTTAAGACACGAACACGAAACATGTAAACACGAATACGACACAAAATCTTATCGTAGTTTTCTAAACACGAACACGAAACTGATAAAAAACAGGTAAGATGAACACAACTTGTTAAGACACGAAAAAACTTACAAGCATATCATACAACATGTTAAGACACGAACATGACCTATTAAGACACGAACATGACCTGTTAAGACACAAACTCGCCCTGGAGGGGTGGAATGTGGAGTCTAGGGTTGGCATATCATGTCAGACACGACCAATTAAAAAACAAACACGATAAGACACGAACACGAAATAGGTAAACATGAACACGCCACGAAAATTAACAGGTCTTATCATATCGACCTGTCTAAGACACGAAACCTATTAAGGTCGTGTCAGGTCGTTTCTTATCGTGTTTTCATGTCCGTGTCTGAAATTGTCAGCCCTAACAACGATGAATGCTAGAAGATTTTGTTTAATTCCTTTACATAAGGAATTAGAGGATTGTTGAATACCTTTACATAAGGAATTAGAGAAAAGTAATTCAAATACAAATTTCAATTCATTTGCCAACCAATCACATTATAAATGAAACTGATATTCTATGAAACAAACACATTAAGAAATGAAATTCAAATTCAAATGAATAATATTAATTATCCCAAACCAAATGCGCGCGCACACCCTGAATTTAGTCTCAATTATGATCCATTGCTTGTGCTACAAAGTATAGAATTGGGTTATTACCCCTTGAGGCATGTCATCAACAACACAAAATTAGAAATTTTAAATTAGTGCACTCTAAATTGATCTTACTCAAACCATGTGTAATGGTAGGGGAAGATAATGCCCCCATCTTTGAGCGTTTTGCGCCATGTGGCGGTCCAGTCAACATGTAGGTATTATGGACTATGGAGCATTATGTTAAACGGGGTGTAGTGGGGCTTGAAATCTTGTGGGACATTATAGAATTAAATAAAAAATAAAAACCATAAAAAATGCTATTGGCCAAAGATTGTGAAGGTGTGCGACATTGGCCAAAAAAATTGAAGGAAGACGTGGAAAAAAGAACGTTCCGGACAAATTTGTTGTAAAATACGCCTAGGAGGAAAAAATGCGTGGGGGCGTTTTTTTAAGGAAAAAACGTCAAAAAACCCCACGGGTGGTCTCATAATTTATATATTTGAACATATGTAATCATATTTACATTATTTATATAAACACATAAAAGGCAAGGAGTGGGAGGCAATTGCAGGCCTTCGTGATGGCAACTCAGGTTGTTAAGTTGACTTAGTGCCCCTTTGACCACAACATTCATGTTTGTAGATAACATAAAATCAAGAAAAAAAAACAAATTGATCATATTGCCGCTTTTAGTCTGCATTATCATAATACTTTGACCGCGGTTTTGACCGTTAATTAAAACGACAAACATTACCGTACAATTAAAAATAACTGAACCGAACTGAATCGAACCATCTTATAACTTATATAGGCGTCTTATTATTAAAAAAATGTACTTAAGTACCAATCAATGATGATGTAAATGACATAACCCCCACTCCTAAAACAAAAGCTTTGTTTTGTCTGTCAGTCAACCACTAACAACCAGCCAAAAAATAAATCAAATGTTAAAGAAAGTTAGAAAACAATTGAGGCCCCCATGAACATAAAACCTCTATATAAACCCCATCTATCATCTAAAATAAGTCAAACCCTCAAACCAAATTTCTATCTTTACTAAAAAAAAAAAATAAGAAATGGAGTTGAACTTCCAAAATTATGGGTTTTCTTCATCATTGGCAAAGAAAGCTCAATTGAACGGTCGGAACTCGAATAGAAACAAATTTGTTGGCGTGAGACAGCGTCCGTCAGGAAAATGGGTGGCGGAGATCAAGAACACCACCCAAAAGATCCGGATGTGGTTAGGGACTTTTGACACCGCGGAGGAAGCCGCCAGGGCGTATGACGAGGCGGCTTACCTGCTCCGTGGTTCCAACGCCCGCACTAACTTTATCCATCATGTACCCATTAACTCCGCGCTCTCTCTCAAAATCCGAAACTTACTCAACCACAAGAAATGCCTTAGACAAAACAACCCCACCCCCAAACCCATACCAAAAACCAACACTAATACCAAAACCATCACCAACATCATCAGCACCCAAAAAAGCTCCGAAAACGTCTCTAAACATGCATCAAAGACTTGTACGGTACAAGTCAACAATGCAAAGACTGAAACTTTTTCATCTGGGTATCAAGGAAATGAGGTGTTTGATGATGGGTATAAGCCAGATTTGACAAACTGCATCTCGGGTGTCGCGATCGGGGGTCCAGGTGGCGATTCTTGCTATGAACTACAGTCTGAGTTGCCACTAAACATTGGGGCTGCATTTGATGGGTTTGATTTTGGTCTAGACTCAAAAAAAGATGATCAAGATGATGTGAGCACAAGTGACTTTGAGAGGATGAAGGTTGAGAGACAAATATCTGCATCATTATATGCCATGAATGGTGTGAATGAATATTGGGAGAATGTTTTTCAGGATTGCAGTGACAACAGTAGTTATTTGGATCTGCCAATGTTGTCACAGATGTTCTGCCCAATTACTTAGAATCTTTTAGATTACTAGTTTCTGTTTTTATTGTTTGACTTGGAAGATTAATGAAATGAGTACAAGTTTGGTTTCATTTGGGACCAATTTGTTTTTGGGAATTCCTTATTCCATTTTGTTCCCTGTTATTTGATCATTTTAACGGTTTTGTCCCAATAGTTCAAAAATAGTCATTTTCTCCCTGATTTTTCTAACTTATCGTCATTTTGCTCCACGCCTCTAACTCCATCCAAAAAAACCATTAACTAGAAGGGTATTTTGGTAATTTTATAGATAAAAGCAAGGGCATGTAAGTCTTTTCAAACTTGTTTATTTACATGTATATAAGTAATTCTTTTCTAATCCCCCATCTTTCCAACCACTCTTTCTACCGGCCACCACCATCCACCACCACCTGCCGACCACGACTACCTCGACTTTTAACTAAACGTTTTAATTTAGTTAGAGTCAGGGAGTAAACTACCGAAATACCCCTACTAAAAAGTTGAACGTTTTAACTGAGTTAGAGCCAGGGAACAAACTAGCGACAAACTCGAAAGATCAAGGAGGAAAATGACTATTTTTAACTATTGGAGCAAAACCGTTAAAATGACCAAACCACAGGGAGCAAAACGAAAGTTAACTCCATATTATATTTGTTGTTTAGTATTTGTCTTAAAAATATGAGTAAACTGCTAAAATGATCCTGAGGTTTGGTCACTTTTGTCATTTTAGTCCAAAACTTAAATCTTTTGAATCTGAGTCTCTGTGGTTTCGATTTTGTTGCCATTTTCATCCAAAAGCAAAATCTGGTCAAATTTTTCAGTTAACATCCAGCTTGTTTTTCTTTTTCCTCCCTTTTAATAAGGGCAAAATGGTTATATTTTTTTTAATTTGTTATAATAAAATGTTAAAAGACCATTTTGCCCTTCATTAAAAGGGAGGAAAAAGACAAAAAAAAAAACTGGATGTTAACTGAAAAATCTGACTAGATTTTGATTTTAGATGAAAATGACAACAAAATTGAAACCACAAAGACTCAAATTCAAAAGATTTGAGTTTTGAACTAAAGTGACAAAAGTAACCAAATCTTAGGGGTATTTTGGCAGTTTACTCTAAAAATATTGACTTATCAAATACATTATATTCGTTGTTTTTATTTGTCGTTTTTATTTGTCGTTTAGTATTATCTTAAAAATATTGACTTCTCAAATTAAAAAACTCAATGACCAACATGTTAGGCAGTATTTATCTTAAGAATATGGACTTATCAAATTAAAAAAAACTTAGATAACCAGCATGTTTTAATAAAAAAAATATGTGGTCCGTGTATATTAAACAAACTTACTTCGCTCAGTCTTAGGTAGGGGTGTAAACGAGCCGGGTCAAGCCCGACTAGGCTGGAGCTTGGCTCGTCATGTATCTATGAAGCTCGAGCTCGAGCCTAATTATTTGAGCTCGAGCTCGGCTAGCGAGTAAAACCCAAAAGCTCGAGCTTGCTTCAATATCGCCTAAACGAGCCAAAGCTCGACTCGAGCTCGTCTCACCAATGTTGTTATCATTTTTTATTATATTATATATATTAAAATTTTCTTTGGGCTCGTTTAGACTCGCAAGCCTAAACGAGCTTTGTATTTTAGGCTCGAGCTTGGGCTCGGGTTCGTGAAGGCTCAGCTCGTTCGAGCTTTTTTTAGCCGATTATGAGTAGCTCTCGAGCCTCTGGGCTTGTTTGCACCCCTAATCTTAGGTGTTTCAATTAAAGGGAGGTTTTGACGACGTGAACATAGGTATTGGAGGAGGATAGCGGTGGAAGCGACGACTCGACAACGAGTAATAATAAATCTTAATTTGAAATTCAGTTTCAATATTATATATCATCTCTACACTTATACAATATCGTATTTCTTGTAATTATGCTCTAAAAATATGATCCATAGCACTTTAAAAAAAAAACTTGTGTTTTGAGAAAATATAATATTTTATAACTTTAGGAGGTATGAGATTTGAGCCCACGTTAACAACTAAGGCCTAACTTTAGTATATGGTCAATGTAAACGTGTCTGGGCCTGGTTCACCCTTATTCTTCTTACTAATAAGTTTTTTTTTTATTGTATGTTTTTGATAGAATTAATATGATTGCTAACTGATCTGCCTTGCATTCATACATCAATATTTATACACAGTAATCCCTCCTATTTTGGTGAAGAGATCTCTTTTTACAATATATTATCTACATGCCATATATAGTCTATTACACCCCAGCAGTCGAAACGAGAGGAGGCCGAATGTTTAGACTGGATCTGAAATCATCAAATAAAACTTTAGGTAGTCCCTTGGTGAAAATGTCAGCAATCTGATAACGGGAAGGGACGTGCAGAACTCGAACTTGACCACGCTGGACTAGTTCTCGAACGAAATGAATATCGAGCTCAATATGCTTGGTGCGTTGATGCTGAACCGGGTTGCCGGATAAGTAAACATCACTTATATTATCGCAAAACACTACACTTGCTTTGGACATCGGTTTATGAAGATCAAGTAAAAGATTTCGCAACCAAGAAAGTTCAGACACAACATTAGCGACACCGCGATATTCAGCCTCCGCGCTCGATCTGGAGATTACAGATTGTCGTTTTGAGGACCACGACAAGAGATTGGTGCCAAGATAGACGCAATACCCAGATGTGGACCGACGAGTGTCAGGGCAGCCAGCCCAATCAGCGTCCGTGTAAGCCCGAAGAGAAAAATCCGGAGACGAGCTGAGAGTAAGGCCAAAATTAGACGTACCCTGTAAGTATCGTATTATACGCTTCAGCGCATTCCAATGATCAACGCGAGGGGAATGCATGTGCATGCATATTTGCTGAACCGCATAACTGATGTCGGGTCGAGTGAAAGTCAAGTATTGTAAAGCACCTGCCAAGCTTCGATACTGTGTAGGGTTATCATATTCCGGACTTGAAGTAGCACTGAGTTTTGGTTTCAAATCGACAGGTGTTGCAACTGCATTGCACGAATGCATTCCGGCTCGTTCAATTATTTCCTTTGCATAAGCCTGTTGAGAAAGAAACATAGAATTCCCAGTGCGAGTAACATGAATGCCCAAAAAATTACTAAGTGGCCCGAGATCCTTCATGGCAAACTCTTTTCCAAGACGACTCATAAGATGATCCCGAAGAGCATCATGAGAAGTGGTAAGAAGTATGTCATCAACATAAATGAGAAGATAAGCCGCAGATCCCCCATGATGATAAACGAACAGAGAATTGTCACACCTGCTTTGTTGAAACCCAAGTGAAAGAACAAAATCGGTAAAACGTTGGTACCATGCACGAGGAGCCTGTTTTAACCCATATAGAGATTTCTTGAGACGACACACATATTCGGGGTAATGTTGATGACGAAACCCCATAGGCTGATACATGTAAACGGTCTCATTAAGTGTACCATGCAGGAAGGCATTCGTGACATCTAATTGGTGAACTTTCCAAGACTGAGATAAAGCAAGAGATAAGACTGTCCGAATAGTCGCTGGTTTTACAACCGGACTAAATGTATCCCCGCAATCAACACCAATTTGCTGGTTACTACCATCACACACTAAACGTGCTTTGTAACGTTCCAACGTGCCATCCGACCTGTACTTATGACGAAACAACCACAAACTACGCAAAACATTCATATGCGGTTGTTTAGGTACCAAATCCCAAGTCTCGTTTTTAATGAGAGCATTAAACTCAATGGTCATGGCATTATACCATTCCGATACGGACAAGGCATCTTTAGGGTTCTTAGGAATAGAGGCAATCGAAGAAGTGTGGAGGTTGAATAAACGCTTCGGTTTAGTTATACCGTCCATGGCACGAGTGCGGATGGTACGGGTGGTGTTGAGTGGAGGAGGTTGAGTATTGGTGATAGTAGAAGAGTTAACAGGAATGGTGGGTGAGATAGAGGTAGGTGGACTAGGTACGACTAGAGGACTGGTGGTATGGGATATGGGCTGTGAAGGAGGCCGGTGGGAGAGTGTGAGCTTTGGGCCGTAGGTGGGTTAGCAGGTTGTGGGGAGGAGGGATGAGATGGGCCGGTATTAGAGGATGAGCCGGTATTAGGGGATGGGCCGGAATTAGGGGATGAGGAAGTTGGGCCAGAATTAGGGGATGAGGGAGTTGGGCCAGAAGATTGGGAGTGTGAGCTGATAGGGGAGGCCGAGTGAGAATGTGGAGGTGAAGGAGTGGGAGGAGGACAGTTCTGAATATGAGACCAAATTAAGGGATTCATATTAGGATTTAGAAAATCATATGATTGTAAAGATGGTTGGGATTATGATGAAAAGGAAAGGTAGACTCATCGAAGACAACATGTCGGCTGATAATAATTTTGTTGGTGGTAAGATCCAAACATTTGTATCCACGGTGGTTGGACGGGTATCCCAAAAATACACACGGCATGGAGCAAAAATCAAGTTTGTGAATTGTTGTAGATGGGAGAAGTGGGTAACAGAGACACCCAAAAACCCGTAAATGGTCATAAGTTGGACGAGCAAGGTATAGGCATTGAGTGGGTGATTTATAGTCAAGAAGTTTACTGGGTAAGATGTTTATGAGATAAGTGGAAACCTCTAGTGCATGATGCCAGTAGGTATTGGGTAAAGACGATTGGGCCAATAGTGTACGAACAAGATTATTAATGGTTCGTATCTTGCGTTCAGCCTTGCCATTTTGGGACGAGGTATGAGGACAAGAAAAACGAAATATCATGCCATTTTGGTGACAAAATTGTTGAAAAGAAGAATTTGCATACTCCTTCCCATTATCACATTGAAATTGTTTAATTTTAAGACGGAATTGTGTGTTGATAAGGTTAGCAAAATTGGTAAAGGTAGTGAAAACGTGTGTTTTGTTAGCGAGAGGGTAGGTCCAAAGGAAGTTAGTATGGTCATCAAGAAATAAGATATAATATCTATGACCTCCACCACTTAAAATTGGAGAGGTCCACAGATCACTATGAATAATATCAAAAGGCATGAATGTAGTATTAATAGAATCAGAAAAAGGAAGTCGAACTTGTTTCCCAAACACACATGACTGACAAAAAGAAGGTTTCAATGTATCACAATTAATAAAACTAGAATTTTTAAGAGAAGTAAGTAAATTGGATCCCGGGTGGCCAAGACGTTGATGCCAAAAGTCTTGAGATATAGCAGCAAGGGTTGATGGAGGAGAAAGCTGGATGACTTGTGTAGGATCAAGGGTATAGAGGTCTCCCGGACTATTGCATCGTAGGATAGGGGTCCGGGTCTTGAGATCCTTCACAATAAAACCAAATGGATCAAATTCAACTGAAACATGATTATCGGTGGTAAAGCGACGGACGGAAATCAAGTTTTTAATTAAAGAAGGAGCATATAAAACTTGATTTAACTTAAACGGAGGGAGAGGGGGTTTAAGTATTTGATTGCCATGTCTGAGTACCGGAATTGTACTGCCATTACCAACGAGTATACTTTTAAAAATGCCATCATTAAAAAAAGATGAGAAGTTACCGTTAAAAGGAGTCATGTTCGTTGTTGCACCCGTATCCATAGTATAGGATGGTTGATCAAATTCCGTCGGAGCATAACTCGCCGCATAGGATTGAGCGGGTCGCGGGCCTAGAATGCCCGGGCCTGAGGAGGCGGGCCTTTGCTGAGTTGTGGGGTAGGGACAAGGAGGCAAAGTGTTCCATGGGGCCCAAGGGGTTTGGCCATAAGCAGCATTCGGAGAGGGCCAACTATTGTAAGTGATGGGTGTAACAACTCTCATCAAAAGTCATACTTATTAAATTAATTAGTCCAAAAGGAAACCCTAATTGAGAAACCCAAGTGATTCTGAACAAATCCTGAAATTTTCATAATTTTCAGAATCAGGATTCGGGCCCCTAAAACTCAAGGGGGGTAAACCCTAGTTGATAATTATCTTTAAAATTCGTTGTCAAATTACTGAAAATTGAAAGTGGCAACTTAGCAAGGCTAGTCCCAGTCGTGGCTAGTCTATAGGGCTATTTTTCAACCCATACGATGCGTATGGTATGTATGGCATACGATGCGCAGCCAGTTTAAATGGCATACGATGCGCAGGGGATGTTTGGCCTACGATGCGCAGGGGTTCCAAATTTTCACCTATAAATAGCAGACATTGGCATTCGTTTTCTGAACAATTTACGTCGACATAATTCTCACAAATACACTGCTTTACGTTCTGTTATTCCAAAATTCAACCCCCGGGTATCGAAATTCTGCTACAAAACAGGGTATTAGCACAATCGCTGCTACGATTCAATTATCCGACGATCAAGATATCCAATGCATGTTTAAATGCCGCCCACATTAGGGTTATACTTTATCGTTCGTCATTAATTTGACGGATTGTCGTTAATTCGATAGGTAAAGTATTATACTTTATCGTTCGTTGTTAATTCAACGGATCATCGTTAATTCGATGGGTAAAGTATTATACCTTGTCGTTCATTGTTAATTCAATGGATCATCGTTAATTCGATGGACAAAGTATTGCATTTTGACATTCATTGTGATAATTTGATCTCGTAAATTATCGTAATTGCTGGATTGATTACTAACCCAGTTTTGTGTGCATTGTTATTTATATTAGGTTAACAAGGCTAAAATCATAGATTAGACTCTGACCATATTAAATCAGCAATGTGAGTCATTCTCTCTTTTTATCAAATCTATTTACAAAATCATGTTTTATTCAAAGTTATAATTACGGGGATTAAGTCTTTGTAATCACCCAGTTACAGCCGGTATGTGGGGTTCTGTATACATTACTTGATAATCGTCACCATTGGGGCAGCCAATGGGGGATATGACCATAGTCACAGACACCATTGGACGAATGGGCCAATGGGTCGAGTGGCAAGTACCGTGGGTAGTTGGATTGATATCAGAAACATTGTAATCGCTCTTAATACTGTAAATTATAACAAATGTGTCATTTTAGTAAATAGAATGATTCACTCAGTATTTCCCGCTGACAAAACCTTTTTCAAACATGTTTTAGGTGATCTGTTGTAATTCAGGAAAAGTGCTGGAAAGCATTTCAAGCTTACTGATAGTGGCTCAATATAAAATAAATAAATGTTTTTGTAATATCACGCTTTTATAGTAAAAACATAATATTGTAAATTATCGGGGTTTATCCCGAATTGTGAGATAAAATAATCGGGGAAAAAAATTTTTTTAGCTTTAAGCGATCCTGTTTCCGCTGTTAAACTCAATTAAATCAATACCGCAGTATTTCTGTCCCGCGGCTCTTGAAACGGGTCAAACCGGGTCGGGGGTCGTGACAGAAAAAGGTGGTATCAGAGCCACTGGGTTAAGCTGATACTCAATTTTTCCTGATTACAGCCACTGGGTTAAGCTGATTAAGTATTTGGAAATACTCAATTTTTCCTGATTACTATTATGTGATTATTTGTATTATTAACTGATTATTTGATTATTTGTTAGTTACAGTATGGGTAAGAAAAAGCTGTCAAGCATCTATCTTAAATTAGAGAAATCATCTAACGAAAAAGGAAGTTCATCCCGAACCAAATCCTCAAGTCAGTCTGAAATTCCTGAAGAAGGAATATTCGTGCGTAAGGCACAATACGAGGAATCACTTTCTCCTCAAAGGAGGGAAATGATTATTAAGAAAAGTAAAGAGAAAATCCGAGAAAAGAGGATTAAACGGGAAACTCAGGAAATAATTGAGAAATCACCTTGGGAAGATAAACTAGATGAGAAATGGGCTAATTTATATATGCTAGCCACCGTAGCCGAAAATATAAATCTTTAAAGATTAGCACCCTACTCTCACAATCTAGAAACTCTATGTGATAAATAAAATTTAAAACCTGAGTATGTTGTTAGTTATCTTTGTAATCAACTAGTACACAGTATGTAATAAATTACAAAGTTATTTGTAAATTTTAACTCAGTATTTTATGCATTTTGCATATATGCTACATCAGCATGAGTGAGATAACCGAAGATTTCCAGAATCTTAATCTTTATCCCGTAACTGTCGAAGCTTCCAAAGAATATACTAGTTACTATCCCGATGTTGAACAACCAGTAGAATTCAAGGTTCCACCCCTGAGCAAGCCAAAACAGAAGAAAAGAACTTATGTAGGATGGAGGAAAATCCGTAAGAAGAAGCCAGCTAAGAAACTGCCCAAAATAAACAATCCATTGAAAAAGGGAAAAGAAGTCATAACCGGAGAGAATTCCAAACCACAAGAAATGGAAACTGGAGACAAAAAGAAGGATAAGGAGATAGAAGTACAAATGGAGGAAATTACTAAAGAAGTAATAATGGAAGTTGGGCAAGGGTCTATACCAGCTCAGAGAGAAATCGGGGAGAGTTCCAATCCAACCCAGGAAAGAACTTTTCAAGAGGAGATAGATTTTCTGTTAGAAAACTGTGAGACGATTCAGCCTGTTCAAACAAATCTTTTTACCTATCCTATTGAAAACCAATTCCCTATGAATTGGGAACCAGCAGCAATTCCAGATCCAATAGTTCACTCCCAACCCATAGGAATGGACGAATGGTGGACGAACGATTGGCAATTTCAAAATATTGTCAACGATCCTTATACTTTTCTTCCACAATTCGATCCAGAACCATTACCTAATCCACCCATGAGTACTGAAAACATGGCCGAACTTCGCCACTTTGGCGAAGAGTTGTTTGATATGGGGAATAGAATGAGGGAGATAGGTGGACAGATTGCTTGGAAATACGACGAGAGGGAAATGCGTTTTTAACAGCAAGTGACGAGAGATAAAATGGTAGTTGTATAATAGTACTAATAAAGTTAGTCTGTAAATAATCAATAAAACTCTGTATGATATCTGTGAGTAATGATGCATAATAGATATATAAATGAAATCGAAAGATCGATTATTTTGACTATATCTGTATTATACAATTTTCTGATTGTTTGTATATAATTATTATTTGTCAGTTACTAATAAAATTTATATATATACATTATCAGATGGCAAACAGTGGTAATGAACCTATTAATGAAGTTAATCATTCTGAACAACATTCCAGATATCAATATATGACACGGCAAGATATCGAAAACATTGTGGCTCAAGGGATAGCCAATGCTATTCCAACATTCGTTGCTGCTATCAAAAATCCACCCGAACCGCAACAGATTGTTCCTAGTAAACAAATTACTGAAGATAACTTCAGTAATAGTGTAAATGGAGGCAATAAGCATGATAATCATAATAAGGAACCACATCAAGCTCCATTACCCAAGAAAATGAAAACTGCAACGCCTGGTTGCACTTTCAAAGAATTCCTTGCTTGTAAACCCACTGAATTTGCAGGCAATGAAGGAGCAACTGCATCACTGCGTTGGTTAGAGAAAACCGAAGCAGTCATTGCAATAAGTAAATGTGGTAAAGATGACCAGGTCATGTATTCCTCCAATCTGTTCAAAGAAGGAGCACTCGAGTGGTGGAATACTGTGTTACAATCAAAAGGAAGAGCAATAGCTTATGCTATGACTTGGGAAGAATTTAAAGGTTTGGTGGAAAGAAAATTCTGTCCTGAGTATGAGAAGGAACAGATGGCGAATAAGTTTCTAAATCATCGGATGATGAGTGTGGACTGTCGCGGTTATACCTCGACATTCTTCGAATATGCAAGAGTGGTGCCAACACTGGCTTCGCCAGAACCGGTACTTATTTCTCGCTATATTTGGGGACTAATTAGCGAAATCCGCAATATTGTTAAAGCTGCGAGACCTCGCACTATTGACGATGCGGTAGAATTAGCCAACACTCTGACCGATGAATTGGTACGCACAAGAGACGAAGATAGGAAGAAGGCATTAGCTCAGAAAATTACCCAAGGATTTCGTGTGGGTAATAATAACAGCTTTAAGAGAAAAGGAACAGGGCAATCTACAGGTCCGTCATTTTGCAGGAAATGCAAAAAGAAGCATTATGGAAGATGCGATATTATTTGCAATTTTTGCAAAGCTGTAGGACATCGTGAGGAGAACTGCAAAAAGAAAACAGTAATCTGTTTTAATTGTGGAGAAGCAGGGCATTATAAAACAGAATGTCCTAAATTGGTCAAACCAGTAGACAACAAACCAAAGGCGACCGAAGGAACTACTAAGAAGAATGCCAGGGCATTTCAGCTGACCACTCAAGAAGCAGAACTTATTCCAGATGTGATAGCGGGTACGTTCCTAGTTCACAACGTATATGCAAAAGTATTATTTGACTCTGGTGCAAACCAAAGTTTTATAAATACTTCATTCTGTCAAGCTCTTAGTTTACCTTTAACCAATATTAGGCAGATTTTTACTGTTGAAACAGCAGACGGAAATTCGGTTAGAATAGATAAAGTTTTGCAAGAAGGAAACATAGAACTTTTAGGACATAAATTCTCTGCAAGACTATTGCCGATGAATTTAGCTGAATTTGATGTTGTATTAGGAATGGATTGGTTAGTAGCCAACCATGCTAGAATCCTTTGTGATCAGAATTCCATAGAAATTCAATCACCTACCGGAGAAGTGATTAGGATTACAGGAGATAAACCACGTAAGCCCATGAAGTTCATATCAGTAATGAAAGTTGCTAATTATGAACGAAAACAAGGAATAGTGTATATGATTTCAGTAATCATTAGCACTAAAGGAAAAGATCTTAAGGAAATACCAGTAGTATCAGAATATTCTGATATATTTCCAGAAGATTTACCAGGGTTACCTCCAGATAGAGAAGTAGAATTTAGGATTCATTTAATTCCAGGAACTACACCGATAGCCAAGGCACCTTATCGGTTAGCACCCACATAAATGTTAGAATTGAAAAAGCAATTAGATGAATTACTAAGTAAAGGATTCATACAACCTAGCTCATCCCCTTGGGGAGCGCCAGTGTTGTTTGTGAAGAAAAAGGATGGTTCAATGAGAATGTGTATCGATTATAGGGAATTGAATAAGGTTACAATTAAGAATCGATATCCATTACCTAGGATTGATGATCTTTTTGATCAACTTCAGGGGGCTAGATATTTTTCTAAAATAGATTTACGCTCTGGATATCATCAACTGAAGGTACAAGAAGAAGACATACCTAAAACTGCTTTCAGAACTAGGTATGGTCATTACGAGTTTACAGTCATGCCCTTCGGGTTAACGAATGCACCTGCAGCATTCATGGACATGATGAATAGGATCTGTAAACCGTACTTGGATAAATTTGTAATTGTTTTCATAGATGATATACTTATTTATTCCAAAATTCAGACAGAGCATTGTGAACATCTTCATGCACTCTTAACTTTGTTAAGAAAAGAAAAGTTGTACGCCAAATTCTCGAAATGCGAATTTTGGCTAAAGGAAGTGCAATTTTTAGGACACATGGTGAATCATGAAGGTATTCATGTAGATCCTGCTAAGATAGAGGCAATTACCAAGTGGAAGGTTCCACAAACAGCAATGGAAATTAGAAGTTTTATAGGTTTAGCTGGGTATTATAGACGGTTTATTAAGGATTTTTCCAAGATAGCCGTACCATTAACTAAGTTAACCTGTAAAGCCACTAAGTTTGAATGGGGACCTAAACAGGAAGAAGCCTTTAGGATTTTGAAACAGAAACTAACCCATGCACCAATCTTAGCCTTACCAGAAGGAACTGAAGATTTTGAAGTATATTGTGATGCTTCAAAATTAGGATATGGGTGTGTGCTTATGCAACGCAAGAAGGTAATTGCGTATGCATCAAGGCAGTTGAAAAAGCACGAAGAGAATTATACGACTCATGATTTAGAATTAGGAGCCGTAATTTTTGCCCTTAAGATTTGGAGACATTATCTGTACGGAAGTAAGTTTACTATCTATACAGATCATAAGAGTTTAAAATACATATTTGGGCAAAAAGAGTTAAACATGAGACAAAGGAGATGGATGGAAATCCTAAGTGACTACGACTGTGATATTCAATATCATGAAGGAAAAGCAAATGTAGTTGCAGATGCCTTAAGTCGTAAGTATTATGAGAAACAACGAAGGGTTCGTGCTCTCAGATTAAATCTACAAATAGATTTAATGGAACAATTAAAGAATGTTCAAACAACAGCAATCAAGGATGATGCTGAAGGAATGAAAGGACGAATCAAAGAATTAGAACAAGGAGCAGATGGAATTTGGAGATTCCATAAAAGTAGAATTTGGGTACCTAAGCAAGGAGACTTAAGACCTAAGATTTTAGAAGAAGCTCATAAATCTAGGTACACTATGCACCCAGGAAACAATAAGATGTACCAAGATTTAAGGAAGAATTTCTGGTGGATAGGAATGAAAAGGGACATAGCCAGCTATGTTTCTAAATGTCTTACTTGTTCACAAGTTAAAGCAGAACATCAGAAACCTTCGGGGTTACTACAACAGTTAGAGATGCCAGTATGGAAATGGGAACTTATAACAATGGATTTTGTTACTAAGTTACCTAAAACCAGAAAAGGTAATGATGCGATTTGGGTAATTGTGGATCGATTAACCAAGTCAGCTCACTTTCTACCTATGAAAGAAACCTTTAGTATGGAAAGACTGGCAAAATTGTATGTAGATGAAGTTGTATCCTTACATGGAGTTCCACTCTCCATTGTTTCGGATAGAGATAGTCGTTTTACTTCTCATTTCTGGAAAAGTTTCCAGCAAGCTATGGGAACTCGACTAAACCTGAGCACTGCATATCATCCACAAACAGACGGACAAAGTGAAAGGACGATCCAAACTCTAGAAGACATGCTCCGAGCATGTGTAATAGACTTTGGTGGAAGTTGGGATGATCACTTACCATTAATTGAATTCTCCTATAACAATAGTTATCACTCAAGCATTGATACTGCTCCATTCGAGGCACTGTATGGAAGAAAGTGCAGAACCCCAGTTTGTTGGGCAGAAATAGGAGAAAATCAGTTATCAGGACCTGAAATAGTGCAAGAAACAACTGATAAGATTACTCAAATCAAGGAAAGATTAAAGACGGCTCGAGATCGCCAGAAAAGTTATGCAGACAATAGAAGCAAGCCGTTAGAATTCCAAGTTGGAGACCGGGTACTATTGAAAGTTTCTCCTTGGAAAGGAATAGTCAGATTTGGAAAGAAAGGAAAGCTAAGTCCAAGGTACGTAGGACCATTTTCAGTGATCCAACGTATAGGACCAGTAGCTTATCGTTTACAATTACCAGAAGAATTATCTGGAGTACATAATGTATTTCATGTATCCAATCTCAAGAAATGCTTATCAGATGAATCTCTGGTAGTACCTCTTCGAGATATAGAAGTAAACGAAAAGTTGAAATTTGTTGAGAAACCTCTTCAAATTGAGGATCGAAAGATCAAGTTTCTCAAACACAAACGACTAGTTTTAGTCAAAGTAAAGTGGGATTCAAAGAGGGGAGCTGAATACACTTGGGAACTGGAGTCAGAAATGAAGAAAAAGTATCCACACTTATTCCAGTAAATCTCGAGGACGAGATTTTTCTTAAGGTGGGTAGAATGTAACAACTCTCATCAAAAGTCATACTTATTAAATTAATTAGTCCAAAAGGAAACCCTAATTGAGAAACCCAAGTGATTCTGAACAAATCCTGAAATTTTCATAATTTTCAGAATCAGGATTCGGGCCCCTAAAACTCAAGGGGGGTAAACCCTAGTTGATAATTATCTTTAAAATTCGTTGTCAAATTACTGAAAATTGAAAGTGGCAACTTAGCAAGGCTAGTCCCAGTCGTGGCTAGTCTATAGGGCTATTTTTCAACCCATACGATGCGTATGGTATGTATGGCATACGATGCGCAGCCAGTTTAAATGGCATACGATGCGCAGGGGATGTTTGGCCTACGATGCGCAGGGGTTCCAAATTTTCACCTATAAATAGCAGACATTGGCATTCGTTTTCTGAACAATTTACGTCGACATAATTCTCACAAATACACTGCTTTACGTTCTGTTATTCCAAAATTCAACCCCCGGGTATCGAAATTCTGCTACAAAACAGGGTATTAGCACAATCGCTGCTACGATTCAATTATCCGACGATCAAGATATCCAATGCATGTTTAAATGCCGCCCACATTAGGGTTATACTTTATCGTTCGTCATTAATTTGACGGATTGTCGTTAATTCGATAGGTAAAGTATTATACTTTATCGTTCGTTGTTAATTCAACGGATCATCGTTAATTCGATGGGTAAAGTATTATACCTTGTCGTTCATTGTTAATTCAATGGATCATCGTTAATTCGATGGACAAAGTATTGCATTTTGACATTCATTGTGATAATTTGATCTCGTAAATTATCGTAATTGCTGGATTGATTACTAACCCAGTTTTGTGTGCATTGTTATTTATATTAGGTTAACAAGGCTAAAATCATAGATTAGACTCTGACCATATTAAATCAGCAATGTGAGTCATTCTCTCTTTTTATCAAATCTATTTACAAAATCATGTTTTATTCAAAGTTATAATTACGGGGATTAAGTCTTTGTAATCACCCAGTTACAGCCGGTATGTGGGGTTCTGTATACATTACTTGATAATCGTCACCATTGGGGCAGCCAATGGGGGATATGACCATAGTCACAGACACCATTGGACGAATGGGCCAATGGGTCGAGTGGCAAGTACCGTGGGTAGTTGGATTGATATCAGAAACATTGTAATCGCTCTTAATACTGTAAATTATAACAAATGTGTCATTTTAGTAAATAGAATGATTCACTCAGTATTTCCCGCTGACAAAACCTTTTTCAAACATGTTTCAGGTGATCTGTTGTAATTCAGGAAAAGTGCTGGAAAGCATTTCAAGCTTACTGATAGTGGCTCAATATAAAATAAATAAATGTTTTTGTAATATCACGCTTTTATAGTAAAAACATAATATTGTAAATTATCGGGGTTTATCCCGAATTGTGAAATAAAATAATCGGGGAAAAATTTTTTTTTTAGCTTTAAGCGATCCTGTTTCCGCTGTTAAACTCAATTAAATCAATACCGCAGTATTTCTGTCCCGCGGCTCTTGAAACGGGTCAAACCGGGTCGGGGGTCGTGACAATGGGCCAAGGAGGGAAGCCCAAAGAGTAATTTCCTTGCTGAGGATGTGTGTCGCGACCCCGAGACGAAGATGAAGAGCCGCGTCCGCATCCCCTGTTGCGGCCTCTTCCACGACCCCGAGACGAGGGCTGATCCGAACGAGTGTCATACCTTGGCTGGTCCGAAGTTGACGTCGCCCGATTATCAGCAGAGGCAGTAAGCACGGTACCAGCGACCTGTGCAGCGTTTCGGGCCTGATTTGTTTTCCGCGTTTCCGCCATACAGAGTCTGGAGCGGGTTTCATAAAAATCAGGTAACTGGCTAGTCTGCTGAATGATGGTTGCGGTGCTCTCGTATTGCTCGTTAAGTCCCAACAAGAGTTGAAGGACCAGTTGTTCTTTAGTAATCGGTGAACCAACGTTGGTAAGCTGATCATAAATAACTTTTAGTGCCTAGCAGTATGCAGTCATGGAGGGAAATTGTTCCAGACGGGTGTTGGAAAACTTGTTCTGTAGATCGATGGTGCGAGTAGCCTTGTTATATTGGAAGATGTTAGCAAGAGCCGTCCATGCCGCATGAGCATTAGTGTTCGGCTTCAGAATTGTGTGTAGCAGGTCAGTGGAAATCGTCCCGTATATCCATTGTAAAACAATGGAGTCGAGACGTTCCCATGACGGTGAGGCAGCAACTTGTTCCTTATCTTTATCCGAAGATGTAGCAGGGGAGGCTTTTGGTTTGAGATGATCATAAACATCGTATGACTAGCAATGAATCTTGAATAACTCGGACCATGCGGTATAATGACCGTTTTCAATATCAAGTGTGATGGGGATGAGTTGTTTGATATTGGAGACAGTTACTGCTGGGTGTATGGAAGACGAAGACATGTTTGCAAAGAGATGAATGAAAAAGAAGAAGGCAGACAGGGATGATGTGAGCGGCAGCAGAAAAGAGGGTGAGCCGAGAAAGATAGGGATCGGCTAGGGTTAGGGTTAATGGTTTGATACCATGATAGAATTAATATGATTGCTAACTGATCTGCCTTGCATTCATACATCAATATTTATACACAAAGTAATCCCTCCTATTTTGGTGGAGAGATCTCTTTTTACAATATATTATCTACATGCCATATATAGTCTATTAGTTTTTTTTTTATAAACTCTAAAGTGTAGCTTGGGCAAATTTTGATTTAGTGATTTTGACTGCTAATTTTAAAATAACTTAAGTTTATGTTGAAATGGAGGGTCAAGATTAGAAAATCATACAATGTGTACTCACTTCCTGAAGACTTTGTCCCCTCCCTATTTATGCATAAACTCTCTTGTCGTTGGAAGAAAAAAGAAACGAAAGTGAAAGTAACGAAAACAAAATCAGATAAAAAGAGGTCGAAAAACAAAGACAGAGACCCTTGCGACCCTTCAATCCTTCGTCATTACTGCCCCTCTCTTTGTCTCTGTGTCGTTTTGGAAGAAAACCCCAAATCGAATTTGATTAACATTTTTGTTTCGTTTTAGAAGTTGAGTTTATTTATGAATATGATTTAGACAACATGACAAGAGGTGATTTAGGCACCAATTTTGGCTTCACTAAATGTGGTGATCTGCCATGGTTGTAGTCTTGTAGAGAGATCTTGGTTAGAGGTGGGGACAAGACAAGAGGTTGTGGTTAACGGCGGTGACAATGATAGGAATCAAGGTTACGGTAGGAGTGGTATGTGAAAAGAGGTGAACATTGATTACAAAACAAGGTTTTACTTATAGAACTGCGAAAATCGTATTACTACTTTTACATTTTGCTTCAAATGTGATGCATAAGGTAGTCATGTAACTGTCTACACCACCTTCTATCTTATTTCTATTATATATGTCAAACATTAAATATATATGTATTAGGATGTTGTCACAATTTATACTTATAAATATGAGTTATCTAATCCGTTATTGACGTCGATATCTCAATGAATCATGTAAAATCATTGTCGATTGAAAATTTTTTGGTGGTACTCACAAAAATTCAATCGAATAAATCGAGTAAACAAGATTGAACATGCAATAGGACCAACGACTTTCTTTTTATAGGTGGGAAACCATCATGGAGATTAAGTTAAAATGACACATATTTTCGTTAAAGAGCATGTCAACTGGCGGTTGTTAGCGTTGTTCTTATCAGTTGCTACTGATTGCCTAATTGCAACTGATGATCAAGTTGCCGCTGATCAATTACCACTAACCAATTGCTGCTAATGAGTATCTATACTAACCAGTTCTTACATCATTAACTGAGGGTTCATTTCACAACTCTTAACGTGTAACTCTATTTATTTCATTTTTCTTTCGTCTAAATGCATCTAATTAAACCAACTTTTGTCTTAACGCATCTAGCGAAACCAAAAATATGTTGATAACACTAAACTTACCAGCAAAAACGGTTTACAAAACTCATGGTTTTCTACTTATCGAGCCGGGGTCTCACTGGAAGCAGTCTCTCTATTCCTATAGGGTAGAGGTGAGACTGTGTACATTTTACCCTCCTCAGACCCTACCTTAGCTTTGCTATTGATGAGATCAACATTTTTCTACTTAAAATCGATTATTTAGCAAAAAGTATCTAAAGATGAAAGGAATATTATATATTGAAAAAAGTGAAAGCAAGCTTCTGATGTGGATCCCAGTGTCCACCCCCTTTATATTCTGGCAGTCCAACACGAGTCACCAAACACATTCACTCACTCACCCCTCCATTTATTTAAAGATTCTCCCTTTCAATCTTCCCCTTTATCCATCCACTGGTAATCTTCTTCTTCATTCATATTCATTAATTTAAAGATTCTTTATCACATATCCACACACTTCATCTTCACTTTACCACACATATCCTTCAGATTTGTGTGTTATCCTTTCATTTAATTCATGGGTTTTTGTTAATATCTTTAGGGTTTTCTGGGTTTGTGAATTTGTTCATGTTAGTATTGGTTTTTTAGAGTCTTGATGAAAGATTTTGTGTTTCTTGAAAAGGTAAGCCTGATAGTTATAATCTTGATTTTTAGACTCTTGATCACTCAATTTGTTGGTGTTCTTGTATGTATGGATTGTTTGTTTGTTTAAAGATTTGTTCTTTTAGGGTTCTTGGTTTGAATTAAATGTGTTTATTTGTTGTAAGAAAAAAATATATACCTATATATATGTACCTAATTATTGTGAAATTGTACCCAATCCTTCATGAATCATGATTACAATTGATTAAATTGTTTAGTAGCTTGTAGAGTTGTAGACCTTAATCTTTTACATGTAAATAGGATCAACCAATCATCTCAATTCCTAGCTTTAAGTTATGTAGCCGTGAAATACGCGATTTCGTGTATCTAGTATTCTAGTTTATGTTCGTGTATCGTCATAAATGCCTTGAAATGTACAAACTTGACACGCTTTTTTACTTCTCTTTTATTTAAGTACGAATTGCCATTGCGTACCTACTTTTTTCCGCGTATTTGCATTTCGTGTTGTATCCACTTTATTTCGTTCCATTGGCAAAGGCAAAGCCTTTAAAACACTTAGGTTGGAGAGGGGAAGGTCTTGGGTTCAAGTCCCACAGACGACAAGGGATTAAAGAAATTAGCCATTAAAAAAAATCTATCTACTTTATTTTCTAAAAAAACTAGCCTGGTAGTTTGGACATTACAAGACATTTACGATGAAAAGCGAATATAAAGTGGATAAAGGAAATTTGTTGGTGTGCTTCATAGCTATAGATGTATAAACTACTATAAACTGTGTCGGTCTGACATGCTTACTGACGTATAACTAAACCCAAAAATATCCGTTTTTGTGAATTTTTTCATAAATTACTAACCCTCTACTACATTTTTTTTCAAAAATATTTGTCACCTTTTATATTTTTATCAACATGATTAATTGTACAAAATCCTAAAAAGGGTAGGATTGTAATTTATCTCACTACAAATTTCTTAATTGTACATTCTTAGAAGTAAAACAATAATTTTTCTTTGTTGACATTTATTTTGGACCACAGGGAGCACCACCCTAGTCCAAAAAGAGGTCCTTGTTTGAGTTTTGAGTGTCAAATGATTAATCTTTTGACTTTAGAGTTGACTAGAATGAACTTTTAGTGTTCATAATTGTTAATTACGTTTGAAACAGGTGATATACGTTTGTTCACGAGCTTTTGTTCAGTTAGATTGTCAAGAAAATGTCGGGTGGAGAGGTTAGAAACATATCTCCAGACGATATACAAATGGTAACATTTTTAGCCGCGTGTAATTTTGTTTAAAATCACGCGTTTTTAAGTTTAAAAAGTTATTAAAGAGTTTGTATCTTTTGGTTTCAGGTTCAAAATCTCATAGAACAATGTCTACCATATTACATGACGCTGAAACAGGTTGTCGATATTCTCTACCAGCAAGAGAAAATAGAGCCAAGCTTTACAGAGCTTGGTGTGTAATTTACGAGTTTTTTTTTTTTAATTTCATTTCATCGTGCATGTTACGCATGTGTTTAAGCCAATCATTTTTATTGTAGTGTGGCAGAAACTTGAAGAACAAAACCAAGAATTTTTTAAGGGATATCATTTAAGGTTGATGGTGAAAGATCAAATAATGGAATTTAATAAGCTGCTTGATCGACAGGCTGCATTGATGCAGCAATTGGGCCCCACAGGAGTCGGTTTTCAACCGAAGTCTAATGGGTCTCATTTGCAACAAAGTAAGCATTTTTCGGGCTCAAATTTCACTTAGCAGGATCATTTTGAATAGGATTTCATTGTTTGTTGACTTTAGATGTCGGGATCACTTGTGTTTGACTTTCCTATGTCTATATGGTCTCAATTTATCTTTGAGTAAAGTACACAGATGGTCCATATGGTTTACCAAAATTTTGGATTTAGTCCCTAGCTTTCCAAAAGTACACAGATGGTCCCTATGGTTTGCGCTTTGTAACGTATTTAGTCCCCAATTTTTTTTTTCAAAAGTAAATGGATGCTCCCTGTGGTTTGCACTTTGTAACACATTTAGTCCCTAACTCAGACATGCTAAAACCTTTAGATTTGTTGGGTGGGGATTAAATGCGTTAGCGTTACAAAATACAAACCACAAGGACCATCAGTGTACTTTTAGAAAGCTAGGGACAGAATCCAAAAGTTTTGTAAACCATAGGGACCATCTGTGTACTTTACTCTTATCTTTGTTTGCAACGATTAGGCTTCTAGAGGCCTTATATCTAGTGAATTTTAGGGGGATGTTTGGCTGTGTTTTGGAAGTGATTATATGATAGAATAAAGTACACGGATGGTCCTTGTGGTTTACTAAAATTTTGGATTTGGTCCGTAGCTTTCCAAAAGTATACGGATGGTTCTTGTGGTTTGTACTTTGTAACGCATTTAGTCCTCAGCTTTTCCAAAAGTACATGGATGGTCCATGTGGTTTGCACTTTGTAACATATTTAGCCTCTAACGTGGACCTGTTGAAACCTTTAGATGTGTTGTCTGGGGACCAAATGCGTTACAAAGTGCAAACCACATGGACCATATGTGTACTTTTGAAAAGCCAGGGACCAACTCTAAAATTTTGGCAAACCACAGGGACCATCCGTGTACTTTACTCTATATGATATGAACTTATGAGTGCACGATGATGTTTGGACGCGCTTTCACTGTTGAAGTCTGATAGTTAGTGTTTGACAAATAAGGATGTACGTGTAAAATGACCCCTAAATAATCAAAATCTATTTCATTGTAGGCGAATTAATCTCAAATGTCAAACACCCCCTTAACTAAGTTGATGGATTATTTGAGTAAAGTACACGAATGGTCCTTGTGGTTTACCAAATATTTGAATTTGGTCCCTAGCTTTCCAAAAGTACATAGATGGTCCCTGTGGTTTACTCGATTATTTCATGAAAAAAATTTATTGAAGTACGCAAAAAAATATATATTACATTTATTATTGGGTTTTTTTTTTTTTTTTTTTTTTTTTTTTTTTGCAGTGCATCAGAATTCAACATGTTATGCACCAGAAAACACCAGTATTCCTCTAAAGACCGAAAACATGACTACTTTCTCAAGAGGATTCAACAGTTGTGGACTGCCAATACCCTCGGGGGACCCACAACCTCATACTAGAACAAATAATGTTCCACCAAATATGTTGTTGGGCCACAACTCAAATGTTGGGATAACAAACGGCGTGTCGGTGAAAGCCGAACCAAATTATATGGGGAACTCAAGGTTTATGTATGGAACCGATGACAATGTTCTAGAAGCACGGAACACGATCGGCGATGCGTCGGTTTCCTCTTTTAGTTGTTTGGAATCTGACCCGCATCAGTTGAATGGAACACTCGTTAATGATGGTACTTTGTTCGGTATGTTGGGTCCCATGCCTCAAAACTTTGGTCTGTCGGACTCGACCCCTGACTTCACCAATAGTTCTGGTACGTCCCTACTCTCTCACCCTTTTTGCGTATAGGTGAGGCTATTTGATGGGTCGATTTGGGATGTGTTTTATCTAGAGAAACGTGTCAAGAAAAACTCACTCCTTTTATTGGCAAGAGAAATTTTGTTGATCCCCGCATTGTCAAATTTGGGATCTTTGGTTATGTTTCTTGACGATTTTCTGTTTTATCTAAAGTGGGTCAAAAGAAATTAGGGCAATATTATTACTTTTTTTAATATTATTATTTTGTGTGTGGGGTTAACCCCAACCCGATATGACCCGTACAACGTTTCAACGTAATCTATTTTGACCCGTTTGCACAACCTGCCCACCACACCCATTTTGCCATAGCCATTATTATTAATTAATTATTAATATTTTTTGTTAAATTTTCAGACATGCTAGATAACTTCTCTAGGTCTGCTTTTCTATCATCAGATAGAGACAATTTCTTGGACTCTCATAGTAGTACCCTAGAGCATCAAGGTACTTTTTTTTATTTCTTATTACTTTCCTTTTTTGAGAACTTATTATTATCATTTTAAAAACAATTACTAACATTAATTTTGTCTCTTAGGAGAAAATAAGAGGTTGGACATACCAGGTTTTGAAGATTTCGGCAGTGAATCATAAAACAATCAAATGGTAATATACTTGATGAACGATCAAACTCGATATATTTCAAAATTTTAGTGAATATTGTGACATCATATTATTATTTTGTGTTGGTGCAGGTTGAACTACTCTTGTAGGACATAAATCTTGTAAATACTTGATTAATAGTTTATCATATGAGAGGCTTCAAGTGGTGTGATTGATGAATGTGTGCAATGAAGAGGTAATAATTATAGGAATGTGTTTGAAGAGGTTAAATTGTCAAAAACATATTTATAACAAGTTATATGTATTGCCTTAGAAACTAATTTGTATGTATATTTGTATTCGACTTTGATTGTTTTTGAATCTTTAACTCGTCGTATGTACATTTGTATTCGACTTTGATTGTTTTTGAATCTTTAACTCGTCGCAATGATGACCGGAGACTAAATGGCGTGTCTTGGTATGACCGTTTAGACCGTAAACCTTTTATGGGATTGGTTGTTAACACTTCTTATTTGCTTGTTATGTTTTGTATGAAAAGCAGTTAATTTGAGAGCATTTGGTATTTCCTTTTTACCCTCTAACTCCATCCAAAAAACTCGTCGTCAAGGGTATTTTTGTCAATCCATATTTATCTTTAGTTTTTTCAACTTTCATCCAAAACCTTTTTACATCATAATAACACAACACCATATCATAACTATTAATTATAATCAACTTTCATGTTCAAAGTAATAATAATAATAACAATAACACATGCACAATTAAGTTTAGAAAATCAATCCACACATCATAGTTTCTCCACATAATCAAAAGCAACATCCAACATTTTATTTACTTAATACTCATCATCCTCACCATCACCTTCATCATCAACACCTTCGGCACCGACTTCCTCATAATCTTTTTCAAGAGCCGCAAGATCTTCACGCGCTTCCGAGAACTCACCTTCTTCCATACCCTCACCAACATACCAATGAACAAAAGCCCGTTTCGCGTACATGAGGTCAAACTTGTGGTCAATGCGCGAGAACACCTCTGCAACCGCTGTGTTGTTGCTTATCATGCAAACCGCTCGTTGCACCTTAGCAAGATCACCACCTGGCACGACTGTGGGTGGCTGATAATTGATCCCACACTTAAAACCAGTTGGGCACCTGTGATCAATTAAAAAGAGGTATAAAATATTAAAACACATCCAAACGCCCCATAAGAAAATAATTAACTGCAACTAATTTCGAGTGAAATGCCTTTTTAGAGTTTAGTCCTTGAGGTTTAAAAGACCGAATTGACCTTTAAGTTAGCAAAAAAGACGGAAATAACCCTGACTTAACGAAGAAAAATGGATGGAGTTAACGAGCCGGATGAAAATGGCAAAATTTCAAACCTTTTGGATCCAGATTCGGAAAAACAAACCTTTGGACGAAAGTCACAAAACTGGCCAAACCTTAGGGACGAAAAAGGCATTTTACTCATTAACTTCTTACCAATCAACAAACTGAACGGTCCTCTTGGTCTTAATCGTAGCAACCGCCGCATTAACGTCTTTCGGAACAACATCACCGCGATACATCAAACAACACGCCATATATTTCCCATGTCTCGGGTCACATTTAGCCATCATACTCGCAGGCTCAAAAACCGCATTCGTAATTTCAGGTACCGACAGCTGTTCATGATACGCCTTTTCAGCCGATATCACAGGGGCATAAGAGGAAAGCATAAAATGAATACGCGGGTATGGCACAAGATTTGTTTGGAACTCGGTGATGTCAACGTTAATTGCTCCATCGAAACGTAATGAAGTTGTTAAAGATGATATTATTTGAGAGATGAGTCGGTTTAAGTTTGTGTAACTAGGTCTCTCGATGTCTAATGATCTCCTACAGATGTCGTAAATGGCTTCGTTGTCCAATAGGACCGCGACATCTGTATGTTCGAGAAGAGAGTGCGTAGAGAGAACACTGTTGTATGGTTCCACAACTGCAGTCGAGACCTGCAAACAAACAAAAAAATAATTTGAGTAAATTTGAAGTACCCAACGGTCAAAAATTAATAAAGAGTAAAATGTCATTTTTGTCCCCGAGGTTTGGCCAGTTTTGCGACTTTCGTCCAAAGGTTTGTTTAACACATCTGGATCCAAAAGGTTTGAAATCTTGCCATTTTCATCCGGCTCGTTAAATCCATCCATTTTTCTCCGTTAAGTCAAGTCAGGGGTATTTCCGTCTTTTTTGCTAACTTAAAGGGCAATTCGGTCTTTTTCACTTTATGTAAAAAGACCAAGTTGCCCTTTAAGTTAACAAAAAAGATGGAAACACCCCTGACTTAACGGAGAAAATGGATGGAGTTAATGAGCCGGATGAAAATGGCAAGATTTCAAATCTTTTGGACCCAGATGCGGAAAAACAAACCTTTAGATGAAAGTCGCAAAACTGGCCAAACCTCAGGGACGAAAATGGCAATTTACTTGCGTCATTCAGTATGTTTTTGGTCAAATTTGGTATGAACAAAACTGGATTATACATAACTGGGTGACCTATAAAAGAGTTGCAATAGTTGTATAGGCTTAAAGAAAAAAGTTAAATACATTATCCCTTTTGCGAAATAGTCAAATACTTAAAAGCAAGCGTAACCCAAACACTAGTAACTGATTATTGTTACTTGAAGTTGTAATACTTGGATAATAATTCACCTGAGGAGAAGGGTAGATGGTGAACCCGAGCTTTGACTTTTTCCCATAGTCAACAGACAAGCGTTCCAGCAGCAAAGATCCCAAACCGGAACCAGTACCTCCACCAACCGCATTAAACACTAAAAAGCCTTGCAAACCGGTACAGTTATCTGCTAACTTTCTCACTCGGTCAAGGCAAAGGTCAACTATCTCCTTCCCCACTGAAACAATTACCAAAATTAACCAAAAATCCAAAGAAAACAACTCGTTTATCTTCATATTATTTCTTTCAAGGGGACTTGTGGGAATTCTTATTTGGAGCATAATAAGCAATTCCAAACATCCCTTAAGTGTTTCGTTTTAGAGTAAAGTACACAGATGGTCCCTGTGGTTTGCATTTTGTAAGGTATTTAGTCCTTAACTTTTGCCAAAAGTACATGGTTGGTCCCTGCGGTATGCAATTTGTAACTCATTTTGTCTCTAAATGTTGGGGGCTAAATATGTTACAAAGTGAAAACTATAGGGACCATCCGTGTACTTTTGGAAAAAGTTGGGGACTAAATACGTTACAAAGTGCAACCACAGGGACCATCCATGTACTTTTGAAACAATAGGGACAAATCCAAAATTTTGGTTACCCACAAGGACCATCCGTGTACTTTACTCTTAATTTTATAAGTACCTGTATAATGACCCCTAGCGAAGTTATTAGCGGCATCTTCTTTTCCGGAAATAAGTTGTTCAGGGTGGAAGAGTTGTCGGTAAGTTCCCGTCCTCACTTCATCGATGACAGTTGGTTCAAGGTCAACAAATATGGCTCGTGGCACGTGTTTTCCCGCACTGGTCTCACTAAAGAACGTGTTAAATGCATCATGTCCAGATCCGACTGTTTCGTCACTGCAAAGTACATTAATAGTTTAGCTAAAAGTGGCATCTGAGCAGTCAATATGATGACAAAAGATTTTAATACTAGTCTGATTAAGAGTTATGACTAACAGTCACATATGTGTGTTAAAAGTTCATAAATTATGATCTTCAGTCTAGTACCATTTTGCAATCAATGAAGCATGAATACAGATCATGGAAATACCCTTGCAATAAATAAATAAAAAAGACCATAAGCAAGTTAACCACAACTAAACTCGCAAATTCCAACCCAATCTATCCATCTGTGATTAGAATTTGTGAATTTACAAACGACAAAATCCAATCGTTCGCATGGATTGAATTACGAAATTGATGATAAATTTGGGTGTTTCCTTAGATCGCAAGTTCGAAAACACACTCTAATAATTTAATTCACGAAGATCCATCACCATAATTAACACTGAAGATATCAACAAAGATCATTGCGGTATGAACTATGAGCCATACGATGATCACAGTCAATATAATCATCGAAAAACACAAGACAAAGTTCCAGATTCTAGCATAAGCATACAATCATAGATATAAGTGACATCTACAAATCTATGATTAACAGAAACCGAAAATATCAACAATGATCATTCTGGTATTAAATTACGAGCGACGATAAAATCATCGAAAAACAAGGATCTCAACCAGAAACACTAGATAAAGTTCCAGATGCTCACATAAACCTACAATTCGCAGAGATAAGTGACATCTACAAATCTACGATTAACAGAAACGGAAAATATCAACAAAAATCATTGCAGTATGAAATAACGAGCCATACGATGATCACAGTCGATAAAATAGTCGAAAAACACAAAGGATACAGCTCCAGCTGCTCACATAAACATACAATTCGTAGAGATCAGTAAAACCTACAAATCTGTGATTAACAGAACCTAAAAATATCAACAATAATCATTCCGACATGAAATTACGATCCATAGGACGATCACATAGATAAAATCCTAGAAAAACATAAAAGCTAAAGTACCAGATGATAACATAAACATACAATTCGTAGAGATCAGTAAAACCTACAAATCTGTAATCAACAGAAACTAAAACAATTCCTCATAGAATTACAAGCCCTACAACGATCACATACGCTAAAACCGTCCGAAAACAACGATTCCGATCAGAAACACAAGCTAAACTTACAAATTCTAACATAAACATACATACAATTTGTAGAGATAAGTGAAATCAACAAATCTGTAATCACGATAAACTGATAATATCAACAATAATCATTCCGGTATGAAATCGCCATCTAAAAACAACAATTCCGATCAGAAACACAAGCTAAACTTACAGATTCTGACATAAACATACATACAATTTGTAGAGATAAGTGAAATCAACAAATCTGTAATTACGATAAACTGATAATATCAACAATAATCATTCCACGAGCCCTACGACGATCACAGACGCTAAAATCATCTAAAAACAACAATTCCGATGAGAAACACAGCATAAAGTTAGAGATTCAAACATAAACATAGAGATAATTGAAATAAACAAAGGTTTGATTAAGAGAAAGTGATAACAAACCTTGGCATCATGCCATCAGGCTGGATGCCGTGTTCGAGGCAATAAAGCTCCCAACATGAGTTACCGACTTGAATACCTGCTTGACCTATGTGTATGCTTATGATCTCCCTCATATCTCTGGATTGAAGGTTTTTGGTTGTGATTGAAGTTTGAAAACCCTTGAATTTGTTGTGTGGAGTTGTTGATTGACCTGTTGAAGAAGACTTCTTATATGCAGGGTGATGTGTGAAGAGTGTGCTGTATTTGTACAACTGGCTTCTATTATTTTGGTATTAGTTTTTCTTTTATATATTTTACCCTTTCTCTCTATTTTTAACGGTAAATTTGAATCACTGACAAACAACTGTAGTATTATTGTGTCATAAGCAGAATCACCCGATTATATACATCTTCACTATGCAATAATGCATCGTGTTATGAGCAGAATCACCCGATCATATACATCTTCGCTATGCAATAACACATTAACGCCTATATAGGAAAAACCTCCTTGTGGGAATCGAACCATGGAACTGATGGCCCTAAACCTTATCCCCAGTGGCGGAGGTAATGTGTTAGTAAGGGTAGCACGGGCTACGGCTCAACACCGTATTCGTAGTGTAAAAATACCCATCAACTCCGTTTACGTAGTGTAAAATTTGTATTTTTTTCCGGCTTTATACAAATGATACCCCTGATTCCAAAAAAATAAAATAGGATACCCCTGATTTTTTGGGCTAAATCCGCCACTGCTTTTCTCACCCACAATATACCAATAGACTGTAATGTCATGGGCTTACCGTATCTCTTAAAATTTATAGAAAATATAAAATAAATTTGGACAAATACCGTTTATGTATAGAACATATACACTTAAATAAGTTATGTGTTAGTTATATTACATGTGTAAAGATCAAATACAAATGAGTCTTAAGATATAAAATACCCTTAACGTAAAAAGTGAAGGAGGTTTTTTCTTTTTTTAAATTCTTTTTTCCCTACTATTTAATAATGATGTTTAATTGCAAAATGTAAAAATAATATAAAAACATAATTTTACAATAATAGAATAATTATTGTAGAGTAATTATAATTACTCTACAAAATTACATAATTACCCTACTACTGTAAAATCACTTTTTTTTTTATTCTGTGACTAAAATACGTGCTTAATAAGATAGGAAAAAAAATATCTTCTTCACTTCTTACATTAAAGGTATTTTGTATGTTAAGACATATTTGTATTTAACCACATATTACCTATATATGTAGATAAACGCTTAGAAAAATATATATAAACTAGTTTGATGATTTTATGCATATAAGACAAATGTTTGTATGTAAAAATTTAAAATATATGAGCCAGTGATTGACTAAAAATAATAACTGAACACCGTGGATTTATGCTTTGTGTCCGTTTGTGTATATACCTGAATATTTTATATTGAAAATCGAAGAAATAGTGGTTAACCGGGAGGTTAGTCTACAGGTCGAGTCTCGTTAAGTAGGGTTAATCTCTTCTTTCCTCGATCGATGGTTGGGTCGTCTATAATTTGTCACTTGCACAGTGAAAAGGAGAATGGGGTGGGGGTTGCTCCTTGTTACCACCATCCGGCGTGAGAATAAGTATTTGCTTTGGAATCAAGATAAATGTTTAAGTAGTAAGTGTGAGTGAGCAGATCAGCATTACCTCAAACCTGGTCAAAGTTGGTATATATAGCCGAAGAGTGAAGGAGAAGGGGCAATGGGCCGCTTGATGGGCTTTGGGCCCGACTGACAACTTGCAGCTTTTCATAGACCTAGCAGGAGCGTAGGCCGAAGAGGTGTCGCTACGTGTCTTGATGTATTTGTCGCACAAAGGAACAGCCGCCACATGTCCTGCTATCAGCCAGTTTATCAGCTTTATGCAGGTGGACTGGGTAGCCGCGGGATTGGGCGGTCAGCTGACTGCTGTTGTCAGTGTTTGTCCACATAAGTCAATGTGACAGTTCCACTTGCATTATTATAAGATGATGCCCTTGCGCGTGCTCCATGCGGGCTTGCGCAAGCTCGTACCATGCGTCAGGCAAGTTGTACATGTATAGGTCAACACATCTACACATCACTCTGCACTTCCTTCGTCGTCCTCGCGCGCATGACAGCAACATGGAAATGTGTTTGACAGAAAGTGAATATAGTAACACGACAGTTGTAGAAGATGTGGATTCAGATGATTGTAGCAACTACCATCTTTAGTATCAATCACCACATTCTGTGTATGTTGCCTAAAATAGCCATTTTCATACACAATGTAAGATTCTCATATTTACCCGAGTGGGAAAGCAAACCGGGTCCGTGCGTGCCCGCACAACCTGAGGCATGTTCTTTGTCGATTGGGACAGTAAGCCCGGTGATGGTCACTCGTGCCCAAACCTGATGCAAGATTTAGGATCATATCCCTTCAAAAATATATTAAAAAGTAAAAAATGCTAACCACCCTGGATTTATGCTTTGTTTTTTGTGAATTATGTAGAGTTTGTCATATGTGTATGTTTGAAGTCGTTTTTACATTGAGTCCCATTGTTTAAAAGTAACGCGATAGCTACAACATGTAGGCCAATACTTTCTTTAGACACTTGAACCTGTTTGAATCACATCTAGACATAAAACAATATGTTCTTAAATAGTGGTAGCCGTTAGGAGACTACAACATGCCTTTAAAAATCCAAGGCCTCTTTTTGAATAAGACATTTCACTTGGGACCGTTCGAATCCACTTTTGAAATAGATGTACGATTTTTTTATAATTTATAAATATCATGATCGATACCAAAATTGATCAACTCATCAACCCCTTTTGAGTGAACAAGGTAAAACATAATTTAACCGTTCTGAGCGTAAAAGGGGAAAGAAAAACAAAAATCATGGGTGCATAAAAACAAACGTAGGTAAATAAAAATGAATTAGACATGTTAAAATATGAATATGTAAAGAAAAAAAAATTCACATATAAATTTAAAAAAATGATAATGTCGGTAAACTAGAAGACGTTAAATTAGCAAACAAGGTCTTTTTGTGTTTGTTTATATTATCAAAGGGAATATAAAATCTTATAATTATTTATTTATTTATTTAATAATAAAGGACTTCCAACTAAATGTTTAGTTAAAGAATGAATGGGTTCATTTAGGGCATACTAGAAACAAAATGGTCTTAAAATATCGAATGGAACAAGTAGGGACTTGAAAGGTTGGCGCAAATGGGTGGGCCATGCTTACCGGATCACAACACATGCTTTTCGTATCAATCCAATTCTTCACAATTATTGGTAGTTGTTTATTCATTTAAACACCATTTGGGACATAAGAGCTTGAAAAAGGGAAGTCATGCGACATATAGCAATCATAGTTAGGTAACGTTCGTTTTGGAGACAAAATAAAAAAAAAACATAACAATGTCGAATCCACTTAGGTAAGGTTCGTTTCATGAATTGAATTTGCACAGAAATTGAAAATCGATTTTGAATTTAGGTACGTTTGTTTCAAAGAATAAAATAAGATATGGACAGGGGCGGACCTAGGTGAAGCCCAGGGTGGGCGGGCGCACCCCTTGAAAAATAAAATTTAGTGTATTTTTTAGACAAAAACCTGACCGCACCCCCTGAAAATATGCTTGAACCACTCATCCGCACCCCAGTAAATAAATTCTCGATCCGCCACTAGATATGGATGGAATTGGATATGGCCGGCTTAAAGGCAATTAAAGTAAAGCAATGGCTTGGCTTGGGGCCACCAATTTTTTTTAGGGTTTCCGTGTCGTTACTAGTTGCTGCAGAAAAAGAAGAAAGTATCATATTATTTTTATAGAGAAATAGTTGAAAGCATATTTGTGCAAAGAAAGGATCATAAAACACTTCTAGGTATGTAATTTTCCTAGTTTCTATCTAAATCTTCTGCTCTATGTGTCATGTTTAGTAGAATTTTTTATTAATCTCTCTGATATGCTAGTGACAGTTCATTTGTATTTTCCTTTGTTGCCAATGATTAATGAAATCACAAAGCTGGATAATCTAGGGTTCATTATAGATAATCGAACTTGATAATGAAACTCATCAATCTATTTTTATAGGAAATCATCTGTAAGACTCGAACTTGATAACGCATTAAATAGTAGATTTGAATTGTAACTCGAAGCAATTAAGATGCTTGATTAAGCATGATATATTTTTTAGCTGCTTTGGAAATTTGGAATGTTAAATTTAGTACGCATGAATTCGTTTGATAACTAACTTCTTATAGCTGTCACATTGCATTTAAATCCTTCCTGCATTATGTTGTTGAACTATAAAGAATTTGACATATATAACTTGCATATAGAAATAGGTCACGCGACTCGCCCGTTTTGCTTGGCTTAGGTGACCATAAAGGGCCCCAATTTTGGTGTTTGCTTCGGGTCTCCAAAAAGGTTGAGCCGGCCCTGGAATTTGAATGTAAATTCTCTTCCTTTTGTTGTTGTTCAATTCCAATTCTTTTTTGTTAAAACCAACATAATCAACATTCCAAATCCATCAAGATTTCATTCCATTCCGTGAAACAAACACTTATGAGTTGTGACAATAAGTTTTGCGGAACAGATCCCAAATCACCCTCTAGCTAGCAACGCTACCCAGTAAGGAAGACCTATAGCCAGATTTATCGATTCATCAAACATTTTAGAATAGTAAGAGCATTCACAATTGAGTCTTCTTCTCCATCTTTATAATTACATTAAAAACACTACATTTTCTCTCTTTTTCAATTAAATAATATTTTTTTATACCTTAACCTTGCATTTTCTCTCTTCTCCACTCACAGTCATTTAAAAAAATATTAAAAATTATAGAGGTGAACAGTATCTCCTTCAAATTTACTGGTGAACAGTAATTTGTTCTTCCTTTTCTCTCTCCTTCACTTAACCATTTACAACCACTCTAAAAAAATATGGGAAAAGTGAATGTGAGGTTTTTACACACCTAAACTTAGATGTGAAACCTCTCAAAACTATTTAGTTTTGATTAATTTTATCTCCAAATTAAAACTAAAAACAAATTAATTCATTAAAACTGACTTTGAGTCTTTGACTACTTCCGTAATTTTGATAGGTTTCACATCAAAGCTTAGGTGTGTAACAGCCTCATATTCACCTTCCTAAAAGAATATATATAGAGATTACAGATGGAGGATCATTATGAATGCTCTAAAATGATAATGTTAAAAAGCCACCTTTGAGATATACGAAGGAAAAGGTGAAGCAAACAAACATGGTAGAAAATTCTTAAATTCGTACATGAAATAAAAAACAATGTATTGTTGTGTAAAGGGCAAAATGGGAAAAACATGATCATGAAGTGCATGTGAGAAGTAGCATGGCTGGTGCTTACGTGTTTGCTTAACTGCTTCGCTGTACGCCTTCCACATTATTCTAGTTGACGTGGCATTTCTTTAATAGTTATTAAAGCCATGTGAATAATGGATGTAACTTTTTTGAAGGTACTTAGTTTGTTCCCCGTTAAATTTTATGTACATTCTAGAAGAAATAATAATATAGTTACTGGGTCAAGTTATTCTACAAATGTTCATAATTGTAAGAAGTGTTAATAAGGATTTATAGAGTGACAGGTGTCCAATAACCTAAAATTAAACCTACTACATCACCACCCAAAACCTAAATACCCACCCCCACCCCACCCCACCACCACCCAAAAACCTAAACACCCCCCCCCCCCCCCCCACCCAAAAACCTAAACACCCCCCCGGCAAAAAAAAAAAAACTATACCTCACCAAAAAACTACCCCCCACCCCCAAAAACCGGAAAAAAAAACCTAACCCCCCACAAAAAAAAAAAAAAAAACCTAAAAAAAAAACTAAACACCCACCCCTGCCACCCAAAAACCTAAACCCCCACCCCCCACCCTCTCGGGAATTTTTTTTTTTTTTTTTTGGTGGGTGGGTGGGGGTTTAGGTTTTTTGTGGTGGTGGATGTTTAAGGTTTTTTTTTTTTTTTTTTTTTTTTTTTGTGTATTGGGTTTTTTAGGAGCTTTTGTACCATTCTTACAATTAGGATCCTTTGTATTTGATCCTAATCCTATACTTTTACTATATAAGTTGATCAGAATACGTGTAGGTTTTAATATGTTGGGACATTTTGTTTTAAATATGGTACTGATAGTGTTTTGTTGTTTAAATGTGCCTCTTTGTATATACACTACATGATGTATATGTACACATTTTTTTATTTAAAAAAAGATTAGAAGAGCAGTTTTATTTAAAAAAAGATTAGAAGAGTAGATAAAATCAAAGGAAATAAACCCTTTTTTTCATTTTTATTACTTTTGTTGAAACATCATGTACACGTTTTTATACGGTTCTTATGGTTCTAACTGTAATATTGGTTCTGAAATAAATCCGATGTTCATACGTGTATGTTTTAATAAATTACACTTAAAGAATTTTGTTTTCTAGTTCATTTGCTTTGTCTCCTATCCACGTGACATCTGATATTAGGGTGAAGTGACCCTAAGAACTTTGTTATGTTGATGTTACATAGGGTATATGATACTCGTTTTGTTGTATGTACTTGATTCATCACAAACATTCAAAAGATCATCCTATAAATAAAACCAAGGTCCATCACAGCTGCCCACCAACCTTGTAATTTGTAACCACTGGGCTCAAGCCATGAATTGCAAATCAAGACGCTCGAGAAAGATTTTATAACCGAACCCTTTTCATGTAGTTGTTCGTTTTTCTTTTCCACCCGAGTTAGTAAAAGCTCATCCCTCAAGTACCTCCATTCTTCTTCTAAAGCTAAACATGATGTTGAATCTACTAACTTTAAATTATAACATTTTAACCATTTTTTCTTATCCAGATCCCTCGTTCATTCGTTGATTAAGTTCTAAAATTAATTATTAGTCATCTGATTCTTAGTACCAGTGCGACCAGCCGATCTGGTCTGACCAGTGAACCAGTAAAACACCCGGTTATAAAAAACCGGTCCAGATTATAAAACATTGCAATCAGATAGAATAATGCACTAATATTGCGGTATAGGATGTGGCATTTTAGCCAAAGTGCATACATTGGTTCCATTTCATGGCTAGGGACCCATTGGTCTAATTGGGGTTTGTAGACATTAATGGCTTGTTGTCCTTAAATGGGTAGAGGTGTTTGAATGGGTGGTACTTCACAAGTTAGAAGTGCAGTCATGTCTTGACTGCTGGGTGGTTTGGTGACAATATTGTTTAGACATTAAAATCTTGATGAGCTGGACATTTCACATACTAGTATTATTTTCTTGTATGGCTGATATCCAACAAATTTTTAGAATATGAAAGAGGGTTGATAAGTTATAATTATTTTTCAAACATGAAAAAATAGTTTTAACCATATATCCATGTAAAACTGTTATATAGGATCTCGTAACAATCGATACCCCACCAAACGGGCCCATAGTAAAGATTAGGGTGTGACAATTGTTAAAAAACAAAGCTAAACTAAACTAAAGCAAAGGTTTTCTAACCTCCTCAACACTATTTGATAATATTATATGATCGGGTGGTTCTACTGGTAGCATGATGATACTCTAGTGATCCGTCAGTGATCCAAATTTACCGTTAAGAAAAATAAAGGAACCATATGTTGTATTTTCAAAATAAGAAAGTCCTCATAGTCTATTAGACTAGATTGGAACCACAATTGTTTAACAAAAATCTCCTTTTCTGCCACCCAAGGCCCAAGGTAAAAGCCATACATAATGATGTAGCGCGTGATACGGAAACGAAGATCAAACACGTTGATTCAAAGAATACCCGTGTGTTCTTCCCCAACCCCCAAATTGCAACCCAAAGGCCACGGAATTTGAAGTGAAAAATTCAATAGTTTCAAAATTCAATTCTGATCATTCATATTACTAGAGGGACATATAAATAGAAACCGAAATTCGAAATGGGCCTAAAAAAGATAACGGGCCAAACACACGGCCTAAAACAAAATGCCCAAAATAGATAAAAAAACATAAAAATGAAAATAAGTAATAGAAATAAGCGTTTTTTGGCCCGGACGATGACCCAAACCGCCATAGGCGTTTGCAGCAAGATGGAGCTCGTTCTCACGTTCGTTTCGCCTGGTCGCACGCCCAAAACGGACCCTCGTAGCCCAAGTTAGAGCCATTTTAGTGAAGCCCCTTTTGTTACGCGGTCTTGGGCCTCCAAATACAAAATAGCCCGTTCCTCCACACTTGGGCCTACATCACATAACCACGACCATTCTTTTTTCAAAATCCAAATCTAAGCTACTTGTCTTGCAAATGATAAAAGGCTAAGAGTTAGATGAGCTACTTGAGGTCGACATGTTAAAATCATGAAGGAAACAGACTTAAATGAACTCAAGTTTAATTTAAAGCTCATTTAATAAATGGGCCTAAACCCGAACTTTATACAATGGACTTGATTAGGTTTATAGGCTTAAACAGGTATGTTATTTTATAAATAAAGTTGTCTTTAATTTTTATAATAAATAAATATTATATATATATATATATACACATTAAATTATAACTATTAATATTTTATTACATGTGATAATATTGAAATTAACTATTAACTAAGAAATCATAAACGAGTTGAGGTCGAAGTTGTAAGACTACTTACAGATGGGGGTGTAAATGATGCGCAACGGCTCAAGAGCTACCCGGGATCGGATTGGTAAAAAGCTCGAACGAGTCGAGCTTTAACGAGCCCAAGCTCAAGCCTGAAATATGACTCGTTTAGCTATCGAGCCCGAGCTCGAGCTTTGCATACAAAGATCGTTTAGGCTCGCGAGTCTAGACGAACCTAAACAAAATTTTATATTAATTTTATATATATTATATAATGTCTGAAAATTACTTCACTTCTTCCAAAGCCCATAGGCCCATTTAATAATATTTGAGTAAAAACCTTTTTACCCTAATTTATTACAACAACACAGAAAAAAAGAGTCGAGCTCAATAAAGTGTGTCATGATTTACCTTAAACCGAAATAAAAGTAACCACTAACCAACACTTATCATGTTTCTTTTCTTTATTTAAACGGGCCACAAATATACTTTATGGGCTCGGTTGGAGGCATAGGGCTTGTACTAAGAATATTCAAGTTATTTAGCCACTTCTAAGTTCTGATGTAAATATTTTTGTTCTATTCCTTTATACAATACTTTATGGGCTCGGTTGGAGGCATTGGGTTTGTACTAAGAATATTCAAGTTGTTCGGCCACTTCTAAGTTCTGATGTAAATATTTTTGTTCTATTCCTTTATACAAACAACTTTTTACTAAAACTATAAAATAAATTGTTAAAATCGTAATATACATAAAAGTTATTGCATACATATTGATGTTACACTAAATTATCTATGATGTTCATAGAAATAGCTTTTATGTGAAGTTAATGCCACTTTTAACTCATCACTTAATGAAGATCATGCGATATTGATTACAAGTTTTCCTCATATGATGTGATTTATATACCATCTATTTTTTTATTAATACACTAATAAAATAAGTGGTTTATTGTTAGTATTCACAGAATCAGAGTAGGTTTCTTATTATTATCCTTATAGTTTAAATAAAAAAAAACACTATTCCATAGAAGAAATTATTCATTTTCTACCTCCTCCTCTCCACACATACACATCTCATGCCTTATTCTTATAATTCTAAGAAAACGGTGTCACACCCTGGCTTTGCGGAAGCGTGGTTATGTTGGTGTGACTTCTTAATACCATAGCTTAACCATAACAAGCTATATGAAATAAAAACCATGCAAGATCATCCATTAAAATAAGTTTGAAGAGTAAAGAACCACAACATTGCCTTAACGGATATCACATCCTAACAAACATAAACAGTGTTCAAAAGACACAACACCAACAAGAAATAAACACAGCTTAAGAACTGTGACTCGTCCAGGAAAAAGTCACATCCCTTAAACTCGGATGACCTCGAAACTAATGCAGCGGGAAAACGTGTCATACCGCGCCAGATCCTTTAATTCCCTGAAATACATGTAAGTTGAAAAATCAACAATAATGTTGAGCGAGTTCATGTGTAAGTGAGTATGTATAAACCTTTGTAAACAAGTCTGTATGTATGAAATTCCCTGGTATGTAGCAATTAAGGAAAAAGAGATCGATTAATGTGTAGCTAATACATTAGTAAGTGACATGGACTAGGAAGCACTCAAACCTGTAACGCGTATTTTATATCGGTCCTTCCGGCGGAACGACATAGTCACCACATGCAGCCGCACGCTGGCCCATGTGTGGGGCTCGCAACACCCGATAGATCTATCACTCATGCCTCTCGGTCCTTATACAAGGATTAATGGTCTTACGATAATAGCCTATCCATTCACGTGATCTAGTAGTAAGTTCCTTAGCTAATCATACCGTGTATAAAACGTTTGTAGTAAATGTAACATGTATTTCACCCCCGCAGTTTAAAAACTGAAAACAGTTAAGAGAAAAGGGGGAGCATGAACTCACAGTGGTGCGTCTCTACCAAGTATATCTCCTGATCAAGCAGCTGTGTGACGACCTACACGTACTAAATCTATTAGACGGACGGCCGTGCCTTAGCTTAAGGTTTAAGTTTTTGGGAAATAGTTAGACAACTATTTCGTGTTTATATTTTTGTAAATACTTGGTAATTATTTTCCTTCCCAAGGATGGGGGATTTAATACATGTGCGTTCGTATACCTTCGAAATATATCATTAAGTCTCACTTAAAATATATTTTATTCCTAACTCCAAATATAAATATTTTTCCCAAAAATATTATATCTTATTTCATACAATTTTCCAAAATAATATCCTTGACAAAATACGCGTTCATTAGTATTTTCTTAAAATGCGTAAGTTACGTTTTAGAGATCGGGTGGTAATAATTATACCGTTGTAACTTAGTAATTATTGTGAAGGCGTTTGTATTATTTTGGAGCCGTTAATATTTAGTAATATTATTTTTACCCTAAAAATAATATTTACGTAGTTCACAAAATAATCACAAAAATTTACACAAGTGTTGTTATGAAAATATATATTCTAAATATATATTTTAGCAAGTTTTATTTATAAAAATTCCACCTCCGACACTTGGTTGTTTTGTAATAAAAATTGTGGCGAAAGGTAATTGGGAAAACAAGTTGAAAATATATCCATAGCACTTGTGACAAAAATATTTACAAGTGTTAGATTTTTGGAAAAATTTCGCCAGAGTTTCCTCTGTAACTGGAGGTGGCCACGCTTTCAAGCGTATCATTTTCTTTTATAAATCAAATCAACAATGTTTCCAACATTAACAGACAATATTTCAACATTAAACTAGTCAAAATGGATATAAATCGCAAACATACATGAACTTGTGGCTTGTGTAAAATATGTAGTAATTTTCCCCATGTTTTTAGTAGATCTTTTTATAAACCCACTCGGTTTCTTGAGAATCTCGTTTTTAAAGAAAATACATTTCCACAACTTCTTGTAAAAAAAAATTTTACAAAAATGATTCTTTGTCAAAACTTTGTGTTACACAAGTGTCTACACACTTGTGTGTTCACAAAAATCACTTTTGTTTAGGAAGGATCCGGCTTTAAAATTATGATTTCATTTTACACTTGGTCCTTCGAAAATACCACTTGTAGATCCGTAGATCTACTAGTTTAGAACTCCATTTTGTAAGAAAAATTGTTTTTACACAAGTTCATGTTTATAAGTAGTAGTGGTCTTCATCTAACCACTTTTCACACTTTAACATACACTAGGTCATGTTCCATGAACATGACTTAGTCGGGTTAGATGACGATCCGAACTAACACTAGCATAAAACAACACTAAATAATCATAACAAAACAAGTCTTATAAGTTTTACACCGATATTCATCTATTAACCACTTTGTTTATATTATTTTAGTAGACTTTAAATTTTTGTTCTTACATGCTCATAAATTTTAACCGTCAAAATTCTTATTAACCACTTTAGAATAGATCAAAAAGGCGTTTAGAGTCACTTACTACTAGCTCGAGGCTAGGGAAGAAACTAGTCGAAAAACGAGTGGTTAATAGCGTTGAGGTGAGGTCCTTGACGATCCGCAAGCACCAAGCTTCCTTGTACGCGACCCTTCACACTTGTATATAAGTTGAATGCCTTGAATGAATTTGAAAAAATGGATGGATGGAAGTGAATGCTCTCGGCAGTAAGAAAAAAAAGAAAAGAGGGAGGAAGTTGATTTTTGTTCAAGAGAATTGTGATTGTTGTTCTTGGACTCATGGTCCTACTTATAATACATTTCCTCTAATTACCCACAAGGCAAAATGTCCCTAGATATTTAACAAGTATGTTTTAAATAATCCACAATTTGTGGGGTGTCCCCATATACTAACTGAATCGGTCAAAAAGGGGGGGGCTTTTGGTTGGGTTTTAACTAATTAGTTAACTAGTTTAGTTAGTTAGTTTAGGAGGTTAATTTAGTTACTAGTGTGTAGTAAATTGTAACGGGTGTTAGGGTACTCGGGGACCCTAACTAGCTCAGAAAAAAAAAAACAATATCAATGACAATAATTTTATGTCCCGGGTTAAGTCCGGTTGTTCGGTTGGATACTAGTCCGTTAAAGTGCTAAATAATTATTTAAAGTGTCGTTAATTTTTATCTTTAGTGACACAATTTATTCCCGACACTATGGAAAGTGTCTAGTAATATTTTTCCAACTTTTTGCACTTTACTAGTTTAGATAAATGCTGAATTTTTATTTAAAGTGCAGAATTTTGTACTCAAAGTACGTTTTAGGCACATCCGGTCACTATAATTATCACCTAGCGACGCAGTTCTACAACCCTCATTTCCCTACACTCTCTACTAGTGTAGTAAACTATCTCTGGCTCATACAGGCCTTAGAGGCAGTGTCTGCCTGATGCTGGTTATATCAGCATGTTTAATGGGTATCCCGTATAGTGTGCTCACTGTGCTTTTTGTGCATCAAGGTTGTCACTGATGTTTGTGTAAAAATAATAGAGTGACAGTATAAAATGTGATGCATGAGTATGTACGTATCAGAAATCAGTAAGCAGTTTAATCACAGTTGTAAGCAAGCACAGTAATTAAGCAGTAATTAAATATTAAATAATTCGTACGGATACCTGGTTTGGTGAGGGTTGTCACATTCTCCCCCCGTTAAATAAATTTCGTCCCGAAATTTAAGTTCTGCTAATAGATGCAGGGTTCTTAGGAAATAAATGGGGGTACTTCTCCTTCATTCGATCCTCACGTTCCCACGTGAATTCAGGCCCATGTCTTGCATTCCAACGAACTTTGACGAGTTTGACACTGCTCCTGCGAGTTTTGTTAACTTTCCAATCTGTGACCTCAACAGATTCTTCAGTGAAGTGGAGCGTGTCGTCGATATGAACTTCGTCAGCAGGAATGATCACTATATCTTGTGTTGGACTTTTTCTCAAATTGGATACATGGAATGTATCGTGAACACCATGGAGTTCAGCAGGTAGGTCCAACTTGTAGGCTACAAGCCCAATCCTTTGCAGGATTCTGAAAGGGCCAATGTAACGCGGATTCAACTCCCCACGCTTTCCGAAGCGTGCCACACCCTTCCAGGGTGAAACTTTCAATAAAACCATATCTCCAACTTGGAATTCCAAATGTTTCCGGTTTGGATCTGCATAGGCTTTCTGTCTGTCGCGAGCTGCTTCGATGCGTTTTCGAATCTGCGCAATCTTGTCTGTCGTCTCTTGGACGATTCCAGTACCAACAAGCTGCCTATCACCTGCGTCAGCCCAGCATAGGGGTGATCGACACTTGCGTCCGTAAAGAGCTTCAAATGGCGCGGCTCCAATACTGGTGTGGTAGCTGTTGTTGTATGAAAATTCGACCAGTGGCAAATGCTTATCCCAGCTACCGCCCAAATCCATAACACATGCTCTCAGCATATCTTCCAAGGTCTGAATAGTCCGCTCGCTTTGACCGTCGGTCTGAGGGTGAAATGCAGTGCTCAGATTTAATTGTGAGCCAAAAGCTTCTTGGAAGGATTGTCAAATCCTTGATATAAAATGTCCATCTCTATCAGAGATGATCGAGAGTGGCACTCCATGACGTGCAACGATCTCTCGCATGTATATTTCTGCCAGTTTACTAGTGTTATCCTTCTCTTTGATTGCCAGGAAGTGCGCGGACTTGGTCAGACGGTCGACTATTACCCAAATTGTATCATGACCCCTGGGCGTCCTTGGCAACTTCGTTATAAAATCCATTGAAATCTGTTCCCATTTCCACTTGGGAATTTCAGGTTGTGTGCAGAAGTCCTGAAGGCTTCTGGTATTCCGCTTTCACTTTAGCGCACGTTAGACACTTGCTCACATAAACAGCAACATCACCCTTCATCCTAGGCCACCAATAGTAATCCTTGAGATCTTGGTACATCTTATCCGCTCCTGGATGGATAGAGTACCGCGATTTGTGAGCTTCATCAAAAACAACTTTCCTTAAACCACCAAACAGAGGAACCCAAATCCTTTTCTCAAAACATAACGTTCCTTCCTCGTTTGGCACCAATAGCTTCTCCATCCCACGGAGATATTCTTCTTCAAGATTTCTTTCCTTAAGAGCTTCTTTCTGCGCGGCACGAGTGCGCAAGGAAAGATCGGTTTGGATAATCATTTCTAAAGCCCTAACCCTTATGGGCTTGATCCTCTCTTTTCGACTTAGGGCGTCGGCAACCACATTCGCCTTCCCTGGATGATACTTTATCTCGCAATCGTAATCGTTCAACAATTCGACCCAACGTCTTTGTCTCATATTCAGCTCTTTCTGGTTGAATATGTGCTGTAAACTCTTGTGATCTATGAAGATTGTACATTTCGTACCATATAGGTAGTGTTTCCAGATCTTTAATGCAAATATCACTGCGCCTAGTTCTAAATCATGCGTGGTATAATTTCTTTCACGAACTTTCAACTGACGTGACGCGTAAGCTATAACTTTCTGGCGTTGCATCAGCACGCAACCCAATCCTTGACGCGAGGCGTCACAGTATACCACGAAATCGTCAGTACCTTCCGGTAGTGCTAGAATTGGCGCATTGTAGAGCTTATCCTTCAACAGCTGAAACGCTTCTTCCTGTTTGATTCCCCAATCAAACTTCTTATCTTTCTGGGTGAGGAGCGTCAATGGTTGAGCGATCTTCGAAAAATCCTCAATGAACCTTCGATAGTAGCCAGCCAAACCCAAGAATTGTCGAATCTCGGTTGGCGTCTTTGGCGTTTCCCAATTCTTGATCGCTTCGATCTTGGTTGGATCCACATGGATTCCATCTCCGTTCACCACGTGTCCAAGAAATTGGACTTCACGTAGCCAAAATTCGCACTTAGAGAATTTGGCATACAGGTGTTCTTTCTTCAGCAGCTCCAAAATAGCTCTTAGATGCTGTTCGTGCTCAGCCTTTGTCCTTGAATAAATCAAGATGTCGTCGATAAACACAATCACGAACTTGTCCAAGTACGGCTTGCAAACTCTATTCATCAAATCCATAAAGACTGCAGGTGCGTTTGTCAACCGAAATGGCATAACAAGGAACTCGTAGTGTCTATAACGAGTTCTGAAGGCTGTCTTCGGGATACTCTCCTCTTGTATCCTTAACTGATGGTATCCAGATCGCAAATCGATCTTTGAGTAAAAGCTTGAACCTTGCAGTTGATCAAACAGATCATCAATTCTTGGCAGAGGATATCTATTCTTGATCGTCAGCTTGTTCAGCTCCCGGTAGTCGATGCACATTCGAAAACTACCGTCCTTCTTCTTGACAAACAGGACCGGAGCTCCCCAAGGAGAGAAGCTTGGTCGGATAAATCCCTTGTCTAACAACTCTTGAAGTTGTGTCGACAATTCTTGCATCTCAGACGGGGCAAGTCTATAAGGTGCCTTAGCCACAAGCGCGGCGCCTGGGACCAAATCGATGTGAAACTCCACTTGCCTCTGAGGTGGCAGTCCAGGCAAGTCCTCCGGGAAGACTTCCGGATACTCCCTCACGACAGGGATGTCTTCGATCTTCGGTTCTGCAGCTTTCTTGTCTACAATGTGTGCTAAGAATGCAACACATCCCTTCTTCAAGCACTTTCTAGCTTTTAGACAGCTAATAATTCTCAGCGGCTTATCATGCTTCTCTCTGTGCACTATGATGGTTTCTTCATCCGTCAGTGGGATGCGGATGGTCTTCCCATAGCAAATGATCTCGGCTTTGTTACTCGATAGCCAATCCCTTCCCACTACCACATCAAAGCTTCCCAACTTGACAGGTAGTAAATCTAGCGTAAACTCGTGCCCTCCTAGTTTAATCACACATCCTCGGACAACTCCACTGGTCTCAACTAGTTTCCCATTTGCTAATTTGATGAAGTACGGAACGTCTAACTTACTAGGCGTCAACCCAAGTATATTCTTAAACTCTAATGACACGAAACTATAGTCGGTACCAGTATCAAACAAAACAGATGCAAAGTGTTGGTTTATCGGGAACGTACCAGTGTCAACGCTTGGATCCTGGCGCGCTTCCCTTGTGCCGATGTTGAATACTCTCCCACGAGTTTGATCCAGTTTCGGGCTTTCCTTCTTGAAGTGCCCAATTTCCCCACAGTTACAGCATCCTGGCCCTCGGCCATTCCCATTCCCAGCTTGATTCGCAACATTTCCACGGTTTCCGTTTCCGTTACCTCCTCGATTGTTGTTCCTATTACCAGAACCTCCTTTGCCACCCCGACCATTACTAACCCAACAAGTATCCTTCAAATGACCGTTCTTCCCACAAGCTTCACATGTTTTCAGTCCACATCGGCCAGAATGATGACGCTGGCATGTGTTACACTTGGGCAGAGTGCCCATATAACCCTTTCTTTTGTTCTCATTATTCGTTCGGGTACCCTCAGTGAGCTTCCTTTTGTTCTTTTCGGATGACTCTACCTGAGTCTCCTTCTTCTTGGCAGGGTTTGTAAGTTTTTCTAGTCTAAGTGCCTCCGTAGCTAGTGCCAAACCCATCTTACTTGCAGCATCAGTTGTTGGTGGCGTTGATGTTGTCATCAAGCTCAAGACTTGAGGCGCCAGTTCCCAAATGAATTGTTCTAATTTCTTCAGTTCTGGTTTTACCAGGTACGGACCAATTCGTGACAGATCATGAAGTCGTTGCACGTACTCCAACACCTTCGGACCTTCCATCATCAGGCTCCGAAATTCATCTTCCCATTTCTGGGTTTCCGTCTGGGAGCAATACTTCTTATGCATCATTCCTTTCAGCTCACCCCATGTTAACGCATATGCTGCAGCAGCGCCCTTTATACGAATCTGAAGATTCCACCATAATCGAGCCTCATCTAAAAGCAGCTCAGAAACGTATGGGACTTGTTGTTCCGGCGTACAACCACTCACTTGCAAGATGGAATCCATTCTTTCGATCCACTTTACAAAGGCTATGGCACCTCCAGTGCCGTCGAACTTTGGAGGCTCGTGGTTGAGGAAGTGCCAGTAGGTACAGCCATGAGGTGGATTGTTGTTGTCGGTATTGCCAGAATTACTTCCGCTAGTTCCTCCTTGAGAGGCGGCGTATAGCGCGATGGCAGCCGCGATGACCTGCTGAAGCTCTGCCTCATTGGTAGGCATTCGTGTTTGACGTCTCGGCGGCATCCTCTAAAAGATGGTTCACGTTGGTCAGGTCATAGTAAGTAGAGTGTACGTAAGTATACAACAATATCAACACATAACATCTCATGTTATAAATAAATCAATCACATAACATCTCATGTTATAAATAAATCACCCATATTGATAGCCTCTGTAATGGTTGAGGGCTTCGAGGTAGTAACCATGCCCCTGATCCGGGGTGCAAGTCCCCAAATGAATCGTTCAATCCTTTGAACTCCGGTTTGACTAAGTAGGGGACGACCCTAGACAAGTCGTGAGGTTGCTGGACGTATTCAGGAATCTTTGGTCCGTCCATTTTCAATTCCAGAACTCCGCGTCAAGCTTCTGGATTTCAGCCCTAGAACAGTATTTCTTCTCCATCATTTCCTTGAGCTCGTCCCAGCTCAGTGCATAAGCCGCATCTGTACCAAGGGTCTGAACCTGGAGGTTCCACCATGAGAGTGTGTCATCTAGAAATAACCCTGAGATATAGGTAACACTCCGTTGGGGCGAACAGTTACTCATTCTTAGGATGGAGTCAATCTTTTCGGACCAACGAAAAAATGCAACGGCGCCTCCTGTTCCGTCAAAGTTCAAAGGCTTGCAGTTCAGGAACTGTTTATAGGTGCAGCCAGTTGGAGGGTTATTTCTGGTAATGCCATCGTTGTGCTTAGAGCGGAGGGCTTCATGTCGTGCATTTTCCTGTGAGATGCGTTCTTGCAGCTCGGCTTCTGTCCTTGGCAACGTACTGGTGTTTGTGTCACGTCTGGGTGACATTCTCTTCTGTCGAAGTGGTATGAAGCGGGTTTGACAACGTTTCAATTGTCTATGAGATATATAGCATCATAAGCCATCATGTAATCACCCAATTTCACATGTAAATATACTTAATGTATGAGTGGGGAAATAATTTCTAAGCATTCACATAGGCTTGCCAATTTGGCTTGTTGCTTGTAATAGAATGAACTCGAGGCTACATCGCCTTGGTCATTCGTGTTTTAGTTATTTCCTACTACATTGGTTTTCATTAGCTTGACCCGCAGAGTCCACCAGGATTTCTGTGCACTACAAGCCGTTATTACGTGGGCCCACGTAATAATAAATTGTCTTGCACAGTTACCCCAATTTTCTCTCGTCCAAGCAGATGATCAATCAAGGAGCAACAGCAGGTGCATTGGCATGAACAGGGTCATGCTCCAATGCGGGGTCAGGAGCAACGCCTGGCTCAGGGGCCACAGCCGGCTCCGGATCAACAAACTCCATCTCAAAATCAGCTGGATCAACAAACATAGGGTCGACAGGGACTACAGAATCCTCCAAGGGCTGGTCTAAGTGTATGAACTCCATGTCATGGTCTGGATCAAAACCAGGTGGAAAAATGGGATCATTCTCAATATCGTGATCAAACTCAAAGCTGTGTGCGGGAACTGGTGCAGCTGATGACGCCATATCGGGGTCGGCGTCGTGTGAGTGATGTTGCACTCCCTGTGTATGCAAAGATGCGGACGCCACAGACTCAAATGGGTCTGGGACAGGTGAATGGGCATGAGCCTCTTCTTGCAGGAGCGTCAGCAAGCAGCAGGCTATCACCAACAGCAATAGGGCCTCGCCCTCAAATGGGTCCTCCTCTAATAGATCGTTATCGTCGTCAGAGACCACGTCGGGGGGCATATCAACAACGGGATAAGCGGCAAGGGCACAGGAGCAGGGATCACCGCGAGTGGCAAATTCTCAACAAGATGGCCATCAGCAGCCTCTGCTACGACATCAGGTAGCGCAAAGGGCTGAAAGTCGTCATCGTCGGTGCCGGTAGTATCGGAAATGTACACCTCGTGCTTTGATGAAACTATGTCGTCTGATACTATGGCCATGGGATTCGTAGTGTCCATCCTTCTAGTACATGATGAAGGCATGACGTTTGTAACACAAACACACATACGTATAACAATCAATCATATAATCATATAAACATATAAGCACATTAGTCACCAAGTAAGCAATCAAATAATTCTCCTAGTCCCACTAGCCTCCCAGCCTCTCAGCTCTTCCTAGTCCCACTAGCCAATTCTCCCAGCCTCTCAGACTGCTCTTCCTAGTCCCACTAGCCAATTCTCCCAGCCTCTCAGACTGACTCCCTAGTCCCACTAGACAACTACCTCGGTCTCCTAGACCGAGCCTCGATCTTCCAGACCGAGCCTCAACCTCCCAGACTGAGCCTATAAATAATAAATAAATGTGCTCAACATTTGTTTGTAAAAAGTTTTGGATCTGGACTTAAGTGGTATGCAGTGTAAAAATGTTTTCGTGAGAGCCCTAGTGATCATAGTCTAGACTCGAGAAGGAATCCTAGTTCGCTATGATCAGAGCTCTGATACCAAGCTGTCACACCCTGGCTTTGCGGAAGCGTGGTTATGTTGGTGTGACTTCTTAATACCATAGCTTAACCATAACAAGCTATATGAAATAAAAACCATGCAAGATCATCCATTAAAATAAGTTTGAAGAGTAAAGAACCACAACATTGCCTTAACGGATATCACATCCTAACAAACATAAACAGTGTTCAAAAGACACAACACCAACAAGAAATAAACACAGCTTAAGAACTGTGACTCGTCCAGGAAAAAGTCACATCCCTTAAACTCGGATGACCTCGAAACCCATATGCAGCGGGAAAACGTGTCATACCGCGCCAGATCCTTTAATTCCCTGAAATACATGTAAGTTGAAAAATCAACAATAATGTTGAGCGAGTTCATGTGTAAGTGAGTATGTATAAACCTTTGTAAACAAGCCTGTATGTATGAAAATCCCTGGTATGTAGCAATTAAGGAAAAAGAGATCGATTAATGTGTAGCTAATACATTAGTAAGTGACATGGACTAGGAAGCACTCAAACCTGTAACGCGTATTTTATATCGGTCCTTCCGGCGGAACGACATAGTCACCACATGCAGCCGCACGCTGGCCCATGTGTGGGGCTCGCAACACCCGATAGATCTATCACTCATGCCTCTCGGTCCTTATACAAGGATTAATGGTCTTACGATAATAGCCTATCCATTCACGTGATCTAGTAGTAAGTTCCTTAGCTAATCATACCGTGTATAAAACGTTTGTAGTAAATGTAACATGTATTTCACCCCCGCAGTTTAAAAACTGAAAACAGTTAAGAGAAAAGGGGGAGCATGAACTCACAGTGGTGCGTCTCTACCAAGTATATCTCCTGATCAAGCAGCTGTGTGACGACCTACACGTACTAAATCTATTAGACGGACGGCCGTGCCTTAGCTTAAGGTTTAAGTTTTTGGGAAATAGTTAGACAACTATTTCGTGTTTATATTTTTGTAAATACTTGGTAATTATTTTCCTTCCCAAGGATGGGGGATTTAATACATGTGCGTTCGTATACCTTCGAAATATATCATTAAGTCTCACTTAAAATATATTTTATTCCTAACTCCAAAATATAAATATTTTTCCCAAAAATATTATATCTTATTTCATACAATTTTCCAAAATAATATCCTTGACAAAATACGCGTTCATTAGTATTTTCTTAAAATGCGTAAGTTACGTTTTAGAGATCGGGTGGTAATAATTATACCGTTGTAACTTAGTAATTATTGTGAAGGCGTTTGTATTATTTTGGAGCCGTTAATATTTAGTAATATTATTTTTACCCTAAAAATAATATTTACGTAGTTCACAAAATAATCACAAAAATTTACACAAGTGTTGTTATGAAAATATATATTCTAAATATATATTTTAGCAAGTTTTATTTATAAAAATTCCACCTCCGACACTTGGTTGTTTTGTAATAAAAATTGTGGCGAAAGGTAATTGGGAAAACAAGTTGAAAATATATCCATAGCACTTGTGACAAAAATATTTACAAGTGTTAGATTTTTGGAAAAATTTCGCCAGAGTTTCCTCTGTAACTGGAGGTGGCCACGCTTTCAAGCGTATCATTTTCTTTTATAAATCAAATCAACAATGTTTCCAACATTAACAGACAATATTTCAACATTAAACTAGTCAAAATGGATATAAATCGCAAACATACATGAACTTGTGGCTTGTGTAAAATATGTAGTAATTTTCCCCATGTTTTTAGTAGATCTTTTTATAAACCCACTCGGTTTCTTGAGAATCTCGTTTTTAAAGAAAATACATTTCCACAACTTCTTGTAAAAAAAAATTTTACAAAAATGATTCTTTGTCAAAACTTTGTGTTACACAAGTGTCTACACACTTGTGTGTTCACAAAAATCACTTTTGTTTAGGAAGGATCCGGCTTTAAAATTATGATTTCATTTTACACTTGGTCCTTCGAAAATACCACTTGTAGATCCGTAGATCTACTAGTTTAGAACTCCATTTTGTAAGAAAAATTGTTTTTACACAAGTTCATGTTTATAAGTAGTAGTGGTCTTCATCTAACCACTTTTCACACTTTAACATACACTAGGTCATGTTCCATGAACATGACTTAGTCGGGTTAGATGACGATCCGAACTAACACTAGCATAAAACAACACTAAATAATCATAACAAAACAAGTCTTATAAGTTTTACACCGATATTCATCTATTAACCACTTTGTTTATATTATTTTAGTAGACTTTAAATTTTTGTTCTTACATGCTCATAAATTTTAACCGTCAAAATTCTTATTAACCACTTTAGAATAGATCAAAAAGGCGTTTAGAGTCACTTACTACTAGCTCGAGGCTAGGGAAGAAACTAGTCGAAAAACGAGTGGTTAATAGCGTTGAGGTGAGGTCCTTGACGATCCGCAAGCACCAAGCTTCCTTGTACGCGACCCTTCACACTTGTATATAAGTTGAATGCCTTGAATGAATTTGAAAAAATGGATGGATGGAAGTGAATGCTCTCGGCAGTAAGAAAAAAAAGAAAAGAGGGAGGAAGTTGATTTTTGTTCAAGAGAATTGTGATTGTTGTTCTTGGACTCATGGTCCTACTTATAATACATTTCCTCTAATTACCCACAAGGCAAAATGTCCCTAGATATTTAACAAGTATGTTTTAAATAATCCACAATTTGTGGGGTGTCCCCATATACTAACTGAATCGGTCAAAAAGGGGGGGGCTTTTGGTTGGGTTTTAACTAATTAGTTAACTAGTTTAGTTAGTTAGTTTAGGAGGTTAATTTAGTTACTAGTGTGTAGTAAATTGTAACGGGTGTTAGGGTACTCGGGGACCCTAACTAGCTCAGAAAAAAAAAAACAATATCAATGACAATAATTTTATGTCCCGGGTTAAGTCCGGTTGTTCGGTTGGATACTAGTCCGTTAAAGTGCTAAATAATTATTTAAAGTGTCGTTAATTTTTATCTTTAGTGACACAATTTATTCCCGACACTATGGAAAGTGTCTAGTAATATTTTTCCAACTTTTTGCACTTTACTAGTTTAGATAAATGCTGAATTTTTATTTAAAGTGCAGAATTTTGTACTCAAAGTACGTTTTAGGCACATCCGGTCACTATAATTATCACCTAGCGACGCAGTTCTACAACCCTCATTTCCCTACACTCTCTACTAGTGTAGTAAACTATCTCTGGCTCATACAGGCCTTAGAGGCAGTGTCTGCCTGATGCTGGTTATATCAGCATGTTTAATGGGTATCCCGTATAGTGTGCTCACTGTGCTTTTTGTGCATCAAGGTTGTCACTGATGTTTGTGTAAAAATAATAGAGTGGCAGTATAAAATGTGATGCATGAGTATGTACGTATCAGAAATCAGTAAGCAGTTTAATCACAGTTGTAAGCAAGCACAGTAATTAAGCAGTAATTAAATATTAAATACTTCGTACGGATACCTGGTTTGGTGAGGGTTGTCACATTCTCCCCCCGTTAAATAAATTTCGTCCCGAAATTTAAGTTCTGCTAATAGATGCAGGGTTCTTAGGAAATAAATGGGGGTACTTCTCCTTCATTCGATCCTCACGTTCCCACGTGAATTCAGGCCCATGTCTTGCATTCCAACGAACTTTGACGAGTTTGACACTGCTCCTGCGAGTTTTGTTAACTTTCCAATCTGTGACCTCAACAGATTCTTCAGTGAAGTGGAGCGTGTCGTCGATATGAACTTCGTCAGCAGGAATGATCACTATATCTTGTGTTGGACTTTTTCTCAAATTGGATACATGGAATGTATCGTGAACACCATGGAGTTCAGCAGGTAGGTCCAACTTGTAGGCTACAAGCCCAATCCTTTGCAGGATTCTGAAAGGGCCAATGTAACGCGGATTCAACTCCCCACGCTTTCCGAAGCGTGCCACACCCTTCCAGGGTGAAACTTTCAATAAAACCATATCTCCAACTTGGAATTCCAAATGTTTCCGGTTTGGATCTGCATAGGCTTTCTGTCTGTCGCGAGCTGCTTCGATGCGTTTTCGAATCTGCGCAATCTTGTCTGTCGTCTCTTGGACGATTCCAGTACCAACAAGCTGCCTATCACCTGCGTCAGCCCAGCATAGGGGTGATCGACACTTGCGTCCGTAAAGAGCTTCAAATGGCGCGGCTCCAATACTGGTGTGGTAGCTGTTGTTGTATGAAAATTCGACCAGTGGCAAATGCTTATCCCAGCTACCGCCCAAATCCATAACACATGCTCTCAGCATATCTTCCAAGGTCTGAATAGTCCGCTCGCTTTGACCGTCGGTCTGAGGGTGAAATGCAGTGCTCAGATTTAATTGTGAGCCAAAAGCTTCTTGGAAGGATTGTCAAATCCTTGATATAAAATGTCCATCTCTATCAGAGATGATCGAGAGTGGCACTCCATGACGTGCAACGATCTCTCGCATGTATATTTCTGCCAGTTTACTAGTGTTATCCTTCTCTTTGATTGCCAGGAAGTGCGCGGACTTGGTCAGACGGTCGACTATTACCCAAATTGTATCATGACCCCTGGGCGTCCTTGGCAACTTCGTTATAAAATCCATTGAAATATGTTCCCATTTCCACTTGGGAATTTCAGGTTGTGTGCAGAAGTCCTGAAGGCTTCTGGTATTCCGCTTTCACTTTAGCGCACGTTAGACACTTGCTCACATAAACAGCAACATCACCCTTCATCCTAGGCCACCAATAGTAATCCTTGAGATCTTGGTACATCTTATCCGCTCCTGGATGGATAGAGTACCGCGATTTGTGAGCTTCATCAAAAACAACTTTCCTTAAACCACCAAACAGAGGAACCCAAATCCTTTTCTCAAAACATAACGTTCCTTCCTCGTTTGGCACCAATAGCTTCTCCATCCCACGGAGATATTCTTCTTCAAGATTTCTTTCCTTAAGAGCTTCTTTCTGCGCGGCACGAGTGCGCAAGGAAAGATCGGTTTGGATAATCATTTCTAAAGCCCTAACCCTTATGGGCTTGATCCTCTCTTTTCGACTTAGGGCGTCGGCAACCACATTCGCCTTCCCTGGATGATACTTTATCTCGCAATCGTAATCGTTCAACAATTCGACCCAACGTCTTTGTCTCATATTCAGCTCTTTCTGGTTGAATATGTGCTGTAAACTCTTGTGATCTGTGAAGATTGTACATTTCGTACCATATAGGTAGTGTTTCCAGATCTTTAATGCAAATATCACTGCGCCTAGTTCTAAATCATGCGTGGTATAATTTCTTTCACGAACTTTCAACTGACGTGACGCGTAAGCTATAACTTTCTGGCGTTGCATCAGCACGCAACCCAATCCTTGACGCGAGGCGTCACAGTATACCACGAAATCGTCAGTACCTTCCGGTAGTGCTAGAATTGGCGCATTGTAGAGCTTATCCTTCAACAGCTGAAACGCTTCTTCCTGTTTGATTCCCCAATCAAACTTCTTATCTTTCTGGGTGAGGAGCGTCAATGGTTGAGCGATCTTCGAAAAATCCTCAATGAACCTTCGATAGTAGCCAGCCAAACCCAAGAATTGTCGAATCTCGGTTGGCGTCTTTGGCGTTTCCCAATTCTTGATCGCTTCGATCTTGGTTGGATCCACATGGATTCCATCTCCGTTCACCACGTGTCCAAGAAATTGGACTTCACGTAGCCAAAATTCGCACTTAGAGAATTTGGCATACAGGTGTTCTTTCTTCAGCAGCTCCAAAATAGCTCTTAGATGCTGTTCGTGCTCAGCCTTTGTCCTTGAATAAATCAAGATGTCGTCGATAAACACAATCACGAACTTGTCCAAGTACGGCTTGCAAACTCTATTCATCAAATCCATAAAGACTGCAGGTGCGTTTGTCAACCCAAACGGCATAACAAGGAACTCGTAGTGTCTATAACGAGTTCTGAAGGCTGTCTTCGGGATACTCTCCTCTTGTATCCTTAACTGATGGTATCCAGATCGCAAATCGATCTTTGAGTAAAAGCTTGAACCTTGCAGTTGATCAAACAGATCATCAATTCTTGGCAGAGGATATCTATTCTTGATCGTCAGCTTGTTCAGCTCCCGGTAGTCGATGCACATTCGAAAACTACCGTCCTTCTTCTTGACAAACAGGACCGGAGCTCCCCAAGGAGAGAAGCTTGGTCGGATAAATCCCTTGTCTAACAACTCTTGAAGTTGTGTCGACAATTCTTGCATCTCAGACGGGGCAAGTCTATAAGGTGCCTTAGCCACAAGCGCGGCGCCTGGGACCAAATCGATGTGAAACTCCACTTGCCTCTGAGGTGGCAGTCCAGGCAAGTCCTCCGGGAAGACTTCCGGATACTCCCTCACGACAGGGATGTCTTCAATCTTCGGTTCTGCAGCTTTCTTGTCTACAATGTGTGCTAAGAATGCAACACATCCCTTCTTCAAGCACTTTCTAGCTTTTAGACAGCTAATAATTCTCAGCGGCTTATCATGCTTCTCTCTGTGCACTATGATGGTTTCTTCATCCGTCAGTGGGATGCGGATGGTCTTCCCATAGCAAATGATCTCGGCTTTGTTACTCGATAGCCAATCCCTTCCCACTACCACATCAAAGCTTCCCAACTCAACAGGTAGTAAATCTAGCGTAAACTCGTGCCCTCCTAGTTTAATCACACATCCTCGGACAACTCCACTGGTCTCAACTAGTTTCCCATTTGCTAATTTGATGAAGTACGGAACGTCTAACTTACTAGGCGTCAACCCAAGTATATTCTTAAACTCTAATGACACGAAACTATAGTCGGTACCAGTATCAAACAAAACAGATGCAAAGTGTTGGTTTATCGGGAACGTACCAGTGTCAACGCTTGGATCCTGGCGCGCTTCCCTTGTGCCGATGTTGAATACTCTCCCACGAGTTTGATCCAGTTTCGGGCTTTCCTTCTTGAAGTGCCCAATTTCCCCACAGTTACAACATCCTGGCCCTCGGCCATTCCCATTCCCAGCTTGATTCGCAACATTTCCACGGTTTCCGTTTCCGTTACCTCCTCGATTGTTGTTCCTATTACTAGAACCTCCTTTGCCACCCCGACCATTACTAACCCAACAAGTATCCTTCAAATGACCGTTCTTCCCACAAGCTTCACATGTTTTCAGTCCACATCGGCCAGAATGATGACGCTGGCATGTGTTACACTTGGGCAGAGTGCCCATATAACCCTTTCTTTTGTTCTCATTTTTCGTTCGGGTACCCTCAGTGAGCTTCCTTTTGTTCTTTCCGGATGACTCTACCTGAGTCTCCTTCTTCTTGGCAGGGTTTGTAAGTTTTTCTAGTCTAAGTGCCTCCGTAGCTAGTGCCAAACCCATCTTACTTGCAGCATCAGTTGTTGGTGGCGTTGATGTTGTCATCAAGCTCAAGACTTGAGGCGCCAGTTCCCAAATGAATTGTTCTAATTTCTTCAGTTCTGGTTTTACCAGGTACGGAACAATTCGTGACAGATCATGAAGTCGTTGCACGTACTCCAACACCTTCGGACCTTCCATCATCAGGCTCCGAAATTCATCTTCCCATTTCTGGGTTTCCGTCTGGGAGCAATACTTCTTATGCATCATTCCTTTCAGCTCACCCCATGTTAACGCATATGCTGCAGCAGCGCCCTTTATACGAATCTGAAGATTCCACCATAATCGAGCCTCATCTAAAAGCAGCTCAGAAACGTATGGGACTTGTTGTTCCGGCGTACAACCACTCACTTGCAAGATGGAATCCATTCTTTCGATCCACTTTACAAAGGCTATGGCACCTCCAGTGCCGTCGAACTTTGGAGGCTCGTGGTTGAGGAAGTGCCAGTAGGTACAGCCATGAGGTGGATTGTTGTTGTCGGTATTGCCAGAATTACTTCCGCTAGTTCCTCCTTGAGAGGCGGCGTATAGCGCGATGGCAGCCGCGATGACCTGCTGAAGCTCTGCCTCATTGGTAGGCATTCGTGTTTGACGTCTCGGCGGCATCCTCTAAAAGATGGTTCACGTTGGTCAGGTCATAGTAAGTAGAGTGTACGTAAGTATACAACAATATCAACACATAACATCTCATGTTATAAATAAATCAATCACATAACATCTCATGTTATAAATAAATCACCCATATTGATAGCCTCTGTAATGGTTGAGGGCTTCGAGGTAGTAACCATGCCCCTGATCCGGGGTGCAAGTCCCCAAATGAATCGTTCAATCCTTTGAACTCCGGTTTGACTAAGTAGGGGACGACCCTAGACAAGTCGTGAGGTTGCTGGACGTATTCAGGAATCTTTGGTCCGTCCATTTTCAATTCCAGAACTCCGCGTCAAGCTTCTGGATTTCAGCCCTAGAACAGTATTTCTTCTCCATCATTTCCTTGAGCTCGTCCCAGCTCAGTGCATAAGCCGCATCTGTACCAAGGGTCTGAACCTGGAGGTTCCACCATGAGAGTGTGTCATCTAGAAATAACCCTGAGATATAGGTAACACTCCGTTGGGGCGAACAGTTACTCATTCTTAGGATGGAGTCAATCTTTTCGGACCAACGAAAAAATGCAACGGCGCCTCCTGTTCCGTCAAAGTTCAAAGGCTTGCAGTTCAGGAACTGTTTATAGGTGCAGCCAGTTGGAGGGTTATTTCTGGTAATGCCATCGTTGTGCTTAGAGCGGAGGGCTTCATGTCGTGCATTTGCCTGTGAGATGCGTTCTTGCAGCTCGGCTTCTGTCCTTGGCAACGTACTGGTGTTTGTGTCACGTCTGGGTGACATTCTCTTCTGTCGAAGTGGTATGAAGCGGGTTTGACAACGTTTCAATTCTCTATGAGATATATAGCATCATAAGCCATCATGTAATCACCCAATTTCACATGTAAATATACTTAATGTATGAGTGGGGAAATAATTTCTAAGCATTCACATAGGCTTGCCAATTTGGCTTGTTGCTTGTAATAGAATGAACTCGAGGCTACATCGCCTTGGTCATTCGTGTTTTAGTTATTTCCTACTACATTGGTTTTCATTAGCTTGACCCGCAGAGTCCACCAGGATTTCTGTGCACTACAAGCCGTTATTACGTGGGCCCCCGTAATAATAAATTGTCTTGCACAGTTACCCCAATTTTCTCTCGTCCAAGCAGATGATCAATCAAGGAGCAACAGCAGGTGCATTGGCATGAACAGGGCCATGCTCCAATGCGGGGTCAGGAGCAACGCCTGGCTCAGGGGCCACAGCCGGCTCCGGATCAACAAACTCCATCTCAAAATCAGCTGGATCAACAAACATAGGGTCGACAGGGACTACAGAATCCTCCAAGGGCTGGTCTAAGTGTATGAACTCCATGTCATGGTCTGGATCAAAACCAGGTGGAAAAATGGGATCATTCTCAATATCGTGATCAAACTCAAAGCTGTGTGCGGGAACTGGTGCAGCTGATGACGCCATATCGGGGTCGGCGTCGTGTGAGTGATGTTGCACTCCCTGTGTATGCAAAGATGCGGACGCCACAGACTCAAATGGGTCTGGGACAGGTGTCACACCCCGACCGCGTAAAACAACAAATCGCGGCGGAAACATCGGGGCGTGTTGCAACAGAATTAATGTTTCATAACCATGGATATCAAAAGTGTTTCGTTTTATTCAACATTGAGTAATTACATCGTCTGGAAATCTAAATACACTATTTAAACATAGTCTATCATTGTTATTGAGTCACTAAGGCCTTGTCCAGTCCTATGTGAGCATGCATCTTATCAATCGATATCATCCAACAATACCTGAAACATATGTGAAAACGAGGTCAGCAAAGAAATGATGGCGAATACATTAGTTTTGTTGAAAATAAGTTTCATGACTTCTGTTTGAGAAAATGTTTAGTCATGAACCTTGTAATTTGCTTTGTCTTTGTAAATCATTTGAAAAATAATAAGTTCGGATGATAAGTATAAATAAGAGAATAATGCATGATTAAATGAATAACCATGTAAAAATGAGTTTGTGTAAGATAAGTTGTTTGTAAATAAATGTCTTGTGAAAAGTATGTTACTTGTATAAAATGTTCTATGTCTCAAACTGAAATGATTCAAATAACGCTACAATATGTAATACCATACAAACACTTATATATAGGAAGTACCAGCGGCGTATCCACCATGTTTGTATCATATTACACACGCATCGTTACTTAATCACTTAATCAAACCAAACCAAACAATGTAAAATGTCTATGTTTAAATCAATTGTCAAATGTATTGAATAATATGTCAAAGTATTCATGTCAAGGTGTAATTCATGTCAAAATGTCTATGTCAAATATCCATGTCAAATGTCTATGTCAAATATCCATGTATGGCAAGTGAAATGTCTCAACTAAACCATATGCACAACAACAAAGTATTGAAGTAAAACTTGGTTTAAACCAATACTATGTTTCGTGTAAATGCATGATCAAATGTAAATCATGTACAAATGTTTACCCAATCGTTACCCATTCGTTCAAATCGTTCTTGTTTTAATCGTTCTAACCGTTCTTGTTTTAATTGTGAAACTACTTTATGGTCGATTCTCTAATAACATTCAAACCTTCTTGACGCGTTCCTCGTTCCAACTCGCTCTCGCTCTCGTTCTTAACAAACCCTTACCAAAGGATAAGTTAATAATTACAGATTCAGTCGCTACCCACAACACCCACACATAACAATGGGTGCAGTAAATAACGGGATTTGTCAGATCCTATGGTACCATAACCTAATACTGGTCGGCTTGATCATTGCTAATGAATGTCATCGGTCATGTAAACTACAACCAACAAGTTTGTTCACTTTTTGAAATTGTTATTAGTTTTTGAAATCATTGTATTCGTTCTTGAAATCATTGTTAGCGTTCTTGAAATAATTGTTATTGTTCTTGAAACTACATTGTAATTGTTCTCGAAACCATTGATAAAACATTTAGCACATATGAGTCACCCCAAAACAGTTGAAAACAGTAAAAGAGGGGAATAATGTACTCGCCTGAGAATGCTTGGAGGTCTTGAACAACAACCAAACAAAGCTAGAGAGAGCACGGAATCAGTCGGCAATCTAAAACTATATAAATAAACCGGACTTAAAACGGGAGATCGGATAGGATGAGGCTTGGTAAACCAAATGAGTGTTGGAACTCATATGATATGGTTTAACAAGGCCTACATACTACAATGAAACCAAACCTAAGTGCTTTCGACCCAACGCGACTCATTAAGGTAACTTATGCTACTTTAACGCGTCGTGCGCGTGAAACGCGTTCGGACCGTCTAACTAGTCCTATGACAAGTGTTATATGCCTAAACATGTTACATAATCAGTTATGTGACAAAAGTTTAGGTTACATATGCTTAATTACCAATTATACATGAAAAGGGTATTCTGGTAATTTACCTAAGGCATATAAACTACCTATCATACAACTACTTAAACGATGTGACCATAGGGTATAACCTCGGAAGGTTATGCCCTATACTAGGGTCACCTAATGTATTTGGTCGGATCCTAATGATCGACCAAACTGGGTCGGGTTCGAAGGTATAGGCGATTTATTAGATCGCCTACCCTACGACCCTAGACAACGTGGTAATCAGTGGGCATAGTCCCAAAGGACTATGACCAACGTGATTACACTCACGTTGCGAAGTTCAAACGAACTTCGCATTGACCATTACTGGTCAACGCTGAAAGTCAAACAAAGTTTGACTTTCTGACTCGAAAAGCAATAAAATAAGGAAAAGAACGAAAGAATACTAACCCAGGGTCCCCGAATGCTAATCCCGATCTAAGAACTCAGGTATGAAACAATGGTTTCAACTTAAAGCTCTCAAATCAGAATTCTTGTGGGTTTAGAAGCAATGGGGGGTGGGGTATTTATAGTATTCGGGTAACCGTTAAGATCGTTTATTGAATATCGTGCCTTAATCCAAACCGTACAAGTGTCGGAAACTCATGGTGGCTAAAAATGATGTTTATCAACAGATTAGGCAAGTTGCAAGCATGTGGTTGTGGTTAAAACAGCTGGATCGTGCTGACTGTTCGTTCTAATCTGATCAGACAGGCGGACGCGGCCCGCGTGGGAATTAACAGAAACTGAGGCGGGCCGCCTGGCCATGACAGATCAGAAATTACAGTTTTGGTCCCTGTTGTGTATTCAGTCCATTTCCGGCACTTCTAAGGCCCGTAAAGCCAACTTTAAGGCCCTAAAATGTTGCCTAAACATTGTGGACATGAAACATGTTCAAAAAAATATGTCTGATGTTGGTTCGTTTGGCCGTACGAACGAGATGTTCGCTTAATTACGACGGAATGCGCATAAGCGCGAAAAACGATCCAAATGACGAAACGAATGGATTTTTCTTATGCCGAACACTAAAATAAAATATTTTAGTGCTTACGTAATTTTTTGGATGTCCGGATGTATTCAGAACGTAAGTTATGGGCAAAAGTGCAAACTTGTGCACTTTTTTGACACTTTTAGTCCCTGAATGACCCAAACGTTTATTTTAGCATACCGAACCCCTCAAAGCCTATTTCTAAGCTATGTAAAGGATATTTATGGTATGTTTAACTTATGGTCATGTTCCGGAATGTCTGTTACAGTTCAAATTGGCATACTTTCGCAGTTTGTCAAGTTTAGTCCCTGTAAGCGAATTAGCTTGCTTTTGCCATACCAAAGCCTTCAAAAACTTATTTCTAAGTTATGTAAAGGTTATTTAAGGTATGTTAAGCCTATGTCGCTATTCCGGAGTGTTTGTTGCATTAAACTGGTTATTTTTACGCATCGGTGCGCGTATAACCTTCCAGAAAGCGATTTAGAGTTTGGATTTGAACAAGAGTTGATATGTGTAAACGATACACATATTTTTACAAATCCCAAGTATGAAATACAATATTTCATTGGTTCGGTATTTGTTTGATAGCCGTGAAGGCACAGGTGTTACAACAGGTGAATGGGCATGAGCCTCTTCTTGCAGGAGCGTCAGCAAGCAGCAGGCTATCACCAACAGCAATAGGGTCTCGCCCTCAAATGGGTCCTCCTCTAATAGATCGTTATCGTCGTCAGAGACCACGTCGGGGGGCATATCAACAACGGGATAAGCGACAAGGGCACAGGAGCAGGGATCACCGCGAGTGGCAAATTCTCAACAAGATGGCCATCAGCAGCCTCTGCTACGACATCAGGCAGCGCAAAGGGCTGAAAGTCGTCATCGTCGGTGCCGGTAGTATCGGAAATGTACACCTCGTGCTTTGATGAAACTATGTCGTCTGATACTATGGCCATGGGATTCGTAGTGTCCATCCTTCTAGTACATGATGAAGGCATGACGTTTGTAACACAAACACACATACGTATAACAATCAATCATATAATCATATAAACATATAAGCACATTAGTCACCAAGTAAGCAATCAAATAATTCTCCTAGTCCCACTAGCCTCCCAGCCTCTCAGACTGCTCTTCCTAGTCCCACTAGCCAATTCTCCCAGCCTCTCAGACTGCTCTTCCTAGTCTCACTAGCCAATTCTCCCAGCCTCTCAGACTGACTCCCTAGTCCCACTAGACAACTACCTCGGTCTCCTAGACCGAGCCTCGATCTTCCAGACCGAGCCTCAGCCTCCCAGACTGAGCCTATAAATAATAAATAAATGTGCTCAACATTTGTTTGTAAAAAGTTTTGGATCTGGACTTAAGTGGTATGCAGTGTAAAAATGTTTTCGTGAGAGCCCTAGTGATCATAGTCTAGACTCGAGAAGGAATCCTAGTTCGCTATGATCAGAGCTCTGACACCAAGCTGTCACACCCTGGCTTTGCGGAAGCGTGGTTATGTTGGTGTGACTTCTTAATACCATAGCTTAACCATAACAAGCTATATGAAATAAAAACCATGCAAGATCATCCATTAAAATAAGTTTGAAGAGTAAAGAACCACAACATTGCCTTAACGGATATCACATCCTAACAAACATAAACAGTGTTCAAAAGACACAACACCAACAAGAAATAAACACAGCTTAAGAACTGTGACTCGTCCAGGAAAAAGTCACATCCCTTAAACTCGGATGACCTCGAAACCCATATGCAGCGGGAAAACGTGTCATACCGCGCCAGATCCTTTAATTCCCTGAAATACATGTAAGTTGAAAAATCAACAATAATGTTGAGCGAGTTCATGTGTAAGTGAGTATGTATAAACCTTTGTAAACAAGTCTGTATGTATGAAAATCCCTGGTATGTAGCAATTAAGGAAAAAGAGATCGATTAATGTGTAGCTAATACATTAGTAAGTGACATGGACTAGGAAGCACTCAAACCTGTAACGCGTATTTTATATCGGTCCTTCCGGCGGAACGACATAGTCACCACATGCAGCCGCACGCTGGCCCATGTGTGGGGCTCGCAACACCCGATAGATCTATCACTCATGCCTCTCGGTCCTTATACAAGGATTAATGGTCTTACGATAATAGCCTATCCATTCACGTGATCTAGTAGTAAGTTCCTTAGCTAATCATACCGTGTATAAAACGTTTGTAGTAAATGTAACATGTATTTCACCCCCGCAGTTTAAAAACTGAAAACAGTTAAGAGAAAAGGGGGAGCATGAACTCACAGTGGTGCGTCTCTACCAAGTATATCTCCTGATCAAGCAGCTGTGTGACGACCTACACGTACTAAATCTATTAGACGGACGGCCGTGCCTTAGCTTAAGGTTTAAGTTTTTGGGAAATAGTTAGACAACTATTTCGTGTTTATATTTTTGTAAATACTTGGTAATTATTTTCCTTCCCAAGGATGGGGGATTTAATACATGTGCGTTCGTATACCTTCGAAATATATCATTAAGTCTCACTTAAAATATATTTTATTCCTAACTCCAAAATATAAATATTTTTCCCAAAAATATTATATCTTATTTCATACAATTTTCCAAAATAATATCCTTGACAAAATACGCGTTCATTAGTATTTTCTTAAAATGCGTAAGTTACGTTTTAGAGATCGGGTGGTAATAATTATACCGTTGTAACTTAGTAATTATTGTGAAGGCGTTTGTATTATTTTGGAGCCGTTAATATTTAGTAATATTATTTTTACCCTAAAAATAATATTTACGTAGTTCACAAAATAATCACAAAAATTTACACAAGTGTTGTTATGAAAATATATATTCTAAATATATATTTTAGCAAGTTTTATTTATAAAAATTCCACCTCCGACACTTGGTTGTTTTGTAATAAAAATTGTGGCGAAAGGTAATTGGGAAAACAAGTTGAAAATATATCCATAGCACTTGTGACAAAAATATTTACAAGTGTTAGATTTTTGGAAAAATTTCGCCAGAGTTTCCTCTGTAACTGGAGGTGGCCACGCTTTCAAGCGTATCATTTTCTTTTATAAATCAAATCAACAATGTTTCCAACATTAACAGACAATATTTCAACATTAAACTAGTCAAAATGGATATAAATCGCAAACATACATGAACTTGTGGCTTGTGTAAAATATGTAGTAATTTTCCCCATGTTTTTAGTAGATCTTTTTATAAACCCACTCGGTTTCTTGAGAATCTCGTTTTTAAAGAAAATACATTTCCACAACTTCTTGTAAAAAAAAAATTACAAAAATGATTCTTTGTCAAAACTTTGTGTTACACAAGTGTCTACACACTTGTGTGTTCACAAAAATCACTTTTGTTTAGGAAGGATCCGGCTTTAAAATTATGATTTCATTTTACACTTGGTCCTTCGAAAATACCACTTGTAGATCCGTAGATCTACTAGTTTAGAACTCCATTTTGTAAGAAAAATTATTTTTACACAAGTTCATGTTTATAAGTAGTAGTGGTCTTCATCTAACCACTTTTCACACTTTAACATCCACTAGGTCATGTTCCATGAACATGACTTAGTCGGGTTAGATGACGATCCGAACTAACACTAGCATAAAACAACACTAAATAATCATAACAAAACAAGTCTTATAAGTTTTACACCGATATTCATCTATTAACCACTTTGTTTATATTATTTTAGTAGACTTTAAATTTTTGTTCTTACATGCTCATAAATTTTAACCGTCAAAATTCTTATTAACCACTTTAGAATAGATCAAAAAGGCGTTTAGAGTCACTTACTACTAGCTCGAGGCTAGGGAAGAAACTAGTCGAAAAACGAGTGGTTAATAGCGTTGAGGTGAGGTCCTTGACGATCCGCAAGCACCAAGCTTCCTTGTACGCGACCCTTCACACTTGTATATAAGTTAGAATGCCTTGAATGAATTTGAAAAAAATGGATGGATGGAAGTGAATGCTCTCGGCAGTAAGAAAAAGAAGAAAAGAGGGAGGAAGTTGATTTTTGTTCAAGAGAATTGTGATTGTTGTTCTTGGACTCATGGTCCTACTTATAATACATTTCCTCTAATTATCCACAAGGCAAAATGTCCCTAGATATTTAACAAGTATGTTTTAAATAATCCACAATTTGTGGGGTGTCCCCATATACTAACTGAATCGGTCAAAAAGGGGGGGCTTTTGGTTGGGTTTTAACTAATTAGTTAACTAGTTTAGTTAGTTAGTTTAGGAGGTTAATTTAGTTACTAGTGTGTAGTAAATTGTAACGGGTGTTAGGGTACTTGGGGACCCTAACTAGCTCAGAAAAAAAAAACAATATCAATGACAATAATTTTATGTCCCGGGTTAAGTCCGGTTGTTCGGTTGGATACTAGTCCGTTAAAGTGCTAAATAATTATTTAAAGTGTCGTTAATTTTTATCTTTAGTGACACAATTTATTCCCGACACTATGGAAAGTGTCTAGTAATATTTTTCCAACTTTTTGCACTTTACTAGTTTAGATAAATGCTGAATTTTTATTTAAAGTGCAGAATTTTGTACTCAAAGTACGTTTTAGGCACATCCGGTCACTATAATTATCATCACCTAGCGACGCAGTTCTACAACCCTCATTTCCCTACACTCTCTACTAGTGTAGTAAACTATCTCTGGCTCATACAGGCCTTAGAGGCAGTGTCTGCCTGATGCTGGTTATATCAGCATGTTTAATGGGTATCCCGTATAGTGTGCTCACTGTGCTTTTTGTGCATCAAGGTTGTCACTGATGTTTGTGTAAAAATAATAGAGTGACAGTATAAAATGTGATGCATGAGTGTACGTATAAGAAATCAGTAAGCAGTTTAATCACAGTTGTAAGCAAGCACAGTAATTAAGCAGTAATTGAATATTAAATAATTCGTACGGATACCTGGTTTGGTGAGGGTTGTCACAAACGGTTAGCAAATTGATATATCGATTTAAGATTCTACTGTTCATTTTCATATAATTTTAAAGATAAGGTTTTAATGTTTAAGGAATTTGATGTATGACTCTTTTAACTTAAACCTTGTAATGGGTGTAAACGGGTTAAGTTAACCACAAATTGCTTAACATTAACACGTTAAAAATTTAACTTGAGTTGAGCCTATACTAGCTCGAGTCCGAGTCTTACTAAATCTATTTAAAATTAAACAAAAAAAAGACCAATAAAAGTCGTATCACCCAGATAAGCCCAATGGCAAAAGACCATCTATGCCTGTAAATGCAAACGACACTGGTGACCTAGCCTGTCACCATTTCAAAGAAAACACACCACCCCAAGATTCACCGTGATAAAATCCTCAAACTTAACCTAGAGAAATTTAAATTCGTCCGAGACTTAGAATACATAACTTTTAATTAAGAGCCGTTACATGAATCCGAGACTCAGAATACATAACTTTTAATTAAGAGCCGTTATATGAAAGAAAAAAAAGAGTTAAATGTTATTTTAGTCCATGTGGTTTGTGTCATTTTGCCAGTTTAGTCTAAAGATTTCATTTTCGCCTGTGGGTCCAAAAAGGTTTCACCGTTGCCATTTTAGTTCACTGGATTAACTTTATCCAATTTTTCTGTTAACGAGAAGGGCAATTCGGCCATATAAAATGACTGAATTGCCTTTCTCATTAACAAATATAATGGATGATGTTAACCCAACGGACTAAAATGACAACGGCGAAACCTTTTTGAACCTACAGACGAAAAATGAAACATTTAGATTAAACTGACAAAATGGCACAAACTATATGAACTAAAATGACATTTAATTCAAAATAATAATAATAATAATAATAATAATAATAATAATAATAATAATAATAGTTCAAGATTTTATCATTGGTGTGACAGTTGGTCAGTTGTGACGTGGATTTCAAAAAGGGTGGTCTTGTGATTGGTTATGTAAACATGGACAATATTGTAATTTCACTTGCTAAATGATGCTATATGCGTGGTAGGCTTCCAATGGGGTGGTGGGTGTCCTCGATAAAAGCAACCATTATATTGCCACCAAATTGGGATATTCCAAAACTACCCTTCCACCGAGACCATCGCCAATCACCATGTGTATACAAACAACTTGTCATCTAGTCATCTACTAGGAATCACTAAAGATACTATCAAGGCCCATTTCCCCACCGGCCCACTCCATACCCATGACCCACTTGATCCAGTGAATTGACTATTATGCCCTTGAGTGTTGAAGAATGAAGATGCCCAATTGTCTATTTGAAGAATGAAGATGTCCATTGGAATGACTATTGTGCCCATGACCCACTACAAGCAAAGGGTTCTGTTGCAACTTTGCTTCAAATAAACTCAAATATTAAATAATTATTGTAACTAAAACATATATGCAAGCAATACATATTATTGTTTTTATTTTTCTTAAATGGCACAACAAGCTTCACATGTCTGGCCAGCTCAGCAACAATGTGACATGTCAGGTTTACTACAATCATAAACTAGTTAAATTGATGAAAAATAAAATCATTTGTTGCTTGCTGTGTTCGTTGTAAAATGGAATAATTGGGTTCCCAAAAAGATAAATATTCATGTGGTGGGTAGAGAGATGATGGGTGCAGGGACGGAGCTTAGTGGAAACCCGGGGGTGCAACCCCCCCCCCCCCCCCCCTCCCCCACCCGAATGTTTCGGTTAGAAGTGTAAAATTTCCGATTTTTCGTTGAAAATTTTAAAATTATAAAGGATCCCCCCCCCCCACACACACACAATTATTTTGCCTAAATATTTATACAATATATAAATTAGGTCCCATGACTTTCCGCCCCCTCGAAACTTTTAGTCAAGCTCCGCCACTGATAGGTGCAGTTCATGTGGCGAAAGCGAAGAAACAGTAGATCATCTACTAACTTCATATGCTATTTCACATCGAGAGTTTGGCAAGGAGTGAGTTCGTGGTGACGTATACCGCCACCTGACTACACATTTGATGGTTCGAGACCCGTGTTTGGTGCATAGCAATCTAAATATGGAAGCATGTAAAAAGAAGGTGATATATGGTAAAATTCTTACGGCTACTTGGTGCATTTGGAAGGAGAGAAACGAAGTGATTTTTGTGGGTAAGAAGGCAAGTGGAGCAAAAGTTTTGGAGAATATAAAGTCTTTAGCCTACATTTGTATTAAAAATAGATCACTGTTTAAGAATCTTTGATGGAAAAATTGGTGTGCCCTTAAAATCACGGATGTTGTTATTTCTAGCTTCTTGCTAGTTTTCTGAATGAAAGTTGTTAAAAGAAATTGTATAGATATCATTCAAAGTGACATTTATAAATAAGTCTAAAGGTCTTGAAGGTAATATATCAAACGATAAATATTTTTTATGCTTATGTAATTTAGTATTAATCTACAATAATAACTATATTTATCAAATATTTTTATATGACTATTCTATGACACTCACTACTCATAATTTTAAGGTTTAACTACGACTACAGCTCAAATCTTACAAAACTCACCTATTTGTCAATTATACTCAAAATCAAGTGGATGTAGCCGTATGATATATAAAAATGTATGCACACCTACACGAGCATACACATATAGATATGGGTGCATTGGAAATAACTTTAACGTCATTTTTTTTTTGTTAATTACACCTTATTTTCTAATAACCTGTTACGACGTGCTTATATTGACAAGTGTTTTGACGTGCCTTTTCTTCTAAATTACTGTCACGATGTGTTTTTTTTATGTACATCTTGCTATTTAAAACAAAGGCTCAACAACTTTATACAATTCTCCAGGGATGGATGGATCTAGCATAGGTTGAGGGGTAGCCAACTTTCTTGACGAAGTACATTTTCAGTGCAATTTTTTTTCTCTTTTTGGTTTCATGTATTGGCTACTCTTGAACAATTTTTTTTTTAACGCGTGTTACCTCTCAACTCCACCACTACAATTCTTTCTACGTACTTTATAATGACACTGTTACTGTGACAAGGTGTGTCCACCATAACATCGGTTTTATAAAAAAGTTATATAAAGCTGTGAAGTCAACTCAATAATTTTGTCAACTTTTGTACATTTTTACATTTCATAAAAATGAAAAAAGAGTTAAATGCCATTTTAGTCCATTTGGTTTGAGTCATTTTGCCAGCTTAGTCCAAATGTTTAATTTTTCGCTTGTGGATCTAAAAATGTTTTATCGTTTCCATTTTAGTCCACTGGATTAACTTCATCCATTATTTCTGTTAACGAGAAAAGCAATTCGGTCATTTTATATGGCCGAATTGCCTTTCTAGTTAACAGAATTATATATAAAATGACCGGATTGACCTTCTCATTAACTGAAAAAATAGATGAAATTAACCCAGTGGACTAAAATGGCAATAATGAAATATTTTTGAACCCACGGACAAAAAATAAAACCTTTGGATTAAACTGACAAAACGTCTCAAACCACATGAACTAAAATAAAAGTACACGAAACAAGGGCATTACGGTCAACAAACAGAAATGGTACGTTCGTAATATAATTGTAAACACAGGGATATACATGACTATTCAAAGCAAAGCACATCACAGATTCACAGGTAGTTGTGTGTATTGGGGGTATAAATACCTGTCGCTGTTTCATTGCATCTCCATTTCAACTCTCTCTCTCTCCCACTCTCTCCCTATTTTTGATCCTCCAAAAATCTATTCAAAAATGGGAGAGGAGAAACCAAAGCCAATCGGCGGCGTATGGCCGACGGTCAAACCGTTCGTCAACGGCGGAGCTTCCGGTATGCTTGCTACCTGTGTCATCCAGCCTATCGATATGATCAAGGTTTGTTTACACAGTCATACATACTGTCAAATCTACATTTCAAGTTTTCAACCTCTTATTCTTATTATTATTGTTATCACTTTATAAAAGTTCTTCAGATCTGTTGTTAAAATGAAGATTAGGCTATCGTAATTGTAATTGTTTGATGTTTTAGCTCCTTATTGATAGATGTAGTCTGTAATTCATGATTTGGTAATTGAAACGACGCCGTTTAATGTTGATGATTTGTTTTTAGTGTTTTGCATCATGCATAGGAGGTGTTCGACGATATGCTTGAACTGGATTTATCGAAATTGTGATTGTTTGATGTTTTAGCTCCTTATTGATAGATGTAGTCTGTAATTCATGATTCGGTAATTGAAACGACGCCGTTTAGTGTTGATGATGTGTTTTTAGTGTTTTGCATCATGCATAGGAGGTGTTCGACGATTTGCTTGAACTGGATTTATCGAAATTGTGATTGTTTGATGTTTTAGCTCCTTATTGATAGATGTAGTCTGTAATTCATGATTTGGTAATTGAAACGACGCCGTTTAGTGTTGATGATGTGTTTTTAGTGTTTTGCATCATGCATAGGAGGTGTTCGACGATATGCTTGAACTAGATTTATCGAAATTGTGATTGTTTAATGTTTTAGCTTCTTATTGATAGATGTAGTCTGTAATTCATGATATGGTAATTGAAACGACGCCGTTTAGTGTTGATGATATGTTTTTAGTGTTTTGCATCATGCATAGGAGGTGTTCGACGATATGCTTGAACTAGATTTATCGAAATTGTGATTGTTTAATGTTTTAGCTTCTTATTGATAGATGTAGTAGTCTGTAATTCATGATTTGGTAATTGAAACGACGCCGTTTAGTGTTGATGATCTGTTTTTAGTGTTTTGCATCATGCATAGGAGGTGTTCGACGATATGCTTGAACTGGATTTATCGAAATTGTGATTGTTTGATGTTTTAGCTTCTTATTGATAGATGTAGTCTGTAATTCATGATTCGGTAATTGAAACGACGCCGTTTAGTGTTGATGATGTGTTTTTAGTGTTTTGCATCATGCATAGGAGGTGTTCGACGATATGCTTGAACTGGATTTATCGAAATTGTGATTGTTTGATGTTTTAGCTCCTTATTGATAGATGTAGTCTGTAATTCATGATTTGGTAATTGAAACGACGCCGTTTAGTGTTGATGATGTGTTTTTAGTGTTTTGCATCATGCATAGGAGGTGTTCGACGATATGCTTGAACTGGATTTATCGAAATTGTGATTGTTTGATTTTTTAGCTCCTTACTGATAGATGTAGTCTGTAATTCATGATTTGGTAATTCAAACGACGCCGTTTAGTGTTGATGATATGTTTTTAGTGTTTTGTATCATGCATAGGAGGTGTTTGACGATATGCTTGAACTGGATTTATCGAAATTGTGATTGTTTGATGTTTTAGCTTCTTATTGATAGATGTAGTCTGTAATTCATGATTTGGTAATTCAAACGACGCCGTTTTGTGTTGATGATATGTTTTTAGTGTTTTGTATCATGCATAGGAGGTGTTCGACGATATGCTTGAACTGGATTTATCGAAATTGTGATTGTTTGATGTTTTAGCTCCTTATTGATAGATGTAGGTGTTAGGTTTTCAGTTATTAATGTAGATAGTATGTAATTACTAATTAGTGATTGGAATGACCTCGTTTCGCGGTGATGATATGTTTTTGGTGGTTTTCATCATGCATAAGAGGTGTTCGAAGAAATGCTTGAGCTGTCTTTATCGGAATTCTTTATAGTAACTATTAATATAAATTGGTACTTGAAGAAACACCGGTTCTGATCCGAGACATGTTCATTTAGGTTGTTCAGATCTTTTATGAAGATGAAGATTAGGCTCTTGTAATTGTAATTGTTTGATGTTTTAGTTTCCATAGTGATAGATGTAGGTGTTCGATCTTGTGTTAGGTTTTCAATTACTGATGTAGATGTTCTGTAGCTCTAATTATTGCCTTGATAATATGTTTTCAGTTTCTTCATTATGCGTAAGAGGTGTTCGACAAAATGCATGAACTGGATTTATCGAAATTCTATATAGTAACTATTAACATAAGTCGGTACTTTATTTTGATTGTCACTGGTAGAGTTTAATGTACGAGACATGTCTAATTTAGGGGACACTTTTTTGATTTTTTTTTTGTTTGAGTTTGATGAATCTGCTGTTCTTTGATTTGAATTGTATAACGTGTTAACTTATTCGTGTGATGTGATGTGCTATTTATAGGTGAGGATCCAATTGGGACAAGGATCTGCAGGCGAGGTCACAAAAACTATGCTGAAGAACGAGGGGATCGGTGCCTTTTATAAGGTTTGATATCTTCATAGTCCTTAAGTTTTGAAATGGTCAACACGCGCATGTGTGTGTGACCATGTGTTTCTCTCAGTTGATTTGATAATTGCTAAAGAAGATCTGATGGTTAGATTGTAGTTTTGTTATAATCTGTACTAAGATACTGTGATTCAACACACATGATCATTGAATTTGTGAAACATGTTGTGATATAGTATAGTACAGTGGTGTAACGTCTCGTACAATCTTTTTATGTTGGTTGCAACTTTTGCTCATATGGCATTTGCCCTAAATTTTTCACTACTCGTATAATTAAACCGAGGCTATTTGCGGTCAAGAATTGATAAATTCTTATGGAAGTTCACACTTGTTAGTAGAAACCTCATTCATTAACCAACTTTTTTTATTTTTTTTCACATGCCTGCTTTTGTTTTTTGTTTTTCTTATCGTTGATGCTCTTTTTTTTTCTTTCTGAACCGTATTCTTCCTATATTATATCAGTTTCTTTATCATACTTCTGTCGTTACCTTCATTAAACATTTTAATTATGTATTAAGTGTATTATTTTGAGCAGGGTCTCTCTGCTGGATTGCTTAGACAAGCTACCTATACAACTGCCAGACTTGGTACATTTAGGTACAATCATTAACGAACATACTGATATATATGTTGGATAAACATTAACTTAATCTATCATTAATTAACAATATGACATTATTACTTGATAGGATTCTGACCAACAAGGCACTTGAGGCCAACGACGGAAAGCCCCTGCCTTTATATCAAAAAGCTTTATGCGGTCTGACAGCTGGAGCAATCGGAGCCTGTGTAGGAAGCCCTGCTGATCTGGCACTGATCCGTATGCAGGCTGATGCAACTTTACCTGCTGCCCAACGTCGTAACTACACAAATGCATTTCATGCTTTGTATAGGATTACTGCAGATGAAGGTGTTCTGGCTCTCTGGAAAGGTGCGGGCCCCACAGTTGTACGGGCTATGGCTTTGAACATGGGAATGCTTGCTTCTTATGATCAAAGTGTCGAGTTCTTTAAGGATAGTCTTGGTTTTGGAGAAGGCGCTACAATTTTAGGTAAGATTGAGCTGCTTTATTCTAACTTGGGAAAACTGCATAAAATAGAAACAAAGTTTACATTTTTTTTCGTGATTTTCGCAACCAACTTTAAACTAGGCGCACCATATAGGCATGTAAATGAACCGAACGAACACAAACAGAGGCATGTTCGTGTTCGTTTATTTAACTTTAACCGAACACGAACTTATAATCGAACACATTTTTTTGTTCATGTTCATTTATTAAGAAAGTGGGCATCATCATCATCATCATCATCATCATACTCAGTATATCCCACCAATAGCAAAGCTAAGGTAGGGTCTGAGGAGGGTGAGATGTAGACAGCCTTACCTCTACCCCGTAGGAATAGAGAGGCTGCTTCCAATGAGACCCCCGGCTCGAACAATTTGCGAACGTAAACAAACAATAAACAATACAAATGAACATAACTGAGGAAACATAAATGAACACAAATGAACATAATTTACTAACCATAAACGCATAAAGTAATTTTTTATTATAAATTAGTGAATAAGTACGATAAATTCCATTGGAAAACCCATTTTCATTACTAGAAAACCCAAATTAGTTATGTTTATATAAGTAGTTAGAAAGTTTCTTTTATGTTTAACATTTATATAAATATAACAACCTACGTATTTATATCTAAACAAAAACACATAAATGAACGAACATAAACAAATGTAAATAAACGAACATATATGAACACAAATGAACGAACTTAAATGGATGTTCACGGACATAAATGAATGAACAAAACGTGTGTTCATGTTCGTTTGCTTAATTAAATGAACAAAACATTGTGTTCATGTTTGTTCGTTTATGAACAGTTAATGAACGTCATTTAGTTTACAGGCCTACCAACATAGAAACCAACTTACACTTCATTACTGATTTTAGCAACCAAAATACATTTTATTAGCGAGTGTAGCAACAAATGGCTTGTTCAACCAGTAGCATGTCACTTTTTGCTGATTTTTTAAAGAGTTGCCAACATGACATCTGATTTGAGTCGTTTGACATTTGTCAAACTTGTAAATAACCCTTTTCCACATATGTGTATCTCATGTGATGACTAGCAACTAGCAAGGCCACATCAGCAATTCACATGTAAAATACCCACAACATTTGATTCACAATTACTATAATGGACGTTCACATATTACTCAAATATCATAAATACGATTGCTGGTAGTTAATGTAGTAATCTTGGTGTCTTTTTTGGCGTATAACTAAAGGTTTTTCGTTTTTTTTGCAGGGGCCAGTTCTGTATCAGGATTCTTTGCTGCTGCATGCAGTTTGCCGTTTGATTATGTGAAAACTCAAATACAAAAAATGCAGCCTGATGCTGCGGGAAAATATCCGTACACAGGATCTATGGATTGTGCCATGAAAACCCTCAAGTCTGGTGGGCCCTTCAAGTTCTATACAGGATTTCCAGTATATTGTGTTAGGATCGCGCCACACGTCATGGTACACTCACTCTTCTATTAACTTATACAAGTTTAAGGGATTTAGGGACTTATGTGTGAGTTTAATAAAGTCATTAGGGTTTTTCAACGATTGCTCTAAAACTAGGGTAGGATTTGAAAGAGAACTATTGGCTTTTACTTTTGTCAAGATCAGTCCCTAAACTTTGTTGTTTCTGCATGATAAAATCTTGAGTAAAATGCCATTTTCGTCCCTGATGTGGTCAGATTTGCGACTCTCGTCCAAAGGTTTGTTTTTCCGCATCTGGATCCAAAAGATTTGAAATCTTGTCGTTTTCATCCGGCTCATTAGCTCCATCCATTTTTCTCCGTTAAGTCAGGGGCATTTTTGTCTTTTTTGTTAACTTAAAAGGCAATTCGGTTTTTTGAATACTTGTACATTATGCTAAATGCTTGTACATAAAGTGAAAACAACCGAATTGCCCTTTAAGTTAACAAAAAAAGACAGAAATACCCCTGAATTAACGGAGGAAAATGGATGGAGTTAACAAACCGAATGAAAATGGCAAGATTTCAAACTTTTTGGATCCAGATGCGGAAAAAACAAACCTTTCGACAAAAGTCGCAAAACTGGCCAAACCTCAGGCACAAAAATGGCATTTTACTTATCAAAATAGACCCTTTACAAGTCTTTAGCTTTTTTTCTTCAAATGGCCGGGATATTGTCGAAAGACTTTTGCTGAATTTTGCACAAAAGTCCATAGAGTTTACTGTTGCATGATTAAGCCCTTGACTTTAAGAGTTAGCAACAAAGCCTGTGTCCTTTTCTGCATGATTAAATCCTTTAATTTCTTGAAAAAGACTTTTTACTTGTTTTTCATATGATCAAATTCTGAATGGAAAAAAAAAAGATTTAATCTTCAAATTTAAAGGGTACTTGTTTCTGATTGGTGGATTTTTGGTGCTGTAGATGACATGGATCTTCCTCAACCAAATTCAGAAGCTGGAGAAGAAAGCTGGATTGTAATTTTTTCATGCAGGAACACTAAGATGTTAAGCGAATAATATACCGGATTTTGGTTACTTGCACAAGTGTAATTGTGCAAGTCTTATGAGTTGTTATACCATTTCGAAACGGGACTGTAGAATTGTTGTAATATCATTTGGACTACAGTATTTTAGGATAGAATTGATTCATCTTTGAGTAAATGAGAACCATGTGGAGGGAGATCTCTTTTGTTTGCATGATTATCATCTGGTTTGAGCTTTTATTATGTTGGTACTTGATATGTGATATTTGTCCGGACCCGCCTTGTCGAGTGTAGTGTATTTATCCTGAGGTTCATCAGTTTTGTCTTGTTTTAAACTCATCAACAAAGTGACCCTATCTCCTGACTAAAAATATAGTTTCTAAAGTTGGTAGGATGTATGTCGACTGTCGAGCCATAACTAGGGTTGTTTATAAGCCGTATCGAGCCGAGCCAAAGTCAGTTCGACTTGAATCTTAAACACGCTAGATCAGCGAGAGCGATGGCATTGGGTCAAGTCATAATATACATGTTTAGTCACTCTACTTTAATAAAGTATTTTCCTTCGTTAATTAACTCTGTATATATACATGTTTAGTCACTCAACTTTTATATTGAGTATTCGGGTCGCCCCTGTCGCATAACGCGGGTGTAACCCACTAGTTCATTAAACAAGTTATAATGAGTTATATACATACATGTAATTCCAGTTCATTAATTCACCGGTTCTAAGTTTGGAAAGATATTTTTGTAAAGTTATGAACTACCAAGTCAAAATGCACACAACCAAGTATATTCATACCAAATGCATTCAAATCTTATTTTAATAGATAATAAATGAACATCAAGTCCTCAACAAGGATCATTGATATACATCTCATTATCTCAATCCCGACATCAACCTAGCCTAATATGTCAATGTATAAGCGAGTCCTCGCAAAATTGAACCAAATACTTTAAATTCAACTTTGACAACGACCACAAAGTAACTGTGTCTTAAGATGTCACATCTAAAGCAAGTCCTTGCAATAGAGGATCTTCCAAAGCAACCTTGACACCAACTATCATGCTAAGACCACCCGTAGTGGGGCGTGGTTTTTCAAAAAAATCCAAAAAAAACGCCCCAAAACGCCGGACCCCCATTACATGGGGCGTTATTGGGCGTGTTTTTTGAAAAAAAAGGGTTTGGCGTTTTAATTAAAACGCTATGCACCTATTTGCTTAACCAATCACTTTTGAGCATTGCCTGACAACTTTTGAGAACCCCCTCTTTTGTTTTAAATGGTCTGACAACTTTTGAGCATGTGGCCAATAGGAGTGGGTTCAAGGTTTGACTAGTCAATGAGCTTAGTTTGCTTTTTTTTTGTTTAATGATTGGAAGGGGCATTATTAGGCATTATTCCCACTACGCCACTTTTGCAATAGCGTCCCATGCTGACTGGGATGACACGTGTCGGATAATGCCCCATGGTGGGGGCATTATTTTTCTTAATCACTACAGGTGGTCTAATAGAGTAATGGTGGCCGAAGATGTCACGCCGAAAACAAGTGCTCACAGCCGAGAAGCAAGCATTTCCAACTTAACTTGGTGTCTTGGACTATGATATGCGAAGTGATACACAATGTTGGCTATTGTTGGAGAGCAACGGCTAATACGATACTAACAAGGGACACAATTGCAAAAAGAGGCGTACTAGCCAATTCTATCGTATGTGTTAATTCTGGAACATCGATATAGACAGTCGATCATTAAATAGTCACATGTGAGTTTGCAAGAGCCATTTGGGTACACGTATGTGATTGGTGCAGATTCCACCCCCCCCCCCCCCCCCCTCTTTAGTGGGGGTCGAAATTTTCGAGTTTCCTATAGAGCAACCGAATTGTGGATCTTATTTGAAACTTATACATGCAATTTTTTGAGCACTTGTTGAGTTGCTCATAATTGGTATATATGGAAAGTTCGAAATGAAAGATACCAAATTTAATTTATTTCATTCCAATCTCCAATCATCAGTGCAAATTACATAAGGATATGCTAGATTGGGCAAAATGTTGTAATTTTAATTTTTCATACCAAAAAAAAAAATTCATAATGTAGACATGTAAAAGTCTAAACCTACAACAGTGGTGTGGTGTAATCTTGATTTCCGACTTCTTGCTAGAAGTAATCGATTTTAATAAAGTTATTTCCGTAGCTAAAAAGAAATTGTGTATATATTTTTAATTGTCGTTTCTAAAATATAAAGGTTGTTGTCATTCGGTATAGACTTAACATACTTTTAATAACTAGATAAATCTGAAATGTAGTATTTAGTGAATTTCCTAAATTATTAATTTTTATATAAAACCAACTTTTTTTTTCAATATACAAATAATCACATTAATTAACTATATATATATATATATATTGGGAATAGTCCAACGGTGTTGATAAGTTAGATAAGATGTAAGATTGTAGAAGGTTATGAGTTCAATCACTATGGTATGCAAGTTTAACCATTTAAAAATAATTGACTATATATTAATTTATAAATATTTTCCCCCTCACAAAAAACACTTCTAAACCATTTAACACTTTTGTTTTCAGCCTTTCCTGTTTAACACTTTTTTTTAGTCCCTATACTTTTCATTCAATCATTCTTTTTTACTTTTAAACCATTATACTTTTAAACCCTCCATGTTTAACCCTTATGGTTTTCAATTTTTTTACTTTTTAACCCTTAACACTTTTAAACTTTACATGTTTATCACAAAGAGTTTATGGTCACAGTTTTTTTCTATGGTTTTACAGCCCAGTTGAACATTTGGCTCCTACGTCGAGTTAGTTATTCTTTTTTATGTTTTACGTATCAGCCATTTTTTTGCGAAGTAACACGCTACAACACGCGTGCATGGTTGAACGACTTTTACTATTATTTCTTCACTTTTAGCCCTATACTTTTCATCTTTTACAAACTTGTCACAAAATTTTCGTTTTACGTTTCGATCTAAATTTTGCGAGTTAACAAGCTACAGTCCGAGTGTGTGGTTTAACAATTTTACATCTATTTATTTCCTCTTTAATGGCCTAGTTGCAATACGAGAATCCAAAGTCGACTTATTATTCTTTGAGTTAACTGCCATTTTCGTCCCTGTGGTTTGGTCACTTTGGCCATTTCAGTCCATTTCTAAAAAATGCGCCATTTTCGTCCCCCACGTTCTGGAAAAGTGCCATTTCAGTCCAAAAATCATAACCCAGTTAAGTCAGTTTGTTAATAAGGACTGATTGTGTAAATTTGTAACATAAAGGACTGATTGTGTAAATTTGAACACCACCACCACTAGCCCTGCCACCACCACCACTCCGCTGCCACCACCACCACCACCGCCACCACCGCCACCACAGCCACCACCGCCACCACAGCCACCATCTTCATCTTCATCACCGCCCGTCTTCTCCAATCACTCCGACGGATCTCCTCCGACCACCGTAAAACCTTAACCATCTCTGTTCAACTGTTACGAACCGACACCATCTACTCCGACCATCTTTCTCTTCTCCGGTCACCGTATCTCTCACAACCTGCAACACCAGGTCTTGTACTTCGGTGACCAACGACATCAACCTTCATCTTCTCCGACACCGTAAACCTGCAACATCGACCGCTGCCACCTTCGTCTCTGTTATCGCTCAACGACCACCACAGCCCGTCCATTATCTCCGTCTTTCATTCATCTTCTCCGGAACCCTTCACCGGAACCTGCAACTCTCCTCCGGTCATCTTCTCCGGCAGCCACCCATTCATCCTGTAACACCAGTCATCTTCTTCTGCTCACCTCATTCATCACGTCCAAACCTCCAACTCATTATCTTCATATCATTATTCATCATCATCGATCATCATCTGTTATCATCATCATCGACCTTCATCATCATCATCGCGATCTTCATCATCATCATCATCAGAAGATGATGGTTTGACGAGAGAGAGAGAGAGAAGGCGATAGTGGGGGGTACCGTTTTTCCGGTGAGTTGCAGGCGGCGGCAGTGGGGGTGGTGGCGTGGTGGCAGCGGAGTGGTGGTGGTGGCAGTGGCTGTGGTGGCGTGGTGGCTGTGGTGGCAGCGGAGTGGTGGTGGTGGCGGTGGTGGCGGTGGCGGTGGTGGCGGCAGTGGCTGTGGTGGCGGTGGTGGCGGTGGTGGCAGTGGCTGTGGTGGCGGTGGTGGGAACTGGTGTGGCGGTGGTGCCATTTCAGTCCATTTTTCAAATATTTATACATTTTACTTAAATGGTCCCTTATGTTACAAATTTACACAATCAGTCCTTATTAACAAACTGACTTAACTGGGTTATGATTTTTGGACTGAAATGGCACCTTTCCAGAACGTGGGGGACGAAAATGGCGCATTTTTAAGAAATGGACTGAAATGGCCAAAGTGACCAAACCACAGGGACGAAAATGGCAGTTAACTCTTATTGTTTTCTATGTTTTACGTTTTAGTATAATTTTTCGCATTAACACGTTGGAACAGATGTGTGTGATTTAACATTCCGCCGCAAAGCATGAGTAGTAGATAATGGTTATAATATAAGGGTAAAGTTCTTATACAAATAATCTTAACATACTAAACATACAAATTGAAGGAAAACTCAAAAAGACAAGGTGACATTTTTGTAATTATCAATAACTATCAAAGTTACTCTACAAATATACCTAAAAAAACCTAACCACTCCCCCCCCCCCCCCCAAAAAAAAAAAAAAACCTAACCCCCCCACCCCCCAAAAACCTAAAAAAAACCTAACCCCCCCCCCCCCCCCCCAAGCTAAAAACTAAACCCCTAAAAAACCTAAAAAAATAAAAAAAAACACACAAATTATTTTATTTTATTTTTTTAACATTTTTTATTAAAAAATCGCTACTTTTAGTAGCAGCAAATTTTTTTTTTTTTTTTTTTTTTTTGTAACGAAATGTAGCGATTTTTTAATAAAAAATGTAAAAAAAAAAATTGTGTTTTTTTAGGTATTTTTGGTAATAACTTTGATAGTTGGTGGTAATTACAAAAATGTCACCTTGTCTTTTTGGGTTTTCCTTCAATTTGTATGTTTAGTATGTTAAGATTATTTGTATTTGATCTTTTGCCAATAATATAATTATAACTTACGTAATGACACAAAATATAAAATAACCAAACTGATTATTATTATTATTAGGGTAAATTACAAGTTTTGTCCTTTATCTTTAGGGTACTTTACAGGCGGTGTCCTTTTTTTCAAAACTTTACAAGCGGTGTCCTTTATAGGGAATTTTGTTGCAAGTTTTGTCCTTTGATGTAACACCTGTGCCTTCACGGTCATCAAACAAATACCGAACCAATGAAATATTATATTTCATACTTGGGATTGGTAAAAATATGTGTATCATTTGCACATATCAATTCTTGTTCAATTTCAAACTCTAAATCGCTTTCTGGAAGGTTATACGCGCACCGATGCGTAAATATAACCAGTTTAATGCAACAAACACTCCGGAATAGTGAAATAGGTTTAACATACCTAAAATAACCTTTACATAACTTAGATATAAGTTTTGGAAGGTTTGGTGTGGTGAAATCAAAGTTAAATCGCTTACAGGGACTAAAGTTGACAAACTGCGAAAGTATGCCAATTTGAACTGTAACAGACCTTCCGGAACATGACCATAAGTTAAACATACCATAAATATCCTTTACAAAGCTTAGAAATAGGCTTTGAGGGGTTCGGTGTGCTAAAATAAACTTTTGTGTCATTCAGGGACTAAAAGTGTCAAAAAGTGCACAAGTTTGCATTTTCGCGCATAACTTACGTTCTGAATACATCTGGACATCCAAAAATTTATGTAAGCATGACTACATTTTATTTTAGTGTTCGCCTTAAGAAAAATCCATTCGTCGCGTCATTTGGATCGTTTTTCGCGCTTATGCGCATTCCGTCGTAATTAAGCGAACATCGCGTTCGTACGACCAAACGAACCATCATCCGGCATATTTTTGAGTATGTTTTGAGTTCCCTATACTTTAACTTCATTTTAGAGCCTTGAAATGAGGTTAACGGGGTTCAAACGCATCGAAAATCGCTTAAAAGGGCTGCAGGGACTAAACCTGTCACTTTTGAAACAATTCTGAATCAGATAGGCACTAGCGTAGCGCGACTGCATCATGCCTTTGCACTAGCGCTACGCGACTGCATGATCTGACCAGATTCAATGTTTTGTTCGCAAGTTGCAGCTGATTGATTCGTGTCCACTCGTTTCCTATCGTCTAGTCAGCGGATAAGAACAAACTTCCTGGACACCACAACTTTACGACAAGTGTACGCCTTGGATCATGGCACGTTATCCAAGAAACGATCCCAACGGTGGACCATTTCCTATAAATACCCACCAACATCACACCCAAAAACTCACACCTTTGAATCTGAACTTGCTCTCTAAGTTGTCGTGTTTAACACTTCATACCTGAGAGTGTTCGGGTTCAAACCTTCCATTCTTGGACCCTTCGTAAGTATTCTTTCGTTCTTTTCCTTATTTTTACTGCTTTTCGAGTCAGAAAGTCAAACTTTGTTTGACTTTCAGCGTTGACCAGTAATGGTCAATGCGAAGTTCGTTTGAACTTCGCAACGTGATTGTAATCACGATGGTCATAGTCCCTTGGGACTATGCCTACTGATTACCACGTTGTCTAGGGTCGTAGGGTAAGCGATCTAATAAATCGCTTATACCTCGAACCCGACCCAGTTTGGTCGATCATTAGGATCCGACCAAACACATTAGGTGACCATAGTGTAGGGAATAACCTTCCGAGGTTATACCTTATGGTCACGACGTTTAAGTAGTTGTATGATAGGTAGTTTATATGCCTTAGGTAAATTACCAGAATACCCTTTTCATACATAATTGGTAATTTAGCATATGTAACCTAAACTTTTGTCACGTAACTGATTATGTAACATGTTTAGGCATATAATACTTGTCATAGGACTAGTTAGGCGGTCCGAACGCGTTTCACGCGCACGACGCGTTAAAGTAGCATAAGCTACCTAAACGGGTCGTAATGGGTCGTAAACAATTATGTTAGGTTTCATTTAGTATGTAGGCTTTGTTAAACCATATCACACGAGTCTCCACACTCGTTTGGTTTACAAACCCTAATGCTACCCAGTCTTCCGATTTAGGTCCGGTTATTTAACATAGTTACCTATATTAGGAGCCGTTTGATTCCAAGATCTCTAGCACTGCTTGGTGGTTATCTTTAGACAACTGAGCAATCTCAAGTGAGTACATAGACCCCTCTTTTACTGTTTTCCAAACTGTTTTGGGGTGGAACACATGTGCCTACTTGTTACTTTCATGCTTTCCTGTTTTCACATCATATACCGACTATGTTTGTTAGTACATTATAGTACATGATTTCATTACTTTTCTGCTATGTATGTTGACTGATAACATGCTTAGTACATTGTTTTACATGACTTTTCTACTTTGTATGATGACTTTGCATACTTAGTACATTGTTTTATACTGCATCTCTGTTGCATATGTTCCAGTAACATATGGACACATTGTTTTATAGCTCTACCCTGTATGTTTACTCTAGCATACTAGGTACATTATCTTCATAAAACATGCTTACATTTTGGTATGACATTTGGTTTGTTTAAACTATACTATACATTCATTAACACCGATCATGCAGCTCGGTAGTAGGTAGTGGTACCATAGGACTTGACAAATCCCGTTCCGGACATCCCAGGGAAAGGGGATGAAAGGAATGACCGAATCCGAATACATATTCTCTTGATAACTCACTTTTACATAGTTATCCGTCTGTCTCAAGGCTTGGATGTATGAATTTTCACAATACCGCATAAATGTTCATATTCAGTATAGCATGCATATATCTTACAAAACATAACTTTGATTTAAACCAAGTTTTACTTCAATACTTTGTTTTGTACATTTTTACTTATGGTTTAAGTAGTCTAAATTTTACTTACCATACATATCATTTTGGTTATACATTACTTGACTACTCTTGGACTATAGACATTTGACATGGATACTTGACATAGACATTTGACATGGATACTTGACATAGACATTTGACATGGATATTTGACATAGACATTTTGACATGATTTACATCTTGACATGAACATTTTACATTGTTCGGTTTGGTTTGATTAAGTGATTAAGTAACGATGCGTGTGTAATATGATACAAGCATGGTGGATACGCCGCTGGTACTTCCTATATATAAGTGTTTGTATGGTATTACATGTCGTAACGTTATTTGAATCATTTCAGTTTGAGACATAGAACATTTCATACAATTAACATACTTTTCACAAGACATTGATTTATAAACAACTTATCTTATACAAACACATTTTTCTTGGTTATTCATTTAACCTTACATTTATTTATACTTATCATCTGATCTTATCGTTTTTCAAATGATTTAAAAGACAAAGCAAATAACAAGGTTCATGACTAAACATTTTCTCAAACATAAGTCATGAATCTTATTTTCACAAAACCTATGTATCTCACAGGCATTTTTATGCTGACGTACCTATTTTCACATGTGTTTTTCAGGAACTGTTGCATAAGATGGTCAAGATACACATAGACAGACCTGGGCTTTAGTAACAATAAAAGATGCAAGACTAGTTAATTATGTTGTATTTATTTGTTTATTAAGATATTGTAACACTTTTAATCAATAAAACGAAACTTCAATTGCCATGGATTTGAAACATTAATTCTGTTACAACACTCCCCGATGTTTCCGCCACGTTTGGTATGTTCTACGTGGTCGGGGTGTGACATTTGAGCCTAACCTAGTTAGATTTTTTTGTTAAATCTGATTACCCAAGGGTATTTTAGTCTTTTTACTTATTTAAAGGACAAAACTTGTAATTTATTCTTTAAAAAATATTTCAAAAAAAAATTATATACATATATATGTTTGTATAACAATGAAACCAGGTATTTATCCCCCTCCCCCTCTCTCTCCCTCCACCAGTTCACCTACCACCACCACCACCGTCTTCATCAAAACCACTCAGACACACTCTCTGCTCCTCACCCTCTCGTTTTCCTCCTTCCCTCTCGACTGATACCAGCAACACCCCCAGAGCCACACCAGCGGGTTGTCGGTGACGGGTCCAGCCGATGAAGATAAGAAGACAGTGGCCGACGACGGAGCTGGTTTCAGCGGCAACAGCAGACAGCTCCGGCAACAGACATCAACGGCGCCGCTCAGATCTGCTTATTTTTGTTCCGGTGAGCTCTTGATTATGGTATTTCTTTTAAGATTCGTTCATTTCTTTTCCTTTACTGATGATGTCGATGATGGCGTTGGCTGACAAGGGTGTTAATGATGATGGTGGTGGATCAGAAGACGTCGGGTTTGTTGGGGATAACGTATCGAAGACAGTGGTAGCGGTGTTATACAATTCAGATTAGATTTGTGCGACACAGGGTTTTGTTCAGATTAAGACGGTGGTGGTGGTGGTGGTGGTGGTGCGACACAGGGTTTTGTTCAGATTAAGACGGTGGTGGTGGTGGTGGTGGTGCGACACAGGGTTTTGTTCAGATTAAGACGGGTTTTGTTCAGATTAAGACGGTGTTATACAATTCAGATTAATCGGTATGACACACATGTATTGAGGAGATTTGGGGATGAATTGAAGAGGTGGTGGCGAAGACGGTGTTATACAAGTTTTTTGCTGTTTGTTCATGGTCTTAAAGAATGCAATCGATATTCTGTGTTTGATTTCGCTCAGAACATTCTGAGATACCTGAAATTTCGGTATTCGCTCTGATTGTTTTGATCCGAGTTGAGTAATTTTGCTGTGTATTCTGATTGTTGTCTACTTTTTTCGTCGAATTTCGATCCACTTATGTCTGTAAAGTTGCATACAACTGATTTAACTGTTACATTATGTGTTGTTATTACATTGTTCTGTTGGAGATCTTGTATTGGTTCACTGAAATACTTGCAAATGGTTTTGTTACAGGAAACAAGATTTAGTGAAATGGAACCAGAACCAAACAGTGACAATGAAGAGAAAAAAGATCCAAAAATGGAGATCTTGTATTGGTTCACTGAAATACTTTCGTCTGTTGGGTGGACGGTGGTGGCTGGGTGTTTGTGGGTGTTTGGTTAGGGTTGGGGTGGGCGGCGACGGAGTGGTTGTGGTGGTGGTGGGAGGATGGAGGACGGTGGCAGATGGTGTGGTGGGTTAATTACAATAATAATAATAATAATAATAATAATAATAAATCTTAAAAATGTTTTGTTTTAGGAAAAATTACAAGTTTTGTCCTTTAAATAAGTAAAAAGACTAAAATACCCTTGGGTAATCAGATTTAACAAAAAAATCTAACTAGGTTAGGCTCAAAGGACAAAACTTGCAACAAAATTCCCTATAAAGGACACCGCTTGTAAAGTTTTGAAAAAAAGGACACCGCCTGTAAATGACCCTAAAGATAAAGGACAAAACTTGTAATTTACCCTTATTATTATTATATGATACACACTTCACAGTTGCATGGATACACGTATAAAACCCCCGTGTCACCTTATCTCCTAATCCACCATCACCAACCACTAATCACTAACCACCGTCATCTAAAAAAATGTCACAAAAAAACTCCGATCACCACCGTCTCAAATTCGTCGCCGGAGCCGACGCTTTCGGCTGCGCCCTAAAAGACACTCTCGTCTCCCACCTCCGCTCCCTCAACATCCCCGTAGAAGACCTCGGCACCGACAACCACTACTCCATCGGCGCCAAAATCGGCCAAATCGTCAGCTCCGGCGACAACTCCGGCACCGAGATCCGCGGCCTACTCGCCTGCGGCACCGGCGTCGGCGTCTCCATCTTCGCCAACAAATTCCCCGGCGTCTACGCCGCCACGTGTCTCACCCCCGCCGACGCCGTCAACGCCCGCTCAATCAACAACGCTAACGTCATCGCCTTTTCCGGCATCTCCGCCACCCCTAACGCCGCCATCGAAACCCTAGATAACTTCCTCAACACCCCGTTCAAATCCCCCTGCCCCGCCTCCAATTCCGAACCCTGGCCGGAAAACATCCAATCATTCCTCGATAAATCTCTAACCGAAATGCCCAAAATCGGATCCACAAACCCTAACCCTAACTTTTCAAACTCGTGTGCCATTTGTGATTTGGCTTCCGGCCGTGAGTTTACGCCGGTGGATATAATGCCAGGAGGGAGTATGAAGATAGTGAGGGAGTCGCCGACGGCGGCGGTGGTGAGATTTTCCGGCGGGAGTGTGGAACCGGCGCATCACCATAGTTATGGGCATGATGTGGTGGTGATGAAGGGGAGGAAGATAGTGTGGAATTTGAGTAAGAATGAGAGGTGTGAATTGGGGGTGGGGGATTATTTGTATACTCCTGGTGGGGATGTGCATAGGGTTAAGTATTTGGAGGATACTGAGTTTTTTATTAGGTGGGATGGTGGGTGGGATATTATGTTGGATGAGGATCTTGCTACTGCCATTACAGATCTTGATCAAGAATGATAGTTGTTGCGGTTTTGGAATGACGGTTGTTGTGATCGTTGTAGTTGTTGCAGTTGTAGTTGTTATGGTGTTGATAAGTGTTGAGTTGGATGTGGATGTTGCTAGTGCTCTTACTGATCTTGATCAAGATGTGTAGTTTTTTGCGGGTTTGTAATGGTGGTTATTGTGATTGTTGTAGTTATAGTGTTGATAAGTGTTGAGTTGGATGAGGATCTTGTTATTGCTCTTAATGATCTTGATCAAGAAGTGTAGTTATTTTGCGGTTATCGTATTTGTTGTTGTCGTTGTCGTTGTTGTGAGGATGTTAATAGTCATGGTAAATAACTGTTAAAGAGTGATGTTGAAAAAGAAGCATAGGAGGTGTAGTTGGTGTTTGTATTGTGTTTACAATGTGATTGTTGCCGTTGCCGGTTTTAAATGGTAATTATCGTAGTTGTGATCTTGGTAGAGAGTTTTGTTGATAAGTGTTGAATTATGTGTTTGTGTGATGTTTTTGTGATCCTGTGATGTTTGTGGAGTGTGTTTTACTAAGGGGCGTTTGGTTTGCAGGAATTCAATGGAATTGAAATCTGAATTCCATCTCTTAATTTGTTTGGTTCACAGAATTTGATGGAATTGGAATCTCAATTCCAATCTTCATGTGTTTGGTTGACAATGGAATTTGAATTGGAATTAGACATAAATTCCTTTAACTAAAGGAATTCAAAATCCTTCCTATATGTGAAGGAATTAAAGTAAATTCATTGGAATCTTCGACCCGAAGGGTTTCGACACGCACCGTTTCGACCCGTACCGTTTCGATCCTCACCGTTTCGACCCGTACCGGTTTCGAACAGAACCGTTTCGACCCGTACCGTTTCAAATCGAACCGTTTCGACACGAACCGATTCGACGCGAACCGTTTTGAATCGAACCGTTTCGCGGTACCGTTTCGTCGCGAACCGTTTTGAATCGAACCGTTTCGTCGCGAACGGTTTCGACCCGTACTGTTTCAACCCGAACCGAGGGTTGTGGGTGACGGTGTGATGGATTCCATTCATTTGACAAACAAACACAACAAAAATGGAATTAAGATTCCAATTCCAACAATTTTCAATTCCAATTAGAATGTTTAAATTCCAAATTCAATTCCCTCAAATTCTAATTCCTATGCAAATTCCAATTCCAATTCCAAAAGATTTACGCGAACCAAACCGCCCCTAAGTGTTTGAATGTTGTAATGGAATTTTGTGAATTTCATGTGATGGTATGGTGTGTTTTACCAAGTGTTTGAATGTTGTAATGGAATTTTGTGAATTTCATGTTGATGGTATGGTATGAGTATGGTGTTATTCACAAATTAGGTAGTGTTTGGTGTATGGGTGTATGAGAGTGAAGGAATCTTTAAAATGAGCTTTTGTTTTAAAAGGTGTGTGGGAGGCGACCAAGTAAACGGCTTCCGGGAGGTGATGCGTGGCGATCACACAAGGCGAGGCGGCGCTTCATGTAGAAATAAGTGGAAGACGGGTCAGAGAGAGAGGTGGGAGACTTGGTTCGGATGGACAAGAGGAGATGGTTGGAGCCATTGAATGTTCGTGTTCCTTATTCCCTCCATCCTGTTTATACTTTGGTAGGAGGACACCAAGTGAGAAGACCAGTGGCGAAGCTTGAGATTTTCGACCGGTGGGTCGAAAACGTATATACTAAAAAATTTCTATAAAACCGGGGGATCGAAAACATATATACCTAAAAATTTCTATACGAAAAGTACATATTTTCCACTACTGAGCGAAAAGTTCGGGGGGTCGGCCACCCCCTCCCGCCCTACTTAAGTTGCGCCCATGGAGAAGACCAAGTGTCCGAACAAAAGAGAGTAGATCAGAGAGAGTGGGTTAGGAAATAAGAGTATTCACATCCCTTCCATTAAATTAAGTGAGAGTTTTCCTTATATTATAAAAAGTGGTTGTAAGCGGACGAGAGAGAAAAAAATTACTTTTCATCTGTAATTCGTGAGTAACAACACCATACTCATTAACGCCAATTAGGTGGTGGTGGAGTGGTAAGGGAGAGTCTTGGTGTTCTAAGGGAACCAAGTTCGATTCATGCCCTCCTCATTATTTTCTGCGGCACCTGGTGATGATGGGAGACTAGGCGAATAGGTGGAGATCGCTAGTTCGATCCTTGAACTGAGCGGGTTTTACCTCATCGCACTGTCGTGCCTTCGGGGGAGTGTTCACGGGCTTCGGCCCTAGGTGAGGGTTTTCCCCGGTTCGGAGGCGAGTGTATCCCGATGTGGTGAATTTCGCCAGTACCCCATTTAGAGGATTCGTTGGCCGTTCAACAAAAAAAAAAAAAACTCATAACAGATCATACCAGTTGATCACGGGCCTTTCATTCCGACCTGTTTACTTTACCCTTGAGCCCAATAACCCATTAAACAGCTAGTTAAATCCAACCTTTAACGTGACCCACACTTGATCACCATTTATTAAGATTAAATATTCAATTTCACAAACTTTATAAAAATTATATCATCCACCAACAAACTTTATAAAAATTATATCACCCACCATTTGTTAATTTATCAATTTAAATTATTAAATAATGTGTCACTAAATCATTTTTTAATTAGCAAAAAATAATTAAATAGTGGGGGAAACTGAGTGCATTGCGGTTGCCAGTTAGGGTGTTAAAATATGTTAAACTCAATTTCAACAAAACTGGATTTCAACGATTTGTACATTAGTACTAACCCTGTGAAAAAAAATCATATCGAAACGTTGATAAAAAAAACTTGTATAACGCTAAATCCGGAATATTATAAAACATCAAATTTTAAAGGTTGTGAGAGGAAAAGAAAAAAAAAAAAAAAACGAAACCTTGAAGCATCTTTGAATGCTTGTATGGCCATGCTTTGATAACTTCTACATTTTTTTCTCGAAAACTTGGTTTTGAGTGAAATTTATATGGAAGCATCTTCGATGATAATCTTGACATCACCAGTTTCAATAAAATCAGATAGCTTTTCTTTTCCTCATATAGGCTGTAGCCCAAGACTTTGATGGTGAAGGGATCATTGAAAATGGAGGATTTAGAGTTATCTACAAAGTTTATTATTCTTTTCTAAACAAGGTGCATCAATTCAAGATCAATGTTGGTGTTTATGTGAACTAGACTACTTTCATAATTGTGTTGTGTTGGTATACACCACCACTATTGGTGTGCACTTTGGTTTCATATCTGGTGAAGCAACAAGCTCTAACCACACTTTTGACGATAACTGTTAATTTAAGATATCAGTACGATGGAATTGACAATGTTTGCAATGGATTCAAAAATTGATGTTTTCCATGATTTGATATTATCACTTGGGGAGATGATCCTTGTGTGTATCCGTGTATATGTGTGTGTTTCGAATGATATGCAAAGCGCATATTACATTTGTTTGAATTGGTGTCGAAGTCCACTAGTTAAAACTAATTCCATAGTCCATACCCAAATAATTTCATTATTCATCCGGCCATTCGAAACATTTCACGTTTTAGATACCAAAACTCGATCTTAAGCTCACTTATAAAACTGCTTTAAATGTCAATTATTCAACTACATTTCTTACACTTCTATTTTTTTTTAATAATTTCAATTTTCTAACTATTTCAACATAGTATTTGTTATGTTATTTGAAACTATACAACATAGTTATTTCCGATGTAGGTACACCTTTTTAAAAACCTGTTAAATTTGTTAAAACTAATTCCATAGTTCATACCCAAATAATTTCATTATCCATCCGGCCATCCGAAATATTTCACGTTTTAGATTTTATCTTCAGAGTAAGGTTCGTATATCATCTTCACTCCCTAATAAATAACAAGGGTATAGGGGGCGGAAGTGCGAAACCCGCTAATCACCCATCTCCCCTGTTTGAACCCGCATCCACTTGCGCCGGTGTTTCTGAGCCACCCCCTCCAACGGTCAAAAAACACATGTTTCGACCCCTCACCGAATTTTTCGCTCAGTAGTGGAGAGTATGTAGTTTTTGTATAAAATTTTTTGGGTATATACGTTTTTGACCCCCTGTTTTATAGAAATTTTTGAGCATATACGTTTTCGATCTCCGGTCAGAAATCTCAAGCTTCGCCACAGTTTACGGCCACAGTTTACAGGTGAACAAAAACATAAATACCAAACCCTCTCTTTCTCTTTCTCATTCAAATTTCTGACACAAAAAGGAACAAATCTTGATTCTTCTAACAATTCAAGATTCTTATTTTTTCCATTCAGTTTATTCAGGTTCGATGTCTTTTCTTTAAAACACATTCATTTTTCTTGGATGATCAAAATGTTTTGTATATTTCGTATTTAAATCTGTTCATATGTTCTGTTCTGTTATGTGTTTAGCTAAGAATGAATCTAGTTAAGATGGTAATGTGATAAATTAGGGTTTTTATTATTTTTTTGTGTAAAGATTCAATCTTGTTGATCTGTAGGTGTGGATTAACTACATGTTTTAAGTTATGTAATTGTTGCATTTAATGGGTGTTAATCTTTTTTGCATTTCAATTCAGTTTTGGTATTATTGAAATAACTAAACAGTTGCAGAGTATGTGGTGATCTTTATGTTCTAAACTTTGGGTTGTGTTCTTTGTTTTTATATTTTAGGGCTGCCCATTTTTACCCAACACCCGAAACCTGACCCGAATCCGAATTAGAGAATACTTGAAAAACCCAAAACCGACCAACCCGAACCTTATATGGGTCGGTTATCACTACACTTTTCCCAGCCAAAAACCCAAACAACCCAACCCGAAAAAAACCCTAACATTTATTTGAATTTTTATGATATTTTGTAATTTTTTTTTTTTTCATTTTACATCTAAACCCGAAAACCAAACAAACCGACCCGAACTTTAAATGGGTCGGTTATCGGGTCACTTTTCCCAGCCAAAAACCCGAACAACACAACCTGAAAAAACCCGAAAAAAAAAAACCCTGAACTCTGAAGAACCCCTAGTTATAGTGCTCCAGAATTTTAATCAATCTGTATGTTTTGTGCAGTTGTGGTTTATTCAAATTTAATAAGCTAAGTAAATTCAATGATAGAAACTTTAAAATTAAACCTGTTTTGACCCGAACCAAATTACACGCATTTTTATCAGCCTGTTTTGACCTGTGACCCGACCAGCTCGTTTTGCCAGGCCTACGTGTAAGAAAACTTATCATTAAAATATATGTAAAATGATTTACCTTTTACTCTTTTACAATGTGCACTGAAACAACCTTTTAACTTTTTAAGTATTTGTGGTCTTCTAAATATCAACATCAAAATCAGCTTCATAATTTTTAGTGAGTTTCATCATTTAACAACTTACAGAATCGAGTATATCTTACCAGAATATCGGCGAGAGATTATATATCATTACTGGTTAATAATGGAGGCAACAGTGAAAAAATATCAGCAAAAATTCAAAAAAGTAAAAGATGACATGGATCGATGGGATGATCTCCACGCTAGATTACTTTCACAGTTCAGAAATGCTTCTTCGATCATTGGAAGGCTGCAGGTTCTTCACATTTTGCAAAAATAAATATTTACTTACGTTTCTGAGCCTTCGTTCTTAGCGTTTTTTTTCTTTGATCAGTTGCTTGATGATCCCAAAAACTATGGTTTCTTGAAAGATATCGATAATGTTAAAGATTTGATCTTCAGAAAGCAGATGGAATCGCTACAGATGATCATGCTCTCGATGAATAAAACTTCGTAAGTTTGTGTTCGATGGTTTAAGAAGCTGCATTTGACATTTTCATTTATTTTCTGGATTGAAGGAATTTACGTCCCTACCAGTTTTGCGACTTTCGTCCAGAGGTTTGTTTTTCCGTATCTGGATACAAAAGGTTTGAAATCTTGCCATTTTATCCGGCTCGTTAACTCCATCCATTTTTCTCAGTTAGTTCAAGGGCATTTCCGTCTTTTTTTCTAACTTAAAGGGCAATTCGGTCTTTTTTGCTAACTTAAAGGGCAATTCGGCCTTTTTCACTTTATGTAAAAAGACTGAATACCCCTGAAGAAGAGCTAATTGATCTTTAAGTAACAAAAAGATGGTTTTACCCCTGACTTAACGGAGAAAAATGGATGGAGTTAACGAGCCAGATGAAAGTGGCAAGATTTCAAACCTTTTGGATCCAGATGCGGAAAAACAAACCTTTGGACGAAAGTCGCAAAACTGGCCAAACGTCAGGGACGAAAATTGCATTTTACTCTTTTTTTTTGTTAAGGGTCAAAACGGATCGATTTGGCATGAAATACTTTTTCTCCAGAAATTTTATATATAGTGTGTCCAATCTGCGACAAACAAAATTATATTATTTAAAAAAATCTAACTTTTTTAAACAAAAATGATTTAGTTAATTTAAAGCATTATAAAAACAGTTTGGGTGAATTTCGACCCATTTTGCCCATCACCTTCTAAGATCGTTTTTTACTCGTTTGCCAGCTCTAACCCCAACTATATTTTGATGTCATCAGGGAGGAATTAAATGTTATTATTTTATCGCTTGCAAAAACTTATCGTGATGCTAAGCAGCAATTAAAAGGTGGTTCTATTCAGTTCTCAACGAAACAGTTAAGTTACCACATTGGCGTAAAACCAAGTATTGCAGACTGCTTAGAAGGGCTTCGGCTTCTTCATGAGATGTATCAATCAGAGTAGGAATTCATACACTTGTCACCAATTATGTACAATTTTTTGAGTAAAATGCCAAAATTGTCCCTGAGGTTTGGGCATATTTGCCTGTTCCACCCAAAATGCTTTTTTTTTGTGCATTTTAGTCCTTCACTTTGTTTTTGTTTTTTTTGCCATTTTCATCCTTGAGGTTTGGCAGTTTATTGCGACTTTCGTCCCTCGAACCCCCCACCCCCCCGGGATGAAAATGACAAGATTTTAAACTTTTTGGATGAAAAACAAACCTTTGGACGAAAGTCGCAAAAGTGGCCAAACCTCAGGGACAAAAATGGCATTTTACTCTTATTTTTTATTGTTGCCTACTTTGAGATAACAAGTAATACCACCATATTAATATTACAAAATTTGACAATATGATTGGCAAGAAAATGCAATTTATACTTATTTTTTATCTAATAATTCAGGTACCTGCTTAAATCATCAGTGATTTCTGCACTTGCTGGTCTTGCCTTGAACCCGAGGTATGTTTCTAGAATATTTGTCATATGTTTTAGTAGAGGTGGCGACATAGATGGTAAGTCGGGTTGGATGACATGTTAAAACGGGTAATCTGATCTTATTATACATAATTAGTTTGTCAAATATTAGTATGATCGTTATATTATTTCAGTATTAACTCTATTTTAAGAATAACGATTTAGGAGGTTTTATGCATTATGGGTATATTTTTGAAGGACTTTTGGCTCGTTTCCTGTTTGGTTGTACCTAGGCCTATAAACCAACCAAACGTTTAGTGAACCCTTTGGCGGGAAGTTCGTTTATGTTCGTTCATTTAATAAATAATATTAATTTGAAAGTAGTTTGATTTTCGTATTTTAAAACCCTTTGTTTAAATATATACGTTTAATTCCAAAATGTTCGATGTAATATGATGGTACGTTAGACTTAAGTTTGATTATTCATGTTTACTTAAACTCGTATTGGTTTATGTTGGTTTGTGTCTATTATGTTCATTTATGTCTGATGAAACACAGATTAACACCGAGGTTAATCTGTGGGGTTATTTCTTCAGTGGGTTCAATCTCCTTTCTTACTCGTGGAAATGACCTGGGTCCTGCAAAACTGCAACACCGTTAGCCTCGTTAAGAGGGGAATATGGGGGTTTCTCTCTTAACCAGGCTCCGGCGTGAGAATAAGTACTGTTCTGAGTAAGAATAAACAGTGTGTGTTGTGCGTGAGAGTATAGAGAGCAAGATGGATCAACCTGGATGATGAAGGGTCTTATTTATAGCCGGAGGGTGAAGGAGGGAGGAGCAGTTGTGCCAGCTGTGGTTGCGCGCCAGCTGTCCGACCAAGGGGAATATCCTCTTGGTCTCCTCTGCTGTGGTCAGTGTAGTGGTACACGTGGCGCGCTTACATTTGCCTATTTTGGAGACGTCGTACTGGTGTTGTCGGACTGCTCCTTGATTCGTCGCAGGCCTACCTGGCGCTTGATGGCTGGTGACACGTGTGGTCCTTTTTGTCGGATGGAGCATCTTCGGTGCCACCTTGATGTTTTCCAGAAGCTTCTAGAAGCTTCTGGATGACATTGTTGATGTCAGCTCCACATAGGATGGAAAGATGGTGTGGTCCCTGCCATGTGGGCAGGGAATTGGGACCATACGTCTTCAAGTCCCCCCAGTCCAGTGTGCCTTCTAGTTGAGTTGATCTTCTAGGAGGGATTCTGGACTTATGAAGGTGGTGGTTCTTATGGCGTGTACCTTGTGGAAAACTTGAGAAGTTGAGACAAATGGGTGCATGGCGCATGGGTTTTGGCAACTCATAAAAGTTGAGCCAAATGGACGCGTGGCGCATGCAACTCGTAAAAGTTGAGCCAAATGGACGCATGGCGCATGGGTTTGGCCACTTGTAAAAGTTGAGCCAAATGGACGCATGGCGCATGGGTTTTGGCCACTTGTAAAAGTTGAGCCAAATGGACGCATGGCGCATGGGTTTTGGCCATTTGTAAAAGTTGAGCCAAATGGACGCATGTAGGGCTGTAAACAAACCAAACGTTCGACGAACAGTTCGTGAACCGTTCGGCGGGAAGTTCGTTTGTGTTCGTTCGTTTATTAAACAAACGAACACAAACAAGAAATTTCGTTCGTTTAGTTAAATGAACAAACATGAACAGAGATCGTGTTCGTTTATGTTCGTGAACGTTCGGTAACGTGTTCGCATGTGTTTGATAGTTCATTAGTGTTTTTAGTTTTTATATTTATTTGAATATATCATAAGTGTGACAAATTAAATATTTAATAAGTGTTAGTCTATTATATATTATGTTCATAGACGATTGTCTGTGTTCGTTTATTTCCATTTGTGTTCATGAACACTAGCTTGTGCTCATTTGTGTTCGTCAACGTTCGTTGCCTAAAATTAACAAAAAACACAAACGAACACGAACATGTTCATTTCCTTAACAAACGAACACAAACATAAAATCTCGTTCGATAAGCGTTCGTGAACGGTTCACGAACACATATATTTTTTAACAAACGAACACGAACAAGGTCTTGTTCGTGTTCGTTCGGTTCGTTTACAGCCCTAGACGCATGGCGCATGGGTTTTGGCCACCTGTTTAAGTGGAGCCAAATGGACGCATGGCGCATGGCGCGATGGCATTGTTGCTTTCTTCTGAAGGAAGTTTTGTGGTCTTGGGAGGGAGCGACTGATGTGACTGTCTGGTGTCAGGTGAACGGGTTCCTTTTCAGTCATGTCAGTTACTTTGTGTCACGGTGGCAGGTTTCTGTTGCACACGTTTCCGAAAAAAGGTGATGGCGTCTTCTCTCTCCTCTGACGTGTCTTTCCCTGGTTGGATGTCCTGCTGCACCTCTGACGGTTCACTGCCCATCGCATTAAATGCGATGGGTATAAATACAAGGCGGTTTCTTCTAAACCTTCACTTTTTCAAAATTTGAATTCCTGATTTCTCTCCCATTTCTTCGTCTTCTTCACTCTTCTTCTAGAGTTCACTCATATTATCTTTCGATTATGTCTGGAGCCAATCCTTCTTCGAGGAAGAAGAGGAACAAAGGTAAAACTCCACCAGGCCCGGATCAGGCGATAATAGGGTGGAGAGAGGAGGAGTTTCATAACTTGGTGAGGGAGATGGGTTTTCTTCCCAAGTGGGGTGCTCAGTTCCCTACCTCTGGTTCCACCGCCATGGATGCTCCTCCTGGTTATATGACTTTGTATGCTGCTTTCTTCCGGGAGGGCAACTTCAGGCTCCCGATGACTAGATTTACTGCTGATGTGTTGAGGAACTATGGGCTCCACATTTCTCAGATCAATGCTATCGGGCTTCCCCGTATTACTCACTTTGAGTTTGTTTGTATGGCTAACCGTTTGGATCCGACGTTTGAGTTGTTCAACGTCTTCTATACCGTTTCATATACAAGTGGTTTTTACTCCTTTAGCGCTCGTACAGGCGTTGCTCCAGTTTGTTCTGTTCCGTTGAAGAGTCTTCATGACTGGAAGCAAAAGTTTTTTTATATTCGCCGAGGTGTTGTCCCTGTAGATATGCATTACCGGTCGGTGGATGAGGGTATCCCCAAGGTTGACGTGGTTGCAGATTTCGCTGAACAAGCCTGGTATAAAAAGTTGACTCATAAAGCCACTCCTATTCTTCAGCTTGAGGAGATGGCACTGGTTGGTGCTGGTATGAGTATGTTGTGGCGTCCGAAGAATCCCTTGGGCGTTCCGGTTTATGGCTATGGGGGTAAATGTGAGTGATGTTCCATGACCTTTTGTCTCTCTTTTGTATATATTTTTTGTATTACTTTTGTCGTTGCTCCTCATCTTCGTGTTTTTGCAGTGGGTTACACCTTGCTGAATGTTCTGGACCCGAGGGCCGGCGGTGCCATGGTTGAGGCGATACAAAAGCCTGAGAAACGACCCTGGTTGGATCAGATTCGTGGTCGTTTCCTGCATCCGACCAATGAGAGTTTTACCGTTTATGCCAACACTGTCTTAGGTGAAGATAGTGACGATGATGGTGATGCTTTTGATTTTATTCGAGAGGAAGTTATTGTTCTCTCGAGTGATGGGTCTGGCAGATCTTTTGAAGACTTAACCTCTTGTGGGCCGTCAACAAGAGTATTGTCGACGGAATCAAAGCAAGGTTGGGAGAAAAAAGAAGAGGTTGGGTAGATGAACTGCCCAGCATCTTGTGGGCCCACAGGACGATGCCCAAGACAAGCAACGGAGAAACACCGTTTAGCTTAGTTTACGGGACCGAGGCAGTAATACCAGCGGAAATAGGATTGCTGTCACCACGAATGCTCTTTATGAACCTGATCAACAACGAAGAGGTGAGGAGGATCGACCTTGACCTCCTAGAAGAAAGGAGAGAAATGGCGGCAATTAACGAAGCAAAGTACAAAACAAAGCTGGAAAAGTACTACAACTCCAAAGTCCGAGTCTGCACCTTCAACCCGGGGGAATACGTCCTCAGGGACAACAAGGCTTCAAATGCTGAAAAACCCGGAAAATTGGCTCCCAAGTGGGAGGGTCCATATGTTATCGACACAGTACTCGGAAAGGGAGCCTACAAGCTGCGCACCATGGACAACAAGGAGGTTCCACGAACTTGGAACGCTCAACAGCTGAGAAAGTGTTACCTGTAAAAAGATTATGTAATCACAACGGCTGAATCGCCAACACATTTATAGTAATACAAGAAGTGTTTGGCTATCTTTCTATTATGCAAATTTCCTGTCACAACTGCATATATTACTTCGGGCATACACGAAAACATCAATGGCTCGACCATTAGGAAACGTTGTAGACCTCCAAGGCATGTCACAAACAAGTACACAGCCGGGTCAGATACACAACTAAAGCCTAACAAACGCCAAATAAACACTTCGTGCCCACATAAACACGAAATCATCGAACACAGGACAAACAAACATTGTAAGCACCCCCAAGGCTGAGCACAGCTGGGTCCACACAATAACCTGTAATTCGATCACTTCGTATTCATGAACCAACCTGCGCACATAAACGACATAATAAAACGTTGTAATAAACACAACACAACCTGTCAGCGCCATCATTCATTCGTGATACCTGAACCAAAGTAATTATACATGCACATATTATGACAATAACAAAATTCGCATAAAACAAAGACGACTATTAGCATAACAAATGTCAAAGCTTAGCCAAATATTCGCAGGCATAACAAGTAAGAAAAAATAAATACTGTTCACAAAGTTGTCCAATGATTACAAGACCACCTAAGGCCATACGCGGCACGCAGGCCGGAATCCTTCATTCCGGATGACTGGAACCAGCACCAGCAGCCGCACGGCCCTCATCCCCAAGAGCCTTTTTCAACAAGGCAACACCATCAGACTTTCGAGCCAATTTTTGAGCAGCCTTAACGACAGCAAAATCTAAAGACGCGAACTCTCGTCTTTTTGCAGTATAGGCCGCACCACAATCCTCCTTCCACAACTCAAAGTGATGATTTTTCTCATTATTAAGAGCCGCAACTCTACCCTCGTTATAACCATCCTTGCGCCCGCTATTATAACCAGCTTGCCCCAACTCAAACATATAGTTGGCAAGTTCGTGGGAGTTCACTATGCGATCAGCAATCTACGAGAAACACACAAATAAGAGAAATAGTTCACGAAAATTATAAAATAAAATAAAGGAAAGGAAGCTACCAGAGGCACCGCACGCGAAAGCAACCACTTGCAATCGGCTGATGCTTCCTCAGCAAGGAATTCAGAGGCCTTGCATTCAACAGTCTTCTCTTCAAGAAGGCGTTCAGCAGCTTCACAATCAGCAACCTTCTGCTTAGCAAGGTTTTCCAGGTTGGCAATGCGATCAACATACTCCTTTTCTTTCTTCTCAAAAGCGACACGCGCCTGTTGAGCTTCCTCAGCAATCTCTGTCTTCTCACCAGACAAACGTACAATAGCGTCACGTTGAGATTTCAGCTCCGCATTAGTACGCTCGCACGCAGCTTCCCAATTTTTCTGCTTGTCAGCATTGACTTGCTTCTCTTGGGCAAGTTTCTGCTCTGCATCAGATAACCTCCACACCAACCCTTTCTTCTCAGCATTAAATTTTTCTCTTTCTTCCGCAAATAACCTTTTCTCATTTTCAAACTCAAGAGTGTCCTCCCCCATCAACTTCCACTCACGGACAATCTCCTGAGAAGTGGACCAAAAGTTAACCCCGGCTTGAACATGATCATCTAACAGTTCTAACCGGCGGCGCCTCTTCTGAAATAACCTTTCAGCTGGGGGGAGAGACAACGAGAAGAATTCATGACAATTTTGAAGATCATTCATCCGGGAGCCCTGGGTCAGACGCCAGCGAGGAGCATGGGGCAAATCATCACATGCTGGGTTGTGGGTATCCCAAGACCCACCCTGATCATACTAAAAATCAGGATTCCGAACCGCTCCGGAAGTTGCACCACCACCTCCACCTGGTGGGCGTTTGGTATATACCGTTTGATGCGGAGTGGTCTTACTCGACGCCAATCCGACTTCAATGTTCTTGCCACGATCAACACCGGCACTCCGGCAGCACCACACGCAACATCACCGCCAGCGCCACCTGTATCAGCACCACCCTCCCCAACCTGCTCAACATTCACGACACCTTCTTTCCTCTTCTCACCACCACCACCACGAGGAGGGGACAACTCAAAGGTCCTCGAAGGCGGAGAGGCGGGGGGAGTAATTTTCAAAATATCAATTTTGTGTGAAGTCTTGGCTGGTTTGACACCTGCCCCAAAATGAACAACACATTTAGAGAAAAGAAGGGAAAAGTAAGCAAAAAGAAAAGACAAACTGGAAACTGATAAAACGAATACCAGAAGTCTCAAAAATCTTCTCCAACAAATCCCCAGTTTTCTCAGTAAAAACACCCATGTCAACCTCCGACTCAGAAGGGGCAGGAGGATCCTCTTTTTGGAGTTTAATCTTTTTTGATGCAAGCATAGCAGCAGCCTGCTCGTCAAGCTTTCGTTTTTTATCTTCAAAAGCCTTTTTCTGCAACATCTCTGTTAGAGTAGCGCGGTCTTCAGGGTCCGATTCAGGACGCTTCTCTCCGGCTCCTAAACTGGACAACGTATCAGAAACTACAATGTAATCTAGGACACGAAGGGTATGAGGTCGCTTACGAGGAGTCTCAGTGGCAGTTTCCTCAGCTTTTTTCCCCTTCCCTTCTGGTTTGTTAGCTTTTGTTTTTCTCCTTGTTTCCAACTGCTCAGCAGTCTCAACCGGAATCTCTACATCATCATCAACAGGCTCGTTCACCGGCTCATGCACAACCCCCTGCGCCGGACCTGCACGCGGGGAACGAGAGGTTAAGTCTTCAAAAGATCTGCCAGACCCATCACTCGAGAGAACAATAACTTCCTCTCGAATAAAATCAAAAGCATCACCATCATCGTCACTATCTTCACCTAAGACAGTGTTGGCATAAACGGTAAAACTCTCATTGGTCGGATGCAGGAAACGACCACGAATCTGATCCAACCAGGGTCGTTTCTCAGGCTTTTGTATCGCCTCAACCATGGCACCGCCGGCCCTCGGGTCCAGAACATTCAGCAAGGTGTAACCCACTGCAAAAACACGAAGATGAGGAGCAACGACAAAAGTAATACAAAAAATATATACAAAAGAGAGACAAAAGGTCATGGAACATCACTCACATTTACCCCCATAGCCATAAACCGGAACGCCCAAGGGATTCTTCGGACGCCACAACATACTCATACCAGCACCAACCAGTGCCATCTCCTCAAGCTGAAGAATAGGAGTGGCTTTATGAGTCAACTTTTTATACCAGGCTTGTTAAGCGAAATCTGCAACCACGTCAACCTTGGGGATACCCTCATCCACCGACCGGTAATGCATATCTACAGGGACAACACCTCGGCGAATATAAAAAAACTTTTGCTTCCAGTCATGAAGACTCTTCAACGGAACATAACAAACTGGAGCAACGCCGGTACGAGCGCTAAAGGAGTAAAAACCACTTGTATATGAAACGGTATAGAAGACGTTGAACAACTCAAACGTCGGATCCAAACGGTTAGCCATACAAACAAACTCAAAGTGAGTAATACGGGGAAGCCCGATAGCATTGATCTGAGAAATGTGGAGCCCATAGTTCCTCAACACATCAGCAGTAAATCTAGTCATCGGGAGCCTGAAGTTGCCCTCCCGGAAGAAAGCAGCATACAAAGTCATATAACCAGGAGGAGCATCCATGGCGGTGGAACCAGAGGTAGGGAACTGAGCACCCCACTCGGGAAGAAAACCCATCTCCCTCACCAAGTTATGAAACTCCTCCTCTCTCCACCCTATTATCGCCTGATCCGGGCCTGGTGGAGTTTTACCTTTGTTCCTCTTCTTCCTCGAAGAAGGATTGGCTCCAGACATAATCGAAAGATAATATGAGTGAACTCTAGAAGAAGAGTGAAGAAGACGAAGAAATGGGAGAGAAATCAGGAATTCAAATTTTGAAAAAGTGAAGGTTTAGAAGAAACCGCCTTGTATTTATACCCATCGCATTTAATGCGATGGGCAGTGAACCGTCAGAGGTGCAGCAGGACATCCAACCAGGGAAAGACACGTCAGAGGAGAGAGAAGACGCCATCACCTTTTTTCGGAAACGTGTGCAACAGAAACCTGCCACCGTGACACAAAGTAACTGACATGACTGAAAAGGAGCCCGTTCACCTGACACCAGACAGTCACATCAGTCGCTCCCTCCCAAGACCACAAAACTTCCTTCAGAAGAAAGCAATAATGCCATCGCGCCATGCGTCCATTTGGCTCAACTTTTACAAGTGGCCAAACCCATGCGTCCATTTGGCTCAACTTTTACGAGTTGCATGCGCCACGCGTCCATTTGGCTCAACTTTTATGAGTTGCCAAAAACCCATGCGCCATGCACCCATTTGTCTCAAGTTTTCCACAAGGTACACGCCATAAGAACCACCACCTTCATAAGTCCAGAATCCCTCCTAGACGATCAACTCAACTAGAAGGCACACTGGACTGGGGGGACTTGAAGACGTATGGTCCCAATTCCCTGCCCACATGGCAGGGACCACACCATCTTTCCATCCTATGTGGCGCTGACATCAACAATGTCATCCAGAAGCTTCTAGAAGCTTCTGGAAAACATCAAGGTGGCACCGAAGATGCTCCATCCGACAAAAAGGACCACACGTGTCACCAGCCATCAAGCGCCAGGTAGGCCTGCGACGAATCAAGGAGCAGTCCGACAACACCAGTACGACGTCTCCAAAATAGGCAAATGTAAGCGCGCCACGTGTACCACTACACTGACCACAGCAGAGGAGACCAAGAGGATATTCCCCTTGGTCGGACAGCTGGCGCGCAACCACAGCTGGCACAGCTGCTCCTCCCTCCTTCACCCTCCGGCTATAAATAAGACCCTTCATCATCCAGGTTGATCCATCTTGCTCTCTATACTCTCACGCACAACACACACTGTTTATTCTTACTCAGAACAGTACTTATTCTCACGCCGGAGCCTGGTTAAGAGGGAAACCCCCATATTCCCCTCTTAACGAGACTAACGGTGTTGCTGTTTTGCAGGACCCAGGTCATTTCCACGAGTAAGAAAGGAGATTGAACCCACTGAAGAAATAACCCCACAGATTAACCTCGGTGTTAATCTGTGTTTCATCAATGTCCAATTATGTTTGTGAACCGTTCATTTAGAAGTTTAACGAACGGATATAAACGAACAAGTTCAGTTTCTTTATGAACGAACAAGATATTTTGTTCGTTTAAATGCTCATGTCTGTTCGTTTGTTTGGTTAAAGTTAAACATACGAACATGAACAATGATCGTTCGGTTTGTTTACAGTCGAATTTTTTACTTATTTGTTCAAATAAAACATAACCATAACCACCCATCATAAGTAAACGGGTTGAAAGTCGTATTGTTCTTGTTTATGATAATACAAAATGCGCCGTTTGTTTAATATATTGCAGTGTTAGCGATTTACAAGCTTTTGAACAACTTTTGGTTGATCAACCTAATATCCCCAAAGAAGAAGGTAAAAATAAAGTGTTTGAAAGAATAGTGATGATTTACTGCTAATGCTTTGGTACTGCTTATCAAAATCGTTTATCCGCATATTGCATCTTAATACAACAATGAGTTGTTTTTTAGTGTTTTTGTAACTACTTATCAAATTATTTACTAGTGAAATAAGTTGTTTTAAATAAGCATTAAGCAGTTTGAAGTATCTTATTTCAAACTAATTAATTTAACAAAAAAAAACAATTAACAAATATAGCCGGTTTTTGTTATTGTATATCTGGTCTTTAAATGTTCATGTTCTTACGTTTTTCGAACGTTTTATTGACCTCTTTCGATTATTTGTGTAGTGCAATCCATATACGACGTCATATTTGCTGAAGAAATTTGTTGATGGATTATTTTTAGATGTTATATTTAAGAAGTAAAGATTTTGTGATTGATTTTATCTGCTCTCACATTACGGTAATCCTACTTACAAACATCGGCGGATGTAGTATATCAATCAAGCGACACTGTTTTAAAAATATTTACGTGTTATGCAAGTGCGATAAGTGAAGAAAAGATATTCTGGGTATTTAAAATCTTTGAACCAAAGTGTTATTAATCTTCTTTAAGATAAAACTGAAATCAAAAGAATGTTGTATCAAATACTTTCATGGTTAATTTAGTCGTTTGTGTTCGTTCTTGAGTCAATCGCAAGTGTAAGGAAAACTGAAAGTAGATCAGCGAGTGTAAGTGTTTTTTTATTGCGCAATATAGTAACTCATATACAGTACTATCACCAAACGCTCGATAATTCCCCATTGATACAGGTAATATATATGGTGTGCCCGTTTTCTGAGCCCGTTGCACTTAAGTTAGAAGGTGGCAAAATGGTTAGGTCGGGTGGGTTGGGTAATGGGTCAAAACACGTGATTTTATGTACGGCCCAGGCCAGGTTGGTCCAAAACCAGTTTGTGAAAAACTAGCTAATATTTCAGATATGATTATGAAAAACAATTTTTTTTGAATAAAATGGTATAGGAGGTTCATAATTTCTTATGCATTTAGTAATATATACACTCTTACGGAGACAGGAGACCTTTGACCCGTTAGAGATGAATCATTGCCCGAATTGACCCATTCATAAGTAAATGGGTTTAAGATGTTGTGGATATAAAGAGCTTATTAAATACCTTATTAAGAGCTTGCTAGTTAAATCAATCGATATAAATTTTTATAAAAAGTATTTACATATAGCAACTACTTATTAATGTTATTATATTAGTAATATTATTACATGCGCTCAGGGATACGAACATTGCAATGCTTGCTAAGTGGTGGTGGCGCTTCAAAAAAGACCGAAATGGTTTGTGGAGAAAAGTAGTCTGGGGATTCCATAATAGCAGCAGGGCGTGGAATTTTGTTCCGCTAAAGTTGTCTGTTCCAGGTATATGGAAACAGGTGGCTAAATTACAACATGAATTGACGGCAATAAACATCAATTTATCGGACCTGTTCCGAGGGGTACCGGGTGATGGGTTGGGCCTTTCGTTTTGGCATGATTGCTGGCTTCTGGAAGCACCTCTGAAAGAAAAGTTCCCTGCCTTATTCGCTCTGGAATGTAGCAAAAATGTGTGTATCGCGGATAGGGTATGGGTTGAGAACGGTGCAGCAATCTTAAGTTTCCAGTGGAGGCGTCAGTTCAGCTCAGTAGTGGAATTTAAAGAGTCTGGGGAGATCACAACTTTACTCAATTCAGTCTCCTTGAGCTCGGATCCAGATTGTTGGTCATGGAAACTTGAAGACACTGGTGCGTTCTCAGTCAAAAGTCTTAGAAGACTGATGCAAGAGAGGAGATATTCGGGTCGAAGTCAAAGATTTCTATGGAACTCATGGTCGCCGATTAAGGTGAATTTTCTGTTGTGGAGGGTTATTCTAGATAAGCTCCCAACTCTGATGGCCTTAAGAAATCGGAACGTAAATGTCCCAAACACCATCTGTCCTATCTGCGGTAACGGGGACGAATCGATTGACCATCTTTTCATCTCGTGCTCGTTCGCGCAAAGGATATGGGAGGAAGTCAGTAAATGGGTCAGAGTCAACTCAATTTTTCTGCTGGAACGTACGGATTTGATGCGATTTCATCAGCATGTCAGTGGCTCGGTTAAATGGAAAAAGGTCGTTTATATGGTTATGCAAACGGTAGTGTGGTGCATTTGGCGAAGCCGAAACGACTTAGTTTTTAACAGAAAACAGCCACGATTCAATAATGTTTTTGAGGAAATTAAGGCGGCGAGCTTTATGTGGTATAAAAATCGAGCAAAAAAATCCTTGTTGACTTGGAACCAGTGGAATAATTTTGGTGCAGCAGCCTTGGGTGTCTAATGTATGCTTGGTGTGGGAGTAATAGCTTCAAGTTGTATTTTGTATGTTTATGTTTCACTGCATGTATGTTTTTGCTGGCTGTGATTAACAGTTGTTAATCCAGCGATTGATATAATAATTCCGTTTTTGTTGGCCGTTCAAAAAAAAAAAAAAGTAATATAGTGGAGGGTTCAAATGAGAAGAAAAATTTTGTAAGAATAAAAAGAATAAGTTTTAAACCAATATAAATGTTTCATTTACTTCATTTAATATGTGTATTTAATGTTATTAATAAGGGCATATAGGTAAATTTCTAGTTGTAATTAATTAGCTAACTAATTAAAATTGTAACTCACTTTTAAATATACTCTTTTAAGATAAAATAATTTAGGATAAAATATTTTAGGATGAAGGACAATTTTCGACATGTGTAGGATAAATTTTAGTATGTGTAGGATAAATTCTTAAATGCATGATAAATTTAGATATGCGTAGGGTAAATTTCGGTAAGTGTAAGATATATGTAGGATAAATTTTGAAATGTGTAGAAATAAAATGTTTTTTTGCTTTATTAATGAGAGATAACATAATTAACGGGGGGAGTTATAAACTATTTAATGTTTTACCGTTATGCCTCTTCTTTTTCTTCTCACATTAAATTTTTCCCAAATGAACCTTCCCCTAGTAATATAATAATATATTAGATTAAAGTTTAGGATATTTTGATAGTAAATCATGTGTGAAACCAATCCAACTTGTACTAGGATCTTTTAGTATGTCTAGAAAATATCCAATACTTTTTCTGCATGAGTTTGGTGTTGAAATATCTTTTGATTTATAGTGTGTATGAATTATCATTCTATATTGTTCAAAAATGCTTTTAACCATAAGTTTAGATTCATATACTCTTTTACAATTGAAAATGTAAGGTTGTAAAATATGATAACATGGGGGTGGGTGGGGCAATCTTACCCATGTGAAAGACAAAGGTCCAACCAACCACCCCTTTCTGATGATGAACAAGCCATGATTATGTGTAGACACCCATTTGGTTGGGCTTGGCTTTCATCCCCATGTGCATAGCACATGATGCCAAAATGTCATTTGTCACTTTGTCTCCTTCCTTGTTCATGCCTAGGGATTTCACTATTTTAGCACACCCTTTCTCTAATCTTTGTTAACTTTCATCAATATATTAGGTATTATATGGTGAGTTTAAACTACAAAGTGTGTTTTTGTCCAAAAAGTATAAGAAGTGATGTAGGCCTTTAGATTTTTTTTTTATTTATGATAAGGCTCCAATGGTGTTTTTTTGTTAATTATGGTGTTTTATGTTTAGTTATGTGGTGTTTGTACTCATAGTTGTATGATGATGTGTTTAAGGTTTTTATGGGTCTTTAGGGATCGAATATAGTGTTTTAGTAATCTGTGTGTTAAAAGAATATAAAGGTTTGATCAGGGGCGAAGCTATGAAGGGCCCCGGGGGGGGGGGGGGGGACCTCCCGAATTTTTCGCTCAGTAGTGTTATGTATGTACGTTTCGTATAGAATTTTTTAGGTATATACGTTTTCGACCCAATGGTGGAAATTTTCAAGCTTCACCACCGGGTTTGATATACCAAACTCCTATGGCTTTTCACACTTTTTTGAAGTTTTGAACTTTGTAACTAACTTCCAACCAGCTGTTATATATATATATCATTATAAATATCTAACCTTATAGACTTCCTAGACTAAAGGTCACATAGACTCATATATAGCGGCCCGAAATGACTTGTAACCGATTTAAAGTAGTATCTGATTAATATATTTGTAAATTTGAAGGATATTTTACGGGTACTTTGGAACATGACACATAAGTTTTTGTCCGTTGGGTTTATAACAAGTTTCGTTTTTTGTTTGTTTTGGTAAGATTCTTGTTTGTTTATTGAAACCTTAATGACGAGAACATGTTATTGGTATGTTGTTTGGTTTGTAAATAAGGTAATAATGTCTGATAACAAAAGAATGTGACGTTTTGTTTGTAAAATGACCGAAAATAAGTATATGTTGACGGAAAATAAAAGAGAGAAAAATAGAGTTTTAAAGAATTTGTTTGTTTAATTTGAGACATAAATTGAAAATGAAATATAAAGAAAGAAGAAAAAAGAAAGAGAGAGAGGAGAGAGAGATGAAAGAGTACCGCGTTACCAAAATCAGGCAGTAATCACCAAAATCACAAACCGAGTGTTGAAGCCGAAGGATGGGCAACCGCGTTTCCAAAAACCCAATGTACCTGAGCTACGCCCCGAGTACCCTAATAGATTGCTACACTAAAAAGTAAAAACATCATATCCGGTTAATTGAGGAATTTTTTTTATTAGTGATCAATCAATGTCTTCAAGTTAATCATGAAAAAAAGTTGTGCGATAATCCTTTTATTTTACCTAATTTAATTGACCTCCATTAAAGAATATAAAATTCTTTAAGTGAGTAGTAATGTAAGATTTGACCCTTGAAGTAGACATCAAATGGGAATGGTATGTTAATATCGGAAAGCGATATATCGAATCTAAATATTAATAAAAGACTCCAATTAATGCCACATGGCAATCTCTCCTTCCACCTTATAATTTTACTTTTTATTTATTTAAAAATAATTTTATTATCATTATCCTCCTCCTCCTCCTCTTATTATTATTATTATTATTATTATTATTATTATTATTATTATTATTATTATTATTATTATTATAAGTTATCTCAATATAATATTTATCTATAAATAAATAAATATAATATATCTAGAAACATGCTAAAAAATTAAATTGAGTAATATATTTATCTAACGTTTAGTACCATATCAGATATAATATTTATCTATTAATGAATAAATATAATATATCTAGAAACATGCTAAAAAATTAAATTGAATAAGTTAACGAAATATGAATGGATGATGAGAATAAACTATATTTTATACATATAAGTTTAGCTTTTAACTTTATATAATGCAAACAATTTAATAAAAGTTGCGTAGTCAATTTCTTTAAATATGTATAGATAGTTTACATGCTTTGTATGTGTTATGTGATTAGCATGTTTATTCCGTATAAAAATAATCTAATCTAATCTAATCTAAATTCTAATAAAAGACTCCAATTATATTGAGATAACTTATAATAATAATATGGGTTATTGGATTTTATCACCCTTAACTATTGGTCATTGGCCGCTGCCACCCCCAACTATCACTTTGACGCCCGCCACCCCCAACTTAACACTTAGTGTGTTCTGTCACCAAATCACTAACTTTTGATCCTATTAATATACTTTTGGGGGTGTCCTAAGATCCCTAAAACCTTCTCAAGATCCTTATGACACCCCAAAAAGTGTCGTAACATGATCAAAAGTTATTGATCGTTTAACGACATGGTGACAAAACACACTAAGTTTTAAGTTGGGGGTGACGGACGTCAAAGTAATAGTTGAGGGTGGCAGTGGCCAATAGCCAATAGTTGTGGGTGATAAAATCCAATAACCCTAATAATAATAATAATAATAATAATAATAATAATAATAATAAGAGGAGGAGGAGGAGGATAATGATAATAAAATTATTTTTAAATAAATAAAAAGTAAAATTATAAGGTGGAAGGAGAGATTGCCATGTGACATTATATTTATTTTAATCAACTGTTTCGTTAAAAGGATTTATTCAATACATATAGAACATATATATATTTGGTATATAAATTTATATTTATTCAACTCGTGTAACACACGGGGTTCTAACCTAGTAAGGAACAAACATATGGAGATTTGGTTTAGTTTTAAGATAATATAATTATATAATCAATAAAATAATTGATTTTTCTTTTTCTTCACATTGAAATCAATCATCTGATTATAAATTGTTTAAACTTTGAACTTAAAACCGACTGAGTAAACTGAATCAACAATTTAACATTTATTATATTTTTTTGTTTATGATTAAAGATAGGGTAAATTTATCCTACAAAGTCTCTTATATATGGAAAGAGATGAGTCGCAAAATATAACACAACGGGTCGCAAAATATGATACAATGCCGAGAAAAATAACACAATGCCAAGAAAAAAAGACACAATGAATCGCAAAAGGACACAATGACCAAAATTACAAAAAAAAAAAAAAAAAAAAAAAAACACGATGTCAAATAAAAAGATACAGTGATCTAAAGAAATTCTAAAATCTGCAAACTAAAAATACAAAAGCGAAAACCTAAAATTTAAGATCGCAAAGTTCGACGAGACGATTCTAATGCTGCAGGAATGAGTTTAGTCGGAGTCCGTTTGATACTCTTCCTAAGACTTTTTATTTTTGGAATACTATATATTTTTACCTTTCCTCTAAAATTCAGTTTTGGGCAAGTATTATGTTAATAAGCATCCTTATCATTTGTAACAAAGTTAACAAAAAAATACAATTTAGAAAAACCAAACTGGCCGGTCCAACCACCTAATGGTTTAGTTTGTCATTTTACAAAATTGTAGGTAGTGGTTTGACACTTTAACCCATAATATTAATATACCGTCTTAACCAGACCATAAACACCGTAATAACATGAATGTGAAATTGTTATATATTTTTTAATCTAAATATATAAATTAACTGCAAAAACTTTCAAGGTGTTATTAGTGCTTTAGAATTTACAGTCTTTCATGATATGATAGTATTTGAAAGAAAATACTCAAATCAATGAGTTTCTTGTTTTAGTAACTTTTTTTAATGGCCAACGAATCCTTCATATGGGATACTAAAATTCACAATATTGAGATACACTTGTCTCTGAACCGGGAAAAACCCTCAACCTAGGGCCGAAGCCCGTGAACACTCGCCCGAAGGCGTAACAGTGCGGTGAGGTAAAACTCGCGCAGGTCAAGGATCGAACTAGCGATCTCAGCCTACTCACCTATTTTCCCATCATCACCAGGTGTCACCGAAACTAAATGGTGGGGCAGGAATATAACCTGATTTGCTTAGAACACCAAATCTTTCTCTTACCACTCTACCCATTGGTTGTTTTAATAACTTTTCACATATATGTTTACTTATATGCTAATATAACATTTTAAATATACTCTTTACCTTTTTGCACCTGTTTTTCAGAATTTTTTAAATTAAATCAATTATTGATATACTATTCATTTAAAACATAGTTGGTCAACAGGTGGTTATACACTATGCATAAAATGTTTTTTGTGCTCATAAATGTTATACTGTGTTAGTTGTACAGTGAATATGGTTTGCTGAAGAAGCCCTACTTTTGTTCCAAATCAAATTAGTTGAGTTTGGAGTTAAATGCTATTTTATTCCAGTGGTTTGGGTTATTTTGTCAGTTTAGTCCAAATGTTTGAAACATTGTCATTTTAGTCTAAATAGTTTCAGGCGTTGTCATTTTAGTCCACTGGGTTAACTCTGTCCATTTTTTATGTTAGCTAGAACGGTAATTCGATCATTTTATATAGTCGAATTGCCCTTCTAGTTATATTGATAATTTATATATTTGTTCTTAAAATCTAATAGGTTATTGTTGAGACTTGAGAGATGCTTAGGTAAACTTAGTTTATTTAATATTATTATATAAATAATAAAATATCTCAAAGTTGTAATTATTGAAAAATTAATTATAGAGGGGGTGTACGGGCCACAGAAGCTTCTGTTTACCTGATTTGACCACAAGTTTGCTTCTATATTTTGGTTAATTGCATGAGTCCAAATTAGAGTTCTTAATTAATTGGATAGACAGTTCACATCATGATGTTATGAACTTTAAAAACTTTACTTTAATTTGAATTACAATAGGTTATAAAATCAACCATTGAAGTAACGTTAGTTTTGAGATCCAATATTATTTCGAAAATTGCTAGAACTACATTGCACACTTTGTACACATTGCTATAGAACTGTAATACACATGCCGATTTTGTAACCGCCTACCCAGCTAACTAGGGAAGTGTACGGTTCGGTTATTAGGCTTAACCAAACTTTGGCTAAAATTTTTATTTAGAACTATTTGGAATTGAGATGTATTACATGAAATGGTAGTTTGAATACATAAAAATTGAGGTATAAATACGTGAATTGAATGTATAAAAATATATAAAATGGAAATATAAAACATAAAATACATGAAATGGATCATGAAGTATAAAACATATATTTAGAAATATATGAATGATTCAGTTCGGTTGAACAAGAGTACATAACAAAAAATTAACTAAGAGTATCCCTAATAAGGGTCATTCTTTGTTGTTTGCACCTGCCCAACCATTCAACTTCTTTTTCTCTTGCCCAACTCATTCAACACAAAAGCACATATTTATCTCTTCAACATCACACTTAGGGGTTGTTTGACAACTTCTGAATGGTTAAGTGCTGAACCAGTAAGAGGTCTGAATCATTAAGTGCTAAACCAGTAAGAGGTCTGAACAATTAAGAGCCAGTATAATGCTTAACCGTTCAGAGGCAAATGTCTGACCAATTCAGATTAGAGGTCTTAACCATTCGGAGACAAATGTCTAAACCATTCAGACATTTGGTCGCGAAACAAACAGTCTGAACCGTTAAGTGCTGAACCAATAAGAGGCCTGAACCATTAATAGGTAAACAAACAGCCCCTCACACAACCTTCTTCCCTTCGATTTTTTCTCAATTTTTTTCCTCATATACATTACCACACTCTCTCTCTTTGAAAACACCAATATATGTGGAGTAAATTACATTTTGAGTCCGAATGTTTTAGTGATTTTAACCACTTGAGTCCAAAATCAAAAAGTTTAATTCCCTGAGTCTCTGACCGCTCATTTTATAATGTTTTGAGTCCAATTTTGTTCATTTTAGAACGTTTTGAGTTGATTTTTGTTTAAAAAAATCATCTAGGGACTCGGGACGTTAAACATTTTGATTTTGAACTCAAATGAATAAAACCACTAAAACACAAGTACTCGAAAACTAATTTACTCAAAAATGTGTCTATTCTGGATGCTCAGATAACCAATCTTCAGTTAACCGTTTTCAGTTAATTCGGTTTTCAATTTTGTTTCGGTTAACAGTTCAGTTATTACTCATCCTTAACTTTCTCTCCTCCATTAATCAACAAACCACCATGTACATAGGGCATGTTTGGGTAAGCTTTTAGAAACAACTTATTGACTTATTGGCTTCTTGGAAAAGTCAGGATTTTGTGACTTATTGACTTATTGGCTTTTTCCCCTCACATACACCCTTTTTGCCAAACATCATTTTAGAGCTTATGACTTTTCAAAAAGCCAATAAGTCAATAAGTTGTTTCAAAAAGCTTACCCAAACATGCCCATATATTATCCCGTTCTCGAACATAATATTGTACACACATTTCAACAAGATTCAAACATTATATCCATATAACTAATATCAAAACAATCAACAACACAATAAACAGAAATTCACAGATCTAACAAACTCAAATAAAATTAAATGTATATATAATCAACCGTCCTCTCATTCTCTCATATCAAATCGAACACCAGAACAGCTGTATGTATATATAATAATAACAATAATATATGATAAATAATAATAATAATAATAATAATAATAATAATAATAATAATAATAATAAATATAACACTAACACTTAAATTAAAAGAAGCAAGCGTAAACGACCGCGGATACAGCGGCGAAGGCGGCAGGGACGACGGCGGTGGCGTCGGACGTCGGAGCAGGTGCCGGAGCTTGCGCGGCGGAGACGGCGATCATTGTCATCACCAGCATTGCGGCGAAAAGGTTCTTCATCTTCATCTCCATTGCAATGGTTTTGTGATTTGAATTTGAGAAAGAATGAATGATGGTGAAAGAGAATACGATGTGAATATGAGGGTTTGAGAATTAGGGTTTTATAGAAGGATAGTTGGGGGTGGTCCTACAATAACAGAAGGGTGGCTGCCCGCTGCCCGTGATTTTCGAATTGGTTTTACACATATTTTTTTTTATTTTAATGATATTTTTTTTTATAGTTATATGATTTGTGATTTGTGATGACTATTTTTTGACCGCTGGACCGTTTATAATTTAATAAAAAAAAATTTAAATAATTTATTATTTTTCTCAATTTAACCGAACGATTCCGTTATTTATCTACGCCATTCACAAAACTCTCTCAATTTTATATTTTCATCTACCAAAACCTCTCTAAATTTTATATTCCCATCTATAAAAATCTCATCTCAAAATGGCAACGATGTTGTGAACTGAAGAGGAAGACATCGCGTTGGCGATGTCTTATGTCGCAGTCCATGACGAACACTCATCCAGTCATCCCCTAGTGGAAGGGCTACTTTTTGGAACCGGATGTTCCAACAATTTTGTATCCACGTTGGTGAGACCACCCGAACTGTGGATCAAGTAGACTCACGTTTCTCGTTTGTCCGTTTCAAGTGTTCAAGATTCCATTGAAGGTTCTTGAATGTGGAAAATCCCCACAATGAGCTCTCGGAGGCGGAAGTTATTCAAGTGGCCCTTGTGGACTACAAACACGCCTACGAGGAGTATTTTGAGCATGTTTCGGCATGACAAATTATTAAGACCTATGTTTAAGTTTTATGTAATGCTTTAGGTTTTATGTTATGTAATGTTTTAAGTATTATGTTTTATTTAATGTAAGGTTTTAAGTTTTAGGTTTTATTTTTACTTAATGTTAAGTTTTTAGTTTTATTAATGAAATTTAATTTTGAAACTTTATTTAAATAAATAAAAATAAAAAAAATTAAGTTTATGGCATGAGTAGGCGTCGCCAGTACTTATTAGCTAATGGGTACTTTAAGCCAAATCTGATGTTGCGGGTGATGGTTGGTCGTGGCTAGAGTACTTACCCTTGAGTGTCCCTTCCTCCCTTAGTGTAGGTTATGCGCATTCTATTTCAAAACCTAGAAGTTTCTTTATGATACTTAGATGAATTTTTTGTAATGTGAAAATATGGTTAAAAAAAGTGGTTTGTTAAAATTATGGAACAAAGTTTGGTTTGTAATAAAAGGAAGACTTTTATGTAGAGATAACGGATTAGAGGCTTTAGCTTTTGTCCTTGTTGTTTCACTTTATGTTATCACTTTGTCTTTCTTATTTATTAAGAATCCACATTGTTAAGTTTTGACTTTTGACACCCAATTTCTCACATTATTTATTCTTATGATTAATAATGCAAACACATGGTTACTTTACAACTCACATTCGCGAATATTTTATGTTAGCTTCTAGAATTGGTAAGACAATCGACATACTTAGCTTATTGTCACAGGGTTAGTTTTCGATCCCCGTGTGGCATCTCCGGTTCTTCGGGACAGGCCATTCCATCCCGCTTTTTTGTGTAGATTACTGGTTTCGTCTTGCCTTGGACACATCAGGAGAGCGGCGCCAGCCCTCAACCAGTGGAGCGTTCGTCGCATTGACATGACTAGGCACGTACACCTTATCCGTTGAGGTCGTCCCGGTCTAGCTAGTAACCCAAACGTTCAAGCACAACCAATAGCATTCCGACCTTCAAATATTTAGTCCGTCACATTATGCTTACAAGTTATAAATTACTATTCTTATTTTAATTAATAAAAAGTTATTGATTTTATAATTATGGATGGATAATGGTTAAATGTTGAAATCATAGTAATAATATGAAGAAGCAAATGTTTGTCACCAATTTGGTTTGGAGATTATCTACCATAAGGAAGGGATTTTTTTACGGTAACCATCATCTGACGGAAAAATAAATACTTGTATCATCGAGTAATAAGTATATGATAGAGAGAGAGAGAGAGAGTACTGGATAGCGAATTACGATATGTATTTTGGGGCATAGCTGTTTGGACATGGATTATCATGCACTATGATTGGTGGTCAATATAAACATGCACTCTACACAGTTTGCCACGTAGGTGAAGCACTGTGTGGACCTGACACAATCCTGGCTCTTCGGATTGACACTAGTGTGTAAAATCCGACTCAAATAGACAAGCTTGCCAGCTTGGTACTATATCTCTTCATAATCTAAGAACATGACACTTTAAAATAAGGAAAATCATTTCTTTTGCTATATTTGTACAACATTGTTTTCAATATTTTAAAGTGTGCAAAAATTTCGAGTACCGACTTTATGTTACCATCATGGCTGTAAAATTCCCAACGACGCCGATTAATCCCCAATACATCCCGATGAATCGCTAGTCCCTACCCACCGCCCAACTAGCGACTACTACAACACGGGTTACCATTTATATAGTGTATTAAAATGTATAAACCAAACCTACTTTAAGATGCTCAATGAAAATTTCATGTATGATGAAAAGAAAACTAAAGATTTGTCAAGATATTTATACCAGCATAAAACAGATACTTCAACGTATTTAATGCTTATAGACATGATCACATGAATATCTTTCTAATAGTAAAACTAATAATTAATCTTGTTGTTTTCTCCACACTTGTCACCATCTATCTTCAATAATCAACACAAACTTGATACAACTCATTCCAAATTCATCTTTTTATCTCATCACTAACCAATTTTAGCTCTTTTTTCTACTTCGTTTTAACTCGTTCAATCATTCAAGGGGTAAGCAACATCGAAAGAGGTTGACCCGGAATACGGTCAAATTAGAAGCGGATATTTTTCCATTTCAATAATAAAAAACGCGGTCAACATGTACATAATGCAGACATATAAACCTCCCCTCAAAACTGCACCTAGTGCCCCCTCTCTAACTCAACTTTTCTATCTCTTTTCCTATTCATTTACATCATTACATTCTTACACCACCCCACCCCGACGCAAAACCCGAAAACCCTTTCTCTACACCCAGAAATGCTTCATCAAACAACAGCCGCACTTAACACACAATATATACCATGCTTGTGGACCACCAATTTGAAATTGGTTCACCGGTCCCAGTTTTAAAATTTTAAACCCATAAAACGGCTTTGTGCATTGCGGTTTATAAAGCTTCAAGGGTGATGGATGCTTTGGTGAATACGGAAAGAACAAAGGGTGCTTCTTCTCCCGGGTGTATTGTCGTTGGTACTATTGTGTAACCTTTCGGGTCGGGGTCTAACACCATCTCGCAAGATATTTCTCGAGAATTTACGTAATCTGTCCCACCTACGGACTCATGTAAATATATGTTATAAGCAGCACGACGTCCTCGTGTTTTGATTATTCTCATTCCGATATAGAACATCATCGAATCATGACTAGATTGATAGTTTCTGAATCCAGCTGTCGTTCTCGAGAAACTCACCCCCTAAAAACCAACAGAATTACGTAACTAATTAACTACCCGACTAAAGAATGTTACCTCGCGTAATAAGTTGTTTAAAAACAAGCACTTATGAGTTACCTGAGTCAAGGTAATGAAGACGTGTATAGGACATGATGCGTCTGAACCAGTGGCTCGGATTCTAAATTGTGGGTTTTGGTGCCACGTGTCGTAATCCTGGCAGCCACCGGCACTATAACCGCGCCATTGACCGTGAACTGAGTATCTCATTTCGGGCGGGTAGACCCGGCAAACGTAAATTGAACGGAAATGAATCTGGAAATCTTGCCATGACATCCAAAATATACCGTCTTTTGCCTGTTTGAAAAACATAAGAAATCATATTGATATTTGGGTCGCCTATGTATATTATATACAACATTTATAAAAAGTAAAATGCCATTTTCGACCTTGAGGTTTGGCCAGTTTTGCAACTTTCGTCCAAAGGTTTCTTTTTCCGCATTTGGATCCAAAAGGTTTGAAATCTTGCCATTATCATCCGACTCATTAACTCCATCCATTTTTTCTCGGTTGAGTCAGGGGTATTACCGTCTTTCTAGACATTTTTACTTAAACTAAACACACTTTATAAAATAAAGTCAACAGAGGTTGACTTTATTTCTTAAAGTGTGTTTAGTTTAATTAAAAAATGCATAAAAAGATGTAATACCCCTGACTCAACCGAGAAAAACGGATGGAGTTAACGAGTCGTATGAAAATGGCAAGATTTCAAATGTTTTGGATCCAAATGCGGAAAAACAAACCATTGGACGAAAGTCGTAAAACTGGCCAACCTCAGGGACGAAAATATAAGTTTAGTCTATAAACGTACTCGAGGGACATGCTTAAGCTTGTGTTTCATCCTGTCCGTCCATTCAGGTGATGAATCGGACCACGGTCCATTCCATTCCACCTCATTAGCCCACGGATTTCGAATTTGAACGAGTTTATGTCCATCAACTTCTCGTACTTGTAACAACGAGTACGCGTGGCCCTGAACGATCCCGCTTGAAGAGATATGCACATCCGAACCCGACGGGCTTCCCGCACCTAACAAGAATCCTTCTTGTTTGAACCGTAGTAACTGCGACCATAATCTCCCGCTAGCGAGATCAATCTGGGCCTGTGAACTTCTCATGTCAATCTCTTCACCCGCACCGCCCGTTAGGTCAACAAGTGCATCTTGGACTAGCCCGCCTTCTAGAGCCTCGTAGGACCCGTGAAGTTTGGCATACGCTTTTTCTAATAAAGATACCCATAATTCGTTCCCCTTTTTACTTGTGGCGAATGCCGGTTTTCCCGGTGCTTCACATGGTATCCAGTCATCAACAACTACCGGGACCCATTCTCCCTTTATACATAAAGATCATTAAGTTAGATACAATAATTAAGGTATAATGTGTGTATAAGTGTATAACCACTCAAGTATTTAAAAGGTTACACTATAGCCACCCATGTATCAATTTGTCACTTCGATCAAAGACTCTACCAAAAATACAAAATGACAAAAGCACCCTTATAGTCAAGGGGCATTTTTGTCATTTTATAACTCTAGATGTGGCAAAAGCAATATTACAAAATGCAAACCACAGAGACTATCCGTGTACTTTTAGAAAGCTAGGGTTCAAATCCAAAATTTTGGTTAACCACAACGACCATTCATGTACTTTACTCTTGCGTAAACAACATACTTGGGTGGCTTATGTATGCATTGTCTCTATAATCGATCAAACACGGTATCAAGAACTTCTAAAGAATCTGTACCTGAATACAGAAACGGACGGTGTAGATTCCTTCCTCGTTATATTCCGGTGTAATTATAACTTCCGATATTCTAGAAACCTCGGTCAAAACAGCAACCGCACTCAAAAACCAACAATCACCCAACCGACCCTGTTCAAAAGCAATTAAACAACATGCAAAAATATATAAATAAATAAATAAACCAAATGAATTTTATCAAACGAATTTTTGATTCATACCTGACAGACATCAGAAGGATTTGCATCGCCGGAAAATAAGCATGGATTAGAACCAAACTGGTTTTCGTTAACGATTTCGGTTGGTTTCGACCATTTAGACACAACTTGCAATTTAGAAGGCGGGTTATCGGGGTCTATAAACAACGAGCGGTCATTTGGCGGGAATTCTTGGTCTGTAAAGTGAGCTTCTCCTTTAGCCAAAAGGTTTTCTTTAACTGCGAGTTCAACTGACAGCATTCGTTGAATGATTTCTTCACGTGTTTCCGTTCTTGGTTTTCTCAATCGTCTTGCGAAAGAATCCATATCGACCACAATTCCTTCGCGTTCTGATCTTCGTTTTCTCCCACTAGAATATTGACCGTCCCAATCTACATCATCTCTATCGTATAAATCCACCTCAGCAGGATCACTGTCCCATTCATCAACCTAAACCAGAAAAACACAATTCGCTAAATATAATTAGGCCTGTAAACGAACCGTTCGTTCATTTAACTTTAACCGAACACGAACATATAATCGAACAACTTTTTGTGTTCATGTTCATTCATTAAGAAAATGAGTATGTTCGTGTTCGTTTATGTTCGCTCGTTTAAAACTAAACGAACAGTTCATGAACATATACAGACATAAACAAAGAAACTTAAACAAACATAATTTAAGAAACATAAACGAACACAAATGAACATAATTGAAATAACATAAATGAACCAAATGAACATAATTGAAATAACATAAATGAACCATATGAACATAATTGACCAAAATACACCAAGACAACCGAACCAAAACTAGTTTTTTAAATGTAAATTAGTGATTAATTACGATAAGTTCCATTGTAAAGCTTATTTTTTTACTAGAAAGGCAAATTACTGATTTTTTATATTCATATAAGTAGTTATAAAGCCACTTTTATGTTTATATTTATATAAATATAACTGCTTATGTATATATTAAAATTTAAACGAACACAAACGAACGTAAATAAATGAACATAAATAAACGAACACAGCATGTGTTCATGTTCGTTCGTTTAGTCAAATGAACAAAAAAATTTGTTCATGTTCGTTCGTTTATTAAATAAACATAAACGAACTTCCAGCCGAACAAGTTCATGATCGTCCGGTTCGTTTACAGGCCTAAATATATTGTAAAAAAGGCAATTCAAAGAGTAAAAAGTGATAAAAACACGTACCCTAGGGGGCGAATCCGTCCATTGCCAATTGTCTTCGAGGAGATCAAACATATTGTACTCAGTAGAACCCATGGCGGCAGGAAGAGTGGAAATTTCGTCTTCGGATAAGCATCTTCCCCAAAGAAAAAGATCCATTACGTGCATTTTGGATTCAGATCCTTCACTATCGGACCGCCCAAATGCATCTACATCGGTTGGCGGTCTAACACCGACCCAAACTTCTGTTCCTTGCTCCCAAACGCCGTTTCCGACACGTAACAGTAACCCTGTTTGGTATCCATCAAAACCGCCGTCTAAATAGCAAGTCGCCTCCCCTAAGTCGGCGTCAATGGTGACTGTAACTGTATGCCACCTGAAAGTGATAATAATATGCATATAAAAATATATTAATCGCATGTTTTTAAGTGTTTTTTTTTTGGGGGGGGGGGGGGGGGGGGGGGATACATATGTGTATATTATCAAAATATATTTATAATACTTTTCAATTTTTACACGTATTTAGACATATGTACACACTAGAAAAAACATGTTTAGAACCATAATCTTCATTTATATATATGCAATCATTTATACACATTTGTACATATATGTACATTAGTACCAAACATAGATGTACAATACTTATTTTTCAATGTTAAACACGTATATACACATATGTATGGTTAAAAGATTGACAATATACACATGTGTTTATACCCAAAAAAAGAAAAAAAAATGCATTTTTGCTTAGGAAAAACGTGTGGTCCAGGATACTTCTCGCGTTTCTTAATTACCCTAGTGCTTCTCACATGATCCTAGCCCTGTATATATATAGTCCTTTGACCTTTATAATAATTTGCATATAAATTACCTTCCATCAGCAATACACGCGGCACCAATGTTCCAATCCTTTGAAACAGTAGTCTGTCTGTCTCCTTTTGTTATGAGCCTTAGCCCAACTTGACCCGCTTCAATTCCTTGCTCAGAACCCGCAACAAGAATTTCCCAGCACACTTGCTTCTGAAACTCGGTGCCCAACAGACAAACAGGGCCCGACTCAGGCTGGATCATAACCGCCATTGAAAAACTAACTTTTTGGCTAAGACAAACAGTGGGGTCCATCTGGCCACAGTATCTACCACTTGTTACCGGCTCATCGTCAAGAACACACACTGCTCCCGAGATTCCCGTCTAACAACCAAAACAATAATCATATCAGATCCAAAAAAAACTAAGAATAAAATGATACATTCATTCTAATGAATCTGAATTATATATAATCTTAAATTGAAAGGTCGGTGCTGACCACCTTTCTAATTTGACAAAAATCACCCCAACTTTTCCAAATTGACAAAATTCACCCCTCAATTTTCTAACTTGACAAAAACTGAAAACCCAACTTTCTAACTTGACAAAAATGACCCTCGTACTTTATAACTTGACAAAAAAGGCTCCCTCTTTAACCCTCAAACTTTTGACATGTAACCCATTTTACCCCCAAACTTTGCTATTAATGTAAAAGAGATAACCGTCTAAATTTGTAATGTCACTTTGACCCCCTCAAGTTTCTAAAGTTTTGAGCTTACCCTAAAACTAATTTCTTCTGTTTTTTTATGGACGTGTCGGTATAAATTCTAGTTGGTCTATGCTTTACTGTAAATTTTGTTTGAAAACAAGTTGGGTCAATTATAAAATGTTTTTTATGTACGTTTTGAGTTGGACTACGTTTTAACGTAAATTTTGTTTGAAAACAAATTGGGTCAAATGTAATACGTTTTCATTCCACGATATATAAATTTGAGTTATCATACGCTTTGACGTAAATTTAGTTTGGAAACGGGTGTGGTCGATTGTAGTCTATATGTTATCATTTCGCGTACCCGCCGCCGCAACGCGCAACGGGTAAAAAAGCAAGTTTAAATCAAATTACCTGGAGGGCACGACGGGCTAGCTGAGTGCTACGAATTCTCCGTGCGATACTTGAAACCCGTTCACGTGCAAATGAATCATCAAGAACCGAATCACCACCGACTGCTCTAATGGCTGCTGACATGGCGGCGGCTTCCCGACTTCCGGCGTTTGGAATAGAAGATATGAGAGTAGCTTCTATTTCCTTCCATTTCCTTTCTTCCTTTTCTAAAAGAGCTTTTCTCCTCTCTTTACCCTTCCCTTCTTCTTCACGTCGCTGCATCAATATTTCTTCTTCCATCTCCTTCTCTCTTATATAACTACACATTTAAAAAAAAGGTGCCATATAAATCAGATTTATTTATAATAACCTTAAAACAAAAGGTCGGTGGCAACCTTAAAACAAAAGGTCGGTGGTAAAAGCCACCGACCCATTTCTACCCCTAAAGTTTGACATTTCTCATTTCTACCCCTTAATTTTGATAAAATGTCAAAAGTAACCCTCTAACTATGTAAATGTCACTTTGACCCCCTCAAATTTCTAAAGATTCGAAGTTACGCTAAACTAATTTCTTACATTTTTATTTTTATGTATGTGTCGGTATAAATTCGAGTTCGTCTATGCTTTAACGTAATTTTTGTTTGGAAACGAATCGGGTCAATTATATAATGGTTTATTTTTATGTATGTTTTGAGTTGGACTACTTTCTGACATAAGTTTTGTTTGGAAACAAATCTGGTCAAATATAATACGTTTTCATTCGAGGGTATAAATTTGAGTTACTATACGTTTCGACGTAAATTTAGTTCGGATACAAGTCGGGTCGATTGTAGTCTATACTTTATCACACCGCGTACGATGCCCACACGTGTTTATTTTATGTACGTTTTGAGTTGGTCTACTTTCGACGTAAATTTTGTTTGGAAACAAGTTGGGTATAAACTCGGATTACTCTACATTTCAACGTAAATTCAGTTTGGAAACAAGTTGGGTTGATTGTAGTCTATAAATTATCACGTCACGTAGTTTCTGAAAAAAAAAAAAAAGAGATCTTGATTCGGGTCCTTACCTCTCTTGTATAATTTCAAAGTGCCTACGGTCTTCCGGCATCCACTTTTTGATCTTTTTAGCACTTAAATCTGAAAACCCGATGCTATCAAGAAAGAGTCTTAACCGAACCTCGTCCTAAAAAACAGAAAATAAAAGGTTACATAAATAATGTAAATGCTTAAAATGTCATGATAATATGATATGAAAGTTGAATGATGTTCACCTGTACACGTTCGGCTTTAGCGGTTAAACCAAGCAAAAGAAGTAAATAACCACCAAATTTATCCCACATGTACACCCATTCTGTATCGATTGCTTCTTCTAAAGCCAGAATTCGAGCATGCGCACACATCTCTCTTCTATAACCCATGTCATTGGTTGAATCGTGCTGGAATAATATCCCGTGTTTTATTTTAAGAAGAATCGATCCTGCAGCCAATTCTTCGTTTTTCAAACGATCTCTTAATTTCATGACGTCTGCTCTCGGGAGCACGAAATTTCCTGCTCGATCACGTGTGATGTTGGGGTCTCCGACTAAAAGAGCAGCTGAGCTGGCAGATCTCTGTGGAGCCGAATACGTTCCCGATAGAGCATTTCTTGTCTGCATAAGGATTAAAAAACCCATTTAAATAAATCCAAAAAGGAAAACTATCTACTAAGGATTCCACTGAAAAAATCAAGTAAAATGCCATTTTCGTTCCTGAGGTTTGGTCAGTATTGCGACTTTCGTCCAAAAGTTAGTTTTTTCGCGTCTGGATCCAAAAGGTTTGAGATCTTGCCATCCGACTCGTTAACTCCATCCATTTTTCTCCGTTAAGTCAGAGGTATTTCTGTCTTTTTTTGTTAACTTAAAGGCAATTCGGTCTAACGGATTCAGTCAGGGGTATTTTAAATGCTTGTACATAAAGTGAAAAAGACCGAATTGCCCTTTAAGTTAACAAAAAAAACGAAAATACCCATGCATTAATGGAGAAAAATGGATGGAGTTAACGAGCTGGATGAAAATGGCAAGATTTCAAACCTTTTGGATCCAGATGCGGAAAAACAAACCTTTGAACGAAAATCGCAAAACTGCCCAAACCTCAGGGACGAAAATGGCATTTTACTAACCTTCTGGGGTAGCCCAGTTGGCCAGCCTCACCCAGGCCTCTACTTGAGGTCACCGGTTCGATTCCCGGCAATGCTCTTATGGGGTGTTGGGGCTCTTCACCGTGGGTAATCACCGCCAGGCAGCTATGGGGCTAAGCTAGCTTGCGGAGTTGCAATACTCCGGCGGATGGGAGGTCCGTGCAACTACCCCCCCCCCCCCCCCCCCCCAAATGGCATTTTACTCGAAAAAATCTTTAAATATACCTTGGTGGCAGATCGGGCAATTGCTTGAATAATGGTGTCCTTACTGAGAAAGTGTACAGCATCTTCCATCATCTGTTAACAAGAGTGCAAAAATCAGTTAGATACATGGATGGAACTGGAAGTCAAACAAGAAATCAAGAATAAATATCTTGGTCAAAAGTCAAACCTCGAGAGTCAAACATGGACGAGAGACGGCGAATCCAAATGATACAACAAGTGTAATTGCTGAAACAGCTGCTCCGGCAAAAGGTGGATAAATTACTAAACTTGCCACAACGCCCCAGCCTTCAATTGCTAATGCAATCCCGTAAAGAACAATGAAAGCAACACTGTTGACACACAGAGAAATATGAGGTACTACCGTACTAGTAATGCTATAATAAAAATAATGGATGGACCACATAAATAAAAAAGCATTTTACGAGGGGAAACTGGAGATTCCAACAAACCTGACGTTTTTCCCACAATCTGCATGAGCATCGTAGACATATACGGGTAGCACTCGTGGAGAATATACTACTATAGGAGGTGAAAGAAGCACCTACGGAGGAGATAATAATAAATATTATATATAATCTTAAATTGAAAAGTCGGCGCTGACCACCTTTCTGAATTGACAAAAATCACTACTTTTTTCTAAATTGACAAAATTCAACCCTCAAATTTCTAACTTGACAAAAACTAACTTTCTAACTTGACAAAAATGATCCCCCTACTTTCTAACTTCTCTTTAACCCTCAAACTTTTGACATGTAACCCATTCTACCCTAAAAAATTGCTATAATGTCAAAGGTAACCCTCTAACTTTGTAAATGCCACTTTTACCCCCTTTAGTTTCTAAAGTTTCAAGCTTACCCTAAAACTAATTTCTTAGGTTTTTATTCTTATGAACGTGTCGGTATAAATTCGAGTTCATTTACACTTTAACGTAAAAAAACTAGTATTATATCTAAATCTATTCGAAAATCTAAGATGACTGTATACTATGTAATCTCAGTAAATAACAACTCATTTTTTAATTTTGATTTATCAAGGTTGTTCTGTATGTATGACTTACAGTTAATGCCCTGCCAGCCAGAAGAAACAAGAATGAAAAGTACCCAACAGAAGCTCCAACGAAAAATCTGTCTGCAAAATTGAAATAAGATTGTGTTATACACTTATACGTCTGTTTTTTAACCTTCTACAGGAAAAAAAAACCCACCAAAAATTAGGTCTTTTTATTTACCTTGAAGCCATCCAAGATAGAAAGCAGCAAGGGCGAGTAGAAACGCAAGAAAAGAAACAACAAATGTTTGCATTCGGGTTAAGTAAAAGTTATTTGAAGCCCAAAAGTGGATGATACCGATAGCAAGAACAATGAGTAGAAGAAGTAAAAGAAATGATGCCCCGATCTGTTACCATTTGAAACATAAATAATTAAATTAATACAATGTTACATACGTGAATGATGAATCAAGAGGTAAATATGTAAAGTTGTAAATCTTGTAAACTTGCCGTCCATGGTTCGATTATGACCATAACAGCTGAGATCGCACTAAGAAGAAGAAGAAGACCGATTATGACAAACACATAAACACCTCGTGAAAGTCTCCAGTTATCATCCTTCCTGCAAGTCATTTTCCATCGATGTAATTCATTATTTAATATCAGGTTATATATTAATGAAGTATATATTAAAAAGTGTGAATCGATGAATAGTATCCACACTTTTTCGTTTTTTCCTCAACTTTCAATATTAACAATTACATCCCCTCAACTTTCTAAAAACTTTGTAAATTATCATTTTGTTCACCCTTGAGTTTCTAAAGTTTCAATTTTACTTTTTACCCCATACTTTCATTCTTTAACTTGAAAAAAAAATATTCTCTTACATGCTTATTTTTATGTACGTGTCGGTATAAATTCAAGTTGGTTCACGTTTCGACATATTTTTTTTTGGAAACAAGTCGGGTCAAATGTAATACGTTTTTATGCTTATTTTATTGTACGCAATATTTTATGGAAACACGTTGGGTCAAATATAATACTTTTTACATGCTTATTTTTATGTACGTTTTCAGTTAGTCTATGTTTTGGCGTAAATTTTGTCAGACAATGAGTCAGACGTTTATAATATGTTTTCATTCAACAGTATAAATTCGAGTTACTGTACGTTTCGATGCTGCCGCAAAGCGCGGCGGGTAACATTCGTAGTTTAGATTATAGATATAAGAGACTTTACCATTTAAGCAAACCAGAACAGAGTGACAGCAAAGCCGGGATGCACACTAAAGGAAGTAATGCAGCCAGAAAATCACTTTTTTCGGGAACGTTATCGTCTCTAGAGTTAACAACCTCGAGATACGATGCACCACAAAATGCAACCAAAACAGCTGTAAAAAACAAAAATATAGAAAGACACAAGTTATAGAAACAAAGACTTGTTTGGTTTATAATATAGTTATGAGTAAAATGCCATTTTCGTCCCTGAGGTTTGGCCAGTTTTGCGACTTTCATACAAAGGTTTGTTTTTCCGCATCTGGATCCAAAATGTTTAAAATTTTGCCATTTTCATACGGCTCGTTAACTCCGTCCATTTTCTCCGTTAAGCCAGGGTATTTCCGTCTTTTTTGTTAACTGAAAGGGCAATTCAGTCTTTTTCACTTTATGTACAAGCATTTAACATATTGTACATAAAGTGAAATGACCGAATTGCCCTCAAAGTTAACAAAAAACAAGAAAATACCCCTGACTTAATGAAGAAAAATGGATGCAGTTAACGAGCCAGATGAAAATGGCAAGATTTCAAACCTTTTGAATCCAGATGTGGAAAAAGAAACCTTTGGACGAAAGTCGCAAAACTGGCCAAACCTAGGGGACAAAAAAGGGGTTTTACTCTATAGTTATTTATTTACGCCCCGCTTGCGGTATGCGCATATAATGTATATATGTGTGGGCCATCGGGGGGCAAAAGTAAAAGTGCACTAATTTTAACGTTATTTTACTAATTTCGTGAAAATAACGTTAAAAGTGGAGGACGGTTAATCATGCATCATGTGGTGGCGTTGATAGCTGAAAGACAAAAGGGTACATGCACTAATCGGTCTTTGTCCCGATTGCCGAGTGTTATGTGCCTTATGTCCAAGGCTTGATGCAAAACTACTATCGAGCCGGGGGTCTCACTGGAAGCAGCCTCTCTATTCCTACGGGGTAGAGGTAAGGCTGTCTACATCTTACCCTCCTCAGACCCTACCTTTGCTTTGCTATTGGTGGGATTTACTGAGTATGATGATGACTCTATAGTTATTTATTTGTATTTTTACCTGAAAATATGGCTACGCATATGGCTGAGGAAAGAGAAAACCGGTATGTGGCAAACCAGGATGCAATGGGTAACATGCCCGTAACTGTTAAAGTAATTACGGAAGCCATGGCCCAGCCCAAGTAGAGCGGTGATGCATATGGTGATTTAATACTGTTTTGACCACCGGCCCAACCCTTGTAGCCCAAGTCCTCCAAAGGTTTTACAGAGACTATTGCACCAAGAGCTAATACCGATCCAATGAATAATAATATACACATCGAAAGAACAACCACCTACATTGAAACGATTTCATCAGGTAAATTATGTCCTATAACTTGTGCGAATCAACAGCTTACAATATAAAATATAAAAGATATGAAGATTAGAACAAACCTCTTTCATCCAGAAAGAACGATAACTTCCGACTTGATTTCCATAATTATCTCTTGACACCCAAAACCGGTAGCCATTACGTATCCAAATAGGAATTGCAACAGAAAGGCATGCTACCATGAGTGGAACAGTCAAAGACAACCCGAGAAGAATAGATGACTTGCTGCACAAGTAACATTCATCATTAGCAAACAAATTGACACCTGTTAAAGGCAGAACTTGGAAAAAAACGAACAATTGTACCTCAAGAAGGATAGCAGAAGACCGACACAAGTGCTCAGTAGCCAAGCAATAAAACCGTACTGAAAAATCGTAACAGATTAAACAGAAAATTCAACAATAATTAATAACTGAAAACATAGAACATAACTAAAATTGTATGTTATGGTACCTTCCGTGGTTTTGAAGTCATCACCATATCTTCGGCTTGTAGGGACCGAAGAAACGCCATAATGGAACAAATAACGAGCGATAATAACAACACCGCACACCCAAATTCAAACTGCATGCATTTTGCATATGAGGATTAAAAGACAAATATAACCCTAAAGATTTTGAAATTCAATATACCTGTTGGTGTGTTGCACCGATAACTTCAACGGTTTTTGGACGAAACTGGCCCACGATTACAGTTTCAACAATAAACACAAAACTAAAAAGAACCCAAGCCCGTTCAGGTGTACCAGCAATATGATGCAAAAGCAGTCTAAAAATTTTTAACCATTTTTCCAGCCCACGAATCCTAAGTTCTTCAGATAGCGATATTTGATTATGCAAATCATTATTAGCAGTGTCTGAGTCAGTAATTATTATATCATTATTATCACGGTGATCTCTATCTGCATCCAAACTACTTCTTTGCAACAACGCGAGTATTGTCGGATCTAACCCATTCTCTTTCAACATCACCGCAAAATTCGGGTCTAAACCTTTATCTTGCAACAAATTAGTCAGCTCGATATCTCCGGCGCGTGCTCGCCGTTTCAGTAAAGACGTAATTCTCGGGTCATTAAACTTTTCTTGAAACGCTAAAGCCAAATTTAAATCCAGCACCTGTTGGTTAGCTGAGTCATTAGACTCACATCCTTGACTCTCAAGCCCACTACTAGAACAAACTACCAATGAACCACCATTCATGTCGAAATTCGACGGGCCCACCACACCCTCTTGAATAACAGACCGACACGAACTGGTTCGTATGGCTAAACTCGGTCTTCCACTATCTAAGCTTTTTTCACTGTTGACACCTTCCATGTAGGCCCAGCTGTTCGGGTCACCTATGCAACGTGTGCTGTTACCGAGGTGGCCCGTTTCAGCACTACTACTTCGTTTGACACTTGACCCGAAACCTTCTGATGAGCTTGATGAACAGTTTTGTTCCTTTCTTCTAAAGCCCTCTCGTAAACGGATGACGGTACTTTGTAAAGCATCTCTTCTTGCAGCTAACGGGTTTGTGACAGATAAGTGACGGGTTACAGCTGCACCAAGTAAAACGGACCCCACAACCGCATAACTAATACAGTGCCCAAGATACCTATAATTACCAAAAACGAAATTGTTGATGATATAAAAAGTGAAAAAAAAAAAAGAGTACAATGCCATTTTGGTCCCTGAGGTTTGGCCAGTTTTGCGACTTTAATCCAAAGGTTTGTTTTTTCGCATTTGGATCAAAAAGGTTTAAAATCTTGCCATTTTCATTGGCTTGTTATCTCCATCCATTTTTCTCCGTTAAGTCAGGGGTATTTCCGTCTTTTTTTGTTAACTTAAAGGGCAATTCGGTTTTTTCCAGGGGTATTTGGTCTTTTTACATAAAGTGAAAAAGACCAAATTTCCCTTTAAGTTAGCAAAAAAGACGGAAATACCTCTGGCTAGACGGAGAAAAATGGATGGAGTTAACGAGGCGGATGAAAATGGCAAGATTTCAAACCTTTTGGATCCAAATGCGGAAAAACAAACCTTTGGACGAAAGTCGCAAAACTGGCCAAACCTCAGGGACCAAAATGGCATTTTACTCTAAAAAAGTACAGATAATGTTTAATCATGTAGGGAGAGAGAAACAGACCAATAATGAACTCCGAAGCAAATCAAGAAAACACGAGAAGCGCCAGCAACAAAGAGAGCAATGACACGGCTTTGAAGAAGCTCAAAACCGTATAAACAGGCACCCATGTTCCAATCTAAGAATTTAAATTAAATGGTGTGAAAAATCAGTCATGAGAAATTATTAAATTAAATGGGGTTAGTTTAAAGTATACCAAGAATTATAACTGCTGCTGATGTTATAGCCCCAAGCCAATTGGACTCCTTCGCTGTTAAACCATATAATATAGAATACACAAGAAGTACAAGTAGTGAGCCGAGATACAGAAGCCCAAGGTGTGACACCCTGAAATAATGATCAAAGTCTTAGAAAAAAGGATAAGTGATTTATTTGTGAAAATGTTATCTTTACAATGAACAGACTATTAGTTATTTCAAGAATGAATGAAGGTACTTGCCTTCTAGACTGTCTAGGATACAAATCATTTGGATCTGGTGGTTCAGGTAAGCAAGCAACGGGGCCCACTTCAATACAGTCAGCATAAGCAAATTTGTATGCAATTCGAACATATTCATCAACATCCAAACCGTTACCTGCAGAAGTTCACACTCAAAAATATAATTGATATAGACAGGTACAAAAACTAATATTACAAAAATCAAATCAAACTCAATAAGAAGTAAGAACCTACCATTAAAGACCATTCTGCAAATGAAGAGCATATTGATTGCTAAAGCAATTGCTGACACCCCAAAGAAGAATCCAGAAGGTGAATACCGTTGCGGAGCAGTTGAGCCAGCTGTCACATAAACTGCACACAGTTCGTATGCACATAGCAATGCAACGGCCAGAAGTAGAAGAACAGCAACCGCCCCTATTTCAAGAACATAAACATAAACATGAAAACGCTACATCATCTATTTTCATTTATGTTTGAAAAATGAAAAATTGCAAGAGAGACGTACTTGAGCTCTGCCATTGTGTTCTCCACCAAAGCATGATTGAATAGAATGCTAGAAGCAGAGCTGTTCCAGCCATGATGACTGCTAAACCGATGATATCTCGCCCCAGTATTATAATTAACCAACATCCCCATGAGATTAGAACTATAATTGGAGAAATGACAGCTATCCATGCACACAGGGAAAGAAAACCACATAATATTCCCAGTTGAGGCCCTTGTAAGAAACTTGGCCATTTTCTAGCATAGATCCAACTGATATTGGCAAAAAAAGGTCATATAATAAATTAATAATTTAAACCAATTAGGATTGCGTAAAGCAGTAAAATAAGAATGTCAAAAAACAAACTAATGGTGTTAGTTTAAAAGTTCCTTTACATAGACATAGGCATGATAGACACCTGGAGGAGATAAAACCGTAACATGTTTCTATCATATGCTTTCTGCATTGGACTATTAACTGGCATTTGGTTCACCACGTATGCGGAAACGAAACTATCAAAAAAGACGAGATTTTGAGTATTCTTCTCATTTGGTGTTTTTCCCACTTAAGGTTGGGTACAACATAGTTGATAGTACAGCATGTGAACTTCTATGATCTAGAATAGTAACATGCATAAAGATTCTTCCTCGTTTCATATAGACTTTCATACTTTTCAAACAACTAAAAGAAACTACTCAAGAATGTGTTTGTTTGACTATGCTTTGGTCATGTATTCAAAATGCAGAAAGAACAAAACTTTCAACGTTTATCAGTTTATATACTTTCATATCATCCATTAGTCTTGCAACTAAACCCCTAAAGTTATCAATGCTTACAAAATTCCATTAGCAACATTCTCAAGTCCCCTAATTTTCGCCTTTTTACAATCACAATCAAGCTCATCAACCACCATTATTAACAAGTCCAATATCTGTTTTTTATTAGGTAATTGCATTTCTCATTGTCAGCCAAAATGAAGTAATGACAAAGTACCTGTAAATCCGCCACGGCCGCCAATTAACCGCCCAAAGTATCGCAAACGAAGCCGACCCCAACACCGCGAAAACCGTCCCCGAAATTACACATGCCAACATTACCTTCTTATCCTCCCCATCCATATCTTCCTCCCCCTTCCCCTCTAAACCTTCAACTACTCCACACAATTCACACAACCAAAACAAACAATCAATCAATCAAGTCAAAACCAATTCAACAACCAACACTAAACAAAAACACACAAATTATACATAAACTACACACACAGTAAACAGATAACCAATTGAACCAAATAACTTACTTCAATAACATCCAAAACACCTTCAAACCTCCAAAATCGAATAACTAGGGTTTCGAACTTTCGTATCGTCTAATTTTAGTAAATTTCAGCAAAATAACACATCAATTAACAAAATCAAACGGTTAGGGTTTTGCAGAATGCAAAGATGAACAACTTCAACAGCTTCAACAGCATCAATTCCAGATGTTTTTCTTCTTCTTCTTGCTTTTTGAAACCCTAATTCTTTAGAAGCTATTTACACCTGTTGTTTCACACTTGAAAACACACACACAGTGAAAATGAAAATAATAATATTGAAAGCTTTTTGGATAGTGGTTTTGTAAATAATATAATGTTAAAATAACAGTATTTTTTTAAGTTGTGTACGTGAATATTGGCGCGTGAGGAGTACGGCCAATGATGGAGGTTTGATGATTCTTGAGTTGGGGTTTGATTGGTGCGTGGGGGAGGGTGTAGAATGTTTGCGTGGGGAAGGATTGTCGTGTGGACGCTTTTGATTTATTTTTACTAATTTGTGGATTAGTGAAAAGTGTTTTGTTGAAATTGTTCAACGTGTTGAAAAGTAGAGGGGCCCATTGGGAAAATTGTCAAACTTGACGGTTGATATTGGAATTTAGGGTTGAAGCCCAGTGAGATGGGCCGAAGTCAGCATATTGATTTTGGGAGAAGCCCAACTATTGGGTTTTTTTGTATGTTTTGATCGTTCCATCATGCGTTAGTATATTAATCAAGCCCGTGTCGTTTGATCTCGGGCCGATTTTATAAATGTTATTCCAACTAGAGACGGGCATAATAACCGGTTCCATACCTGACCCGGTAGACCCGACCTGGAACGGTTCCAGTTCCTACCCGCTTTATTGAAGAACCGGTTCCGGATTAAAAAAACCCGTAGGTTCTTAACCGGTTCCACTTTTTATAAAAAAAATTGGTCCATACCCGGTTCCTCCCCGGAACCAGTTCCTCCGTAACCAATTCCTACCTGGTGCATTAAATTCTTGATAATGTTACCATTGGAATCGATTCTTAGCCGTTTCAAGCAAGCTTTTCATACACCACTAAGTTTTTATTAGAACCAGTTACATTACATGATAACACTAAACATTTATTTAACATAAAACACACTAAATCCTACAAATCTACATTAGATAACACACTAAACATTTGAAGAACCGGTTCCGGATGCTTCAGCGGCTTCATTTTTCTTCGCCTTTGTAACCAGACAATGACGATCGGTGTGATTTTTTAACGTCGAGTTGGTCGTAGCCTTCATGAACTTGCCGCAAGCTTTGCACCGTGCCATCTCATGGCTATCGCTCATTAAGCACAAATCAAAGTGCTTCCAAACTTGGAGGTTTCTCTTGGTTTCCAAAACCATAACAACCTCATTGTTGCACGCCATAACGAGCTTTGAAGATATAGATTAGAAGGTGTAAGTTAAGTATTTTTGGAGTACGTGTAAGTTATGTTTGAAGGTGTAAGTTATATATATATAGTTGAAACCGCTTTTAATGGTAACAAATCGATTTCTAACGGCATTATAGCCGTTGGAATCGATTCCAACAAGTGTTACAACTTTTTGTGTGAATTACCAGAAGGAACCGGTTCTTCTGAGGAACCGGTTACAACTCTACCCGGAATCAGTTCCAGTATTCATGGTCTAAAATCGGGTAGGAACTGGAACCAGTTCCTACAGGAATCGGTTCCATTCATACTCATTCAAGAATCGGGTACAGTTAGGAACCGGTTCTGGGTATAAAAAAAACCGATATGCCCAAGCCTAATTCCAACGATAGATTGAAGTATGTTAAAGTGTGAAACAGTGTAAATAATTTTGGTCTTTTTACTTTCCATTTAGCATTTATGTGTACATGTTAATTAGCATGTTAAAGTGTGAAACAGTGATTTTGGTCTTTTTTTACTTTCTATTTAGGATTTATAGAAGACGAAAGAGAAGGAAACTGATTTGATACTAACCTGATAGCAGCAATGGTTGCAAGAGGCGAGAGCAAGCAAGAGAGCAGAATGGTGAAAGATCTAGAACAAATCCCTGTTGTAAAGAGTAGGACTTCTTTGTTGAGGGGCATTATGGTCTTTTGAGTGGTGCACCGACATTTGTGTTTAAGAATAAGGGTAATGTGTACATGTTAATTAGCAGTAGTGGAGAGAGAAACTTTTTCTTATGGTGTGATTTACAACCGAAAGGGTATCTTACAAGTTTGTCTTCACTCTCTCCAACAAAATTATGACTAATGGAAAACTATTGATGTGTCATCAATTATACATATTTATCATACATATTTACCTCCGTTTATGATATTTTTGGGGCATTATCATTGAAATACTATATAAATCGTCCAAATTTGATAAATGCGGGTTTTGGATGTTTGGGACGAAAAAGACCAAAAAACGAAGCAAAATCTGAAAGTTAGAAGACCAAGCACGACCATACACATTACGGGCATGATCATGGATCCATTCCAGAAGAAACCTTAAGACAACTCATAAGCACGGCAGTGCTCTCACCTGAGCACGATTATGCAACACCCAATAAGTCAACATAAGTGAACATAAAGAATGGTTATGCATATTCCAGATTTGGTCTAGAAGCTTCTCATATGGGACAAAATGAGTAAAACACAAAAGAAAGACAAAGAGACAAGGGGCACAAGTACCTGAATAAGTTGAAGATTTTGCATGCCTAAGTACATGTACGGTCATGCATATGCCTAAGCACAACTGTGACATGTCGAGACAAATGGAAGAAGGTTCCCAAATAGATAAAACCGCAGAAAAGAGAAGGTGTCACAAACAACCCCGTGCTCAAGTACAAAAGCATACTCATGCCAGACAGGTGGCATAAGCACGACCATGCCCAGGTACAAGCATAGTCATGCTCATGTACGACGAGGGGACCAATTACAGAGAAGGACGATTCTTGTCAGGACAGTTGTCTACGTACGGTCATGCCCAAGCTCGTACCTCATATTAGCCCCTACAGTTAGCAGGTCTTGGGGTTCTTCTTTGGACATACCTTTTCGCACCTTCCTCTTTAGACTTCCACATAGGGATGAGAATTTGGTACCAAGTACCGGTACCGTATCGAACTGGCCATATTCGATACCGGTATCGATACCAAATATTAAGGTCCTCCGGTACCAATAAATTCGGTACCGGTATTGCCCGGTAATACCGAATTAGTACCGTTTAAAAAAACACTGCATAATTAGTATGGTGATATACCCCAATACGGATTCTCAGTCATCAAGTTTTAGAATTCAAAACTTGAAAATGGTGAACTGTACTACAATATATCAACCCCTACCCAATACCCACGTACACCTTACTCAACAAAAAATCTTCAGAAGTCAGAAGATGTCTCCCCAAAATGCAAAATTCATCTTTCCTACTTCCTTCCGAGGGTAAAAACATGCTCATCTGCCTCCTACTTACCTCCCTCTAATTACATTTCAACAAGACCTCAATACTAATTACATTTCAATAGGACCTTTATTTTGAAAAATATTTAAGGTTAATTAGTTATTTCTTTCGTCAGTTATTGTAGGCCACTTCAGTAGCTTCTCATAAATGGCATCTCATTCTTTGAATGAACCCAATCTTAGTCAAGTAAGTTTGTTGGTTTTTCAAGTTACCTTAGTAACTTAGTAGCTTTGTTTTGTATAAAGCTTATTGTTGTGTGCGGTTTGTAGGATGATGATGATGAAACGTTTGTTGATGAGACTCCTCATGATGACCAACTTGGTAATGATTCGGGATCGGGTAATGGGTTGGAGTTAAGCCGTAAGAGAAAAAAACCAACCAAGAAACAAGCTCCCCAAAAGAAAGCCAAAAAAGGAGGCAAGGGGAGGGTCGCGTGTTGGGCTCATTATGATGTGGTTTTTATAGAAGACGAGGATGGAGTGAGTCGGAAGTACGGAAGGTGCAAGTATTGTAAACATGACATTACATCCGATTCAAATAAAAACGGTACGTCTGGTCTTAGAAAACATGCACGGCCTTTGAGGAAAATCCTGATGTAGATAAAAGTCAAAGTAATTTAGCGTTTCAAAAGGAAGCTAGAGGGGAAGGTAGTGTGAGCATTTGGAAACATGATGTGCTAAAATCAAGTAAGCTTTACTAGATTTGATTATTGTTGCTGAATTACCTTTTAAGCTTGTGGAAAATCCGGTTTTTATCTAGTACACCAATGCTTTGAAAGAAAAATTCACTTTGCCGTCACGACATAAAGTGTCTAGAGATATTGGAAAGTATTATATTGAGGAAATGAATAAACTTTTAGCATATGTAAGTAAACCTACCAACACTGTTCACTTGACTATCGACACTTGGACGTTCTCATGTCAACGGGTTAATTATATGGTTGTAACGGCACATTTCATCGATGATGATTAGGTAATGCATAAACGCATTATTAATTTTAGACCCATTCATAGTCATAAGGGGGAATATATTGGTCAAGAGTTATTACATTGTATTCATGGTTGGTGTATTAAAAATGTTATGAACATGACAACACATCTGGTAATGATAAGGCGGTTGATTATTTGGAAACATGAGACAATTTGTTTTATGTATCGTATAACCATCATAAGATTTCAGACCTCATTTTTGCATCTCAATTTTTTTTTTTTAATCAATGAAGCACCATGTTACATTATATTCTTAAAGCGTTTACAAACTTAATTTATTTTTTCCAAGATTTTTCATATTTATTTTTTCACCTTTCATCACCACACATACGATTAGTAATTCCCAATTTAACCGCACAAATATTTTCCTTCTATTTTATTGGAGTATATTTTTTTGTCTCTTTTTCCTTCAAAGTTAATTTTATTATTGAGTTTAGATAGGATCTCTTTTATCTAAAACATACAATTTATACTTTCATATTATATGATGATACGTTTTGTCAAATAAAGAAAACCAATGATCGAGGTATTCAAAATGTAAAATACATGTCGCATAAAAAGGAAATGATCCATAGATTTTACTTAAGTAGCCTAAGAAGGATTGTGATGATGTCATGTGTCACTTCATATAAGTAGGAAAGAAGAGCATTTTGGTCTTTATAAATAGGAGTGTAAAAATGACATGTGGCTCCACTTTTGTTTTCTAAAAAAAGACAACAAAAAAATCCAGTACAAAATATATAGCAAAAAAAAACTAGTACAAAAAAAATATAGCACGAAAAATTTCAGCAAAAAAATATAGTACAAAAAATCCAACACAAAATATTAAGAAAAAAAAATTTTAAGACAAAAAAATTCAGCACAAAAATATAGTACAAAAAATGTTATACAACATATTTTTGTGGGTTTTTTAGTCGTCATATTTTATATAGCAATATGGTTCTCAAATTAAAAATAAAAAACGCTCGATTTTATATTGAATTTTTTATGAAAAAATAATATCGTATAAAAAAGTTAATGCTTAAAAAACGAGGGTGGAATATGCATGTGCCTTGCATGTGGAGATAGAAAGTTAATAAATATTATTTTCCAAAGATACCCTTACACTCCTCTTTTTTCCTACATTTTCATCTTAACCATTGATTTGAAAAATGAATGGTTAAGATTACTTCTCATCCTTTTTAGGTAAAATGAACTTTTTATTTGATCTTACCTCTACATAATAATTAGGTTGTTAGACTTTGTATTCATACATATATATATATATATATAGGGTAAAGTTATTGTAAAAAATGTTAAAAGTGTGAGAAATATTGTGGAAATGACATGTGTGTTCTCAATTTAAATTAATTCAAAAGGGTAAACAAGTAATTTTATATTTGATTCAATTAAGTCAAAACTTTCCATAACCGCCACCTTATTTATAGGAACATGATTTTTTTTTAAAAAATCTCTATAAAAACACTACGAATAACATTGCTACCACCATTCAGCACGTATATAACACCATTCAATAATTATATAACACCATGCAATAAGTATATAACACTATTCAATAAGTATATAACACCATTTTAAAGATCTTTACAAAAACACTACGAATAACACTGCAAAATCACCATTCAGCACATATAACACGATTCAATAAGTATATAACACCATTCAATAATTATATAACACCATTTAATAAGTATATAACACTATTCAATAAGTATATAACACTATTAAAGACACTACTTCCATTTCCAGAATGTGTTCTTAGTATAATTTTCATAGTATGGTTATTGTACATGATGTTTTAAACCTGCATGCATGGTGTTTTACATCTGCATGTAGGGCTGTAAACGAACCAAACATTCAGCGAACAGTTCGTGAACTGTTCGGCGGGAAGTTCGTTTGATTAGCTTAACAAACGAACACGGACAAAAAATTCCGTTCGGTCAGCTTAGCGAACGAACACGAACACGGATCTTGTTCGTTCGACTGCGTTCGTGAACGTTTGGTAAAATGTGTAACATCCGTCAAAGTGGATACCCGAAATCCGACCCGTTTTGAAATTCGAATCCTAAATTCGAACCAACGTAGATTTTTCGCGAATTAAATAACTGTCGAAAGGTTTTTTTTTATACGGTTAATTATCTGTGTAATTAATTTGTTAATTTGTTAAAAAAAATCTATAAAGCAATTAATTAATTAATTAAATTAAAGGTTATGTAGATAACCTAGTTAGTTATAGAAAAAAAAATCAAACTCAAACCAAGTTAACTATTTAGGTAACTCTTTAAAGTCGAGGGACTATTTGTGTATTCACTTAAAACCAAACTAAACACTCCTGATTAAAATCTCAAAACCCTAATCCCCTTTTACCTTTTCAGCCGACACCACCTTATTTTCCCTCCCAACCCTTTTGTCTACAACATAGGAAACCCCTGCACATTCATCACCTCCAAATAGCAACCTGCATCACGACTACCCCTGTTCTTCTTCGAGTCGACGGGCGGCCACCACCAATCGGTGGTGGCGTATGGCGGCATATGGTGGCGACGTACGGCAGCGAGGCCGCGAAACAGAGAGAGGGAGATCGACGCGGAGAGAGAGAGAGACGCGAAGAGAAGATGGTGGCGCCGTCATCTGCGGCGGCGACAACAGTCGTTCAGCGACTCAGTTCTGTCCGGTTTAACCCGGATCCGGTACGTCCAGGTCAGTCTTGGTTCCCGGGTATTGTTTGTTATCGGTTCAGTTCACCTTGTTCCGGGTTTAATCTTCCACTTGATTCTAATTCAGTTTCGGGTTCGGTACATGCTCCGGTTCTGTTTCAGTCTTGATTCAACCGGGTCAGTTGGGTTGCGGGGCAGCTCGGGTGACGTTCGGGTCAGCTCAGTCGGGTCCGGCTCCTCAGATTCGGGCTATGTTCGACTCAGTTCTATTTCAAGTTTTAAGTTGAGTCAAGGCTGTGGAATTTGTTGTTTCAGGTTCGATGTTCGTGTTGGTCAAACCTCGGTCAACATCAGCTTCTATTTCACTTCAGTCAGACTCGAGTTCAGTGTTGATGCTTGGTCAAACGTGGTCGACTCGAGTCAACCTCAACGCAAGACTCGGTAAAAACCTTAAAACAAAACATGTTCGTTTATATTATTTCATATATTTATGTTTAAAAACTAACCGAGCTTGAGCCGTCATCTATAGTTTTTTTATATTGTTCAAACATTCGCTAACCTTACAAAGTATTCGTATATTGTTTACATATTAGTGAATTGTTGAATTTTGACAAAAATAATCGACAACTAGTATTGTCGGGATCGTTTGAAAACAGAGGAAACTCTGCCCGTTTTTCGTAAAAATCTGTGAAAACTATACGTGTTTAATTATAAAACGAAACGTATCGGGTTTAAATAACTTTATATCAATAATTATAAAGTTATTGATATAATATTTTCGATAGACTTAAATTGAAATTATGGCATGAACTATATAAAATATAAAAATGTGTATACATATATATATATATACATGTGTACATATGTATAAATACTTATTCATCGACTCGTTATACTTTAGTTTCCACTTCAAATCTACCGTCATGATTTCGTTTACTCATGCGCCATCGTTTGCCCATATAGGGTGACTTCGGCGTTCCATCCTCCTAATCTCATCAACTCGTCCTACTTGGATAATCGGAAGACTTAGCAATTCTGTGAGTATACTCGATCCCTTTTTCCCCTTTTTATTTTGGGATGCAACATGTACATTATGTAAACAATCTTTGAAACTAGAAACTAAACATACTCAATCCTTGTACTAACATGAAACTAATGTGCTTTACTTATGATTCTTGTATGCTCTATTTGAACGATTTGGAACGTATATGCTCATTAACTTTGCTAGCCCACTTTAACAATTATAGCGCTATAGGATTTACGCACCGCCCTTGAGACTTGGGGGTATTGTTAAGTTAAACATTTACTATCCCGCTATCAATTGGGATTAGACTATTTTATGCGTTGGATTCTTGGGTTTGATCATAGTGTACGCCAAAATTGCATACTAGTAATTCACATATTATGAATCATGTTGGATTTGAGCCTTTTTATTCTATTATGCTATGTAAACAAACTTGTATACTCGCCTTTGCTTTTGCATTGAAACTCTATTTTAATACATGTTGCAGGTTAAATTGTTGAAGTATGATGAAAGATGAAACAAGAATAGGGTGGACTAGATACACACCTATAAATCGTTTATTTTTTTATGTTATGTTATTTGTTGAAACAATGTTGTATTTTGTTTTGATTATTGTATGACAATTCAGCAATTGCAATGAAATTCGAATTTAATTAAATATTGTCACGTAGTGTTATGAAGTCTTATGCAATCTATACACACTTCGTCTCATCCCGATGTTTCCGCCATCGGTTGGGGTGTGACAGATTGGTATCAGAGCCATAACTATAGGGAATTAGGAAAAGTAGGAATGCTTTAACCTAGTCTATAGTTTTAGAGCTTTATTCTCATGTTTTGCTTGAAACTACTTGCATGCTATCTTATTTGCCTTTATTTTTTTCTCTTTTCATATTTTAAACATATATGTCACTTATGTGTTAACACTTGACATGCTATACTTGTTTTATTATGTATTAATACTTGTTTTACGTGTTAATACGTGTTTCATTGTTCGATTATTTATGTGCTACTCTTAACTTGTTTTTTCGATGTGTTAATATTTGTTTTATTGCCCCACTCTTTATGTGCTATTCTTGATATGCTTTCTGATGTGTTTATACTTGTTTGTTCATTCCTTTAACATACGCTCTTCCTTATACATTTTACTCGACTATTCTAAATTCACAAACCCTCGTAATACACAAACGAGACGACTTCACCAAAATAGGCGTGAAACCCACAATTTGGTGAACAACTCGCAATTCATCTACTTTTCTTTTTTTTACATGAAATTCACCATCAAGTTAGGAGTGAAATCCTCACCTTGATGGAGAAATTCAAATTTCAAATTCTAGTGGACCCTCGTCAAAGTGTCGAAATTAACTTTTGACCGGACGAGTACCAACCACCCTTAGGATACTAAATCGCCAAGTTAGGGGTGAAACCCGCACCTTGTCGACTAGTTCCGCTCATTGATTTTCAAAAGTCCAGCCAAGTCTTGAATTTTCGATGGATTAGGAACATGTAGTAACTGGAAGGGTGAGTACCATTAGCCGAGATATCGGTGAGAGTATTCCACCTATTAGGCCAAAGCATGTTTCTCAATTTCAAAAGATCTTTCGACCACTTTGGTTAGTCAAGTTCCGTTTTGGAACCCTCTAAGTTTTTAATTGAACTTACGCTTTATTATTTTCCTATCATTTATGATGCAATCCTCTCTTCTCAATTTTGAACCATTTTGAGATTTCACTTTTGCACATACATTATACAATTACTTCTCACACGATTATACATTATTAGCATGCACAATTTCACGCAATTTTATTTATACATTTGTAACAAGTGGGGACATATCATCAAGATAGGAGTGATTTCCTTACCTTGACGATTAACTCCGCTTCTTTTTCTCATATTACAACGACCTCGTCAATGGGTTAGGGGTGATTCCCTTACCTAGGTGATTGTTACCAATACTTTCTTATAATAGACTATATTATGTAAACACGATCATGTTTATACCTAAATCATTTATCGTTTATTTCAAAATGCATCGTTTATTTAAACGTACCTCTTATCCTATAATCTATTTTCACATCACTTGCATACACAAAACTTTAAATGTTACCATAAACGCTTGATACTCGATTTTCAAAATTTCACAAATGCTACTTGTCAACCTAGTCTGTCTAATAAATCCGTTGTCCCAAATTCAATATTCAACGTAATTATTAAAACACGCTCCTCTCACACCATTAAACTAGAGATTTTTATTTTCAATTGAGAATCAAATCAACTTTTCGCACACACCTATAAAATATTACCAATATTATTCAATCATTTACTAAAACTCCTTTTCAAAACCAATAAAACATTTTTCAACGATCACTAAGTTCGTATACCAAAATCCTCTTTTAAGAACCAACGTTTTCACGAGAATCTCTAAACTCCGAATTTCTTCGTTAATGAAAAGTTATTTAAAACGATGCAATCTTATTTACTTCTAGAACATTTTCACCATTTTCAATACGTTAATTAAACTTAAAACACGTGGGCAAGGAAACTTCATAAGAACCGACAAATTTTCAACTATGAAAATTCTTTTAAAACTTTAGTAGCATTCCCATACTTTTACAAAGTACTATTTGCATAAATAGTGGATGATTTATACTCTCTTTACATTCATAAACTAGATTCTACATTTATAACAACTCAACCTATTTTGATTCAATAAACTCCACATTTCGCTCACAACAATGCATTATGTTACACTTATGTTCCAATTATTATTCTTATTCATACAATTATACATCTACACTTATATTCGCATTTATGCATTTACGTTACGCTTAGCATATTCATACGATACACGTTCATACTTAGATTTATCAAATATGCATGAACGTATACACTTATATTCATACACCTACATCTTATTCATACTTAAACAAATATGTTTTTTCACTTAAATTTATGCTCCCACATTTCAATCATGCTCATACACTTGTGTTTACTCTTATACTCATATCCATGTTTATACTTGTACAGCCTACACTTTCATTTATAGCTATACTCATACACGTATATTTACCCGTATACATTCACACTCACCTTTATACTCACGCAATTTACGTGATACTTACATTCATATTCATACACCTACATTTTACTTATAATCATATACACATTCATACGTATGCAATTTGCGTATACGCTTATACCGCTATGTTTATACTCGTATTTATATTCAGACACATTCTCACGTCTTTTATGATCCTCGTATTTATATACTCATAATTACCACGACACGTTTCGTGTCTATACTTTGACTCATATTTACACACGTACTCCCCACAATACATTCGTATGCTTACACTTGTACTCATATTTATACTCATACTCGCAACAACGTACTTGTACTTGTACTTATACAATCAAAATCACGTTTACACTCATATATATATATATATATATATACTCATACATTCCATTCGTATTTAAACATTCATGTCTTACACTTAATTTTCACATTTACATCCATACTCATGCATCTTATGTTTATACTCATATTTATACTCGTATTCACATTCGTACTCGTGTTTATACTCTCATTTATACGATTTATGTTATACCCGTACTCGCATTTATACTCCCGTTTATACGATTTATGTTATACTCATACTCGCATTTATACTCTAATTTATACGATTTCTGTTATACTCGTACTTTTGTTTGTCTTCACATTTATACTCATTTTTCATACACGTTATGCTTATACTTGTAATCATACTCTTGTCATGCGATTGGTGTTTATGCTCACATGCATATTCATGTTTAAACTTATACCATGATTATGCTTTTCGTTTTACTCAAAATTTATACACACGCGCCTGTACGGGAGCGAAACCCGAGGGATTTGCTTACGTTGGTCTTATACTATTTGGAACGCAAACATGCTTACATGCTACATTTCTTTACACACGCAATCTTATTTTCAGAATTTATGTATACCTTGATTCATACGCAACTAGTACAAGCTATGCGGATCATGCGACGATTGGTATAATCGCGGGTGCACACGGGATTATAGTAACGGGCGTATGAGAAACCATAGAGTGTACTACTGTGTATGGTAAGACACAGGACGTAACATGACACTGAATACGAAACGGATGTAACGTGGTCAAAACATGGTGGATACGCCGTTGGTACGTCCTATATATAAGTGTTTTCACCATGTTACCAAACTTTCGTAAGACGTGTCGTGAGAAATTCAGTGTTTTACAGACCTTTTTGGACCTAATTCAAACTTTAAACAACTCACAAACGCATTATATCTGATTATCCACGACGAGACTTCATTCTTAACATACTACTTTTGTTTATCCAATACCTATGCCATTCTTATACTTGCATTCACTTAGGGTCAATCGTTCACTTCCATACTCCCACTATTCTCTATTATTCCATGTCTTTTATACGAATCCCATTCGCGATCAGGTCTTATCTATTCTCTCTGTTGAATCTCTAGATGCCATTTCTTTCAAAAGTCTCCTCTAAGATTTCGAGGACGAAATCTCCTAAAGTAGGGGAGACTGTAACATCCGTCAAAGTGGATACCCGAAATCCGACCCGTTTTGAAATTCGAATCCTAAATTCGAACCAACGTAGATTTTTCGCGAATTAAATAACTGTCGAAAGGTTTTTTTTTATACGGTTAATTATCTGTGTAATTAATTTGTTAATTTGTTAAAAAAAATCTATAAAGCAATTAATTAATTAATTAAATTAAAGGTTATGTAGATAACCTAGTTAGTTATAGAAAAAAAAATCAAACTCAAACCAAGTTAACTATTTAGGTAACTCTTTAAAGTCGAGGGACTATTTGTGTATTCACTTAAAACCAAACTAAACACTCCTGATTAAAATCTCAAAACCCTAATCCCCTTTTACCTTTTCAGCCGACACCACCTTATTTTCCCTCCCAACCCTTTTGTCTACAACATAGGAAACCCCTGCACATTCATCACCTCCAAATAGCAACCTGCATCACGACTACCCCTGTTCTTCTTCGAGTCGACGGGCGGCCACCACCAATCGGTGGTGGCGTATGGCGGCATATGGTGGCGACGTACGGCAGCGAGGCCGCGAAACAGAGAGAGGGAGATCGACGCGGAGAGAGAGAGAGACGCGAAGAGAAGATGGTGGCGCCGTCATCTGCGGCGGCGACAACAGTCGTTCAGCGACTCAGTTCTGTCCGGTTTAACCCGGATCCGGTACGTCCAGGTCAGTCTTGGTTCCCGGGTATTGTTTGTTATCGGTTCAGTTCACCTTGTTCCGGGTTTAATCTTCCACTTGATTCTAATTCAGTTTCGGGTTTGGTACATGCTCCGGTTCTGTTTCAGTCTTGATTCAACCGGGTCAGTTGGGTTGCGGGGCAGCTCGGGTGACGTTCGGGTCAGCTCAGTCGGGTCCGGCTCCTCAGATTCGGGCTATGTTCGACTCAGTTCTATTTCAAGTTTTAAGTCGAGTCAAGGCTGTGGAATTTGTTGTTTCAGGTTCGATGTTCGTGTTGGTCAAACCTCGGTCAACATCAGCTTCTATTTCACTTCAGTCAGACTCGAGTTCAGTGTTGATGCTTGGTCAAACGTGGTCGACTCGAGTCAACCTCAACGCAAGACTCGGTAAAAACCTTAAAACAAAACATGTTCGTTTATATTATTTCATATATTTATGTTTAAAAACTAACCGAGCTTGAGCCGTCATCTATAGTTTTTTTATATTGTTCAAACATTCGCTAACCTTACAAAGTATTCGTATATTGTTTACATATTAGTGAATTGTTGAATTTTGACAAAAATAATCGACAACTAGTATTGTCGGGATCGTTTGAAAACAGAGGAAACTCTGCCCGTTTTTCGTAAAAATCTGTGAAAACTATACGTGTTTAATTATAAAACGAAACGTATCGGGTTTAAATAACTTTATATCAATAATTATAAAGTTATTGATATAATATTTTCGATAGACTTAAATTGAAATTATGGCATGAACTATATAAAATATAAAAATGTGTATACATATATATATATATATACATGTGTACATATGTATAAATACTTATTCATCGACTCGTTATACTTTAGTTTCCACTTCAAATCTACCGTCATGATTTCGTTTACTCATGCGCCATCGTTTGCCCATATAGGGTGACTTCGGCGTTCCATCCTCCTAATCTCATCAACTCGTCCTACTTGGATAATCGGAAGACTTAGCAATTCTGTGAGTATACTCGATCCCTTTTTCCCCTTTTTATTTTGGGATGCAACATGTACATTATGTAAACAATCTTTGAAACTAGAAACTAAACATACTCAATCCTTGTACTAACATGAAACTAATGTGCTTTACTTATGATTCTTGTATGCTCTATTTGAACGATTTGGAACGTATATGCTCATTAACTTTGCTAGCCCACCTTAACAATTATAGCGCTATAGGATTTACGCACCGCCCTTGAGACTTGGGGGTATTGTTAAGTTAAACATTTACTATCCCGCTATCAATTGGGATTAGACTATTTTATGCGTTGGATTCTTGGGTTTGATCATAGTGTACGCCAAAATTGCATACTAGTAATTCACATATTATGAATCATGTTGGATTTGAGCCTTTTTATTCTATTATGCTATGTAAACAAACTTGTATACTCGCCTTTGCTTTTGCATTGAAACTCTATTTTAATACATGTTGCAGGTTAAATTGTTGAAGTATGATGAAAGATGAAACAAGAATAGGGTGGACTAGATACACACCTATAAATCGTTTATTTTTTTATGTTATGTTATTTGTTGAAACAATGTTGTATTTTGTTTTGATTATTGTATGACAATTCAGCAATTGCAATGAAATTCGAATTTAATTAAATATTGTCACGTAGTGTTATGAAGTCTTATCAATCTATACACACTTCGTCTCATCCCGATGTTTCCGCCATCGGTTGGGGTGTGACAAAATGTTCGGTTATGTTCGTTCGTTTTCATTAGTTCGTGTTCTTTTGATTATATTAAAAATATAATAAATAATAAACCTTTTATCTAAACATGTTGAAAACTTGAAACCCTTTTTTTCTAAGTTAGCTAACATTTGGACATTCTAAGACATTTTTTTTACAATAATTATGTGTAAGTTAGTTAAACATGATTCGATGTTTGGTGGTGTATTAGATTTCTTGTGTTTTGATTTATCATTTGATGGTTGTATTTAACTACTTACATCCAATGTTAAAGGATAACAGTGTTTTTATTTATTATTTTCAAGTTAAATGCTCGTTTGCGTTCGTTTGTGTTCGAGACGAGTGTTCACGAACTGTTCGTGAACAACTGAATTTTCTTAACGAATGAACACGAACATAAACTTATGTTCGGTGTGCGTTCGTGAACAGTTCACGAACATGTTAATTTCCTTAACGAACGGACATGTTCGTGTTCGTTCGGTTCGTTTACAGCCCTATCTGCATGCTAGTAGATGTTCCAGATTCCATATGTTAAAACACTATGGTATTTTAAACATACATTCCAGTAGATGTTCTTCGCATGTTCATCGTATAGTGTTTTACACCTGCATTCCAGTATGTGTTTAAAACACCACACTTTGAATCACAATACAATTAAAACACCACTGTATGAACATAGACAAAACATAATGAACTAAACATCTGATCGAAACATATTTTTTTCTCTATATAAGTATAACAAAATGGTACTCATATTAAAGATAAAAAAACGCTCGTTATTATGGTGTAATTTTTTTAAAAAAAGTTACGTATAAAAAGTTATTGACGTTTAAAAAAGACGGGGGGAAGTTGCATGTGCATTAATGTTAGTTTCTTTATTTAAAAATGTTAAATTTACCTGTATACCCTTAATCTAGAAAATTAATATGTTAAATAGTAAACATTATTTTACAATTTTACCATTATGATCTCAACCATTAGATCAAAGATCTAAGGGTGTAGATTCTTTCTTACCTTTCTCATAAAAAAAACCGTTTTTTACAGGAACCTCTACCTATATATATATATATATAATCATATAGGTGATATTTTGTTAAACAAAGTTTCATTATATCTTTAAAATTAACTCGTATATGCTTTGCTTTGGAAACCTAAATAATTATGTTGTTTTTCGTTGATTACATTTGGATAAAGGTTTAAGGATGAGATTTTTAATCGCTGGGATATTAAACGAAAGACATTTTAGGTTGGATAAAGTTTTAATAAAACTAATCTTGAGGATTCGGGTTTAGATGTGCATATTTATTAGATCGACTTGAATTGTGGATTTTGCCTTGCTTGCTAAATCTAAAGTTGATTCTATGGAATTCTCTCAGCCATATCCACTACTATAACAACTTTTGTGATAACTACTTATCAAAATGAGTACATATACCATATTTATCGCTTTTTGAGATGATACATATGTTGCACTAAATTTTTGCTTAAATGTTTATACATTCATTACTTTATGGCTTATGTGATCATTACTTGTTTGTATAAAATTTGTTGGTTTGCTTAAACGCGTGTATTAATTAACTCCGTACAAGCCGTCCGGTAGAATATTATAGCGTTATAGGTGTGACGACCTATCTCCACTCTTATTTGGTTTTGCTCATTTACACATTTTTCTCAACACATTTTGCTCTTTGGGAAGTGGAGGATGAGAGAATCCATTAAACATGTTGCTCAGGTTTGAATGTGCCCCCAGTAACCCATACTTGTTAAATACAATTTTCATAGTGTTTCACTTATGCCATATGAATTGTGCAATATTTTCATTACATGATTTGCTATAAAACATATGTTGTTCACCAACTTCATTGAAGTTGACTAATGTTTTCTAACATACGTTTCAGGTGCTAGAAATTGATACCATCCAAGTTGCTCCACATAGGATTGAGACTTTTGCCTTAGTCTTATGTTAATCAATAAACATTGTTATGTTATGTTATGTTATGTTATGTTATGTTATGTTATGTTATGTTATGTTATGTTATGTTATGTTATGTTATGTTATGTTATGTTATGTTATGTTTTGGAACAAGTTGTTTGTGTTGGTTTGTTATTTGAGAACAATGTAATTTTGTTGAATCATATATTGAAACTTAAATTTAGTGTCATGTGTTTTCAACAACCTATTTACATGATGCCCAAACTTTTTGTCGTCGGTTGGGGTGTTACATTTAGTATGATTAAATATATCACCTTATAATAATACTATGTGTTATGAACAATCTATACGCCCAACGTATTCCGCTATCGGTTGGGGTGTTACAAGCAGTATATCATCAAGGGGCACGTTTTCTATTTGCTGGCGCTTTTGTTTTAGAAGTTTGTAAACATCATTTAACTTCTCTTCGTTGCATAGGCAAAGTGAGTCAGCTGTTTCAAGGCTATAGATATTGGTTTAGCTTTAGCTTTGTGTATGTTTTTAGGTTTATCACTCTGCGTATTTTTACATTACCTAATAATGCGTGTAGTGGTTGTCTCCAATTTCCGTATTCAATGTGTCTGTTTTTGGGTTCCTTCCTTGGTATTTGGCTTTGTGGTTATAGATGCAGGTGTCCTTATATTCTTCACTTATGCGTGTTTGAATCTATATAGTCAATTGCATTAGTAACTAAGCTTGGCTTGCATGTGTTGTTGGAGAATTTGTCATCTGATACTTAAACCCCACTAACCAACGACCATTTCAACTGAAAGTCGAAGGAAGACGTTTCAAGGATGCCTATCATAGTTTTATGTATCCAAAGTTTACATTTTTGTATTACACAAGGTTGGGTTTGCATATTTTTGTAAAAGTATTCTTCTTACAGTTTTAATACGCTTCTCTTTTACATTTAAACTTTGTATTGAAGCCTTATGTATTAGAAATCAACAATATATATCAAACCTTAACACTAAATGCTTTGCGTTTATTATGTCTGCTTCTTATATTTGTAATACACTTTTCTTTTACGTTTAAACTTGTATTGAAGTTTTATTTATTCGAAAGCAACAATATATAACAAACACTAACGGTAAATGCTTTACGTTTATTATGTCTACAACGCAATGCGCACAACATAAATCTAGTTGTAGTTAAAGACAAATACCTCACAACTATATTAATCTTATAAATATTTATATTATTATTTAACAATTAAATAATAATTATTTAACTATTAACTAATAATTCACCATTATGTATTAACTACTTCATAAATAGTTAATTAAATAATCATTTCACAAATAGTTATTTACATATTAAATGTTTCACCAAATATTCAATTCCGCATTTTGGTAAATCGTATTTCGTGAACTAAATCTTTGACGTTTAAATATTAAGTAATTACGTGTTTATTTTCCAAAGTGTAACTCTTTGAATCGTACCTTGTTAGTAATGTTTATTAATTGAGCATTACACATCCAATGTCCAATACAAGAGACTACTGCCCGAGAATTGTGAGACTCTCTTGCTCGAGCTTATGCTTCATAAACCACCATCAGGGAATGCACGCTTAAGACACACCTTCTTAAGCTGAAGATTAAATGAGATGAAACACCTCTTGCTTACCTCAGTCATGCATAAAAGTATGCGTCCACGCTTGCTATCATTGGTGAATTGGTAAACACAAAGATCTGGTATGGGAAATAAAAAAAGGGAACCACAGTTAAAAAGGCAACAACTTATACCCATTAGAGTTTACATTGGAGCCTTTATATTAATACATTCTATATAGCATAGAGGAAGAAATATAGGAAACAACAAAAATATCACTACATTGGAATCTTTATATAGAAATATTTTTATAGACACTAAAGTACACCTCTATATTTAGAGACTCATATCCAACCCTCTAAATTTTTATTGTAAGTGTGGAGGAGAGAGAAAAAAATAAACTAATGGTCTGTTTGATAATTGGTAATGGAATAGGAGAGAAGATAAAATGAACGAGGTAATGGAATGAGCGAGAAAATGCAATGAACCATTACCATTCTACGTCCTGTTTGGTTATCATGTGGGAATGGAATAAATTATTACCGTGTATTTTTTGGTAGGCAAGAAAAGACGAATGAATAAAATCAGCAGTGAGTGGTGGTGGTGGTGGTGGTGGGTGGTGGTCAGTGGCGGTGATTGTGGGTGGTGATAGGTTGCGGTGGTGGGTGGAGGCGGCGATGGGTGGCAGAGACGGTGGTGGCCGTCTGTGGTGGTTGGTGGCTACGGCGACGGCAATGGTTGGTGGCGGGTGGTGTCAGTGGAGGTTTGCGGGTGGGGCGACTGGTGGGTGGCGGCGGGGGTAGGCGTCGGTGGTGGGTGGTAGTAGTGGTGGTGGCGGTGGAGATGGTGGTGGTTGGCGGCGGCAGTTGGGTGGCGGCGGCGACGTTAATGGTTGGTGGCGGCGAAGGTGGCGGGTGGAGGTGGTGGGTGGGAACGGTGGCGACAACGGTGGTCGTTAGTGGTGGCGGCGATGGTGGGTTGTGGTGTTGTTAATGAAAGGTGCAAGATGCAATGAAATGAAAAAAACATGAGGGCGGATGAAATGATTTTAAGGGAATGAAATGCCTTATATAATGAGTGATTCTATTCCATTGACCAAACAAACACAATTTTCTTCATTTTGTCGTAATGGTCTATTCCATTTCGCATCTTATTCCTGTATATCAAACTCTGCCTATTTGTTTATGAATAAGATAGAGAGTTGGTTGTAGAAGATTTTTGAAAAATAAACGTGCTTTAAAAAAATAATTTTTAGTAAAATTTTATAAATAAAGACGGTGGCACTAATATGAATGCTCTTATGCTACCTTGACATTTTAAAACAAAATGACTCAATAATTAAAATAATGACTCAATAATGCATGTATTTGAATAAGCTAGCTCCCAAAGAAAGAGATAACTTGTTATTCTTTTGGATTGTTCCAAAGGAACAATGTAGGGAAATTAAAAAAAGCACCTACACCTACTCACTACTAATTAAATTGCAGAGTATTGACATGGAGATATGGTTAAAAGAAAGTATAAATGCAGTGTATGAGTAGAATGGAAATGTATAAATCATGTAAAATCTTGTATCCTTTTGCCTTTTGGCTTTTATATATGAGTTAGTAACCTTTTATGTTAGAAAAAATGAGTTAGTAACCTTTATGTTCCAAAAAAAAAAAAAAAATTACAAAGGCTACAACTTTACCTATTCTTATTCTTAGCATTCATGGATTTTTTTGTCTCTAATTTAACTAACTAATATCATTCTCTTTTTTTAGAGTAAATTACAAAAATCGTCTTTTATGTATGTCACTTATTGCAAATTGTGTCCTTTGTCTTCAATAATTACAGAAAACGTACTTGATGTTTGCTAACCTTTGCAAGTTATGTCCTTTAGCCCTAACTCAGTTAATTTTTGTGGTTAAATCTGACCAAATGAACCCCACATGAGGGTATTTTTGTGGTTAAATCTGACCAAATGGACCTTACATGAGAGTAAAATGACCAAAATACCCTCCTGTGGGGTCCATTTGGTCAGATTTAACAAAAAAAAATTTAACTGAGTTAGAGCTAAAGGACATAACATGCAAGAGTTTGCAAACATCGAGTACGTTTTCTGTAATTATTAAAGATAAAGGACACAGTTTGCAATAAGTAACATACATAAAGGACGATTTTTGTAATTTACTCCTATTTTTATCTCTTATTTTTTTAACACCACCATATTTTATTCTGTGGCACTTGAGGAAAACCGGCAACAATTTTGATTTATCACTTCACCCTTTGTGCTTACTTGTCAAATTTCGGGACGAAATTTCTTTCAAGTTGGGGATGATGTGACAACTCGGATAATTAAGGTTAGCACTGCTTGAAATCCCACAACTTTTAGCGTGTGTTCTGTGTTTAATTATTTACCTCGTGCATTATTAGTTGGTTAGATGTGTATGTTTACAGGAAATCGCTAAACACTTTTACGTGTCGTTTAGGCAATCATGAAAATTAACTTGCATGGGCCGCAAACTTGCTTAACGCTCACACGTTTAGGCCTGTGGCCACACCCCCACTCGCCCAACCTAGGCCCACGTACATGAGGCAGGCCCAACCCGAACATATTACATCTTAATGGAGAAAAGTAACTTGGGCCGGCCATGTTGTGCACACAAATGGATTGTATGCGGCTCCTTGTATTACCACAGGCCCAAACCGAGCCCATTCCCCCTCCCCTTTTGTTACGTACATTATGCATAAGGCCTCACAACACCTTGCAAACCCTACTTCACCTCTCTTGATTTGCGAAGACAGTGGATACCCCCCTTTGTCGAAACCCTTCCTCTTGAAGATTGTTCTTGGAGTCTTGCGTAGCCTGGTTAGTGTAGCATCTCGTTTTCCTATGCGTGTATTGATTGTTTGCACATCTTGTTAGGGGTGATAATTCTTGTTGATAGCAATGAATCATATATGACAAACTGATATGTGAATAGTCAACGATTAGCATGTACGAATATTTGGATATATATTTTGTCAGTATGTGATTGTGTGGGATCGATGATCACCCACTATTGGCTTGATAATTTTGTAAATATTAAATTGAGTTCACCCACTTATTATGTGGTTAGGAAGGATAACCTAGGAGGATTACGTGCCCACTTTGGATAGTTAAGTATATAAAATTGATAATTAAAGTTGCATGAACTGTTATATAAATGAAGGTATTAACACTTGTGAATGATGAGTATTTGAAGTATGTCTTCTTCCTAACTAACTGATGCGAATTTAGTTGATGCTTAGGGTTCATGTGTGTAAAAGTAATTGAGGGACTAATGAGGTGATGTATCGATTATTCCATGTTAAATAGTTAGAAGTATTTTGTTATTTGATGTAGGATTGTTAGTGGTATAATACTAAGTTATCATTATAATAAAAAGATATGTGGGCTTACATGTTAGTTGGATCTGCATGCTAATTAATTGAGTTATGCAAATTGTACAAGTGGGCCGAAGCTATTGATTATATTCCATGATGGGCCGATTAGATGTAGTAAGTGTGTGAGTATTTGTGATTATTGTTGCCTAGTAGTGCATGAGAACTAGATCCATTTATTAATGGGTACAAAGTTGACAAGAAATTTAAATGGTAAAAGGGTTATGGTGAGCAAACTGATAAATGAGGTGTAGATATTAAAATTGCTTAAACTGAATTGTGTAGTTGTGGGCTTGAGATTGATGGGGCCGAGGATTAACAGTGGAGAACATGTCAATGGGCCGTTGTATTGTGTAACGGCCGTTGTATTGTGTAACGGGTACCCAGACCAGGAACTTGTGTATGTATGATGTATTATGTGAATATTTGCAATATGTTGAGCAATGCTCGTGATTTAATGCATGTAATAGTTTAAGTGACATGAATTGATAAATGCTTTCGTGAGACATGGGCACTGTTGATTGACTGATACAACTTGCATAACCTGTTTAATGATAGTGCACTGTCTGATGAATACATGTGAAACAATACGCACTAAGCTTGTATGCGAACTGACTGTTATGTGCAACTATCATAGGATTCGATTGATCATTTCTATTATACGAGTAATTAATCTTACCGAGCAAATCTAAGGTGAGTTCACTACTCTTGAGCATGCATCCCGATGGTTGGGACAGTCAGTGGGTATACCGGGGAGGGATAAGTCTTTTTGGGTAAAACTGGGATGTTGGATAATAATCTCACCCTATCATTCTTAAGTCCCATATTTTTGTTACCGGAGAGGTAACGGGTATTAGTTGGTAGCGCTACTTAGGTTTGGCACCCTCACCCCGTACCGGAGAGGACGGGTGTGAACTAATGACCTAGTCATGCCCAGTGTTTTGATAGGAGCACTGGGGAACGGGCAAAACATACACCAGGAGCCGTCTTGTTCAGTATCGAGATATTATCAACATTAATTTCAGATTTGTTAATGAACTAGAATAAACACTTGGTAACTAACGTTTTCGAAAAAGCTGTGAACTCACCAGCGTTGCCTGATACACTTGTTGCATGCTCGCAGGTCGTTAGGTACTTTGATGGGAACTTGCTGTCTGGAGTAGCTGGAGTGGTCATGGGTCGACTGGGGGGATTCATGTGATTGATTATGGCTATTATACATTGGTTTTGAACAATTTAACTTTGGTTTACTATTTGCTTCCGCTGAACATGTTGGTTTTCATTTAAACTTGTTGATGACATTTTTCATTAATAATTGAGGATTTTATATATAAGCTTGAAAGGGTTCAATGTAATTAGTGGCTCGTTGTTGGTACATCGCACGTCTAACAGGGACACTCCCTAGGTGGTATTTTGGGGGTGTGACTTATTCTCTATTCTTATCTCTATATAATTTTACTAGGTTAAAACCCGCGTGTACACGCGGTTTAACAAATGAGTGTAGTTTAATTTTGTTTGGAATTAATAGAAAGAATATTTTAAAAGTACAAAAAAAATCAAAATTCAAATTTCACTAAAAATCTCCTTGTACACCACATTTGTTGTTTTACTTGTAACATTTCCATCCTCATCTAATATAAGTAACTTCACACCAGCTCTGCTTTTTTACTCTTGACAATGCGACATAAAGTTGGCCATGTGTGAAGACAGGATATTTCAAATACAATCCAACACTCGATAGAGATTGTCCTTGACTTTTGTTTACTATCATTGCAAAACATACTGCTAATGGAAATTGACGTCGTTTAAACTTGACTGGAATTTTTTTGTCAGATGGTATTAAAGTGATTCGTGGAATATATGTTTTCATACCGATTTTTCCTGCGGATATAATTTCAGCTTCAATAACATGTTTTACAAGTTTAGTAATCCGTAATCTAGTACCGTTGCATAAACCATTTTGTTGATCAATGTTACGCAACAACATTACTAGGACGCCCACTTTAAGTATTAATCGATGATTAGGCAATCCTGATATTTTAAGACCATTAAGAACGTCAGGTGAGTATAAATTTGCATGTGATGGATTCTTAGCCTGTTTAGTATGACATATACTATCAGAGCTCAAATACTCAACTTCTTCTCCCGGAAACAATGCAAGCATTTTTTCATTAATTTCATGTACGACTTCATTTGTAGGTGCAAGTATGGCTCTTTCTGCAAAACAATCTTGGTTTTTATAAAGTTGAAGCAGAGAAGAGTATACAAAGTCGATTAAACTCGACAAAGGATCCACCGAGTTCTTAATTAGCAGGTCTTCGGGAATATCTATAGTGACCTCACAATCATCGGTATCACCAATGTTTCCCTCACCCAAATCTAGAAGCCACTTTGCAAAAGATTTGGTTTGCTTTGTTTCAGATGTGTTATTCCCTATAGTTAATCTCATGTTTTTCGTTAGCGTAAGGACTTTGCATGCCCCCCAAATATAGGACGAAGTGATGGAAGCATTTACAATTTCGCGTCTACTACCATTGGCAACAACCGAAAGGATTTGTCTAAAATCAACACCCAAAACCATAACTTTTCCTCCAAATGGCATTTCTGAATTCAGTGAATCATCTGATTTGAAGATATCTTTCATTGTCCGGTCTAGTGCTTCAAACGCATGTTTGTGAATCATTGAAGCTTTGTCCCAAATTATCAACTTTGTTTCTTTTAGTAAATTAGCAACTTCACCATCTGGTTTAATGTGACAGATTGATTCTTCCGTAAGATTTAAAGGAATACGAAACCTAGAATGTGCCGTCCTACCACCAGATAATAACAGAGATGCAATTCCACTTGATGCAATGTTTTAATACAATTTGTCCTTTAGATCTGATAGTTGCAGACAATGTCTTCCACAAAAATGTTTTACCAGTACCTCCATAACCACAAACAAAGAATAAGCCTCCCATGTTTTCATTAACGGCATGTGTTATCTCATCAAACACTAACCATTGTTCACTTGTTAAAGTAGTTAGATGATTATTAAATTCTGCGCCAGCAACACTTACATCATATGATAGTTCATCTGTTATTAAACGACTGTTTGCTACGGATGTGGAATGGATATCAGGATAAGGCATAGAAGGAAGCCTACGTAGGGTAGAGTTATTCCGAAGTAAGTAATCCTCAATTTCCAACAACGTTAGATGCTTTAGTTGGTGGGTGGTAGTAATGGCGGTGGCGGCGGCGACGTTAGCGGTTGGTGGCGGCGGCGACGTTAGCGGTTGGTGGCGGCGGGTGGCGGTGGTGGTGGTGGTTGGGAACGGTGGCGACAACAGTGGGCGTTAGTAGTGGCGATGATGGTGGGTTGTGGTGTTGTTAATGAAAGGTGCAAGAGGCGACGAAATGAAAAAAACATGGGGGCGGATGAAATGATTTTGAGGGAATGAAATGCCTTATGTAATGAGTGATTCAATTCCATTGATCAAACAAACACAATTTTCTTCATTTTGTCGTAGTGGTCTATTCCATTTCGCATCTTATTCCTGCATACCAAACTCTACCTATTTGTTTATGAATAAGATAGAGTTGGTTGTAGAAGATTTTTGAAAAATAAACGTGCTTTAAAAAAATATTTTTTAGTAAAATTTTATAAATAAAGACGGTGGCACTAATATGAATGTTCTTATGCTACCTTGACATTTTAAAACAAAATGACTCAATAATTTTCAACCTATAAATTACCCTAATTGTTGCTTTCTATTGTTGTAATTTATGCATTATGAGTTTTTGAAAAAAGTTTTAGCAATTTTCATTTTTAACTTAAAGTTTTTTTTTTTTTTTTTTTTTTTTTTTTTTTTTTTTTTTTTTTTTTACATTTTAACCCCTTTGACTTTTTTACCTTTAACCCAAAACTTTTCATCTTTTACAATTTAACCCCAACATTCTTTTATTTTCAACTTCCTAACCCCATAATTTTCATATTTTGCAAGTTTTTCGTTTTAAATTTTATGAGTTAACACGTCGCAACTTGCATTTGGGGTTTAACGTTTTTTCGTCTGTTCTTTCCCGTCTGATAGGCCCATCGCAACGCGTCAAATGTTCTCTGTTTGACAAGTTCGTCGCAAACTCCGAGTCCTAAATTGGCTTAGTTATTCTTTTCTACGTTTTACGTTTATGTCTAATTTCTTCGCATTAACACACCGCAACAGGCGTTCGTGATTCAACGATTTTATGTCTGTTTTTCATTCGGTGTTATTTTTTACATTTTTATTTATTTTATTTGTACGAGCTCTTTTGATGTTGGTGGTCGCTTGCAGTGGTGTGGCATTAGTGCTACTTAGCACGATTTTACGAACATATTTTACCTATTAAGTTTTTTACTAATAATTTGTGTTGAGTTTACCATTATACCTCATTTACTTACGAAAAGCTAATTTTTTACGTGCATATTTCTGAGTATGTGTCTGTATAAATTCGATTTCCTCTATGTTTTGACGTAAACTTTTTCTGGAAACGAGTCAGGTTAAATATAATACGTTTTCGTTTAAAAAAACCACATTTACGTGCATATTTTTATGTGTGTTTCGGTATAAACTTGAGTTGGTATATGTTTCGACGTAAATTTTTTTTGGGAAACGAGTCAGGTCAAATATAATATGTTTTTGTGATTATTTTATGAATGTTTTGTAAATTTTGTTTTGATCCGCGTGGAGTAAAATTGTGGTTTCTTTTTTTCCCTTTTCTAAAAGCTTTAATTAATCTCTTTTGATTATATGTGTCCGCTTTTTCTGATATATCCATTACGTTTTCTATGTATAACTCAGGTCACATATAATCTATATCTATATAATCTATAAAAGGGGATTAGAGGATGACCTCGATTTGCTTACGTGTCAACCTCCGAGATATGCCACATTGTCCATGGTGATGTCATATATATATATATATATATAATAAATAAAATATATAAATTCAAAAAATAATCTATAATAATCTCTAATAAAGCGGGTGTTTCAAATTTTGGATTCATTTACTCATCCCAAGACACCTTCTTTCATTATAACCGCAGAAAGAGAGAGAAATTCATAAATATTCACACACATTGAAAACCCTAAACTACCAGATCCTCCATCAAGCCTTATTTCTTAGTTGTTCAATCCCTGATTTGCAGACACAAGTATCTCCATCAAAACATTCATCTTTGCATTGAAAACTCTTAACTACTAGATCCTCCATCTAGGTTTTGGTGCAGTAGGTTGTTAAGCGATGTTGAGCTTTCAACGTCAATGGTTTTTCCCAACTTGTGGTTACTCTCCGGTCAGTAACTGTAAGGACCTGCAAAAATGTCCCACAACACTCCGTAAGTGAAAACCCGGACACCTAAAACCCTAATCCTTGTGAAAAATCAAGAAATTTAAAATGTATTGATCTGTCGCGGGCCGTGTAAGACTAAAGGAAAGCTTACGTGGGGCGCGACAGCTCGATAGTTCTCCGGATAAGCTTCAGGCCACGTGTCAGACACGTGGCAAGCCTACCCCGTGACACGGCAGCCCAAGCCGTAGCTAGGGTGGCCCTCGCGGGCCGCGTAGGAATCCCTTCAAGCTTACACGGGCCGCGTAAGACTCAAATTTCAGGTATAAAAGGGTCGTGCATGGCATTTTGTCTGTGCTCGAAAAATTCACTTCAAAGACGTTCTGTACTACTCATATTTGTATAATTAAGTGTCGAAACGCTGCTACGATTACAGGGTAATAATTCAAACACTGCTACGATACAATGTCCAATCGATTGAAACCGATCCGATGGATGTTTAAGTGCTGCCCGAATTTGGGCTATACTTTGTCATTCATCGTGAGGGTTTTGATTTCGCGAGTTTATCGTAAATGTTGTATTAAGTTACTAACCTAGTTTCGTGTGCATTGTTATCTAACTAGGTTACCAAGCTAAATCAGTAGGCTAAACTCTGTCCAACTAAACTTGCAATGTGATTCTCTTTTTATCAAAAGTGCTTGACAATACCTAAATGTTTTCCAGTTATATGTTACAGGGATTAAGTCTTTGTTATCTTAAATTACTGGCAGTAAGTGGGCTATTGTGCACAATGACTATTGTTTTATAACTTTTAGGTGAAAGGACCTAAATAGTGATACACGTCACTTTTGGGTGAAAGGACCCAATAGTGATATGACCACAGTCATAGATCCGGTCGAGTGACAACTGAACCAGCTAATTATAAGATAGGGGCAATTGTAATCGCTCTTAATACTATAATGTATAACAATGTGTTGTTTTGTGCAAATTGAATGACTCGCCAGTATTCCCCCGCTGATAAAATCTTTTTAAACATGTTTCAGGTGATTTACTGTGAATCAGGAGGAGTGCCGTGTAGCACTACCAGCTTGGATAAAGTGGCTCAGTAAATAAATAAACATGTTTTTGTAAACAGGGGATTTCCCAGTGAAATTCTTTCATTGTAAATTACGGGGTTTGTCCTGAAAGTTGAAATAAAATAAAGGGGTGTTTTCAGTTTAAACGATCCTATTAAAAATTCCGCTGCCTAAATTAACACCAATACCACGGGTTTCTGTCCCGCGGCTTCTGAACCGGGTAAAAACCGGGTCGGGGGCCGTGACAAAAAAAGGTGGTATCAGAGCCACTGATTTAAGCCAATTAAGTATTTAGAACTACTTAATTTTCCAATTTGCCATTCTGTGATTGTGTGAAAATTTAATTTAATAAATAAAATTAGAGAGTTGGTTGTAGAAGATTTTTGAAAAATAAACATGCTTTAAAAAAATACTTTTTAGTAAAATTTTATAAATAAAGACGGTGGCACTAATATGAATGTTCTTATGCTACATTGACATTTTAAAACAAAATGACTCAATAATTTTCAACCTATAAATTACCCTAATTGTTGCTTTCTATTGTTGTAATTTATGCATTATGAGTTTTTGAAAAAAGTTTTGGCAATTTTCATTTTTAACTTAAAGGTTTTTTTTTTTTACATTTTAACCCCTTTGACTTTTTTACCTTTAACCCAAAACTTTTCATCTTTTACAATTTAACCCCAACATTCTTTTATTTTCAACTTCCTAACCCCATAATTTTCATATTTCGCAAGTTTTTCGTTTTAAATTTTGTGAGTTAACACGTCGCAACGTGCATTTGGGGTTTAACGTTTTTTCGTCTGTTCTTTCCCGTTGGACAGACCCATCGCAACGCGTCAAATGTTCTCTGTTTGACAAGTTCGTCGCAAAGTCCGAGTCCTAAATTGGCTTAGTTATTCTTTTCTACGTTTTACGTTTTTGTCTAATTTCTTCGCATTAACACACCGCAACAGGCGTTCGTGATTCAACGATTTTATGTCTGTTTTTCATTCGGTGTTATTTTTTACATTTTTATTTATTTTATTTGTACGAGCTCTTTTGATGTTGGTGGTCGCTTGCAGTGGTGTGGCATTAGTGCTACTTAGCACGATTTTACGAACATATTTTACCTATTAAGTTTTTTACTAATAATTTGTGTTGAGCTTACCATTATACCTCATTTACTTAAGAAAAACTAATTTTTTACATGCATATTTCTGAGTATGTGTCTGTATAAATTCGATTTCCTCTATGTTTTGACGTAAACTTTTTCTGGAAACGAGTCAGGTTAAATATAATACGTTTTCGTTTAAAAAACCACATTTACGTGCATATTTTTATGTGTGTTTCGGTATAAACTTGAGTTGGTATATGTTTCGACGTAAATTTTTTTTGGGAAACAAGTCAGGTCAAATGTAATATGTTTTTGTGATTATTTTATGAATGTTTTTGTAAATTTTGTTTTGATCCGCGTGGAGTAAAATTGTGGTTTCTTTTTTTCCCTTTTCTAAAAGCTTTAATTAATCTCTTTTGATTATTTGTGTCCGCTTTTTCCGATATATCCATTACGTTTTCTATGTATAACTCAGGTCACATATAATCTATATAATCTATAAAAGGGGATTAGAGGATGACCTCGATTTGCTTACGTGTCAACCTCTGAGATATGCCACGTTGTCCATGGTGATGTCATATATATATAATATATAAAATATATAAATTCAAAAAATAATCTATAATAATCTCTAATAAAGCGGGTGTTTCAAATTTTGGATTCATTTACTCATCCCAAGACACCTTCTTTCATTATAACCGCAGAAAGAGAGAGAAATTCAAAAATATTCACACACATTGAAAACCCTAAACTACCATATCCTCCATAAGCCTTATTTCTTAGTTGTTCAATCCCTGATTTGCAGACACAAGTATCTGCATCAAAACATTCATCTTTGCATTGAAAACTCTTAACTACCAGATCCTCCATCTAGCGTTTTGGTGCAGTAGGTTGTTAAGCGATGTTGAGCTTTCAACGTCAATGGTTTTTCCCAACTTGTGGTTACTCTCCGGTCAGTAACTATAAGGACCTGCAAAAATGTCCCACAACACTCCGTAAGTGAAAACCCGGACCCCTAGGGCTGTAAACGAACCGAACGTTCAGCGAACAGTTCGTGAACCGTTCGGCGGGAAGTTCGTTTATGTTCGTTCGATAAGCTTAACGAACGAACATGAACAAAAAATTTCGTTCGATAAGCTTAACAAACGAACACGAACAAATGTCTCGTTCGTTCGACTGCGTTCGTGAACGTTCGGTAATATGTCCGTTTATGTTCGTTCGTGTTCGTTCGTTTATGTCTGTTCGTGTACGGTTTTTTATGTTTGTTTTTCTAAAAGTTTTTAAGGTTTTATTAATTTTTTACTTTCCCCATATGTATTATTTCCCTCTCTCTGGCCCTCTCCCTCTTTTGATATCACGCTCCTTCATTTAACTTATCTCCAATCGATTGAACTCAATATTATCCATCCTTTCAATCTTTAAATGGTTATATTTAACTACTTTTGTTGTGTACAATGTTTAAGATTAACGGTGCCTTTTTTAATTTTCAAAATTAAAGTTCATTTGTGTTCGTTTGCATTCGTGGTTAGTGTTCATGAACTGTTCGCGAACAACCAAAATTCCTTAACGAACGAACACGAACACAAACTTCTGTTCGTCATGTGTTCACGAACATCCAAATTTCCTTAACGAACAAACACGAACATAGCCTTGTTCGTGTTCGTTCGGTTCGTTTACAGCCCTACGGACCCCTAAAACCCTAATCCTTGTGAAAAATCAAGAAATTTAAAATTTATTGATCTGTCGCGGGCCGCGTAAGACTTAAGGAAAGCTTACGTGGGGCGCGACAGCTCGATAGTTCTCCGGATAAGCTTCAGGCCACGTGTCAGACACGTGGCAAGCCTACCCCGTGACACGGCAACCCAAGCCGTAGCTAGGGTGGCCCTCGCGGGCCGCGTAGGAATCCCTTCAAGCTTACGCGGGCCGCGTAAGACTCAAATTTCAGCTATAAAAGGGTCGTGCATGGGCATTTTGTCTGTGCTCGAAAAATTCACTTCAAAGACGTTCTGTACTACTCATATTTGTATAATTAAGTGTCGAAACGCTGCTACGATTACAGGGTAATAATTCGAACACTGCTATGATACAATGTCCAATCGATTGAAACTGATCCGATGGATGTTTAAGTGCTGCCCGAATTCGGGCTATACTTTGTCATTCATCGTGAGGGTTTTGATTTCGCGAGTTTATCGTAAATGTTATATTAAGTTACTAACCTAGTTTCGTGTGCATTGTTATCTAACTAGGTTACCAAGCTAAATCAGTAGGCTAAACTCTGTCCAACTAAACTTGCAATGTGAGTCATTCTCTTTTTATCAAAAGTGCTTGACAATACCTAAATGTTTTCCAGTTATATGTTACAGGGATTAAGTCTTTGTTATCTTAAATTACTGGCAGTAAGTGGGCTATTGTGCACAATGACTACTGTTTTATAACTTTTAGGTGAAAGGACCTAAATAGTGATACACGTCACTTTTGGGTGAAAGGACCCAATAGTGATATGACCACAGTCATAGATCCGGTCGAGTGTCGTGTAGCACTACCAGCTTGGATAAAGTGGCTCAGTAAATAAATAAACATGTTTTTGTAAAGAGGGGATTTCCCAGTGAAATTCTTTCATTGTAAATTACGGGGTTTGTCCTGAAAGTTGAAATAAAATAAAGGGGTGTTTTCAGTTTAAACGATCCTATTAAAAATTCCGCAGCCTAAATTAACACCAATACCACGGGTTTCTGTCCGGCGGCTTCTGATCCGGGTAAAAACCGGGTCGGGGGCCGTGACAAAAAAAGGTGGTATCAGAGCCACTGATTTAAGCCAATTAAGTATTTAGAAATACTTAATTTTCCAATTTGCCATTCTGTGATTTTGTGAAAATTTAATTTAATAAATAAAATTTTAACTTAAAATTTTGTGTGTTTCTGCATATGTGTCAACAGCATGAATGAACTGTTGGAGGCACTCCGAAACTTTACTATCCATACCACCGATATGGATACAACCGGGACCCTATCCGGCTATCAAGCAGATACTGATGAGCCAATAGTATTTCAGGCCCAGCCACAGGAGAAACCAATGCCTAAAAAGAGAAGGAGAATCTTGGACTGGAAACGCAGACGAAGGAAGAAGCCAGCTGCCCAGAAGGTGAAAAAGACTGAGGATCCGAAGGACAAAGGTAAAGGAAAGGAGATAGGGGAAAGCTCGGGTCAAGCCCAGGAAATGGAGATGCCACCTTGGGAGGAACTTGATCGAAAACTGGCAAATTGTGACCTCATCGGACCTGCCGATGAAAACCTTTTCAATTTCCCAGCTCAATCACAACTTCCAATTAATTTGGAACCGGCTATCCCAGACCCTATTGTCAACCCCCATCATGTTACAGGCCAGCTGGAAGAGTGGTGGACGAGCGACTGACATTTTCAGAATTTCATGAATAACCCTAATGTTTATTTTCCCCAGTTTGATCCTGAACCTGCACCTCTCCCACCTATGAGCATAGAAAACGTTGCCGAGTTACGCCGCTACGGCGAGGAACTGGTGGATGCGGGTAACCGGATTCGGGAAGTGGGGGAAAACATCACATGGAAATACGACGAGAGGGAACGTCGTTTCTAAGGAGCCAGTCGATTGTGGTTAAAAAGTTTTGTATAATAATATTTTGAAAAAAAAGTATATGTATATATATATATATAATATCTAATCATATAATATTATATAATAATAACTAAAATAAAACATCTGTAAATATGTGGTGTGTACGGATGCATATTATTATAAAAATATATGAAAGTCGCAAGGTCGACAATTTTGGCTATACGTGTTGACTTAATTGTTTCCGTGATTACTCTATTGTGTTTGGTTGCTATCCATTTGTGACAATAATTTGCATATATTGTTAATGATTCAGATGGAAAACGCGGACAACCAACCGGTAAACGAAGTTAACCAATCTGAACAAAATAATGAAGACCATTTTCTTAATAGGCAAGATATAGAAAATATCGTTGCTCAGGGAATAGCCAACGCTATCCCGGCAATTGTTGCTGCTGTTAAAAATCCTGCTGAACCTTCCCAAGCCAACCACAGTAAACGCACTCGTGATGATAATTTCAGTCACAGTGTGAATGGAGGCAGCAATAATGATAATCATGTGATCCAAGCCCCAATACTTAAGAAAATGAAAGTTGCAACACCTGGTTGCACTTATAAAGAATTTCTTGCCTGTAAACCAGTCGAATTTGCAGGCAATGAAGGGGCAACTGCTGCACTGCACTGGTTAGAAAAGACCGAAGCGGTAATTAAAATCAGTAAATGTGCAGAAGAAGACAAGGTTATGTATGCATCCCACCTTTTCAAGGAAGAAGCGTTAGAATGGTGGAACACGGTGCTACAAGCCAAGGGAAGTGACGTGGCTTATGCCATGAGCTGGGAGGAATTTAGGGAATTAGTGGAAAAGAAATTTTGTCCCGCCTACGAAAAAGAACAAATGACAAATAAGTTCCCGAATCACCGGATGATGGATGTTGACTGTCGGGGGTATACTTCAAAATTCTTCGAGTATGCCAGAATTGTACCAACTCTGGCCTCGCCAGAACCGGTGCTTATTTCTCGCTATATCTGGGGACTAATTAGCAAGATTCGCGACATAGTCAAAGCTGCGAGACCCCGCACAATTGACGATGCGGTTGAATTGGCCAACACCTTGACTGACGGACTGTTGCGCACGAAAGAAGAGAATAGGAAAAAGGAATTGGCCCAGAAGATTACCCAAGGATTTCGTGGGGGTAATAATAGTAGCAACTTCAAGAAAAAGGGAACTGGGCAGTCCTCCACTGCTCCATTTTGCAGTACCTATAAAAAAAAGAAAGCATTTTGGAAAATGTAAGGGGTACTGTAATTTCTGCAAAATCCCGGGGCACCAAGAGGAGAATTGCAGGAAGAAATCCACGATCTGCTTCAATTGCGGAGAAACAGGGCACTTCAGGCCAGAATGCCTAAAATTGGTCAAACCAGCTGATAACAAGGCCAAACCTGCAGAAGGAACTACCAAGAAGAATGCCAGAGCCTTCCAGCTAACAACACAAGAAGCAGATCTGATCCCCGAGGTGATAGCTGGTACGTTTCTGGTACATGACCTTTATGCGAAAGTATTATTTGACTCGGGTGCAAACCAAAGTTTTATAAATACTTCATTCTGCCAAGCTCTTAAGCAACCCTTAACCAAACTTAGGCAGATTTATACGGTAGAAACAGCAGATGGTAATTCTGTTAAAATAGATAAGGTTTTTCAAGAAGGAAAGATAGAACTTTCAGGCCACAAATTTTCTGCAAACCTGCTACCTATGAATTTAGCTGGATTCGATGTCGTATTAGGAATGGATTGGTTAGTAGCCAACCATGCTCGAATCCTCTATGTTAAGAATTCCATAGAAATTCATACACCCACAGGAGAAGTAATTTTAATTTTAGGATATAAGCCCCGTATACCAATGAAGTTCATTTCAGTAATGAAAGTTGCTACAAGAGGTGCAATTTTTAGGACACATGGTGAATCATGAAGGCATTCACGTAGATCCCTCAAAGATAGAAGCAATCATAAACTGGAAGGTCCCACAATCAGCTACCGAAGTTAGAAGTTTTCTGGGACTAGCTGGATATTATAGGCGTTTTATTAAAGACTGTTCTAAAATACCTGTTCCATTAACTAAGCTAACCTGTAAAAATGTTAAATTTGAATGGGGACCTAAGCAAGAAGAGGCCTTTAGGATCTTAAAGCAAAGATTAACAAATGCCCCAATTCTAGCCTTACCAGACGGAACCGAAAATTTTGAAGTCTTCTATGATGCTTCTAGGTTGGGATTAGGTTGTGTACTAATGCAACGCAAAAAGGTAATTGCATATGCATCAAGGCAATTGAAGAAGCACGAGGAAAATTATACGACCCATGACTTAGAATTAGGAGCAATAATTTTTGCCCTTAAAATTCGGAGACATTATCTGTACGGAAGTAAGTTTATTGTCTATACAGATCATAAAAGTTTAAGATACATATTTGGGCAAAAAGAATTAAACATAAGGCAAAGGAGATGGATGGAAATTCTAAGTGACTACGACTGTGATATTCAATATCACGAAGGAAAGGCGAATGTAGTAGCAAATGCCTTGAGTCGTAAGTGTCATGAAAAACAAAGGCGAGTCCGTGCTCTTAGATTAAATCTACAATTAGATTTAATGGAACAACTGAAGAACGTTCAAGAAACAGCAATCAAGGATGATGCTGAAGGAATGAAAGGAATGATAAAGGAATTAGAGCAAGGGACTGATGGAATTTGGAGATTCCATAAGAAAAGGATTTGGGTACCTGAAGGGGTAAGGTCCCAAAAACCTTGCTTTGAGTACTTGGGACCATACCACAACCACATCTTTTAACCCTCTTTAGACCTTGCGCGACCGCGCACTGGTCCTACAAAGAGAACTTAGAAGAAATGCAGAAAGCAACACCTGCGCGCCAAAAGGGAACTAATGTATCCTCGCGCCCCTCTCCATAATAGATAGGGATAAAAATCCCTGTTAAGCACTCTCGCTTAAATAATACCCAGACTTGGATGTTATTTACTGCACTGATACCACACGGTAAGGAGTCATACTGGATTACGGCTGTAATCTTCTAGAAGACCCAAATCGTGCACCACCAGACGGTTATAACCGTCTGGCCACGTGTCATCATCCCGGGCTCCCCTGAAGTCACGATGATGGCATGGAATTAAAGAGAAATCTCCACTTGCCCACTTTCCACGTGGCAATACCCCAGCCGTTGATCTAGATCGCGATCCGTGTGCTCTCACATCCGATTAAGAGAATTAACGGAGGGAAAAATAACCGCTTACGGAGTTAGCATCTTCCGTCAACATTTCAATAACAGGTTTTCCCGCCCAAAACTTTGGCTATAAATAGAAGAGTAATTCAGGTATAATTCTTAAGTCACATTCACTTCACTTATACTTTTTCTTCTTCAAATACCGATACTTATTCTCACGCCGGAGGGTGGTCACGGAGAGAACCCCCATTCTCCCCGTGGCGAGTCTAACGGTGTCTGTTTTGCAGTTATCGAGAAGAGAAGAAGATCTGTCCCCTTGAACCGAATGAGAAGAAACCAACCCTTTTATGCAGAACCTAACCCCCTGGTTTATCTGATTCCAGTCATTTAACCAGTGTTTCTTCATTGGCGCCCACCGATTTCTCAGTTTCATCTGTTTCTTCTCGTATCGATTCATTTTTCGCAACCCTCTGTTTTCATATGGCAGATAATTCATCATTTCACCTATCAAGTCCTCAATCTGAAATCAAGGATTCTGCAACCCGAGATATTCAGATCGACGGAATCATGGACAACAAAGTAAACAACACAAGTCATGTGGAAGGAGACGATTCCTTACCACAGATCGGAGTTCGTAACCGTCCAGATCTACTCCGGGAAGAAACCCCAGAGTACTGGTTCGCCAGATTCCAGCTCGCCATGAAACAAATTTTCCCTCGAAATATTAGATCAGAGTTGCCAAATAACAGATCTGATATTAAAGAGGAAGATCTGGAAAAATTCAACACTGCAGTATTGGACCCATAGTTAGCCTATCAGTGGGACTTATAATCTAGCAGTCACAAACAGATAAACATGGTAAAAGGAGGTCCTTCACGAAGGCCAAACAAACGAAGCCATAATCAACAGTGGAGGGAGCAGCAGGGTGTGTTTCCTGTCGTTCCCGGAGGACCGCACGAAGAACGTCCAGCAATTATTACCGGCATCTTCGGCCACTACAGAACTGACTACATGTTCATAGATCTAGGAAGCTCAATGGATATAATCTATGAACAATGTTTCAAACAACTTGACCCAGAAGATAAGGCACGACTAGAGCCAGTTGATTTCCCTCTCACTAGTTTCTGTAACGAAGCTGTTTTCCCATTAGGACAAATTTCTTTTCCCGTGACTCTCTCAGATGGTGAACATTCGCGCACAGTCACGGTAAATTTCATGGTTATACCAGCAACATCACGTCATGATGTATTGCTAGGAAGAAGATCACAAAGAGAATTCAGCATGATTACTTCCATTCCGCATGCTGCTTGCGGATTTCCAACGAAAACCGGAGTAGCAATCCTGTATTCCAGCAAGGAAGTCATGTACGTGGACGATGAACCACCAGCAAAAGTTGCTAAACCTTCAACATCAAATGAACCAGAAAAGTGGGTTCTCAACAAAGAGTATCCAGAGCAGACGATCTTATTAGGGCACGCCGTTTCACCAACAATACGAATGCAATTGAAATATTTACTTTCGAACAATAAAGACATATTCTCCTGGTGCCCAGCAGACATGACTGGTGTTCCACGAGTTATAGCGCAACACTGTTTGAACGTCCGACCCTCAGCAGAACCTGTCGCACAAGGGAGACGCAGTCTCAGCGCAGAAAAGGCGGAAGCGATGAACGAGCAAGTAACATAGTTACTCAACGCCGGAATCCTGCGCGAGGTACAGTACCACACCTGGGTCGCTAACCCAGTGATGGTTAAAAAACACAATGGCGGGTGGCGCATGTGCGTCGACTTCAAAGACCTCAATAAAGCTTGCCCAAAAGATTGCTATGCACTTCCCGAAATAGACAAAAAAGTCGACTCTTTAGCATCTTTCCGATGGAAGTGTTTTCTCGACTGTTACAAGGGGTACCATCAGGTGCAGATGAAAAAGGAAGATGAAGACAAAACGGCTTTTCGCACAGATAAAGGCATCTTTTGCTATACAAAAATGCCTTTCGGTCTGCGCAATGCCGGAGCTACTTACCAACGCTTGATGGATACAGTCTTCGGGGAAGACATTGGAAAAACAGTGGAAGTATACATGGATGACCTCGTCATCATGAGCTAAGAAGAAGAAGCCATGCTCACAAACATCCAGCGTATGTTCGATTCATTGCGCAACGTCAATTTAAAACTTAACCCAACAAAGTGCTCCTTTGGAATGGAAGAAGGAAAATTTTTGGGTTTCATAGTAACCAGAGATGGTTTTAAGGTTAATCCAGAGAAGGTGCAAGCCATTCAGTTAATGTCGTCACCAACAACAGTAAAAGAAATGCAAAGACTCGCGGGACGACTAGTAGCCTTGAACAGATTCTTGGCAAATCACGCTGCAAAATCCTATCCGTTCATTAGTACACTGCGCAACTGCGCTAAGAAAATGCATTTTAAGTGGACGCGAGAAGCGGAGAAAGCCTTCAAGCAAATGAAGGAGTGTTTAATCCAGCTACCAACATTGACAACACCGCAAGAAAAAGAGCCGCTAATCTTGTATCTTTCTACAGCAGAGGTAGCGGTCAGCGCAATGTTAATGGTAGATAGAAAGGGCGTTCAGACCCCAATTTACTACATTAGTAAGATGCTAACCGGCCCAGAGACGCGCTACTCGATGATAGAAAAACTGGTCCTCGCGCTAGTACATGCATCACGACGACTCCGCCGGTATTTCTCAGGTCATGTTATTACAGTTCTCACTAATTATCATCTAGGCCAAATCCTGTCTAAACCCGATGTTGCGGGAAGATTGGCTAAATGGGCAATCGAGCTGGGAGGATACAATATCCTATATAGACCTCGGCCATCAATCAAAGGGCAAGTTTTAGCAGACTTCGCCACAGAAGTTCCATAGACAAAGTGCAAGAATGTGAAGCAATCCAAAACCCTATTCCTCTCTTCGACGATAGAGTTTGGACGTTGCACACAGACGGGGCTTCTAATGACGATGGAGCAGGTGCAGGCCTTCTACTAGTTAGCCCAGACGATCACGAGCTTACATATGCAATACGTTTGGATTTCAAGAGCACAAACAACGAGGCAGAATATGAAGCGTTTCTAGCAGGCCTCCGCTTAGCGCTCAAAATAGGAGCAAAAAACCTCGAAGCTCACGTCGACTCAAAACTAGTGGCCGAGCAAGTAAATGGCAATTATGACGCAAAGGGTGAAGCCATGGCGTTATACCTAGAACAAGCGCGAATGCTTATCAGCCAATTCCAAACGTTCAAGATAATTCACATAAACAGAAGTGAAAATAAGCATGCGGACGCATTAAGTAAACTGGCCGCCACCAGTTTCAAACATCTAGAAAAGGAGGTGCGTATCGAGGTACTGTCCAATCCTTCCGTTCCTCTTAAACAAGTAAACATCGTTGAGGTCGGCAACTCATCCTGGATGTCCCCGATCATCATGTACCTACAACATGGCAAACTTCCAGAAGGAAAAGCGGAAGCTAGGAAGATCCAAAACAAAGTAATAAACTACGAAATGGCGGACGGTATTTTATACCGGAAGTCATTCATGGGTCCGCTCCTATGTTGCGTGGACAAAACAGATGCACAATACTTGGTAAGAGAAACCCATGAAGGACTTTGTGGAATACACGCCGGGCCACGCATGGTGGTAGCGAAGATAATGAGTGCCGGCTATTATTGGCCCAGAATGCACGTGGATGCAGTGGAATTGTTACGCAAATGCGCAGCTTGTCAGCATCATGCGCCAAAAACTTTGCGACCAAAGAACCCATTAGTTCCAGTCACATCCGCCTGGCCGTTCCAGCAATGGGGCATCGACCTCATGGGCCCATTCCCTGACGCGCCTGGCGCGGTGAAATTCATTATCGTAGCGGTTGATTATTTCACAAAGTGGGTAGAAGCCAAGGCATTAGCTTCAACCACAGCAATGGTAATCCGCAAATTTATATGGGAACATATTATTTGCAGATTCGGATTACCATTGCGCATCATTTTCGACAACGGCGCTAACTTTGCCTCAGAAGACCTCCAGAAGTGGTTCAAGGAAATGAAAATAGAACATAATTTTGCCTCTGTGGGCAGGTCGAAAGTGTCAACAAACAAATAGTTGATGGCATAAAGGCAAGACTGGGGACGACGCGCAGAGGATGGGTCGATGAGCTCCCTAGCATCTTGTGGGCTCATCGTACCATGCCAAAAACCAGTACGGGAGAAACCCCATTTGGTCTTGTATACGGATCAGAGGCGGTAATCCCAGCCGAAATTGGCCTTCCATCCCCGGGCATGCTTGCCATGGAGAAGAAAAATAATGAAAAAGATTGAAGAATGGATCTAGACCTTCTCGAAGAAAGGCGCGAGAACGCCGCCATCACAGAAGAAAGATATAAATCTAAACTTGAAAAGTACTACAACGCATGCGTACGCGTATGTACTTTCGTTCCAGGAGACTTCGTCTTACGCGACAACGAAGCTTCCAATGCGGAAAAGCCGGGCAAGTTAGCACCAAAATGGGAAGGGCTATACATTATCAATGAGTTCCTGGGCAAATGGGCATACACCCTAAAAAGAATAGACAGAACAATTGTTCTTCGCACCTGGAACGCGCAGCAGCTGTGCAGGTGTTACATATGATCAAGATAGCGCTATACACCACAAAGGTCAAACTTGAACAGGCAATGTATTTTTTCTATTCTACTTTGTATCCATCGGCCCCTGCGCCTTATTAATACAAAAATTATCTTTACACATTTTCTTAACTATTACAAATTGCATGTAATTTCTTTTGGTACGCGCGAAAACAACATGGTAAAACATTGAAAACCTCATAAACGGTCTAACGGGCGTAAACCCCGCGCACAACCCAGACCTACATGAGATCAATACCGTTTTCATTCACTTTACCTGAACAAAGCAATTATACACATGCAACATATTGTAATTCAAACATTATTTATAACCAGCAACAAGCACAAAAGTATATGCATCACATTGCATCAAAAACAGTTACTAGTGCAACAAAGCACTTTAACAACCATTTACAAATCACAGCAATGCATCAGCAAGTTACTAGTGCAACAAAGCACTTCAACAAAGGATTAACAAAAAACACAACAGTGTTTCTTCAAAAATACCGGTTACAAAATAAACATAGCTACAACTTCAACAGAGGCATACAACTTTTCCGTAAACCAACCTAACTAAGAAGATCAACAGTAGGCTCGTCATCAGCAACAATTGTTACCTGATTATCAGAACGACATCGGTTCCGGCACCGGTACACTAGCAAGCATCCACCCTTCCGGTTAGCCGGAAAACGTTCCGTCAGGGCATCAGCAGACAACGAAACAACCCCTTCGTCACCAGCATCTTTCGACCGGCGAAATTCACAACCAGTGAGCACAGATTTGTGAAAAGCAGAACCAGAAGGTTCCTCACCTCCGGCAACCCCCAACGGCGGAGAATTAGCAAGCAGGAGAAGACCTTCAGCGGCCTCGTAGACTTTCAAGACTTCCGACAGTCTTCGAGAACGAGAGGATTGTCTGGTCTTCATATCTCCAAATCAGGTAAAAAGCTTGCAATTGCCACATATGTATATAAAGGAAATGCCAGCATCGATATAAGGAAAAGGAAAGAATCGTAATGATTAACTATCAAATCATCTACCTCTAAACGGCGCTACCAGAAAAAACGTCATATCTCATTAAATGAAATCTGACAGCGTCTACACATATCCCAAAGGAATAAGATGCAAAGCAACTTAGAACGCAACGCATGCGCGCCAAAAGGGAACTAATGTATCCTTGCACCCCTCTCCATAATAGATAGGGATAAAAATCCATGTTAAGCACTCTCACTTAAATAATACCTAAACTTGGATGTTATTTACTGCACTGATACCACACGGTAAGGAGTCACACTGGATTACGGTTGTAATCTTCTAGAAGCCCCAAATCGTGCACCACCAGACGGTTATAACCGTAACCGTCTGGCCACGTGTCATCATCCCGGGCTCCCCTGAAGTCACGATGATGGCATGGAATTAAAGAGAAATCTCCAATTGCCCACTTTCCACGTGGCAATACCCCAGCAGTTGATCTAGATCGCGATCCGTGTGCTCTCACATCCGATTAAGAGAATTAACGGAGGGAAAAATAACCGCTTACGGAGTTAGCATCTTCCGTCAACATTTCAATAACAGGTTTTCCCGCCCAAAACTTCGGCTATAAATAGAAGAGTAATTCAGGTATAATTCTTAAGTCACATTCACTTCACTTATACTTCTTCTTCTTCAAATACCGATACTTATTCTCACGTCGGAGGGTGGTCATGGAGAGAACCCCCATTCTCCCCGTGGTGAGTCTAACGGTGTCTGTTTTGCAGTTATCGAGAAGAGAAAAAGATCTGTCCCCTTGAACTGAACGAGAAGAAACCAACCCTTTTATGCAGAACCTAACCCCCGGTTTATCTGATTCCGGTCATTTAACCAGTGTTTCTCCAGTACCTAAGCAAGGAAATTTAAGAAATAAAATTTTAGAGGAAGCCCATAAATCTAGATATACCATGCACCCTGGTAATAGTAAAATGTACCAAGATTTAAGAAGTAACTTCTGGTGGATAGGAATGAAAAAAGACATAGCTAGGTATGTTTCTAAGTGTCTAACTTGTTCGCAAGTTAAGGTAGAACATCAGAAACCTTCAGGACTTTGTTACCAAGTTGCCCAAGATCAAGAAAGGTAATGATGCATTTTGGGTAATTGTAGACCGATTAACCAAATCAGCTCATTTCCTACCAATGAAGGAAACCTTTAGCATAGAAAGATTGGCTAAGTTATACGTAGATGAGGTAGTATCCTTACATGGAGTCCCACTATCCATTTTGTCAGATAGAGATAGTCGTTTCACTTCGCATTTCTGGACAAGTTTCCAAGAAGCTATGGGGGCACGTTTGAATCTAAGTACTGCATAGCATCCCCAAACCGATGGACAAAGTGAAAGGACGATCCAAACCCTTGAAGACATGCTCAGGGCATGTGTAATAGATTTCGGTGGAAATTGGGATGACCACTTGCCATTAATTGAATTCTCCTATAATAATAGTTACCATACAAGTATCAGTGCTGCTCCGTTCGAAGCACTGTATGGACGAAAGTGCCGAACCCCAGTTTGCTCGGCAGAAATAGGAGAGAGTCAATTATCAAGTCCCGAGATTGTACAAGAAACCAACGACAAGATAACTCAAATCAAGTAAAGATTGAAAACGGCTCGAGATCGTCAGAAGAGTTATGCAGACAATCGACGCAAGCCGTTAGAATTCCAAGTTGGAGACAGGGTACTCTTGAAAGTTTCTCCTTGGAAAGGAGTAGTTCGATTCGGTAAGAAAGGAAAGCTAAGTCCAAGGTACATAGGACCATTCACCATTACCCAACGAATAGGACCAGTTGCCTATCGCTTACAACTACCAGAAGAATTAGTTGGGGTACATGATGTGTTTCATGTATCCAATCTTAAGAAATGTTTATCGGATGAGTCTCTGGTAGTACCTCTTCAAGATATAGAGGTAAATGAAAAGCTAAAATTCGTTGAGAAACCGCTCCATATTGAAGACAGAAAGGTCAAATTCCTAAAACACAAGAGATTGGTACTGGTCAAGGTAAAATGGGATTCAAAAAGAGGACCAGAGTATACATGGGAGTTAGAATAAGAAATGAAGTGAAAGTACCCTTACCTATTTCAGTAAATCTTGAGGACGAGATTTTAAATAAGGTGGGGAGGATGTAAGGACATGCAAAAATGTCCCACAACACTCCGTAAGTGAAAACCCGGACCCCTAAAACCCTAATCCTTGTGAAAAATCAAAAAATTCAAAATTTATTGATCTGTCGCGGGCCGCGTAAGACTTAAGGAAAGCTTACGCGGGGCGCGACAGCTCGATAGTTCTCCGGATAAGCTTCAGGCCACGTGTCATACACGTGGCAAGCCTACCACGTGACACAGCAGCCCTAGCCGTAGCTAGGGTGGCCCTCGCGGGCCGCGTAGGAATCCCTTCAAGCATACGCGGGCCGCGTAAGACTCAAATTTCAGCTATAAAAGGGTCGTGCATGGGTATTTCGTCTGTGCTCGAAAAATTCACTTCAAAGACATTCTGTACTGCTCATATTTGTATAATTAAGTGTCGAAACGCGGCTACGATTCCAGGGTAATAACTCGATCACTGCTACGATATAGTGTCCGATCGATTGAAACCGAATTCGGGCTCTACTTTGTCATTCATCGTGAGGGTTTTGATTTCGTGAGTTTATCGTAAATGTTGTATTAAGTTACTAACCTAGTTTCGTGTGCATTTTTATCTAACTAGGTTACCAAGCTAAATCATTAGGCTAAACTCTGTCCAACTAAACTTGCAATGTGAGTCATTCTCTTTTTATCAAAAGTGCTTGACAATACCTAAATGTTTTCCAGTTATATGTTACAGGGATTAAGTCTTTGTTATCTTAAATTACTGGCAGTAAGTGGGGTATTGTGCACAATGACTACTGTTTTATCACTTTTAGGTGAAAGGACCCAATAGTGATATGACCACAGTCATAGATCCGATCGAGGGACAACTGAACCAGCTAATTATAAGATAGGGGAAATTGTAATCGCTATTAATACTGTAATGTATAAAAATGTGTCGTTTTGTGCAAATTGAATGACTCGCCTGTCACACCACCAAAATACCACATGCGGAGTCCCCCGTGAGGCGTGTGACGTACCAGGAACTAGCCACTAATCACATTGAACTCATAACAAGGTTTCAAATTAAAAGCTTTCATTCATTTCAAATAAGTGTTACAAATCATAATTTATAACTCATTGTGTTCAGCGGAAGCATAATACAAAGTTTAACCAAATCCCAAGTGTATGTAATCAGCAAATCTCGTTTCAAGTTTCCATGTATCTCGACCCATGACCACCCCAGCATCCCAGACAGCAAGTTCCCATGTTCCACACATTTATAACCTGTGAGCATGCACACACGTGTATCAGACAACGCTGGTGAGTCATAGTTTTACAAAAACGTTAGTTACCAAGTGTTTAGTTTCGTTGATTGATTACAATGTTGATAATACCTCGAATACAAGATGGCTCCTGATTTATTTTGCCCTTTCTCCAATGCTCCTATCAAAGCATTGGTCATGACTAGGTCATTAGTTCACACCCGTCCTCTCAGGTACGGGGTGAGGGTGCCAAACCTAAGTAGCGCTACCAACTAATACCCTGTTACCTCTCAGGTAACAAACAACTAGGAGGGACTTTAATGGTGATAGGATGAGTATATTATCCAACATTCCAGATTTTACCCACAAGACATATTCCTCTCAGGAATACCCATGATTTACCCAAAACCTAACCCTCTCAGGGATACCCACTGACTGTCCCAACCACCGGGACGCATGCTCAAGAGGAATGAACTCACCTTAGATTGCTCGGCATGTCACATTGCATTACCCGTTCCAAGTTGGTCAACCATACCTTACCGTGGTTACAAGGAATGGTCAGTTTTGTAAACATATATCCAATTCACGTATTCCACAAGTCACATGTAACAGTCATTGCCACATATTACATAACAAGCAATTAGATCTCATGCACGTTTATAACACAAGTTCACGTTTCCAGCAATGGTTACTAACAACATCAGTTTTTCAATCAATCAATCATTAGTTACTTATCTCACCCAGTTTGCATCTATCACAACAATCCCTGTTAACAAGTAGCACATACCCAATTATTATACAAGACCACATCGCATGTGTATGTCCTTTAATATTAAACTGTTTGGTTACCATGTACTACCTTATTTCATAAACAAGGGTTCTCATCACTATTTCAAACTATTTACTGTTCCATCTATTAACCCTTACGGTGAATAACCCAAGCGTCGAAGGATCATTCTCCGCAGAGGTTTCTTATGACGAAACACCTAAGTTTCATCGAGGTCATGCATGACGAAACACATAAGTTTCGTCGAGATCACCTATGACGAAATACCTATGTTTCGTCTAGTCCAGTTGTGGCGAACAACCACATGTTTCGCCGTGGATAACATCAGGTGGTTACGGTGCACCTGCAAACCCTAATCCTCTAACAGTTTCACACATTTCAATACCGAAGCAAGGAATCAATCATAGCTTATAATCAAATAATCAACATTAAACATTTTAACTATCCTTCAACGGATCAAGCAACACATTCGGACGTTAATTTTACAATAGCCGTAGATACCGACAAGAACTTTCAATTTTCGTATCACGTTGATTAGCATCATATAAACACCTTTCAACCCGTTTTAACCAGTTAACCATCACAAGAGGTTTGTCAACATACTAATAGAAACATCTATCAACAACCCTGGCGTATTCGTCAATCAACATACACATTAACAACACATATATATATATACATCAACATTTAGCGCAGATCAATCAAAGATAGAATCACACTAATCAGGCCAATAATGATAAACATACATACCGATGAATGATAAAGTCGTTTTCTAGAATGAGCGAACGATGATTCTTTTAGAGGAAAGGTTCGATCTATGCCTAGACTCCACTGCCGTTGCACAGATAATAGAGAGGAGGAACCTTATGGTTTTTATTTACGTAACTGTTTTAAAAGGTTATACAAACACACAGTAGCGGTTGGGCCACGATACAGATTGGGCCGAGGCCCCCTATTCCGACGAAATACCTTCCTCGACGAAGGACCCCTCTTTCGTCGAGACCAATGGTGACGAAACACATATTTCGTCGTGAACTATGATGACGGAGGACAAGCCGACGAAAAACCTTAATTATCAAACCTAAATAATTCCTAAATTATTTACTCAATAACTCTACATCATAATGGTTCAACAATTCCTCAAATATGCATAAGTTACAACACACACAATTATATGAAACAAGTAACGTAAACAATTATGTGAAACAAGCAACGAGTCAAGGAAAGACCTCACAAACTCGGGTTGTCACATCATCCCCAACTTGAAAGAAATTTCGTCTCGAAATTTGACAAGTGAAGCAATAAGGTGTTAAATCAGGATGACTGTGGATTTTCCGCCGGTACCACATCATCCCCAACTTGAAATGGAATTTCGTCCCGAAATTCGTCAATGACATCCAAGATTGAAACAACCATTTGAACAATTGGGAAAATACTAGAACTTCATCCGATCATTGCGTTTCCATGTGGACTCCGGTCCACGTCTTGAGTTCCAATGAACTCCCACGATTGAAATTCGACTGTGTTAACGGACCTGGACTCCCTCGTCCATGTTTTCGATAGACCCCTTAACAACTGCAACTTGTCTAATGAAGGTATCATAAATGTTTCCTCGGGCAAACGCTTCTATAGATTAGAGACATAATGACACCGTGAACGTTACCCAATTCGTCAGGTAACTCGGGTTCGTGAGCCATGTCACCGATTCATTCCAGAAATCCAAATGTCCCAACGCATCGTAAACTAAGCTTGCCACGTTTTCCATAGTGTATCGCACCCTCCCAGGGTGAGACTTTCGATTATGATACGTTCGCCCACAGCGAGCTCCCAGTGTTTCCTAAGCTTATCAGCTTTCCTGACGGTCATGCGTTGCCGTCAAACGATTTCCGATCTAAACAATTTTTCCAAGTGGTTCGAGTACAAATCCTGGATCTGTGATTAGGTTGTCACCCACCTTAATCTAACAAGGAGATTAACATTACTGTCCATACAATGTCTCAAACAGAGCTGTTTGAATACGGTAGAACTCAGCCAAAGGTATGTGTCCATCCCATTTTCACTACGTCACTCCCACACTTGCTCGCAGCATGTCTTCGAGTGTCATGGGGGGGGGGTCGTTTACTCTGACCAATTGCCCTAAGGTGATAGGTAATGCTCATGCCTAGACGTGTGCCAAGAGTCTTGTGTAGTGCCTGTCATAAATCAGGTATAGATCAAAATCAGAGATACAAGAGTTGGCACCTCGTGCCTAACTAGCAGCCTCTCTCAAAGTAATATCCACAAGCTGTGAAGACTCGTCAGTTTCCTTGATTGCAAGAGGGTGTACTGGTTACATGAGACAATCAACGATCACCCAGGTGATATTCTTTCCGTTTCGAGTTGTAAGTAGGTTAGCGACAAAATCCATGGCAGCCTGTTCGCATTTCCATATGGGTGTTTCCGGTTGCTGATACTCCACCTTGACTTTCCCACAACTCAAACATCATTCACATACATTGCCAGGTGAGCCTTCATGCCCGATCACCAGTACGAGATTTCATAGATCCTAATATCCCTCATCAAAACCCAGACGACTAGAATATCGGGGCCGGCGTGCTTTGCTCAACATCAATTCCCTACAGTTGCCGTATAATGAGATCCACATTCGTTCCATGAGGTAGCGAATATCATCCGAGCTGCCAATGGTTGCTTCTCCATGCCCCGCATAGGTTCATCTTGAAAATCCTCTTCCTTCAGTCCTCCAGTTTGAACTGAGCGAGTCTGATCAGGTAGGTTAGAGTCAATAGTGAGTTGCAAAGCTCGGGCACATTCAAGTTTCATAGTCGTAATCATCCAAAAGTTCCATCCAGCGATTAACTGATTTAGCTCTTTCGAAACCAGGGTACACGGGAGGCCCTTGTGATCGGTCTAGTAGTACATTTGGTACCGTCCAAGTAATGCCTCCAACTTAAATCCAACGACCACGGTTTCCACCGCAGGTTGTGACTCGTGCAATTCCCCTTCACAAATCCGCTACGTAGGTCACCACCTTCTCGTGTAGCATTGGCGTGTAACTGAGACTCTGATTCGAACCATCACGGTATACCACTAGATTACCCGTACCCTCGGGTGAAGACGATACTCAGTGTGTTGTAGTATTGGGTCTCAAAAGCTAAAAAGATGCTCTCCTGTTTTGTCTCCCACGAATGCACATCACCCTATTGTGCTAAAGAGATTAAAGCTGCGCGATCTTCGAAAATCACTTGACGAATCTGTGATAGTATCTAGCGAAACCAAGGAATTGCTGCATCCCCGCTGGAATCTTTGGTGTCGAACAGTTTCCAACAAAATGGGCCTTAGCCAGATCCACGTGTATTCCCACGACGTGGACCAGAAGTTACTTTTTAACAAGACTTCGTGCGAAGTGGCTCCTCCCTCAGGAGCTCTAAAATAGGATTCATATGCCGCCCATGTTGTTCCTTTCTCCTGGTAATGATCCAAAAAGTCACCAATAAACACGGTCGATTCATGTGGTCCATAAAGCTGCCGGTGTGTTGATTAACTCAATGGTCATGGTGTACAAAATCGCAATGGCCGTATTGCGTTCGATATGCCGTTCTAAGAATATTCTCCCCTTGGACTTCCATCTGATGATGGTTCGTTCGTTAGTCAATCCTCGAATGGGAGCTTGTCCTTCGCAATTGGTCGACAGGTTGTCAATACATGGTCGAGGCAAGCGGTTCTTAACTGTCACCTTGTTAAGTTCTCGGTAATCAGTACATATACGATAAGGCTTATCTTCACGGATATAACTGGGGCTCCCCAAAGCGAAAAAAAACTAGGTCCGATAAAACTCCTGTCCAATAGTTCCTGAAGTTGATTAGGCAGTTCCTGCAACCTTCCTGATGTGAGACAATAAGGAGTACTAGTAATAAGGGCTACTTCTGACATAATACCGATCTGGTATTCCACCTGACGATGTGAAAGTAAACCTGATAGTTCTTCTGGTAGCACATAGGGAGGAATCACGAACAACTGGTGGATCCTCGATCCTCTTTTCCCTAACCTTAACATCAGTAACGAGTGCTAACATAGCGGGGTAATCCTTCCGTGGACACTTCTGGCCTTCATTGCTGAATTGATGCTAACCTCTGCACCACTCGGGTACTTTATGACAGACGACAACTTTCTCCTCACAGGGTATATCTGCGCGATATCTGGATAACCAATCCATACTGACTACTGCATCAAAACTTTCAAGGGTAGTAGAAGGAAGGTCGATGTCGCACACTTGTCCCACAAGGTCGAGTTTGCATCCCAACGAACATATGAAGTTTCAGTTGACTTGCCATCAGCAGATTCCATAACAGGTTTTGTTTCAAGAAACATCAGGGTTAAGCAGAATAGAGACGAAGCGATTAACTACCCTTACAAGCTACCATGTTTGCTGTAATCCTGGCGTCGCCCACGCCAATCTTAAATACCCTTTTACGAGCATCATTTCCAGTGTTGTTATTGTCGTCGTGGATTCCCAATACTGTCATCGTTCCCTTGGTTGTTGACATTTTGACCTAATAACAGTTATTCCATGTCGAAGTCACCTTTGTTTCCATACGGTAGGCTACGATTATGGGTACCTTGATGTCGTCGCGACTGTTGCCTCTAATGTCGTTGCTTGTAACGGTGTCCTGCGAACTTTCACCAACAGGGTCCATCTTTTCACATTCAGTGCCACGTTCTAAAGTGCTACTCACTGTGCTGGCAATTACACACTCCACCCTATAGTTAGTTGTCATCGCTTATATCCCATTTGATGCGTAAGAGTTGACTCCCATAAGTCGCCGTCTAGGGTTAAGGATTCGTTTGTAGTCAATTTGCTGGTATTTGTTGTCGGTAATCAGGGTCGTCTTAATACTGAGGTTGGTAAGGCACTACGCTCATCCTCTTGTCCATCGTTCTTGCAAGTTAACAGAGTAATACACGGTATGTTTCCAGAGTGTTGCGGAAGTGATCGCACTTTGGGTCGACGTTAACACATTGAGTTCCAGCAAACGAAGAGAAGTAGGGAAGGTATAGGTCATTCATTTGAAGCTGCGACATCCAACACAGAGACATTCGTACTAGCACCTAACATCCTACATAGTTCACTAGACGTCCAGATGTGTGTCCAGGTAATACTCGATAGCATCGAGATTCGTAGGATTCATAAAGGAGTGAGAAGATCACGTTCAAGTAGAAGGCAATTACTGCTAGGACTCCTATAGATTTGTTACGTTTCACATTGTTCGAATAACGGAACAGAACCCCTTTTCACTTGTTAAGCCTCACTGGGACTCACATGCACCCCACATATTATTATGTGTGCACCCACAATAATATTTCGATTTGCATGCTCATCTCAGTTCCTCCTAACTTATGTCAAATGGTTCCTTAAACTCGAATGCCAAACAGAGGTTATCAAAATGATAAGATCACAAGGATCTAAGGACTATGACATGCTACCAACGCATCATAATGTAAGCAAGCAATTCGTGTAATCATGCTATAGTGACGAGTGTGTGTTTGTACGCTACATCATGAACAAATGTACACTACTCATGTAATGTTTACCACAGATGAAAAGACGAACCTTGCAATCTGGAGCTGAGTGTCATGGTCGTATTCACGTATTCAGAACTGTTTGGTTATAGTCTGGTTTTACAAAAACGTTTTAAAACCGAGTTCACTATAACCAGTGGCTCTGATACCAAACTGTCACACCCCCAAAATACCACACGCAGAGTCCCCCGCGAGGCGTGTGATGTACCAGGAACTAGCCACTAATCACATTGAACTCATAACAAGGTTTCAAATAAAAAGCTTTCATTCATTTCAAATAAGTGTTACAAATCATAATTTATAACTCGTGTTCAGCGGAAGCATAATACAAAGTTTAACCAAAACCCAAGTGTATGTAATCAGCAAATCTCGTTTCAAGTTTCCATGTATCTCGACCCATGACCACTGCAGCATCCCAGACAGCAAGTTCCCATGTTCCACACATCTATAACCTGCGAGCATGCACACACGTGTATCAAACAACGCTGGTGAGTTCATAGTTTTACGAAAACGTTAGTTACCAAGTGTTTAGTTTCGTTCATTGATTACAATGTTGATAATACCTCGAATACAAGACGACTCCTGATTTATTTTGCCCTTTCTCCAATGCTCCTGTCAAAGCATTGGTCATGACTAGGTCATTAGTTCACACCCGTCCTCTCAGGTACGGGGTGAGGGTGCCAAACCTAAGTAGCGCTACCAACTAATACCCTGTTACCTCTCAGGTAGAAAACAACAAGGAGGACTTTAATGGTGATAGGATGAGTATATTATCCAACATTCCAGATTTTACCCACAAGACATATTCCTCTCAGGAATACCCATGATTTACCCAAAACCTATCCCTCTCAGGGATACCCACTGACTGTCCTAACCACCGGGACGCATGCTCAAGAGGAATGAACTCACCTTAGATTGCTCGGCATGTTACATTACATTACCCGTTCCAAGTTGGTCAACCATACCCTACTGTGGTTACCAGGAATAGTCAGTTTTGTAAACATATATCTAATTCACGTATTCCACAAGTCACATGTAACAGTCATTGCCACGTATTACATAACAAGAAATTAGATCTCATGCACGTTTATAACACAAGTTCACGTTTCCAGCAATGGTTACTAACAACATCAGTTTTTCAATCAATCAATCAATCATCAGTTACTTATCTCACCCAGTTTGCATCTATCACAACAATCCCTGTTAACAAGTAGCACATACACAATTATTATACAAGACCACATCGCATGTGTATGTCCTTTAATATTAAACTGTTTGGTTACCATGTACTACCTTATTTCATAAACAAGGGTTCTCATCACTATTTCAAACTATTTACTGTTCCATCTATTAACCCTTGCGGTGAATAACCCAAGCCTCGAAGGATCATTCTCCGCAGAGGTTTCTTATGACGAAACACCAAAGTTTCGTCGAGGTCATGCATGACGAAACACATAAGTTTCGTCGAGATCACCTATGACGAAACACCTATGTTTCGTCTAGTTCAGTTGTGGCGAAAAACCACATGTTTCGCTGTGGATAACATCAGGTGGTTACGGTGCACATGCAAACCCTAATCCTCTAACAGTTTCACACATTTCAATGCCGAAGCAAGGAATCAATCATAGCTTATAATCGATTAATCAACATTAAACATTTTAACTATCCTTCAACGGATCAAGCAACACATTCGGACGTTAATTTTGCAATAGCCGTAGATACCGACAAGAACTTTCAGTTTTCGTATCATGTTGATTAGCATCATATAAACACCTTTCAACCCATTTTAACAAGTTAACCATCACAAGAGGTTTGTCAACATACTAACATAAACATCTATCAACAACCCTAGTGTATTCGTCAATCAACATACACATTAACAACACATATATATATATATATATATACATCAACATTTAGCGCAGATCAATCAAAGATAGAATCACACTAACCAGGCCAATAATGATATACATACATACCAATGAATGATAAAGTCGTTTTCTAGAATGAGTGAACGATGATTCTTCTAGAGGAAAGGTTCGATCTATGCCTAGACTCCACTGCCGTCGTACAGATAATAGAGAGGAGGAACCTTAGGGTTTTTATTTACGTAACTGTTTTAAAAGGTTATACAAACACACAGTAGCGGTTGGGCCACGATACAGATTGGGCTGAGGCCCCCTATTCCGACGAAATACCTTCCTCGACGAAGGACCCCTCTTTCGTCGAGACCAATGGTGACGAAACACATATTTCGTCGTGAACTATGATGACGGAGGACAAGCCGACGAAAAACCTTAATTATCAAACCTAAATAATTCCTAAATTATTTACTCAATAACTCTACATCATAATGGTTCAACAATTCCTCAAATATGCATAAGTTACAACACACACAATTATATGAAACAAGTTTGAATGGGGACCTAGGCAAGAAGAGGCCTAAATAATTATCAAACCTAAATAATTCCTAAATTATTTTTCCAAAATAGCTGTACCATTAACTAAGCTAACCTGTAAGGCAGTTAAGTTTGAATGGGGACCTAGGCAAGAAGAGGCCTTTAGGATTTTAAAGGAAAAGCTAACAAACGCCCCAATTCTAGCTTTGCCAGAAGGAACAGAAGATTTTGAAGTTTACTGCAATGCCTCTAAGCTAGGATTAGGATGCGTGCTAATGCAACGCAAGAAGGTAATTGCGTATGCCTCAAGGCAATTGAAAAAGCATGAAGAAAACTATACGACTCATGACTTAGAGTTGGGAGCCATAATTTTTGCCCTAAGATTTGGAGACATTATCTGTACGAAAGTAAGTTTACTATCTATACAGATCATAAGAGCTTAAGATACATATTTGGGCAAAAAGAATTAAACATGAGGCAAAGGAGATGGATGGAAATCCTAAGTGATTACGACTGTGATATTCAATATCACGAAGGAAAGGCAAACGTAGTTGTAGATGCCTTAAGTCGTAAGTATCATGAAAAGCAAAAGCGAGTACGTGCTCTCAGATTAAATCTACAGTTAGATTTAATGGAACAATTGAAAAATATTCAAGAAACAGCAATCAAGGATGATGCGGAAGGAATGAAGGGACGAGTAAAAGAATTAGAGCAAGGAAGTGATGGAATTTGGAGATTCCATAAGAAAAGAATTTGGGTACCTAAACAAGGAGATTTAAGAGATAAGATTTTAGAGGAAGCCCATAAATCTAGATATACCATGCATCCTGGTAACAATAAGATGTACCAAGATTTAAGAAATAATTTCTGGTGGATAGGAATGAAAAAGGACATAGCTAGATATGTTTCAAAGTAATAGTGTTAGTATTATTTTAAAATACTAGGGTTATTGTCAAGGGCAGATATTGAATAGCCTAGCCTTAGTTAGGCATGGACTGATCACCTATGCTTAAACAAGGCAGCACTAACCAATATCCAACCATGATAATGACTAGTTAATGTATATAAATTAAGTTATCATAATTAAATTAGTAAATTTTAATTATATGTAGAAATACTTTATATATACTTTGTACTGTAAGAAAAAGACATAATTTCATAAGACAATATAAGAATTAGAGAAACGAATAAAATTATTTAAATAATTGTCTAAGTATTCATAAACAAGACATTTATACTTATATTTAATTATTCATATTCTACAATACTTTTATAAATATATGCATATTTTACTCAAGCCAATATTTAAGTATGCTTAATATTAAAATAAACATTTACTATTTTACTTTTATGATTTAAAATATATTATTGTAAAATCTTATAGTTAAATATATTTGATTTTAAAATAATTCTAGGATATTTGAATCAACATATTAATAAAACATATATCATTATTTTGTCGAAATTACCACGGATTTTAATTTTACTTTATGATAACATAAAAGGAAAAGATATTTAATAAATTAAAGTATCACATATTTTGTAGTAACTAAGTAACGCTTTGCCAAGAAAATGACCTTATAAGAATAATATGGTAGTCATCAACTACGTTGGGTTAGGGATACATTATAATATATAAGAATAATTTCCGTTTTCATTTATAAATACATTCACAACGTTATATGGTTTCAAAATGAACATAAGTATTCACATAGAATCGACCCATTAAGTGTTATATATGTACAAAAGTATTTGTATAATTATTTTGTACAATAAATATTTTTACATCTTTATTTACAACTTTCATTTAAAGTTATAAATAATAGTGATTTCTTTTACAAAATAATAATACTAAAATATTTTGTAATGTAATAACTTCATTACGGTGTTTTGTAATATATATTACATAGTAAATATAAGTTATTTTACATAGTATAGTAAAATACTAAAATATATATTTATTTAAAAGTGGTGACCATTTACACATAATAAAAATGTGTAATAAATAATATATATTACATTTGCTTTACAAATATAATATAAATTGGTCATGCCAAAACAACTTGTTCTTATTATATTTCGAGCTCTAGGACATAGTATGAAAAATATGGTCATTAATAGTATACTATCACATTGTTTCATAAATTAAAATAACTTAGAACTCTAAACGATGATACACTAACTCTATTATCTTTTGGTGTATCTTTGCAATTCACTCATCTCAATACTTTGATTTTCTCAAATCATAATTTAATATTTGACAAATCATTTTTCATGCTTTTACTTCATTTTGAACCTGTCAATTCTTCCCCAGTTGCCAATCAAAGTAAGCTTTCTTTTGACAAAGAATTTTTATTGATTCTAAAAAAATCCTTCACCTTCGTTTTAAATATCTATTAATCATATATCTTTTGGCTTGAACCTAGTCACTTAAAAATTATATCATTTCATCTTATTCCTTTATCATTGATTTCTTGAACTAATTCAGTTGAACTGGTGAATCCTACTTATTTTCACAAAATTAGATATTTTGATTTTGTGTCATTTTCCCTAATACTATTCTTATTCACAAAGATGTAACATAACTCTAAAAAGAAATATCATAACTCAAATCTCGAGGACGAGATTTAAAACAAGGTGGGAAGAATGTAACGACTCACACAAAAACATCCTAAAAACGTTCCGTAAGTATAAACCCGGACCCTGATGTAACAACCCTCACTAAAAGTCCTATTTATTTTATTATTTTATCCAATAGGAAACCCTAATGGAGACACCCAAGTGATTCTGCACAAACCCTAAAAAATTCAGAACAATCAGAATCAGGATCAGGGCCCCTAAAACTCAGGGGGGTATTCCCTACTCGACGATTATCCACATATCTCGCTGTATAATTCGAATTTATGATTTCCGTCGACTCAGCTGAACTCCAAACACACGTGGCAACCATCTGAGCATATGTAAGCCGTCACGTAGCGTGACGACTATAGGAGTGACCAGTCGCGCTACGCGACTGAGTCAAAAGTTCAGTATAAATAGAGGGCTTTGGCAATTGATTTCTGGCGTTCGTTCGACGATAAAATTCGACTCAGGCGCGGAGATATCGTCCAAATACTCTCAAAACACACACGAATCACTAATTAGTATAGCGGGGTGCTGCCGCAAACAGGGTATTAACTCGATCGCTGCTACGATTCAATGTCCGATCGATGGAAACTATCCGATGGATGTTTAAGCGTTATCCTTTGTCATTAGTCGTGATTCCGACAGGATGTTGAGTATCACCCGAAGTGGGGGAAAACTCTGTCCTTAGTTGTGAATCCGATGGATGTTTAAGTGATTGCACTTTGTCATTCGTTGTGAGGGTTTTAATCTCGTGAGTTATCGTAAATGCTGTATTAAGTTAACTACCTAGTTCTTGTGCACTAGGTTACAAGGCTAAATCAATAGGCTAAGCTCTGCCTGTATAAATCTGCAATCTATCAAGGCTTATCTGTAGACTAAACTTTGGCCGTATGAATCTGCATGATTATTATGTGAGTCATTCTCTTTTTATCAACTGCTTTACAATACCTCAAATTATTTTCAAAGGTTATAATTACAAGGACTAAGTCGTGGATATCTTGAATCACTGGCTAGTGGGGTATTGTGCACATTACTAATTTTCTCCCAGTTAGGTTCATTGACCTACTCGGGATAATCACTGTTAGGTTCATTGACATACAGGGATAATCATCACTATTTAGGTTCATTGATCTAATAGTGGTAAGACCATCGTCACCATTGTGACATGTCACCATTGTGACAGGCTGCTAGATAAAAATAAGATAGAAGCCATTGTAATCGCTCTTATGCTGTAATTAATAACTATGCATCATTATGCAAAATGAATGATTCACTCAGTATTTCCCGCTGACAAAACCTTTTTCAAACATTTTCAGGTAAATACCGTATATTGGAATAAGAGCTGGATACGGCACTGAAAGGCTTCAAGAAGTGGCTTATTTTATTAATTGAATCAAATTAAGAAATATTGTTTTATGTAATTCAATTTATCTTTATTAAAGCTACCATTGTAAAACATGGGTTTATCCCATCTATTTAATAAATAAAATCCGGTGTTTTCTAAACTCTGGTATTTTTCCTAACTCACGGTCCTGATGAAATTTCCGCTGCAACGTTTTTAAAATAATCACCGGTACCACTGGGCTGTTCACAACTCCCGATTCCGTCCAGGGTGGGTCGGGGGTCGTGACATAATGACGCGATTTGGGTAATTGTGGATCGATTAACCAAATCAACTCATTTTCTACCCATGAAAGAAACATTTAGCATGGAAAGGTTAGCAAAGTTGTATGTAGATGAAGTAGTATCCTTACATGGAGTTCCACTCTCCATTGTATCAGATAGAGATAGTCGTTTCACTCCCCATTTTTGGACAAGTTTCCATGAAGCAATGGGAACCCGACTAAATTTAAGCACTGCATACCATCCTCAAACAGACGGACAAAGTGAAAGGACGATCCAAACCTTGGAGGACATGCTTAGAGCATGTGTAATAGATTTTGGTGGAAATTGGGATAACCACCTATCTCTAATCGAATTCTCCTATAATAATAGTTATCATGCAAGCATAGAAGCTGCCCCATTCGAAGCACTATATGGTCGAAAATGCAGAACCCCAGTCTGCTGGGCAGAAATAGGAGAAAGTCAACTATCAGGTCCTGAAATAGTGCAAGAGACCACCGACAAGATCACTCAAATCAAGGAAAGATTGAAAACGGCCCGAGACCGCCAGAAGAGTTATGCAGACAATCGACGCAAGCAGTTAGAATTCCAAGTTGGAGACAGAGTACTCCTAAAGGTTTCTCCATGGAAAGGAGTAGTTCGGTTCGGTAAGAAAGGAAAGCTAAGTCCAAGATACGTAGGACCATTTCCAGTGATTCAACGTATAGGACCAGTTGCCTATCGCTTACAACTACCAGAAGAGTTAGCTGGGGTACATGACGTATTTCATGTATCCAATCTCAAGAAATGTTTATCTGACGAATCTTTTGTAGTACCTCTTCAAGATATAGAGGTAAATGAGAAGTTAAAATTTGTTGAGAAGCCATTGCAAATAGAAGACAGAAAGATCAAGTTTCTCAAGCACAAAAGATTGGTACTAGTCAAAGTCAAGTAGGAGTAAAAAAGAGGACCCGAATACACTTGGGAGCTGGAATCGGAGATGAAGCGAAAGTATCCTCACTTATTTCAATAAATCTCGAGGACGAGATTTTAAATAAGGTGGGGAGGATGTAAGGACCTTCAAAAAAAAAATGTCCCTAACCGACCTATAAGTGAAAACCCGGACCCCTGAAACCCTAACGTACATGAAAAAACAAGAAAACAAGAAAAATGAGTTTCAGGCGGGCCGCGTAAGGGTAAGCATAGCCTTACGCGGGCCGCGTCAACTTGAGGTTTGACCGGATAAGCATCCGGGCCACGTGTTGTCCACCTGGCACATCTACTCGTGACCCAACAAGCCTACACGTAGACTAGGTGGCCACGCGGGCCGCGAGAGACCCAAAAATCAGCTATAAATAGGATAGGCCATGAGCAGTTCACTGGTGTCGACGAAACTTTCAAAATCAATCATATTCTGCTCGAATTTCACTTTCAAAATAGTGAAGTACTGCTACGATACCGGGTATTAACTCGATCGCTGCTACGATTCAATGTCCGATCGATTGAAACTATCCGATGAATGTTTAAGTGCTGCTCAAATTAGGGTTATACTTTGCCATTCGTCGTGAATACGATGGATGTTTAAGTATTGCACTTTGTCATTCATTGTGAAGGTTTTTAGTCTCGTGAGTTATCGTAAATGCTGTATTAGTTACTGACCTAGTTCGTGTGCATTGTTATTTAAATTAGGTTACAAGGCTAATCAGTAGGCTAAACTCTGCCCGTTTAAATCTGCAATGTGAGTCATTCTCTTTTTATCAATAATGTTTTACAATACTCCAAGTTATTTTCAAAGGTTATAATTACAGGGATTAAGTCATGGTTATCTTAATCACTGGCTAGTGGGGTATTGTGCACATTACTAAGTTCTCACAGTTAGGCTAATAAATCCTAACAGTGATAATCATCACTACTTGGGGAAGGACCCAATAGTGGTATGACCATCGTCACCAGGAAGTGACACGGCGCCAGATAAAAATAAGATGAAAGCCATTGTAATCGCTCTTATGCTGTAATTTATAACTATGTGTCGTTTTGTGCAAAATGAATGATTCACCAGTATTTCCCCGCTGACAAAATTATTTTTACAACATGTTTCAGGTGACTACTGTGAACCAAGGAAAAGTGCTACGGAGCACTAGCAAAGCTTGAAGTAGTGGCTCAATTAAATAAATAAACATGTTTTGTAAATCAGGGAATTTCCTAGTAAAATTCATCTATTGTAAATTACATGGTTTATCCCGAATTATGAAATAAAATAATCGGGCATTTCAAGTTTTAAAAGATCCTGCTAAAATCTTCTGCTGTCAACTCAGAATAATAAATACCACGGGTTTCTGTCCCGCGGCTCCTGGACCGGGTCAAACCGGGACGGGGGCCGTGACATAAGGTCTTCTAGAGCTCTACAATCAAGTTGTTTATCTTCCCATCCGGGATTTATTAGATGATGAGAAGAAGGGGAAGACATGGTCCAGAAGACCTTGTGAATGCAAGATCAACGTATAGTCATTCTTTATAATTGATTTTCAATTAAACTTTAAAAAATGTATCGTCATTCTTCATTTAATAAAATATGTTATGTAAATTTTCTAATAACCACCCGTGTTTGCACACGGGTCTTATCACTAGAATGTGGTGAGGCTTGGGTCTTGGTCAAAGGATGGTCAGCATAAGTCAAAATAGTCAGTTTGTTTACCGAGTGGTATAATGCGATTCAGTTACGAAACAGTCGCGAGGAAAGGTATAATGGCACACTCGACAAACAAATTAGCTACAGAGCTATAAATCTGCCGTTTAGTTTTAGCAATATTCATCAATCGCACCAGCGTCATGTCAAAGATCCATTTTGATCTTTCACATTCCCTTATTCAAGATTGGACATAGCAAAGACATACAAAAAAATACCCGATCATTTTTCAAATGATGCAAAATCTTTTATAAATCAATGACTACAATGCGACCCGACTTTACGACCCTCGGCTTCAAAACTGTTAGAACATGCATTTGTTCGGGACCAAGCTACTTCAAGAGGAGCTAATGTGTGCCTTTTATGGAAGTCGTACCCCAGTAAATAAAATCCTTTAGATGCACATACATGTGTCTAATTAGTTTTGCTTCTCTTGTGTCTAACATGTTTTGTGGGTTCATTATGCTTCTCTTGTGTCTAAACTTAATCAGTCGACAAGTTTAATGTATTCTTAAGTATAATGTGAATTCATTAAATAATTTCACATCATATTTTACTGAATTGTACACTAACAACGTGTCAAAAAAAATTAAGGTCATGTTTTAATTATTAGAAAACATTAAATTAGGTCATGCTTTCATTTTAGACAACATATTATCAATTAGTTAGCTTATTTCTATATCAAACCTGAACTAATAATTTTATCGTAACATAGTAATGAAATTTTTATGTCCTAACACATACTGTCTTTAACATTGTTTTATAAAGATATGTAACTAAATGCAAACAATTTAAATGATATATTATAATCTGTTTTTTAGTATTTGATTTCGATCGTTATTAAACCTACCTGTGTGTTCACACGGGTCTTACTACTAGTATGTTATGATTGTAGGGTATAAATTTTATTTACTTTATGTTTTGATTCAATTGCAATGCTTATATAGGTTACACCGAGTTCAATCAAATATGCCGAAACGCGCGTTTTCAAAAGATTAACGTGTCACATAACGTTTGGACTAATTCATTCGATGTTTGCGATTTACCCGCGCCGCAACGCGTGCGAGACTTATTCCTAATTAAAATAATGACTCAATAATGCATGTATTTGAATAAGCTAGCTGCCGAAGAAAGAGATGACATGTTATTCTTTTGGATTGTTCCAAAGGAACAATATAGAGAAATTAAAAAAAGCACACACACCTACCCACTACTAATTAAATTGCAGAGTATTGACATGGAGATATGGTTAAAAAGAAAGTATAAATGCAGTGTATGAGTAGAATGGAAATGTACAATCATGTAAAATCTTGTATCCTTTGGCCTTTTGGCTTTTATATATTAGTTAGTAACTTTTTATGTTAAAAAAATGAGTTAGTAACCTTTCTGTTCAAAAAATATATATATTTAAAAAAGGCTACAACTTTACCTATTCTTATTCTTAGCATTCATGGATTTTTCTTTCTCTAATTTAACTAACTAATATCATTCTCTATTTTTATCTCTTATTTTCACCATATTTTATTCTCTATTCTTATCTCTATATAATTTTTATTGTTTCTTTCTCTTTTTTATTTGCAATTTTAACTAATAACTCTTTTTGTTTTATTATCTTTTTTAACATCTTACAATTAGGGATGGCGTTTTTAACCGAACCCGAACCGTATCAACCTGAACTTGATATAAATATCATGCATTACATAAAAAAGTAAAACCAAGTAATACTCAATTTATGGATCTGTAGTCATGATAATAACAAAGTGTAACTATAAAACTTTCAACAAAATATTAGACTTTAGCACTTTAGTCTTATTACCTGAATGCAGCATATTGTTTAGGTTTTGAAAAATCGGTTTGATATAATACTTGAAGAATCAGAATTTGTCATAGAACCACCAAAGTATTTTTTACATTTTTTAACCACTTCCATTTGTGAACTTAATGGGTTTCAAATTGATTTTATCAGAATGATTTAAATGGAGCTACATGTGTGCTATCTTGTGCAAAAGAAGGGTAGTCAACCAAACAAAGATATCAAAGGCGAAGAAACACTGCTTATTACTCTATTTTCTTTTTACGAGAATTGTCTAATCTTTCTCTAATATAACATATACAACTATCACTTAGATTCTCATCGTCAATCCAATTACGCAAGTCGGTCTTCACGTTCTTCATTGCCGAGAAAACATCAATAAAACAAACAAAGTTTTAAATAAAACAACAAAATCATTAACTACAAGTCTAGAACAACCAAAAAACATCAAAGAAACATAAAAATATCAAACTCTTTATACATCTATATTTTCTCCTAATTACCACACAAAACAACAAAGAAAATCCATAAAGAAAGGATAGTCGTTCTAAGTCGGAATTCCGGTGTAATAATGGTCGGAACTGCCGGAATTTTGAATTTTCTGGCCAAAAAGCTTGTTCGGTCATGAGTCATTGGGCGTCTTTTGGAAGTCGAATGGGTGGGTTGGTTTGGGTTATTTTATTTAGCTCAAAATCTTTGGGTTGGTTTGGGTAGTTGGGTTAATAAAATTAGATTGTAGATTGGGCTTTGATTGGGTTAAGTAATTAAGTGAATAACTCATTAACAAATAATTATATAAATTGTGTTATATACTTGTATATATTCATAATAATCAGTGTTTAATTTTTTTTTTTTATAAATTAATAATACTTTTTTAGGGGGGGGGGGGGGGGGGGGGGGTTGAAAAGGTTGTAAAAATCCAAGGGGTGCGGTCGGAGTTTTCGACGAAATTTAACAATAATTTTTTTTTTCAAAGGGTGCGCCCGTTCACCCACGGTTATGGGTCGGTCCGCCCCTACCTATATAGAGAAACTATTTCTCTTTATTAGAGTATTTACAATGGTTCCCTATATATTTGTGAGTTACATGTATTTTAAGAAATTGTTTTGAGTGGAGGAAACAGAAAATATACGGGAAACGTTGTTCTTCCTTATAATTTTTCTAATAATTTTGGAAGTGGTTGTGAGTAAGGAGAGAGAAAATATAATGATTTATAAATTAATATTAATAATATTTTGAAAATGGTTGTGAGTAATAAGGTGGTTTCACCAAACCATTTAAAAAAAAGAAAACAAAAAGACATGATTAATTGAATACCAGTGGGCCACACCTTTATCCCCTCTCTCCCACACCTTCACCACATGCGACAAGTGTTCACGACAAAACTTCTCTCCCGCGGCAAAATTTTAATGGCGACACTCTCCCCTCGCGGCAAAACTCCTCCCTGCATGCTTTGCCGCATTGACCCCGTATACCCTAAGTGGAGAATAAAATAGAAAAAAACTGACGTAGAACCTAAATAGGATAAAACACGTCTTACTCTATATATTATACAATGACTCAAAGATTAAAACAATGACTCAATAATGCATGAATAAAAAATAAGGCATGTATTTGAAATTAAGCTAGCTGCCAAGCCAAAGGCCGCGTTGTTTTCCTCAATTCCTCTCTTCACATGCACCAACTGAACCCACAACATTTGAATGTTTCATATTCTTTGAATTTTTCTAGATTTATTTTATTGGTTTATTTTATATTCTTGGAGTTACTTTTAACGATTCAACATTTCAACGTTTTGAAAATTTTAAAAGGTGTAACTTTCGAATAGTATCAACTTCGTCGTCCCAATGTTAAATTTTTCATTGCTCTTTTCCATTCTATAGTTTTCCAAATTGTCTATTTTCTTGGGTTTTAATCTTCGAGTTTTTAACGGATTACACGTTACTACGTTTTAAACTTTTAAAAGGTTTTGTATCTTTATATAAACTTTCGAAAAATTTATACGTTTACTTTTATAACCATTAGGGGTTGCTTAAGAAGACGTGAAATAAAGCAAGAGGCTTGGGCTCTCAAGCTTCAAATTAAAAAAATAATAATTTATATGTAGGTAATTTTGGTTTGGGATTGTTGGTGGTGGGGTATGTGGTGTATAAATATAGGGTTTATGGTTTATAATTATGCATACACACATATACGATATATGAATGATAGGATTAAAAACAATTTTCTTTAACGGAAAAGAGCCTCAACTTTATTATATGCTTTGGCCTGACTATAGCTCAAAAACTTAATATATGGTCCATTTGTGTAATTTGATAAACGGCAAAAACTACCAAATCTAGTTCTCTCGTGGATTACCGATTGACATCTCCCCACGCCAATTGCCCCCACACCATGCACCACTTCGGTGAATTTGAAGCAACCTTCGTGACTGAACTCCGGCCGATGCCCATCACACCCATTGCGTCAAATATCTAGTCGTCGTTATGTTGCCCCCTTTTGCTAAGTCGATTGAAAACTAGATGTCTAGAATCAAAGATGTAAATAGAGGTTTTGGTATCTAATTTGTTGATAGTGAAGTATTGATCATGATTATCATTTACATGATTTGGTGGATACCGCTCGTACCATCCTTAATCCGTTGGTGGTGAAGTATATGTTAGCATTGGCCGTAGATTCACCATGGAGTACATTAGCAACTAGGAGAGAATAAGGTTCATTGAACATGCCCTCTTATGTATTAAGTGGCGCAACGGAACCAACACACATGTGCACACACGTTAAACATGCAATAAATAGAAAATAATAAACACGACACAATATTTTACATGGCTTGTTCCTAGTGGAAGACCTACTTCCACGGGCTGCAACTAGATTAAGTGAAAAATGCCAAAGATTACAATATAAGACTGAAAATATATGTATATATAGAACAATAGGTTTAATAACTTAGGCGCCAAGACATCGAAAGTAGGCATCCAAATTCTAATCAAAATAGGCCCCGATGCCGTCACAACCCAACAATTTCTTAGTTGAAGGCCTTACAAATACTCTAACTGCCATCAAGCACATAGTAACCCATTTTCTCACTACTAGGTTATATTTAACAATAGAAATCCTCTAAGCCCTCAATTCCAAGGACAAGCTAAGATTTCAAATTACTAGAAGTCCTCCGAGCTTCCGGTTCCTAAGAACAAGCTATAATTCAACTAATTCACCTAGTTGCGGCAGACCTTCTCATTAGTTACCTGAAATGCCCATTGAAGTTCCCGACAACTCCAATACGGTCATCATAGACCCAGTCATGGCAAAACCAGCCAATGACTCATCATCAGTCTAAACCGGCTCCTATCGGTTCGCATTATAGACTTCATAGATTTCCAAAGGATAAACACTCTCCAAAATATGGCAAGCACCCAGGAGAGATTTCACCATTCGAAATTCTGGTCTTCCGAACCCAATGTTGCTTTAGAAATATACTTAGAACACTAAGCGTGCTCCCACTGTCACTAAAACCGACCATGTTAAGACCTCTGAATACGCTCAAGCCAACTTACATGTCACTCCATGATTCATGCTTGCAAAATGAAACCACTTAGCTCCACTTGATTCAACGAGCCAAGACTTTACTACTTGGAAGTTGGTTCATTTCTTCTAGCGATACATAAACTTTTACCTTCCAAAACTATTCAATCAAATTCACCAATACTTCACTACAATGGGTGCTAGGACCTAATTTTGGATTTGTTATTAGCAAATGAAAGTGATCGCGCACACTTTGAAGAGATGATCTTTATGGTGAAGCGACCACTTAGAAGAACATCCATGAGGTAATGAAGCATGTACTAAGGTGAAAGCGTAATTCATAAAAGGGATGCAATATGCGCTTAGGGTGAATTGCATACTTACTGATTTACACTTAAAAATAGGGGCGTTCTTGTTATAGTTTAGTGTATGTGTGCGAACACTTGTGAGTGTTTATAGTATGAGATCACCAACCATAAGAAAGCTCACCTAAGGTTGGAGATGAGTTTAAATGTATAGATGGGTACTCCTTCGATATACACACATATTTGTTCTTCTTCTTGTTCTTATAGCTCGATTTCATCACTCACATATGTCTTTATCTTTGGATTGATTCAAATTATTGATCTTGATGATTCAGGGACTAATAATGGGTAACAAGAAATAAAACACATAGATTCTCGAACCCAAGAGACTTCACCGCCTTCGGCGGAGTCCGAACATATCACCACAAACGCATCCTTTGAAGTAGAATTTACTGTCTAATGTGTTGTGGTGTGTATATAAAAAGTGGTATATTTTTAGCCGTTTTATACACCGGTTCAAGTTTTAATATTAATAAAAACACAATAAAATATGATCACACTACAATTCATGTTGGGAAGTGCACCCATCGTTGGCGTAATATAGTGATGGTTAGATATTGAGGTCGTACAAGGATACAACAACTTTTAGTATCGAGTCTTCGTCAACAGGTAGTCGATCAAACCAAAACTAAAGAGTTAAAAATGGCTAAAAATAATATAAAGAAATAGATAAAAAGGTTTGTGATCAATAATACGAAAAAAGGTGTTTGGGATATGTTTACCTCTTGGCGCTTCGTTGACTAAACCTTACCATGGACAACAAGGTCTGGATTGTCAGACGAGAAATTGTATTTGTTAATGTATAAAGTTGTGTAGTTCTTTTTTAAGGACCCTCAAACACTCGACCATATTTCTTTAAATCAGCAGGGAAACACCATGCAAGGTCGGATCAAACCACAACGATATTGCCCAATCAGCAGGGAAATTATATACCATTGTAGTTTAATATTAGCTAAGAAAATAGTTTAAGGGGTTTAAATTACTTGTGACTATAGTTCCTTTGGTGAGGCGTCAATTCCCAAAGGTAGCTACTTTTAAAAAATAAAGTCCTCCATGCTTTGATCTTATCGTCACGCCTTGGCAAGAGCTTACCATATAATGATCCATATTTTTCATTCTTTTCCATTGTTCATCTAATTCGTATTTTCATTTCAATCCCTTGTAATTCGAGACTTGATCATAATGGAAATCATATTTTGTATTAATTTTGCCAAACTATACTTGCAAAAGACGTAAACATTCACAAAATACACGTTTTATCCAAAACTGAGTCATACATCAAGTTTATATTTTCTTCGGAATGCAATCATACGTGTTTTATTATTATACATGCTTACATACACCATAAAACCCCAAAAACATGCTTAACATTGAGTTTATAGCATAAAATAACCAACAAAACAACTCAAAAGGACTAAAAAAGATTTTTTTTTTTTTTGTAATTTTAACGGTCCATGCTGGTCATATGGACCTCCTTGTTGTCCGCATGGAGCGTCGCTGCAGCAAAAAAAAAAAAAAAAAAAAAACGCAAAATTGTTTGATATTTGAACCATTCCATCCTCCTAACTCCCAATCACCTTCATTTAACACCCAAACCCTAATCCCACTTATAAATAATATCCCCTAACATCTTCTAAACTCTTTCAACCCATCCAAATCTGTCACACCCCAACCGATGGCGGAATCATCGGGGCGCGGCACTGAGCGAAACAGATTGTCCAGAAGTCTCCATAACAACTATCATTACCATTCAATTTAAGTTAACATGTCCCATACCATGTCTCAAATAACAAACAAGTTATTACAGACAAAAACTAAACAAATATTCTGTTCCGACAACTCAGATTTAAACATAACAATTTATTCGTTGGTTTCTAGGACTCCAGTTCCTAGCTTCAATTTCATCACAGCCCGAGAAGCATATAAGCAACCTAGGCACCTGTCACATACGTTAAAATAAAGTCAATACATAAAATGTAAAGGTGAGCATACAAGTTTGATAATAGCATAATAGAGTTCGAATTCGTTTACGCATAACCAGCACGTACACATAGTGAATTGAAGCACGTTAGTTATCGACATAGATCCATCGATACCAATGACTGCGGGTTGACTGCCCGAGGCAGTTCGCAATACATGATTACCACCGTAATCCATGCAAGTAAAAGATCCTTAACAACCCCCGTGTGAACGGGTGCTGAGTCCAAACTATAGTACTATCGTTGCTAAGGCAGGTAGACAGCATTCCATGTGTAAACATAACAAACAAGCATTCATAAGCCACGTATAACATGCATTAACGGTTAGCGTTAAAATAGCTTGAGTAGTGTGATAATTGTAGTTTGAATATTCGTAACGTATGTAACACCCAAAAGTGCTAAAAGCAAAAAGGGTTCGAGTATACTCACAGCGATTATGGATTGAAGGGAGCGCTTTTACAGCGAGTATGGTTAGCCTGAATAGATTCGATAACGTAACGATAAGTGGCGCGTAAAACAGTACAAGGTGAGTGTAGGTAGGATAACTGATCGTGCGGATCAGCTATCCGTGAGAGGAAGTCATCCGTGCGCATGAACTATCCGTGCGGACGGTGATGCGTGCGGATGATGATCCATCCGGATAAGCTATCCGTGCGTGCGAGCTGTCCGTGCGGATGGTAATCCGTGCGGATTATTTCATGTGTGCGGATGGCTTATCCGTGCGGACAAGTTGCTTGTGCGGATAATCGTTCAAGTGGATTGTTTCTTCCTAAGAGTGAGATGTGTTTGTGTATGATGGCTTGTGCTTTGGAGTTTTCGTTGTAGCATTTAGGAAGCACATAAGTGTTTTTACCTTTCAAGCCGGTCGCGCGGACAACAATCCGTACGGATGGTAGTCCGTGCGGACAATGGTAATTCGTGCGGACAGTCTGTGCGCGCGGGCAGAGACAATCCGTCCGGATACCCTGTCCGTGCGTACGACTTGGCCGTGCGGATGACCACTGTTTGAATTTATTCAAGGTCTTAGTATCTCATGATCCGAAGAGTAATCCACTCAGAGGTCGTCCGTCCGAATTGCTCATTCGTCGATACTCAAACCTCGTTTGGAAAGTGGGTCCCAAGGGTAGCTCGTCCGGGTGACAACCCGTCCGGATGATCTGTACGTGCGGACAGCTAGTCCGTGCGCACAGCTCGTCCGTGCGCACAGCTCGTCCGTGCGGACAACTGGTCTGATTGTTCCGTTCGTCTACTCTTGGTTTCTGTTGTCGTTTATCGAGACGTTCTGATTACGTGGCAACCACTTGGAATTGTATTCTTACCCGCATGACTAAGCCGGCCAGGAACCACCCTGACTCGACATGTCGGCGACTCAGAACGGTCATTCCGGTTGACCCCGAAATCAGGTGTCTTGCGGTAGAATTCCAGATCTAGGACTAGTGCATTACTATTATCGAGTAGAGACTAGAACCGATCAGATTCGTACCGGTCTTAAGGGTAAAAGAAGGGGAGAACTTAGGTTTATTTCTTTCAACTCTTTTATCCTTAGAAAAGTTTTAGATTTAGGTGAAGTTCTTGTGAAATCTTATGGAAATCGTTCAGATCTGAGATATTCTTGGTGGAATGAGGTCAAGCTTGAAGTTCATAAGAACTTCATGATGACGTCACTCAAGAATACCTCAAATCTTGATGATTTCATGGTTAAAAGTGGAGATTTGAAAGATGGAAAGGTGTAGAATTGTGTAGTGATCAAGAAAAAAAATGGAAAAGTTGGAGAGTGACCCGTGTATTTATAGGATGCTAAAAGAGGAAAGGGTGAGCCGTGTGGATGGCACGTAACCCGGATAGGCTATCCGCGCGGATTGGCAATCCGTGCGGATTGGCAATCCGTGCGGATTGGCAATCCGTGCGGATCGGTTTCGATTTTCGAGCGATTCGATAGGGTTTCCTAGTCATATTACTTTCAGTCCCAACTACTTCTTATATGGTTCGACTTGGAATTTGGGTTCGGGTTCGTTTACATTCGAATTAGACTTCGAGTTCGATTGAGTTCGCTTGATTATCACAACATAACATAACATAAAATAAGCATGCACAGGTAACACGCAAGGCACACACACACGTATAAACAACAAGTAAATACACAGTTCGAGTTATGGTTCGATCGTCGATTTGATTAGCATAGCTTGATTAACTTTATCGCATTGTTACTGCCTATACTTCACAGTCGTAGGTCGATTGAGACATGATTGACACGGTTCGATTATTGCAAGTAACAACACTTACTCCGCATAATATAATTAAAATAAAAACATTTCTACGAGTCAAGTTGCGCGAAATCGGTCGTTGACTTTGACTTTGACTTTGACTTTCACTCGTGAAAACACGGGGTGTTACAGCCTCCCCTTGTTTAGGGAATTTCGTCCCGAAATTAAGCTGAAAGCTGTAACTAGGTCGTGAATCACGTGTGAGAGTTCTTCGTTTGGACCACTGAAAGTTGTCAAATTAATCGGGTTTTTACGGTTAAAAATTGATGATTTTTGGATATGATATGCGAAATTATCTGATCTAAAAGTCTACAAAGTTTCAAGTCTTAACTCGAAGTCATTTGTGAGAAATTTGAATTTTGTTGGAAAAAATATTGAATGTTGCTGTTGATGTTCACCGTACGGATAACAAATTCGCGTTGACTATTGTTGACTAGCTTATTCGCATGGATAATTGTCGACCCTGAGTCGTGCGGAATCCGTGAACGATCGTGACCATTGTAGGATCGGTTATGACACCGTATGATTGCGTAACGATCGTTCGACGTGCGGAATCCGTGCATGATCAAGACCAAACACACGAACAGTAATTGTAACTGTGATTCTTTGATAGATTTGATAACGTTCAAGAACCTTGAATCACCTTTTGCCTTTCTCTCTCTACTTTCCCTCTCTAAGCACCAAGCTCTAAACTCTCTAAAATGGCAAAAGTCTCTAAAACTAACCCTAAGGGTTCTATTTATAGGCCAAGGATATAAGGAGACTTTCTTTATTTACAATTATGTCACCTTGCCTTTCTTAACCAGACATTACTCACTCGTTAAACAACTGTGGATACTTTGTCTTCATGTCGCTTTCGAGTTCCCAAGTAAACTCCGCGCCTCGTTTGCCTTCCCATCGGACCTTCACAATAGGAATGCGCGAGCGCCTGAGCTCTTTGGTCTGGCGATCCATGATTTCAACAGGCTTTTCCACGAAGTGTAATGTTTCGTTCACTTGTAGATCATCTAGAGGAACATGTAAGTCGTGGTCGGCGATGCACTTTCGGAGGTTTGGCACGTGGAAAGTCGGGTGGACATTGCTAAGTTCCTCCGGTAATTCGAGTCTGTAGGCGACTTTTCCGATCCTTTCCAGAATCTTAAAAGGTCCAACATATCGAGGCGCGAGTTTCCCCTTCTTGCCGAATCGGACTACACCCTTCCAAGGTGATACCTTTAGGAGTACATAGTCACCAACGCCATATTCACGGGGCTTGCGCTTTTTATCGGCGTAAACTTTCTGTCGATCCCGAGCTTTCGCTAGGTTGTCTCAAATTTGGAAAATTTTGTCTGTCGTTTCTTGTAGCAGCTCCGGACCGGTTAATTGCGAGTGACCGATCTCGTGCCACACAATAGGCGATCGACATCTTCTTCCGTATAAGGCCTCGAAAGGTGCCATCTGGATGCTAGCCTGGTAGCTGTTGTTATACGAGAATTCGACTAACGGCAGGTGTTTATCCCAATTACCACCGAAATCTAGAACACACGAACGGAGCATGTCTTCAAGAGTACGAATCGTTCTTTCAGTCTGACCGTCGGTTTGTGGGTGGAACGCAGTACTTAGATTAAGCGTTGTACCGAGTGCCGCTTGGAATGTTTCCCACAATCGTGAAGTAAACCGAGCATCACGATCAGAGATGATGTCACGAGGCGTCCCATGTCGACAAATGATCTCGTCGGTGTAGATTCGGGCTAATCGTTCTACCTTGTAGTCTTCCCGTATTGGCAGAAAGTGAGCTGATTTAGTTAAACGGTCAACAACAACCCAAATGTTGTCGTGACCTGATGACGTGGTCGGAAGCTTGGTTACGAAATCCATGGCTATGCTCTCCCATTTCCACATAGGAATTGGTGGTTGTTCGAGCAAGCCAGAGGGTCTTTGATGTTCAGCCTTGATTCTAGCACAGGTTAGGCATTTTCCGACGTAGAGAGCGATATCCCTTTTCATACCCGGCCACCAGTACCTATAACGAAGATCCTGGTACATCTTGTCAGCTCCGGGGTGAATAGAATATCGGGATTTATGGGCTTCGTCCATGATAATCTGTCGTAAATCGGTTCGCTTGGGAATCCAAATTCGGTCTAAAAAGTGGAATATCCCGTTCGATTTGCTCACAAGTTGGGCTCCATCGTGGTAGATTCGTTCTTTCTTCAAAGTGCGTTCGTTGAAACATGCATGCTGCGCGTCGCGGATGAGAGCTTCGAGGTTGTGCTGGGCTTGAACATTACGAGTGCTGAGCAGATAGCTCCGTCTGCTAAGTGCGTCGGCAACAACATTTGCCTTGCCTGGGTGATAACGAATCTCACAGTCGTAATCGTTGAGAAGTTCTACCCATCGGCGTTGACGCATATTTAGTTCCCTCTGATTAAAGATGTGTTGTAGGCTCTTATGATCAGTGAAGGTCGTACACTTTGTACCATACAGGTAGTGTCGCCAAATCTTTAATGCAAAAACAACTGCGCCTAGCTCAAGATCATGGGTTGTATAGTTCTTCTCGTGGACTTTGAGCTGACGAGATGCGTAAGCTATGACCTTGTCTCGTTGCATTAGGACACAACCGAGACCAAGGTTGGAAGCATCACAGTAGACAATGAAATTATCGTTCCCGTCGGGTAGTGTGAGAACAGGAGCATTGCAAAGCATGTATTTGAGGGTTCGAAAGGCAGACTCTTGTTTAGTCCCCCAAACAAAAGGCTGGTCCTTATGTGTAAGAGAGGTAAGTGGTACAGCAATCCTTGAGAATCCTTGGATGAATCGTCGATAATAGCCCGCTAGTCCGAGAAAAGAACGGACTTCAGTCGGATTCTTAGGAGTAACCCAGCTCTTGACAGCTTCAATCTTCGCAGGATCGACGTGAATACCCTGACTATTTACGATGTGACCCAGAAATTGAACTTCCCCTAACCAAAACTCGCACTTGGAGAATTTGGCGTAGAGTTGGTTCCCCTGAAGTAACTCGAGAACCAAACGTAGATGTTGCGCGTGTTCGGCTCTCGTTTTGGAATAGATCAAGACATCGTCGATGAATACGATGACGAAACGGTCGAGATATGGTTTACACACTCGATTCATCAGATCCATGAAAACTGCTGGTGCGTTGGTTAGGCCAAAAGGCATGACAACGAATTCGTAATGGCCGTAACGAGTACGAAACGCGGTTTTGGGTATATCCTCCTCCTGTATACGCAGCTGATGATATCCTGAACGTAGATCGATCTTTGAGAAACACGTAGCGCCTTGTAGTTGGTCAAACAAATCGTCGATTCGAGGTAGAGGATAGTGGTTCTTGATAGTCAACTTATTCAATTCCCGGTAGTCGATGCACATCCGGAACGACCCGTCCTTCTTTTTGACGAAAAGGACTGGTGCGCCCCAAGGAGAGGTGCTCGGGCGAATAAAGCCTTTTTTCAAGCAATTCCTGGAGTTGGGTTGAGAGTTCGCGCATTTCGGACGGCGCGACTCGATAAGGAGCTCTGGCGATAGGATTAGCTCCAGGAATAAGATCAATACGAAAGTCAATATCACGTCTTGGAGGTAGTCCGGGAAGATCCTCCGGAAAAACTCGAGGAAATTCTCAAACCACAGGAACGTCTTTTACTTCCTTCTTCTCTTTCTTTTCCTTCTCCGCTGCTACAATGTTGGCCAAGAAAGCTCTGTATTCCTTGCGGAGATACTTGCTAGCTTGGAGGCATGACATAAGCTTGAGACCCTTCGAAGTAGTATCACCATAAACGCACAATGAATCACCATTTGCGAGCGAAAAACGAATCATTTTGTCGAAGCACACAACTTCGGCATGGTTTTCTCGAAGAAAGTCCATGCCTACTATGACGTCAAAGCTTCCGAGTTGCATCGGAATGAGATCAATTGAGAAGATGTGATTGTTGAGCTCGAGAGTGCAATCACGAATAACAGAGTTTACAGCGACGGTTCTTCCGGTAGCGACTTCAACATCGAATGCAGAGGAGAGTCGAGAACGTTTACGACTAAGGAGTTTCTCAAATTCGATCGACACAAAGCAATTATCGGCTCCAGTATCAAACAAACATGAAGCATAAATACCATTCACAAGGAACGTACCATTGAGCACGTTGTTGTCGGCCTGAGCTTGACGCACGTTAAGATTGAAAGTTCTGGCGCGTGCTGCCTGTTGTTGCTGTTGCTGCTGTTGTTGCTGCTGTGGCTGTTGCTGTTGCGGTTCTTGTTTCACCACCCTGTTCGGGCACATGTTGGCGAAATGGTTCGGGTCGCCACATGAGAAGCAGGCTCTGGCTTTGACTGCGGGTGCCGGAGGAGCCTGTTGACCCTGTGGGGCGGTGAGTAGAGCTTGATTGGCAGGAGCTTGACGAATACGGCAGTTGGCAGTAAAGTGGCCGTACACGTTGCAATGAGCACAGAAGCGGCATTGGATAGTAGTCGTGTGGTGATAGGTGTAAGTAGGGCAGAGCGGGTGTGGTCCAGTATATGCACGCTTTGCAGGCGGTGTATTGGCCACAGGCGCTGCCACTTGACGTTGAGCGGGTACGGTTTGGACTGGTGCAGCAGTGATCACACAGTTCTTGTTGGTGGAGCTGTTCTTTCTCTTGTTCTTCTTCTTGTTGCTTGAGGAGGTGGGTTCAACAGCCGGTGTGGTAGTGGTAGCTTGATGCAGATGCTTCGAGGTCTTACTCCAGAAACCAGCTTTAACCCTTTTGTCATTGATTTCAGCGGCCAACAAATAGGTTTCCTCGATCGTGGCTGTCTTAGCCGCTTGCACGAAATCAGCGACGCAGTCGGGCAAAGCTCGGATGTACTTCTTGATGGTGATCTCTGGAGTCTTGACTTGATCAGGACAGATAATGCTGAGCTGCTTGAAGCGAGCAGTGAGAGCAGCATTGTCGCCTTCGTGCTGGTGTATGTGCCAAAATTCATCTTCAAGCTTTTGACGTTCGTGAGGAGGGCAGAATTCCTCTAGCATGACCTCCTTGAGCTCGTCCCACGACAAACCGTAAGCTGCATCATTCCCTCGCTTGTTCCTCTCGTCCGTCCACCAGTCTAGAGCACGGGACTGGAAGACGCTGGTAGCGTTCAGAGTTCGAAGGTCATCAGGGCAACCGCTTTGTCGCAGAGTAACCTCGATAGAGTCAAACCAGTGGAACAGTGCAGTAGGACCTCCTTCGCCTGTGAATTCTTTTGGCCCACACGACTTGAATTGCTTAAAACTGAAAGGCCTTGCGTTAGCTTTTGGAGCTTCGGTTCTCGATTCCTCGGATGATTTGCTGGCATTCTCGTAAACATCGCTCACAGCTTTAGCCACACTTCTCGCGATAATGGAAGTAAGGCGTTTGTCTCTCTTTTCTTGACGAGAAAGAGCATGACGGGATCCAGACGACATTGTCTGCAATAGACATTGCCACGGAACTCAACACATGTATTCGAATATCACCTCACTCGTCTATTACTACTAAAGCTCAGTAATACGTACCATGTAAACGCATATAGTCACGTAATCACAACATCACATAAGCACATAGTCACAAAATTCCTAAACACGTAATCACATTAGCAAGAAACACTTACGCCTTAGTCACTAGAGGCATTCAGAAAACAGAAACCTATCATTTAAGTCTGCGATCCTTCGAGAATAGTGGGGTACAAGCGTGTATCGCAGCGTAAGTCGCCCATAATTTAACGATTTGTGAACGACGTGTAGTGTGTTGTGTGGGTAGCAAAGACCAAAAGCATTAGATTGAAACCGGTAGTATCTCAGAATGTTAACACGTAATTCTCATAAAGCGACGAAAACTTGAAGCACATAAAATCGAGAATAGATTGTCTGCGGCTATCTAGACTTTGACTAACCAAAGTAGTTCGACTATTCACAAGGATCCTGTGTGCATAATTACCTTCAGGACTATGCCTTTGCCTCGATTCTTGGGCGTTAGCGCAATTCCCGTTGGTTATATTATGTCTTCAGATCGTTGGAGTCCGTCGAAACTTTGGTGGGAGTTTTGTATAAGAGCAGGACAAGTCGTCAAGGTTAGGGTGTCACCCCTATCTTACCACTTCGTCCTTGTTCTTAATAAAATTGAGGAGATTATTCATCAAAATGTGGATTTCACTCCTAATTTGGTATAATTCTCCTCGTTCATAGTTAAAACGCAAGCTGATTAGGCAACTTTAGTCGAGAGTTTGCGGTTTTCACACCTATTCTCGGCCTCATTGCCTATTTAAAACTTGAAAGTTCGAATGCAGTGATAGTGTAGGTAGATGAAAATAGTGAGGAATGAACTCGTACACTATCTAGTAGTGATGTACTCGAGTCGGTCTGCTGGTTCCTGACTATAGACTAGGTCTCTAAGACTCCGACCCGGACTAGGTCGAGTCTTGCCTAATTCCCTATAGTTATGGCTCTGATACCAATCTGTTACACCCCAACCGATGGCGGAATCATCGGGGCGCAGCACTGAGCGAAACAGATTGTCCAGAAGTCTCCATAACAACTATCATTACCATTCAATTTAAGTTAACATGTCCCATACCATGTCTCAAATAGCAAACAAGTTATTACAGACAAAAACTAAACAAATATTCTGTTCCGACAACTCAGATTTAAACATAACAATTTATTCGTTGGTTTCTAGGACTCCAGTTCCTAGCTTCAATTTCATCACAGCCCGAGAAGCATATAAGCAACCTAGGCACCTGTCACATACGTTAAAATAAAGTCAATACATAAAATGTAAAGGTGAGCATACAAGTTTGATAATAGCATAATAGAGTTCGAATTCGTTTACGCATAACCAGCACGTACACATAGTGAATTGAAGCACGTTAGTTATCGACATAGATCCATCGATACCAATGACTGCGGGTTGACTGCCCGAGGCAGTTCGCAATACATGATTACCACCGTAATCCATGCAAGTAAAAGATCCTTAACAACCCCCGTGTGAACGGGTGCTGAGTCCAAACTATAGTACTATCGTTGCTAAGGCAGGTAGACAGCATTCCATGTGTAAACATAACAAACAAGCATTCATAAGCCACGTATAACATGCATTAACGGTTAGCGTTAAAATAGCTTGAGTAGTGTGATAATTGTAGTTTGAATATTCGTAACGTATGTAACACCCAAAAGTGCTAAAAGCAAAAAGGGTTCGAGTATACTCACAGCGATTATGGATTGAAGGGAGCGCTTTTACAGCGAGTATGGTTAGCCTGAATAGATTCGATAACGTAACGATAAGTGGCACGTAAAACAGTACAAGGTGAGTGTAGGTAGGATAACTGATCGTGCGGATCAGCTATCCGTGAGAGGAAGTCATCCGTATGCATGAACTATCCGTGCGGACGGTGATGCGTGCGGATGATGATCCATCCGGATAAGCTATCCGTGCGTGCGAGCTGTCCGTGCGGATGGTAATCCGTGCGGATTAGTTCATGCATGCGGATGGCTTATCCGTGCGGACAAGTTGCTTGTGCGGATAATCGTTCAAGTGGATTGTTTCTTCCTAAGTGTGAGATGTGTTTGTGTATGATGGCTTGTGCTTTGGAGTTTTCGTTGTAGCATTTAGGAAGCACATAAGTGTTTCTACCTTTCAAGCCGGTCGCGCGGACAACAATCCGTACGGATGGTAGTCCGTGCGGACAATGGTAATTCGTGCGGACAGTCTGTGCGCGCGGGCAGAGACAATCCGTCCGGATACCCTGTCCGTGCGTACGACTTGGCCGTGCGGATGACCACTGTTTGAATTTATTCAAGGTCTTAGTATCTCATGATCCGAAGAGTAATCCACTCAGAGGTCGTCCGTCCGGATTGCTCATTCGTCGATACTCAAACCTCGTTTGGAAAGTGGGTCCCAAGGGTAGCTCGTCCGGGTGACAACCCGTCCGGATGATCTGTACGTGCGGACAGCTAGTCCGTGCGCACAGCTCGTCCGTGCGGACAGCTTGTCCATGCGGACAACTGGTCTGATTGTTCCGTTCGTCTACTCTTGGTTTCTGTTGTCGTTTATCGAGACGTTCTGATTACGTGGCAACCACTTGGAATTGTATTCTTACCCGCACGACTAAGCCGGCCAGGAACCACCCTGACTCGACATGTCGGCGACTCAGAACGGTCATTCCGGTTGACCCCGAAATCAGGTGTCTTGCGGTAGAATTCCAGATCTAGGACTAGTGCATTACTATTATCGAGTAGAGACTAGAACCGATCAGATTCGTACCGGTCTTAAGGGTAAAAGAAGGGGAGAACTTAGGTTTATTTCTTTCAACTCTTTTATCCTTAGAAAAGTTTTAGATTTAGGTGAAGTTCTTGTGAAATCTTATGGAAATCGTTCAGATCTGAGATATTCTTGGTGGAATGAGGTCAAGCTTGAAGTTCATAAGAACTTCATGATGACGTCACTCAAGAATACCTCAAATCTTGATGATTTCATGGTTAAAAGTGGAGATTTGAAAGATGGAAAGGTGTAGAATTGTGTAGTGATCAAGAAAAAAAATGGAAAAGTTGGAGAGTGACCCGTGTATTTATAGGATGCTAAAAGAGGAAAGGGTGAGCCGTGCGGATGGCACGTAACCCGGATAGGCTATCCGCGCGGATTGGCAATCCGTGCGGATTGGCAATCCGTGCGGATTGACCATCCGTGCGGATGTAGCCTGATTTGGTGCGTACGGCGCGATGTTGCTTCGGTTTTGATTTTCGAGCGATTCGATAGGGTTTCCTAGTCATATTACTTTCAGTCCCAACTACTTCTTACATGGTTCGACTCGGAATTTGGGTTCGGGTTCGTTTACATTCGAATTAGACTTCGAGTTCGATTGAGTTCGCTTGATTATCACAACATAACATAACATAAAATAAGCATGCACAGGTAACACGTAAGGCACACACACACGTATAAACAACAAGTAAATACACAGTTCGAGTTACGGTTCGATCGTCGATTTGATTAGCATAGCTTGATTAACTTTATCGCATTGTTACTGCCTATACTTCACAGTCGTAGGTCGATTGAGACATGATTGACACAGTTCGATTATTGCAAGTAACAACACTTACTCCGCATAATATAATTAAAATAAAAACATTTCTACGAGTCAAGTTGCGCGAAATCGGTCGTTGACTTTGACTTTGACTTTCACTCGTGAAAACACGGGGTGTTACAAAATCACTTCCAAACACACTCAAATCTCCAAGATTTTCAACTTTTGGTTGAAAGTTCTATGTCCAAAAAGTGAGCTCTAGCTTGCTTTCTTACTTGTTTTCTTCTTCCTTACACTTGGAAAACCTCTAGGAGTATTACCTCTTGTTTACCAAGGTAAACAAGTATGGTAAACCACCATTTTTGAGGTCCAAGTGGGATTTTTGTTTAACTTTCATACTTGTCTTTCTTTTACTTCTTTTTGGAACATATTCAAATCACCAACAAACTTCCATGTTGAATGACTTGGATTGTGGTTAATTTCCAGAAACATGAGGTTTATATACCTTTGTTTCTTGTCCTTGTAATTCACTAAGTAACCTACAAAACAATGAAGTGAGTGAAACCATACCAAGTCCCCAATCACACAATGTTGGAAGCACTCGTGTAGGTTATGTATGATGTTGTTGAGGACCTTGGTTCTACAACTAAACTTCCACCATCCCTCACTTGGTCACTTTGCAAATAGTTAGTTTTACTTATGCATTACCTTATTGTATTCATGACCATCCAAATCATGAGCTATGTTGGTGATTTTATGTAATGATGAACTCTTGAGGTTAATGAATTTATCCTACCTCAAATGCTTGACTATGCTTCACAACATATGTAATATATATAGGGGATGTATCATGAAAAAACTACTTTAAATGAGAAAACCAAAAAACTAACTAAACAAGCCTAAAAAACATACTAAATATTTTTTTTACAATTTTTAATGTTAAATTCGCTACTTTATATATATATATATATATATAAATTTCAAAAAAATAAAATAAAATTGTAATGCACATGTGCAATAATACGGAAAAGCCTAAGGCCCTAAACCATCTAACCCACCCCCTAAGAACCTAAACACCCCACCCCCCCAAACACCTAAATTCACCCTCCCACCAAAAGCCTAAAACCCCCCAACCCCCCAAAAACCTTAACCCCCCCCCCCCCCCCCCCTAAAAAAACCCTAAAACTAAAACCTAAACATAAATACGTCGTGAATTCGGATTGGTTTTACACAACGAAACACAGATAAAAAAAAATACATCGTTATGTGGATAAAATCTCTTAGAATACACAACTTTTTGCCAATGATCTCTAGATCAAGTGGTGGAAGGCTTGCATTTCTCTTGAGAGATGCAAGTTCAACTCTCACTTGGTGCAGAGTGAGGCATTGGTGGGTAATGATAGGAGACCCAGGGAAACCTGGGTTGGATCCTTGAGCCAAACGGGTTTTACCGGAAATTTCACCGTCTTGCCTACGGGCGGGTGGGTTACTGGGTTTTCCCCGGAATTGGTGGTGGACTCGGGTTACTCTCGGAGTACTCCGTTTGGTCCAGTGGATGCCCCGAGAGTGCTCGGGATTGATTCTGTTGCCCGTTCAAAAAAAAAAAGAATACACAACTTTTTTCACCATTCAAAATTTATTTAGTTCAATTTTTAAAAACGTTAGCTAGATAATAAAAGAAAAAAGAAAAGTTGTGTTTCAAATGATAAGACTTGATTATGCGGTAAGTTCAAGTGGTTTCTCAAAAGTAACAAAGTTAAGTAGTAAGATATGAAATGATGAATATACCCTTAGTTTTTAGTTAGTTTTAACCGGAGTTGGCCTTGGTACTCTAAAATGTTACAAAATCGAAAGGTAATATCCCACATTATTACTTTAAACTCTTAGTATCCAACCATATATATTACCTTCCACAAACCACAAAGACCAACCGTGTTATTAACTCTTAAGCTAAATTGCCCTTCAACTAATAGTTAAAACTAACTCCATTAGCGATTTTAACTAGAAATGCAAGAAATAAATACCTTGAGGACTGCCAATGCAAAAAATAAACACACAGATGAAAACCCAACTTTGGTTTAAACCACAAGGACCAAACATGTAACTTACCCTTACTATTATAATTTATAAACTCCACTAATCCCTTTGTTTGTGTATACACTTCCAGCCTTATTGTCTAGAGATTTTGAAGAAGAAGATCGCAAGCAAAAGAGAGGTATTTTCTTGATCAATTAGCTTTATGTATATATTTATTTCTGTCTTGTCTTGATTCTGTTCTTCTGCTTGCAACTTGATTCAATTCCATGCTAGGTCATTATGTGATTTCTAAACAACAACCCACACACTTCATTCATTTGTATAAGAGCACAGTATGTTAAAGAAAAACACCTAGATGTGTTAAAAAACACTAAGATCTGTTACCATGGATGTGTTTCTTTTTTTGTTTTTAACTTTATTATAATATGGGGTAATTACATACATCCGCTTATTTTAAAATCTAGTTACATATATACCCAACAAAAAACTTAAATTACATATATCCCTCTCTTTTATAAAATTACGTGTTACTCTTTCAAAATTTACAAGAAACTGGACCTTTTTTGGCTGATTAATTCAAGCGATCCAGGACCACGGGTGTGTTTTCATCATAATCATCTAATCAGTTTTCGTTTTTGTTTTAATTTCTGTTGGTTAGACCATCAATCAAATTCAAAGGTGTAGTTGATTTGATTTTTCATTGTGGTTCTTTGATGTTATTGTATTTAATTCCTGTTCTAACTACTTTTAGTTGCTTGTTCTTTGTTTTTTTTTTTCTTGTTTCAGTTTTGTGTTTCCCAACAATTTTTTTTGAAAGCTATAAATTATTCGTGAATGTTGAAAGGTCTAGCATACGTTGTCTTAACTGAGTATAAAGGGCCCTCTGACACAATAGAAAATTACATCAATCAAAAATAGAAATTAAATGACAAAAAGAAATTACATCGAAATATATATATATATGAAATATAAAGTAAATGAATGAAGTTGCGCCGCTACCATTGAATAAAACATGAGTTTTTTTTTTTTTGAAGTGGTGTTGGTGAAAAAAATATTTACCATAATAGTGTTGTTTCAAAAGTATTTACTAAAATGGTGTTTTATCTCTATTTAATGGTTTCCACTCCTAATTTCATTTGTTAGCTTCACTTTATTAACCAAAAATTTTTAATTAAAAAAATTAAATTATTAACTTTAAATACTTTCCAGACCTTTGAGACTTCACATTTGAAAATAAATTTGAAGATTTTTTTTCGAAACTATAAGAAATTGATTTGTGTTAATGTTTTTTATCAGTTGTTATAGTTTTAGAAAACAATGAGCAACAGCAATCAATAACTAATTATATGTATTATTTATATCCACACAAAAAGAAAATAATCGAATAATGGGTCGGTTTAAAATTCATAGTTTGAATTTGATTCAAATTTGGAATTTGGTTTGGATGATCAGCCATTATATTTTTTATTAACAAACTCACAATAATCTTTTTCCTTTTTATAAGTCTCAATCAACTTGTTATAATCGTATCTTATTTTATATGTTGTAAATTTATTTTGTATGGTTCTTTTAAGGGTGAGCGGGGCGTTCGCGGTGACCCCGTGCGGGGACCGATTTCGTCGAGCGGGAACACCCCTGCCATCCAGGCGGGGACCCTAATCGGGGACCAAATCCGGGGGGCTCTCACCGAAGAAGAAGGAGGGAGGAGGTGGGGCCAGCCGCAATTTCAGCCAATGAAATTTTTTTTTTTTTTTTTGAATAAAAAAAGCAATTCCCCTAAGAGGGGAGTGGCGCCATCAAATTGGGATGTTAGGAGAGTTTAAGAGGGGAGTTGACGTTGCACACGAGGATTGGTTATGCGTAAGAGAGGGGACTCCCCTCTTAGGGGAGTGCCCCGGACACCCTAAGTTTTATCTTACATGGATTCTTTAATATATAAAGTTGTTATCCAATTAGATTAGGAGTGAGAAATTAATAAAATAAGATAAAACACTATTTTGGTAAATATTTTTGAAATGATGTTATCCAATTAGATTAGGAGTGAGAAATTAATAAAATAAGATAAAACACTATTTTGGTAAATATTTTTGAAGCAAAATTATTTTGATAAATACTTTTTTCACCAACACCACTTTAGTAAAAAAGTAAAAAACTCAATAAAACATAGCTGATCAGATCTAATTGGATTTGACATTTGATTAGTATACAAAATAAAATAAACAGTTAGTTACAAAAATTATAACAGGTATAGATGAAAAAATATTAATTAAAAACATTATAATTTTAAAAATAAATAAAAAATATAACAAAATCAAAATCTATACTATATAATAAAAGAAACCAATAGGAGGACACATCTCATTGAAGTCATCTATTTTTTTATAGATAATTAATATCAATTAAAAGATAATTTTAAAATTAAATTTAATATAAATTTAAACAATTCGTATAGGAGATAATATAACATTTTAAAATATTTATCAGATTTCAAAATTATTTATCCTAAAATTAACAAAAGATGTATGCTAAATATAAATTAATATAATGTAAATGATTTATTTATTTTATTAAACTAAAGTAGTTAAGGGTAGAACCTATTTAAAAAATGTTTAAAATGGGTAAACAAAAATATTATTCAATGTTTATTGGTTCTATACTTTTATTTTCGTATTCAACTCTCAACTCAAATACGGTAATCACTATGTTTACGTGACATTTATAAGAATCATCACCGCAATCAACCCATCCATTGTATATCGAGTATATCCGTTAGTTTTTTTAAAGATAAAAATTTTTATTAGATTCATTCAACCTGTGTAATAAACGAGGTTTTTTTAAAGATATAACATTTTTTTTATTATACAAAATTACATTTATGCAACTCGTGTAATACACGGAGTTTTTAAAAAATATAACTTTTTTTATTACTTAATATATAAAATTACATTTATTCAACCCATGTAATAAACGAGTTTTTTAAATATATATTGTTTTATTATTTGGTATATAAAATTACATTTATTCAACCCATGTAATACACGGGGTTCTAACCTAGTTAACTATATATTAATCACTAACATTGATTCGTGAGTAAACGTTACTAATTCAATTTTGTTACACTTTTAATCTTTATACTTTTCTTCTTTTACAACTTTGTCAAAACACATTTTTTAATTTTTACCCTGACACTTTTTCACTTTCAATTTTATTTCTTTATACTTTTTACCTTTAATAAATTTGTCGTTTTACGTTTCAGTCTAAAATTTGTGAATTAACACGCTGCAACACGCGTGTATGGTTTAACGTTTTTACGTTATTTTTTCCTTTGCGGTTTAAGAGCCTCATCGCAATGTGTGGTCGTAAGTCGATTTAGTTATTATTTTCTATGTTTTATGCGTTGGTCTAACTTTTACGAGTTAACACGCTGCAACGTACGTGCATGGTTCAATGTTTTTACATCTACTTTGTGTTCAGTTTAACAGTCCCGCCGTGAAGCATAGCCTTAAATATTTATATACTATTATTTTGTAACATTTGTATGCATTTGTAGTTGTAAATTGAGCTTAAGTTGTTGTACCTTATTTATATACTATTATTTTTTAACATTTGTATGCAATTTATGGTTGTAAATTAAGCTTAAGTTGTTGTACCTTAGTCAAATAATGGTTTCATAATCTTACCAAATTCAATATGTTTTGTATGCATGTATGGTTGTAAATTGTGCTTAAGTGGTTGTACCATAATCAAATAAAGGTTTCATTATCTTACCAAATTCAACCGGTTTGATCCATTTAAAGTTGTGTTGTTTTATTTGTAAATTATTATTATTTATAATAATCTAATTAATTTAGCCAAAATCTTGTATAAATATAATTTACAACATATTGATGCAATGGTTGTTGTAATGTATGCATTATGGTTTGTATAGTGATAATGATATATATTATATATAGATTACGATGAACCTGTCAAACGGAAAAAAACAGACGCGGGTTTATCGTAACGCACAAGTCCTAGATCAACTTAGTTATTTTATTCTATGTTTTACGTTTCGGTTTAATTTCTTCGCATTAACACGCCGCAACTTCTGTGTCGGTGGTTGCTGACAGTAGTGTGGCATTAATGTTCGCCCCCGCCGCAACGCGGGGGTGCGTAATACTAGTTAGTTATATATACTAACTAAAAACCTATTGAGGTGGGTTTGTTTTTTTTTTCTCTTTTTTATATCATTCTAATAATTACTTTTGAGCACAGTTTGTTCATCATTTATAGTTTTAAAGATATGTTGTGTTATAAAACTTCCAGTATCTTGTTATGACATGTTTATTTTTATCTACGTTTATATATAAATTTTACTCGAAACCAAGTTGCAAATTGTAACGTAAAAGTGATCGAAGTACAAACGTACATGTTATCAAAAGGTGCTTACCCATTTCATTATATTAGTAATATAATTTAAAACCTTATAGATTTCAAATATACCGTTATGACATGCTTATTTTTATATTTGATATCGCCCAATATAGTTTATTTTCTTTCTTTGTTGTTAAAAAGAGGCTGATAGCGTACGAAGAATATTAGCACCACTATTATAATTGTTTTTATTGTCTTGTAAGCATGACTAATTTAGTAATATAATATAATATTTTATAGTTTTGAATACATAGTTGCCTCAAGCATATTTTTTTATCTACAATTCGAAATATAGTTGACATTTTCTTTTTTCGAAACCGTCCAAACAACGTCGGTACCATATTCATTTTTTATGGTTGCCTAGATGAGGCACTATATACGCTATAGTGAGTGCCGATGTGATAACGTAAGTAGCGAATAGAGCTGATACATGCCACACAACATTGGTATTAGTACTTGTATTTGTTTATTAGTTTTCGATTGATGTAAAACATGTGTTGATATCCCGTTAAGGTTATCTCTTTCGGTTACTATACCGAACATCTATCTCATACTGATACCGTAACAAACCAAACCGCTAATGTAGTGAAACAAACTGATACTGATTGAAAATCTGTTGCAAAACACAGAAATCCTACTGGTTTTTTTATAGAAACCAATTCACAAACTTTCTACTTCTATTTCTTTACACACCTTACCTAGCTTATAACTTATTAAAAATATAAAATAAATAATAATATAATATATACAATAGATTGTTTTAATAGTAATATTGAATAAAAAGCATATAGTAATTAAATACACACAAATTTATTAGAATTTGCATGTTATGCTAAGTGTAGTATTTAAAAAAGTGGCTTGATCAAATGTTAGGTAGGCGGTCCGTAAGCGGTGTGATGGTTAGTGAGTGTGTAAAAAAGGTGTGTTGTAAGAAGATGTTGGGAGTGAAAAGTTAGATGGTGATTATGTTGGTCAACAGTGGCGGAGCTTGACCAAAAGTTTTGAGGGGGCGTAAAGTGATGAGACCCAAAAAAAAATTCCTATCGTTATGTTTCGGGTCGGGTATCGATTTGGGTCAGGCCAAATAATAATAGTTCCAAATAAAACTAAAAAAAATCATTTATTCAAAGAACCCGTTCTTACACATAAAAACTTGCGATAGATTAAGTTTATTGTGTGGTGGGTAATCTAGGGTTAAACAAATAAGAGTTAAAATATATTTACAAAACTACCCATCACTTATATACAAAGTGGTAAAAAACTTTACTTTAATTTATATATTGTATAAATATTTAGGATATACAAAGTGGTAACAAACTTTACTTTAATTTATATATTGTATAAATATTTAGGAAAAATAATTGGGGGAGACGATCCTATATAATTTTTAAAATTTCCGTACGAAAAATCGGAACCTATACACTTTTAACCGAAACATTGGGGTGGGCGGGTGCACCCCCGGGCACCAAGTAACCTTCGCCACTGTTGGTCAAAAAGTTTACGGCTCACTCGAAGCTTGTTGGAATGAGTTTCATCAAAGTTCATTTGAGCTAGTATCGAAGTCCTTGAAAATCGTTTTTAGGAGAAAATTTGTTCTTAGTTTAACTTTGGGCAATTACCATAAAAAACTAAGTTTATCTTTTTCCTTGTAAAAGTCCCTCTACCTTTTTTATTTGCATATTAAAGTCAATCTACTTAGTAATTTTAATTTTGAACATAACTGTGAACTTTCTCTATAATAATAAAAATTAATTACAAAGTAGGTACTTTATATTTATGATCAGTTACATATCATGTACTTTTAACGTTTACTTTTTTTCTCAATAATTTATGCCCTCATTATAAAATTACAAATAAAAAAAAGATAGAATAAATTATATTAAAAATAAATACTTTTAAAAAATGTCGTAAAAATAACTACTTTTGAAAAAGGTCTAAAAACTCGCTCGAAGTGGCTCAAACTAGTTTTGTTTGTAACCAGCCGAGCCCGAGAAAAGGTGCTTTGCTCGTCAGAATGGCCAGTGGCTTTCTTTGTTTCATTCTTATAAGGACCAAACTTATAATGATTTTTTTTAGGAAAAACTTTATAGTTATGTTCAAAATTATTAAGTTGAGGGACTTTAAAATTAGAAAAGAGAGTGAAGGGATAATTTATAGAAAAAACAGAAAAATATACTAGTTTTTTTATGATAATTTATCATTTTACCTTTTCCCCTTACACATATACAAACATAAATCGTCAAATGCAAAACCACTTTTGGCTAGCTACAACAAGTCAACTTTTTTTTTTAATTTTATTTTTTACTAGTATTAAGCCCCTGCGTTGCAGCGGTTGTCATAAAAGTGTGTTAACTAGTAGCAATACTATACCATTGTCAGCGACCACCAACACCGGAAAAGCTCGTAAAAACAAAATAAATAAAAACGGGGAAAAATTAACGCCGAGCGAAAAACAGACGTGAAATCTTTGAATTACGCACACTCGTTACTGAGAAATTAAACCGAAACGTAAAACATAGAAAAAATAACTAAGTCCATCCAGGACCCGCGTGTTGGACGAACTTGTCAAACGCAGAAAAATAGATGTGACGCGACGGACCAGTCAAACGGGAAAAAAATATACGAAAAAATGTTGAACCCCACACGCACATTGCGGTGCTTTAACTCATAAAATTTAGAATGAAACGAAAACCTTGGGAAAGATGAAAAGTACGGTGGACCAAAATTGAAAATAAAAAAGAGTTGGGATTAAATTGCAAAAGATGAAAAACTTTGGGTTAAAAGTAAAAAAACAAAGGGTCTAAATTCCAAAATTGAAGTTATTTTATTAATTTTAGATAAAGATAAGGATAAAAATAAGTGATATATATATTGGTTATTAATTAATATTAATATTAAAAGAAATTTATTAATCAAATATAAATAAAATTTATGAGGTAGAAGCAGAGAATGACATATCGAATTATTTGAAGTCTTTTATTATAAGTTAGATTTTTTATTATCATAGTGGTAATGCAATAGCTAACCAAGCCGTTGGCTTTTTTTTGTCACACTACATCTCTAATCATTAGTTCCGAAAGTGTTAATCCTAAAATGTAAAGTGTAAGCGCTTAATTAAGTGAAAGTTTCACTTAAATTTTTTTTTCAGTATTAGCAAAGTATTTCATTCCAATTATCAGGACAAATTACATAAGGATAACAGATAGACGAGCAACAAATTGCGCCGCAATCCCTTACTGAATAGAAAACCCTAATATACTAAAAACAAAGACTCTTAATTTTGTTTAATGGTTTGAGTTATCTACTAAGTTTGGATTAGGTTGAAAGTTTACGTAGTTATTTTAAAGTATTCGTGGTTATCTAGTTAAGAGTTAAAAGTGATTGGTTTTTTGTTTAGAATAAATAGGATGTGCAAGTTACAGGTTTATGAGTAATGTTTATGCAAGTTTATTTGGTTGTGTTGCTCAAGATCTCTGTTGAATGCACAATGAAAGACAAACAATGGACTTTGATAATTGGGCAAAGTCTCCTAAAAAAAAGAAGTGTACAAAGACATAACGGATCGTAAAATATAACACAATATTGAGCAAAATATAAAACTATGCCAAAAAATATAACACAATGTTTATGAAAAAAAGACACAACGAGTCGTAAAAAAGATACAATGATGCAAATTTAGAAAATATACAATGATAAATAAAAAGACGCTATGATCTAAACAAAAATTCTAAAACATACAAGCTAAACTTTCAAAAGCGAAAACCTAAAATCACATATTGTAGAGTTCGATGAGACGGTTCGAGCGCGTAAGGTCAATCGGAGACCGTTTGATACCCTTTTTATGAATTCTTATTTTTAGAAAACTTTATATTTGATTCTAACCCTTGATAATTGATCGTATAAGTATATTACAATGATTTGCATATGGGTTATATAAATCTACAATCTAAAGGGCGTGACTAATTGCCAAGCACTGTGACTTTCCTAAACGGCATACCCCTTTGAAAATTGTAGCATTTTACCTTGCTTGTATTATTCCCAAACTTCATTTGGTTGCTTCTATCCTTGTATGTATTCTATGAGGTACTCCCCTCCCTTGTTAGTTGTCTATAGTTATCATGTGAAGGATCTTTTTACCTTCTTTTTGCGTAACATTCCATCACACCACTTGCTTTATGATATATTGAACCGTCCTTGTCCATGGATTCCAAAACGCCTTACTCGACCATAGTTCTTGCCATGTCGTGTGTACAACAATTTGTCTTGATGGTTCATTGGGCCTTCATCCATTAGATTGGTCCTTTCTTCAAAGGCTTTCAGTCTTCTAGTTGTCTCATCCAGAGTTGGTGTGCCTAGATAAGTGAATTGTTCAATGGTTGCAACAACTAGCGAAGACCAATAGGCTGCAAACTTGTGACACCCCGATATTTATCGATCAATCATAAAGTGACACGTGTCCAGAAAACCCTCTACATAATTCACAATGTTGAAAAGAAGGGTTAAGAATCATAAAAATTGTAGGTCCACTTGGAGGATCAAGATTAAACATACTTCCTTGTTTTGTAACACACTAACAAGTGCGGAATCCACGTAAGTATGCAAACCAAAGCAAAAAGGAACAAACACAAGCTAACCAAAGATTCACAACTTTGATTAAGTGAAGAGAATCAGTATACACATACACACAGTGTTACAACTTTCACAGGGACTCTCTTAACTGATATGTAGAACAAGTGTGTCCTTATACAGGCCCTGATACCCAGTAACACTACGAAGAGTGTTACTGGGCCACGAACAGTATCCAAGCCCACAAAGACCAGAGGTCTTCGTGGACATCATCAACGAACCCTTCAAAGACCACGAGCCATGAGGGTTCGTGGTGAACACTCCTTACAACACTGCTAAGAGTTCGTGAACAGTGATTCCCACGAAGACCTAGACTCTTTGTGGGAAACCTTATAAAGGACAACAACTTGTAACTCATCAGCAGAGATCCAAACACTAACTAACAGTTGCACATTCTGCATACTGTTTTACATTACAACCAAAAGAAATGTCGTGCTAAGTCAAGATAGGAGGATATCTTGACTTGGCCGACTCGACCAAAACTATACAAGACCATAAATAAAGACCGTACACATTACAACGACGTAAGAACAAGCTACAGACACAAAAGTGCACCAACAAAAATGATATAGATTCGAAGTTGAGGGGCTAAATCTGCCAAAAAGTAAAGTTTTGGCTGCTTCGGGGTCCTTACGGACCGTAATAATAACCCCTTGCGGTCCACAAGGGGTATTTAAATAATTTGGCTTGCTGACGGTCCTTGCGAACCAATTGGGATACTCCCCCTGTGGTCCGCAAGGGGTCCTAGACAGCAGTCCTCTTCATTCTTTGCCAACTATCTCGAATTATGCCATCATTAAACCTGCATTTGACACTAATAAGACTCTCAGCACCTCTAGGACACTTGTCAAAGTCTCAGGCGCACTTTGATCACTATAAATAGCCTATTAATCCTTCCATTTTAGTCATACCAAACTCAAAACATTTAAAAATCTTAGTGTGAGTTGCTATTTTTTGCTTTCAAGCCTCTCCTTTGAGTGTTTGAAGTAGTTCCCTAAAGCTAGTAAGTTCTTCCATAGCATTCAGTTTTGTAGTCTAGTTTCGTTCGAAAGTCCGGAATTGTTAATAGTTTGACTTTTCCATTGAATTTCGATTCTGACCACTTTGGTCAAGTCAAATTTCAAATTAAACACACTCACGTGATCATCATAATATAGGGTATAATACCCTTCATTTATATTACATGATCATCACGTCTTAATGGGTCAAATGATAGGTCAAACTTGTATTTCTAAAAAGTCAAAACACAGCTTTATATAAATATCAAAGAATGATCTTAAAGCATATGTAACCTAATGTTTTGACACAAGAATCGTTTGTACAACATTATAAAATATATTTTGACATGTCGAACTTGTCACAAACCCATTTCCTCATCCGAACCCATATTTATGCGCACGACTCATTTAAATAGCAAAAACCATATAAACGAGTCGTAGCAGGTCCAATCTTTTCAAAAGCACTTCCAACTCAGAATATAAGGTTAAATGAACCATGTTCTATCAGGTCAACGCTTGATCTAGCGGAACCGTGCTTAAATATTTTTTTACCGGTAAGTCTAAATGACTTAAAATGACCCTTAAATTTTTCTCATGGATTATATTTCAATTCACTCCGGAGTATAGAGCCATCCAGAGAATCGCACCGTAGGCTAATAAACTTTAAATACAGCTGGTACAGATAAATACACTTTCCCACTTTTTATTATAAAAACTTGGGATACAATTTATTCCACTTGGTATAGGTATCATAATGGGCAAATGCTTTCAGAAAGTCGATAACCCAATTTTAATCCGTTTTGCTTGAATAACATAAAACATTCGGAGGTTAATAGTACCGTATCCGGGCGTTCTGATTCATTAATTGTAATGGCCATGAAAGTGCCTGGTGTATGCATACACCTAACATATATGAATTAAAAATGGTGTGTATATTAATCATAAACCAGTTTTGAACACTGGTCCCCGAGTGTATGACAAGCATGTAAATTAAATTTGGTAACAAGTTTTCTAAATCAATGAAATCAAATGATTTCCAAAATATTTTACAAATGTGTCGATTAAATGTATTTACTAGCGAAAGCTGACATATATTTAAAGATTAACATACAAGTAGCCAACCTCAATAGTAGGCTAGATAAGACTCAGTCAAAAGCTTTGGAATTTGTGAATCCAATAGCAAAAAGACCCATAAAGTCCCGAAATCCATTTTATTAGATCCTACCTTTGGGATATTTGTACCGAATATCAATACTCAAATTTTAATACATTTTGCCATTTTTAGTACTTGTACTTTACCATTCTCTACTTCCGCCGCAAATTGTGAAACTGATATACAATCGTCAGGCATAAACCCCACATTCGGGCCCACCAGGAAATTGGGGTGTGACAAACTTCTAAGATTTGATTTTGTTTTCTTAGACTAACAACCCAATCGCCGCCTCTTGCGTGAGTAGATATAAACAATCGGAATCCAAACATCCTTACCGCTGAGTAGATCTAAACAAGGCTGGAATCGAATACCCTTCTAATGATTGGCATCCCCAACCAGTTAGAATTAAACGATTTGAGCCTTTGGCTCTAATACCACTATTGCCCAAGATCTCTTTTGAACACACAATGAAAAACACAATGGACTTTGATAATTGATCATATTAGTATAGTATAATGATTTTCGTGTGGGTTATATAACCCTACATTCTAAAGGACGTGACTATTTTCCAAGCATTGTGACTTTCCTAAACGTCGTACCCCTTCATATGGAAGTTAATAACATTGTTTTCTAATACACTAGAATCCTTGACTTTTAAACATTACATAAATAAACATTGAAACGACTTTAACCTATTTACATAAACGACACGTGAACTTTGACCCGCATGAATTGATAAATTAGCATCTAACATGGCAATGGGCAAAGGAATGCATATTCCAAACCCTTTCTGAAGATATCTTAGTTCATATCTTCCTATACAAGACTAAGGATTTCTATCGTGCTTTTATGGTTAAATTTCTTGGGTATTTTCAAGTACGAAAGGAAGAACAAGAACATGAAAAAGCAGCTTGAGAAGCCGTAAAGAAAGAAAAAGCTTTGCGAGTATTAGCAGAAGCTGCATTGAAAAGAGAGCAAGAAAGATCGAAAAGCAGTAAAACAGAGAATTGCTCGGGAAGACAAAAAAAGATTGATTGAAGAAAAATAAACAAATTCTTGGGAAGACGACGAGAAAACGCCTGTTGAAATACTAGAACTTGTGATAGCTGACATACCACAAATTTTGCAAGATGTTGTGGTTTATGTTTGATGAGGGGTTAGAAGGAAGGGAAGAAGACCGAGAAAGAAAGATGTTAAAAGAAAAAAGAAAAAAAAGAAAATCTCGGTGAGAAATGACACCGTATAAAACCATAAGATCATAGAAGAAAGAAAAGGAAAACTAGCAGGAAGGTAAAAAAAAAAAATAATACTAAAAGTGTTGGTAGGAAAAGAAAGAATGTAAAGTTGGGTGTTGAAGGAAACCTGTTAAACAAGTCTGTCGCAACTAGTTGAAAAGAAATAACGATGAGAAAGCAAGGATGAAAATTGAAGAGTTGAGAATGTTGATGGGTATTCAAGATCATGGCGGTATACAGTCTAGAAAGTTTGAGTCGAGTTTTAGGATTAAGGGGAAGACTGAAGGTAATTAATTGAAGAGTTGAGAATGTTGATGGGTATTCAAGATCATGGGGGTACAGAGTCTAGAAAGTTTGAGTCAAGTTTTAGGATTAAGGGGAAGATTGAAGGTGCTAATCCTAAAACGCAAAGTCGAAGGGCCAAAGTGAAAGTTTTATTTTAATGAAATTTATATAATGGTTTGAGTTATCTAGTAAGTTTAGATAAGATTTTAAAGTGTTTCATAATTTTCTAGTTTAGAGTATGATTGGTTTTTATTTAAACTAGAATTATGCCCGGGTGCGTTGTGTCGCAAACACAATGAACGCAGAGTTTTAAAAACATAAGCGTGCCGTTCATCGTTGTTACATATTGTTTCTTTGGAATACATAAGACTTTCATACAAAATACAACTATAAGGACTACATTTTTACCAAAAAATAAGCACACAAGTCGTGTTTTTTGGTAAGACAAAATTGTTATTTTCGAATAGATAACAATTTAATAGGCAACTACAAAACCTCTTCTCATGTAACAGTTTCATACAGAATTTCAACCAAAAAGAAAAGACTATTACAACCAAAAGAGCAGTAGTTTTACAAAAGCAAATCAACCGAATTCTTGTGTAACACAAAAATGCTACTTTCAAATACAACATACTTTCTTTGACTTCCACTTGAATTTGGAAAATGTGCATCTTGTCTTGGGTTGTTGATGCTAGCACGTTTTCACTTGGCTATGCATTGCGTATTAGTGATACGTTGGCATATCCTTGCACTATATTCCGCTTGAAGTCGTAAAACATGAATCTTGTCTTGGGTTAGTGATGCTATAGCATTTTCACCTGACTTTGCATTGTAGGTTAATCAAGCTATCGCGTTTCCTCCAATCTATACCTATTGGGTTGTATTATTGGTAACATAAGGTTGCCCTTACCATCATCGACCAAATAAATTAAAAAATAATAAAAAGAGTACTTACAAACATCCATACAACCGTCATACATATGATGAACCCCCAAAACAATTTTTTCAACCAAATCAAAAGCAAAATGATATCAATCAGAAAAAAAAACATACATGAACAAAAGCTCAAAATTATAGTATTGGAATATAAAGCATCCATATCTACCATGGCTGCAATAGCAGTTGCAAGAGGTGTAGAGAAACTCTCAAAACAACCAAATTGCCATCAACATTGCCCAACCTAGATATAGATAGGATCTACAAAGTCCAATTATGTAACACTCTATACCGTTATTATCAAATATCTTAGAAATTAGGACGATTTGGTTCCATATTTTTTTATATATATAACGAATAACTAACGAGCCTGGGTTAATTGATAACCCAGACGAACCGACGTAACGAATTAATACACTCAATTTACAGTTTAGAGATTTTAAAGTTTTAAACTGAAAAACTTTGTCATGCATGATCATGCTTCAACCTTTCCGTGAACGTCTCCGAAGAGATAGCGGTTTAGGAGTGTTCGTTTTTCGTGTGCTTGGTCGTCCGTCCGTTCCCAGCCTTTTCGAAAGCCTATTATAAACACAAAAAACAATTAGTTTTTAAGTTAAATGGTCAAACGCATTTAAAAATAACAAAGAAAACAGTTTTGCTGAAACAGGGTGCCCCCGTGCGTCGTGTAGGGGCAAGCCGTATCCAATTCGGTCTAGACCCAATTTCTATTATTTAGAGGATTATTTCTCTACAATCCAATTCACATCCAATTTGGTCCAGACTCAGTTTTATTCTTTAGAGGATTATTCTTCTACTATCCAGTTGAACTATAACCCACTACTCGGGCCCATATTCCTTGAGTTTTTCTCCTACTATTCTGTTTGAAGTTTATTACCTAACCGACCCGTTCAGAGGCATTATGCATTCTAGTTCATGCCTCCTACTTTCATACCAAGTTTTTCATTGTTTATTCCAACCACAAATTCAATTATGGTTGGTTACTTTAGGCAAAACCTTAACGATCCCATAATACCTTCCTGTACTACGCTTTACCCAGATGACCCGTTATAAGATTATAAGTGTTTTTTGTTCAAGTCTCTCATATCTAATTACCGGAAAGATCATTCGAACATAGGACTCCTTATCTAATCTACCCTTGGAGGTAGTTTACCCAAACCCATTATCCGATGGCATTTTAGTCAAATTTAAGCCCTTTTTTTCCAAACCGGCGAACTCTTAAGAGTTTAGATGAAAACTAGTGATTATGTTTAGTTCATTATCCCATCAAGATTAATTATGTCCCCAAGGACATAAAGATTTCCAATGGTTTAGTATATTAAAATTCATTTAATCATATTTTCGCATCATGGGCATATCCTTGGCTCGAAGGGCCATTTTACCCGAATACTAGTTATACATCACTTGAGTTGGTCTATTTTCCAAATCTAACCCAACCATCTTTAATCGGGCCATAACCCCTTACCGAAAGTATAATCCATTACACATACCTAGAGCGGGTCAAAACATTGACCCGTTCTCAATACCTTGCTATTCCTTATTACTAATTCATGGCAATGCATGCCTGTATATTATGTTTACCTGTAAGTTTAAGACTTAACAAGATAAAGCATTAAATATCATATTCAAATGGTGACAACATCACCATTTGACCCGTTTGACCCACTTGTCCATTTGACCCATTCTTGGCTTACCCTTTAAGCATTTCAAAGTAATCACGTATTATTTACTGCCAAAAGGTGCATACTTATCATCTTACCCATTTGACCTGTCATGATTTACACCACAGAATCTTATTTCAAAAATTCCTTGTTTAATCACTAATACGCATTCTAATTGTTATTTTACATATTTGAGCCATTATGGCTTACACCATAGAGTATTCTTTTCAAAACTCTATGTTTAACCACTAACATGCGGTTCAACATAATTTCATCCGTTTTGACCCGTTATGGCTTACACCATAGGGTATTCTTTTTAAAACTCTATGTCTAACCACCAATGTGTTGTTCAACATACTTTCTGTTAGACCCTAACACGTATTTGACAAAAGTCGCAGCGGAAATTCGTGCCATAAAATTTCTTTCTTTATAAATACCTCAACTTATTTAAACTTTAACTTTAACATAACTCTTATTCATAAATCCGTCATCCTCTTATTTACTAATTAAAAACATAGCTTATGTTTTCTACATTTTACATTCAACTTCCCCGCACAATCTCTCTAGTGACTCGATCTTCGACCTCCTTTCCTTGTGATAATCGCCCGTGATCCGTACAACCTGCACTCACCACATACATTCAAAACATTAGCACACATTATATAACCAAGATCATTCGCGTACACTTCACATTTAGATCTTTAAGAAACTTTAAGCATCTCATCTGCGTATCCATTTCCTGGTGAGGCTTCAATAACGTACCTGCATTACTTTTCATTCTCAAGGTACACCATTAATAACGTTAACGCTCAACGTGTCAAATTCATGACTACATATGTACTTACATACATACATACATGCATACATACATACATACATACATACATACATACATACATATATACATACATACATACATACATACACATCTACATACGTACCTACCATCCCTACAACTTTACAAATGTGCATACAATCATTCTTGACTTTATACATACCTACATACACAACTACATACATACATACCTCTCCTACATCTTTACATACATGCGTACACTCATAAATATTCTTATACATACGTACATACACAACTACATACATACATAACTCTCCTACATCTTTACATACATGCGTACACTCATAAGTATTCTTATACATACGTACATACACATCTACATACGTAGATACCCTTCCTACATCGTTACAAACATGCATACACTCGTACATTTCTTTATACATACATACATACATGTCTACATACGTACATACCTTAACGAACACGTATTAGATCACGTGTATCTCCTACATAATCATTCATTATTTACATGGGTCTTAGACTTAGTTTTATAACCCATAAACATCTAAGGAACCATCAAAATCATGTTTGGAAGGTCCGCCGTAGTCCACGGATAACAAACCGAAGCCTACGATACATAAATCAACTTAGAAACAAGATTTCAGCTTTTTAGACTTGGGGAGGTCGTCGGCGACGGCCCTAGGCCCGTCGGCGACGGCCCGTGGTTCTTCCCGTAGCCAAAAACCCCGTAAACAGGTAAATAACCCGTCAGCAAAAAAATCAACTTTCTAGAGCCCGTCGGCGACTACCCTTGACCCGTCGGCGACTACCTCTAGAAATGGCACTTTTCTGCAGTTCCGTTTCGTCGTCCGTACGCACTAAAACGCGCATAACTTTTGAACCGTTTACCCGTTTAACCTCCCGTTTCTTCCTACATGCTTGTAAATTCACATTCTATCATATAAACTTAAAATCCCACATCCGGATTAACGAAATTCTTATCTTACGCCTTATCGACTTATTATCACATTCCAATTATTTGACCCATTATGGGTATTTGCGCATTAATTGGTTTATGACATACCAAGACCATACTCTTCACTTCCATACTTGCTCAAAACATTATACTCATCAAGTAACTTGTTCCTAAACCACTTGTTAAGATCGTTTGCCCAAAATACCCATCAAGGGCATTTTGGTCAACTTTAAATTCCATCCTTTACGACATAAGATTACGTCACATATTTGACCTCAACCATCAAGTTTAGTAAATTAAAACACCATATCATCTATCCAAACATAAGAAGTGATTATAGAAATCACTTACCTTATGCGTCCGCGCTCGTATCCGATTCCTTGCCTCATCTTGACCCGTTAACACCTCCTACTTGAGTCCGTCACGACGTGATTCCTATACTTTCATTTCATCGAAACCACGCTCTTATTAGCATACTCATTTGTACATGTAACATTCATATCATTCGCATAATTCACACTTAACTTGCCTTAGTCATTTCTAACAAGCATTAAAATACATAATCAACTTCATATAATCATATCCGTATACGTTAAACTCATATAACTCATCATGTCATTACATTTAACACGGATTGCTATAACATGTACCATACGACTTCCCATCAACCTACAATTACGACCATGAGTCAAATCATGTTTCTTATACTTAGTTGACTTTCAAAAGTCAACTATTAACCATACTCAACTATCGACTTATCATCGAATACCCGTAACATCATAATCGACTATACGTACGACACTATATACATTTCATCATACACTTGATGTGAATACTACCTTTTAAGCATAACGTACAACTATTTCATGCACAATTCTTCTAAACTCATACATAACCCATCAAAACCAACTACTAATCATCATGTATCATTCCAAATGAACATTAAACATAACATCATCATATTCCTATACTTTCATCTAACAATACTTCATCATACCCACATAATACATCAATCTTTCAACAAGACTTGAACATAGGAGGTGATTCTAGTCATCATCTTCACCCTAACTAAAGGATTAGTAGACCGCATAGCAACCTCACTCGTTCAAACACAATGTACAAGCTCCTAATGCATAAGTTTGACCGACATATACTTTCAACCCGATTTTATATACGAGTACCATCTAAAGCACATTTTTCCAAGTTAGTAAACCACTACTTTTATCACAATCGCTTTCTATACATGTAAACTCACAACTTGCATACAATTTCACTTTCTAGCTTTACCTAGTCATTTTATCAAACACTTGGTGCGCGTACAACCTACTATGCATAGTTTACAACTAGTTCAAGCATAGTCACTAATCTCATACACAATTCATCAATTTCTTCCTTCTAGTCAACACAAATCATACATGCATAACCATCAAACCTACAATTATCACATTTCTTCCAATCCTTCTAACAAGAATTCATCATACATAACATGATACATCAATAATTGAACAAGAATTAGACCTAGATGATCTATCCATGCTATCATCTTCACCCCAACAATTGGGTTTCACCTTTAAACATCAAATTAAGCTAAATCATGCATAATTCATGTTCTATATGGTGATTCTAACACCTATACATGAACAATTTCATACCAATTCACGGATTAAGACATAACCCACTTCATACAACTTCATAAATCTAAATTTTGAGACATACCTCATGATCCCCTTGAGTAGGTGATCCTTAATTCATGTTCGGTTGTGAATTTGAGCTTCATTTGACTCCTCAATTTGATGATTATGTTAGAACTAGGGTTTGGTTCATGGGGAGTTCCCCCTGATCGTTCTAGAACACACGAAATGTGTGTGTGTTTGTGTGGGTGTGTTTGTTACTTAAACATAACTTTCCCCCTTGTTCATCTTTGGTCCCTCAAGTTTATTCCCTTGTTTGCTTTGTTAAACATTTTATTACATTCCATCTTTTAATAGTTTTAACCATACATCTAAGTAGGTTAATTAGCCTAGTTGTTTATTTCTTGAGATACCATATCACAGCATTTTAACGAATATAAATATTCGGGTTTTGGGGTGTTACAAGTCTACCCCCCTTAAATAAGGTTTCGTCCCCGAAACCTTTCTCATTTCCTCTACACACACACACACATATGTTTGGCTTAACACCCTCATCACATACATAAGTAATCATCCTAACTCATTTCATAATCATTCATGTAATTGGCTTCTTCTTCCTAACAAGGCTGTACTTTTCATGGTATACTTTCATATAACGTTCTTATTTCCTTTGACCCGTTAATAACAGGTTAATATACATACTTATTCAAACTTATAATAATGCTTGCCTTCATATGATCATTTTATAACAGATTAAATACCTTCATCTCATCCTTTAAGATTTCATTCTATAGACGTATTGCATAACATTTAACCCTTGTTTTGTTATCCCAACAAAACTACCTTTTCATAGTCACACTTACGTGTTTACCTTCATAGTTAACATCGTTCTACATTTCTTTATTTACCATACATATCCCTTCGTTACTTACGCATTCGGATCTTTTTATTCCCATCGTTCTTTTGTTCATTTGCTTTACATTTACTTATATGACTTGTTTGACGCACACATGGTCAAGCTATCGACTTCTTCTTATATAGACTAGCTCCGTCTTTTATATCTTAAATCTGTTTCGCGGATTCGAACACATCATTCATACCTCCTATGTTTTGAATCCATCTAACGGTTTCAAACATTTCATTTATACTTTAACTTCTTTCATGTTTCGAATCCGTCTCGCGGATCCTAGCATAGCATTTCATGTTTCGAATCCGTCGCGCGGATTCTAGCATAGCATTTCATGTTACGAATCCGTCTCGCGGATTCTAACATAGCATTTAATGTTTCGAATCCGTCTTGCGGATTCTAGCATAGCATTTCATGTTTCGAATCCGTCTTGCGGATTCTAGCATAGCATTTCATGTTTCGAATCCGTCTCGCGGATTCTAACATAGCATTTAATGTTTCGAATCCGTCTTGCGGATTCTAGCATAGCATTTCATGTTTCGAATCCGTCTTGCGGATTCTAGCATAGCATTTCATGTTTCGAATCCGTCTTGCGGATTCTAGCATAGCATTTCATGTTTCGAATCCGTCTCGCGGATTCTAACATAGCATTTCATACTCTCATTCTTGAGAGTCTTACATTTCTCTTCACCCTCACGTCCACCTACTACTTAATTCTAACGGACATACCTGTATCAATTATCACGGTCCCACGAACGTTATATGCTTCACGTGTACTGGCCAGGTACACAATCCACATACTAGTTTCGTGTCTTCGTGTAATTGTCACCTTATGTCTGAAGAATTAGGTTTCGGCACGTGTATCATTTTTCAAAACATGTTTACTATACCATCATGGTCCTTCATTTAGCATTTTTCTTCCCTTAATGCATTTTACCATTTCATATACCGACATATTGAATTTACGTACCTGGGTTCAATTTTATCTTATTTCATGCCTTGGTGTCGGTACTTGACCGCACTCGCGGATCATCCTCTTCAAACGCTTATACTTACCTTGCATAAACAAAACCGTCAGTTTCTTTATGCGTATACATAAGTACATACTTACATTCTCTTTTACCTTTGGATCTTGACCGAGTCTCGGATTGTACGGGTTTCTTATCACAAGAGCACACAGGTTTGAGTTCAAGCACTTACCTTCTTACACTTGATTCTCTCAAACCAGGGCTCTGATACCAACTTGTTAGACCCTAACACGTATTTGACAAAAGTCGCAGCGGAAATTCGTGCCATAAAATTTCTTTCTTTATAAATACCTCAACTTATTTAAACTTTAACTTTAACATAACTCTTATTCATAAATCCGTCATCCTCTTATTTACTAATTAAAAACATAGCTTATGTTTTCTACATTTTACATTCAACTTCCCCGCACAATCTCTCTAGTGACTCGATCTTCGACCTCCTTTCCTTGTGATAATCGCCCGTGATCCGTACAACCTGCACTCACCACATACATTCAAAACATTAGCACACATTATATAACCAAGATCATTCGCGTACACTTCACATTTAGATCTTTAAGAAACTTTAAGCATCTCATCTGCGTATCCATTTCCTGGTGAGGCTTCAATAACGTACCTGCATTACTTTTCATTCTCAAGGTACACCATTAATAACGTTAACGCTCAACGTGTCAAATTCATGACTACATATGTACTTACATACATACATACATGCATACATACATACATACATACATACATACATACATACACATCTACATACGTACCTACCATCCCTACAACTTTACAAATGTGCATACAATCATTCTTGACTTTATACATACCTACATACACAACTACATACATACATACCTCTCCTACATCTTTACATACATGCGTACACTCATAAATATTCTTATACATACGTACATACACAACTACATACATACATAACTCTCCTACATCTTTACATACATGCGTACACTCATAAGTATTCTTATACATACGTACATACACATCTACATACGTAGATACCCTTCCTACATCGTTACAAACATGCATACACTCGTACATTTCTTTATACATACATACATACATGTCTACATACGTACATACCTTAACGAACACGTATTAGATCACGTGTATCTCCTACATAATCATTCATTATTTACATGGGTCTTAGACTTAGTTTTATAACCCATAAACATCTAAGGAACCATCAAAATCATGTTTGGAAGGTCCGCCGTAGTCCACGGATAACAAACCGAAGCCTACGATACATAAATCAACTTAGAAACAAGATTTCAGCTTTTTAGACTTGGGGAGGTCGTCGGCGACGGCCCGTGGTTCTTCCCGTAGCCAAAAACCCCGTAAACAGGTAAATAACCCGTCAGCAAAAAAATCAACTTTCTAGAGCCCGTCGGCGACTACCTCTAGAAATGGCACTTTTCTGCAGTTCCGTTTCGTCGTCCGTACGCACTAAAACGTGCATAACTTTTGAACCGTTTACCCGTTTAACCTCCCGTTTCTTCCTACATGCTTGTAAATTCACATTCTATCATATAAACTTAAAATCCCACATCCGGATTAACGAAATTCTTATCTTACGCCTTATCGACTTATTATCACATTCCAATTATTTGACCCATTATGGGTATTTGCGCATTAATTGGTTTATGACATACCAAGACCATACTCTTCACTTCCATACTTGCTCAAAACATTATACTCATCAAGTAACTTGTTCCTAAACCACTTGTTAAGATCGTTTGCCCAAAATACCCATCAAGGGCATTTTGGTCAACTTTAAATTCCATCCTTTACGACATAAGATTACGTCACATATTTGACCTCAACCATCAAGTTTAGTAAATTAAAACACCATATCATCTATCCAAACATAAGAAGTGATTATAGAAATCACTTACCTTATGCGTCCGCGCTCGTATCCGATTCCTTGCCTCATCTTGACCCGTTAACACCTCCTACTTGAGTCCGTCACGACGTGATTCCTATACTTTCATTTCATCGAAACCACGCTCTTATTAGCATACTCATTTGTACATGTAACATTCATATCATTCGCATAATTCACACTTAACTTGCCTTAGTCATTTCTAACAAGCATTAAAATACATAATCAACTTCATATAATCATATCCGTATACGTTAAACTCATATAACTCATCATGTCATTACATTTAACACGGATTGCTATAACATGTACCATACGACTTCCCATCAACCTACAATTACGACCATGAGTCAAATCATGTTTCTTATACTTAGTTGACTTTCAAAAGTCAACTATTAACCATACTCAACTATCGACTTATCATCGAATACCCGTAACATCATAATCGACTATACGTACGACACTATATACATTTCATCATACACTTGATGTGAATACTACCTTTTAAGCATAACGTACAACTATTTCATGCACAATTCTTCTAAACTCATACATAACCCATCAAAACCAACTACTAATCATCATGTATCATTCCAAATGAACATTAAACATAACATCATCATATTCCTATACTTTCATCTAACAATACTTCATCATACCCACATAATACATCAATCTTTCAACAAGACTTGAACATAGGAGGTGATTCTAGTCATCATCTTCACCCTAACTAAAGGATTAGTAGACCGCATAGCAACCTCACTCGTTCAAACACAATGTACAAGCTCCTAATGCATAAGTTTGACCGACATATACTTTCAACCCGATTTTATATACGAGTACCATCTAAAGCACATTTTTCCAAGTTAGTAAACCACTACTTTTATCACAATCGCTTTCTATACATGTAAACTCACAACTTGCATACAATTTCACTTTCTAGCTTTACCTAGTCATTTTATCAAACACTTGGTGCGCGTACAACCTACTATGCATAGTTTACAACTAGTTCAAGCATAGTCACTAATCTCATACACAATTCATCAATTTCTTCCTTCTAGTCAACACAAATCATACATGCATAACCATCAAACCTACAATTATCACATTTCTTCCAATCCTTCTAACAAGAATTCATCATACATAACATGATACATCAATAATTGAACAAGAATTAGACCTAGATGATCTATCCATGCTATCATCTTCACCCCAACAATTGGGTTTCACCTTTAAACATCAAATTAAGCTAAATCATGCATAATTCATGTTCTATATGGTGATTCTAACACCTATACATGAACAATTTCATACCAATTCACGGATTAAGACATAACCCACTTCATACAACTTCATAAATCTAAATTTTGAGACATACCTCATGATCCCCTTGAGTAGGTGATCCTTAATTCATGTTCGGTTGTGAATTTGAGCTTCATTTGACTCCTCAATTTGATGATTATGTTAGAACTAGGGTTTGGTTCATGGGGAGTTCCCCCTGATCGTTCTAGAACACACGAAATGTGTGTGTGTTTGTGTGGGTGTGTTTGTTACTTAAACATAACTTTCCCCCTTGTTCATCTTTGGTCCCTCAAGTTTGTTCCCTTGTTTGCTTTGTTAAACATTTTATTACATTCCATCTTTTAATAGTTTTAACCATACATCTAAGTAGGTTAATTAGCCTAGTTGTTTATTTCTTGAGATACCATATCACAGCATTTTAACGAATATAAATATTCGGGTTTTGGGGTGTTACACTTTCATCCGTTTTGACCCGTTATGGTTTACACCATAGTGTATTCTTTCTAAAACTCTATGTCTAACCACCAACGTGCGGTTCAACATAATTTTATCGGTTTTGACCCGTTCTAGCTTACACCATAGGGTATTCTTTCTAAAACTCTATGTTCAACCACCGACATGCGGTTCAACATAATTTCATCCGTTTTGACCCGTTATGGCTTACACCATAGGGTATTCTTTTTAAAAATCTTTGTTTAACCACCAACATGCAGTTCAACATAATTTCATCTGTTTTATCATATCCGATTCTTTGTCAACCTATTCTTTATGAATTACTTCCCATTATATAAGTAGTGGTTCAATTTAGGAAGTGTAAGCTTTACTTACCTTGCGTCCGATCATGTTTTCTCACGTCTTTGACCCGCTTGACCCATTCATTTTCAAGCTCTCACCTAGCTTGTCAAGAGTCAAACTATCATATAACATTCACAAAATGATTAGATTAGTCAGTGGCGGAACTAGAACATTAACTCAAGGGTATCCTAAAAAAAAATTTCACCGTGCAATCGTACAATATTAAAAAAACGACAATAAATAAATAAAGTAAAACAAATATCTAATAGATTTGTCATCTTCTTTTTTTCATAGCTTGAAATCGTTCCATCACATCGTCGTCTTTTACTTCACGTAAAAAATCCTTTCCGACCGCACAAACCATAGCATTGTTCAAAAATTCCGGGCCCATTCGATTGCGTAAATCCGTCTTGACAAGCTTCAATTTCGAAAAACATCCTTCAACGGTTGTGGTTGCAACCGATAAAAGCAAAGCTAGCTTCACTACCCGATAAACCGAAGGAAAAGAACTATGCGTTCCCGTTTCAACCATAACACGCGCAAGATCACTTATTCTATTCAAGTTTGCAAATTTATCACCATCACTTATAGTGTGACGAAATGGGCAATTGGGATTATTATTTTCAATTGATTGGTATCCTCGTAGTTGTGCCGTGGATTAAAACTTCAAGGCAATTGGGCAATTATTTACAATCTTTTATTATTTTGGGCTAACATATTGGGCAATTAGGCTTATTATTTACAATCTTCAATTGATTTGTGCTAACATATTAGGCAATTGGGATTTGAGCTTATTATTTTCAATTTATTTGGGCTTACAGACTCTTTTTTAAAGGTGTCCTCGTAGTTGTTCAGGGGTATCCTTGGTATAAAAAAAAATTTTACACTATCGATAAAAAATTGAGCCGTAGCCCGTGCTACGGCTCAGATAACATAAGGTCCGCCCCTGAGATTAGTCATCCAGTATCATCGAGAGTAAGGGGGAGAGAGAGAGAAGCGTGTAACGAGAGAGTGAGAGAGCGTAAAGGTTAAGACTCGGCGAGGGGGCAACCCGTTAAACCCCCCACCGACCCAAAAAGCAACAAAAATAAACACTCAAACAATGTAAAACCAATAAAGCACAAAGTACAACCCACAATGCATAAAAATCTTGTAAATTAACACTATATAAATTAATATTATATAACGGTTTGAGTTATTTAAATGAAATTAAAGTTTTATTTAAATTAAACTTAGTATGATTGGTTTTTATTTAGAATGCGTAGGATGCAAATTACGTAGGTTTATGAATGAAGTTTATGCAAGTTAATTTGGTTGACTATTTCTTTGTTCCTAAATTCCGATTTCTTCATCGATATTTGTTATTGGTTTTTTCTTCTTTTGGGGTGGGGGCCAGCACAAATATGCTTAATTGCTTATTTCCATACTCGTAGTTCATACTCGTAGTTCAGTGCTTAAAACTAGTTTTGCATTGAATTCACATTCAGATCATGTACATAACTGTATGATTACATTCATATTTGTTTTATGTGGTATGATAATATTCTACTTAAATGAACCCTGTAAGTAAGATTTCATTTTTCGATTATTGAAGACCCTAAATCACTTGTTGATTGACTTTCTTGTTTGTGTGTTCATGCAATATGTAACTTTTGAAGTTGAAACTAGACTAACGAATATTTTTGAACATTTTTTAGGGTTTCTTTCTTTTTTTTTTGTTGTTGTTGATATATGTTTGCATGATTTGTTGGTCTCAGGAAAATGGAGCAGATTGTATATGACCAAGTCATTGCTCCTGTTGTGAAATTTATGGCAAGTCATATCACGAAACACCTAGGATATGTGTTTTGCTCTACAAAACATGTTACGGGCATGAAAGATAAATTGAAAGATTTGGAGGCCAAATGCAATGATGTTATAGAGCACAAGAACGGAAACGAAACAAATGGTAAGGCGATACCTGCTGGTGTAGAGGCTTGGTTGGAAGAGGTTGGGAAGGTCAAGGGTGAAGTCCAAAGCATCCCAAATGATGACATTGGATGTTTGCATATGAAAAATAGGTACCGAGCTGGAAGAAAGGCTTCCAAGGCTACTATGAGGATCCAAGAACTTATTACAGAAAATTCTGAGTTTAATTGGACCAATGCCCCATTGGCTACTGGAAGAGCCACATCCTCCACCACTTCTACACCGATATCATCGTCACCGGGTGGAGATGACTTCAAGTCCAGAGACGTGCCGTTCAACGATGCATTGAAGCTCCTTCAACAAGACGACAACAAGAGTCAAGTGATTGCCTTGTGTGGAATGGGTGGTGTAGGAAAAACCACCATGATGGAACAACTAAAAAAAGTTGCAAATGACAAGAAGATGTTTGATTTCTTTGTGAAAGTAAGTATTGGGCGAAATCCTATCATGTTTTCTATTCAGAATGATATAGCCATACAAATAGGAGGTGAAGGTATACGTGAAGCGACTGTAGAAGCAAGGGCAGATACTCTCCAAAGAATATTTAAAAAAATGTTAGAAAAGGATAAAAAACGATTCTAGTTATATTAGATGATGTGTGGGAGAAGGTTGACATCAAGGATATTGGACTAACAAGTCCTTTGCCAAAAGGCGTCAAGTTGTTGTTGACATCAAGATACTCAAATATTTGCACACAAATTGCGGATGCTTCCCTTCTTCAAGTAGTCCAAGTCAATGTGTTGTCAGATGAGGAAGCACAAAAGTTCTTTTCTGAATATACTGGAGTTTCTAAAGAACATGATCATAATCTGTTTCAAATAGGATGCGATATTGTCAAAAAATGTGGTAATTTGCCACTTGCCATCATGTAACACCCCAAAAAAATGGGTTTGGTAATTTAAACCCGGTTAATATAAAGGAACGGGTAAAAATACCGTTAGGGGTAAAAGTGAACCGTAAATGAATATCAACTAGGAAATTATGTTAAGACATTAAAGTGTGTAAATAGATACTTAACCATATATATCTAAGACTTAATACTTGAGGGACCAAATGTGCATAAGTTGAAAGTGGAATAATGAAAGTTAAAATATCTAAACACAACACATACATCAGACGTATGTGTGTGTGTTCGACATTTAGGTGAAGCAAGAAAGAACAAAACCCTAAATACTACTAATCCATCAAATTAGAAGAGAAATTGAAGTGTAAATTGATGCATGTATCCAGATTTACGATCCTCTAAGTGTGCTCAACATCAAGTAAGTAGAATTTTATGCTTTAGTGATGTTGAATGATATGGGTTATGTGTAATCTATGGATGTATTGCGAAATTAAACATGAATGTTAGTTAATTTCAACATAAGGAAGTCGTAATGTGCTTGATTTTGACTATATTGATGGTTTGATAAGAAACCCATTTGATATTGTGATGATATGATTAGTGATGATGATGTATGTGTTAATTCTTGATATAGTTTGATGAGTAAGGTTAATATATGCATAATGATGTCATAATAATCTGAATATTTGAAGAATTCATGTGTTGGTGATGTTTTGCCATGACTTTAGAAAAGATTTTGTAGAGATGTGCTTAATAGGCTTGTACATTTCGCTAGATAAGTAGTATGCACATAAGGTGTTCGATGAAATGCTTGAGCTGAATTGATTATGTATGAATATGAAGAACTTTAGATTTAAAAGATCTAATAATGGCGTGGAATATGGATATGAGTAATGAGCGTTAGAGTGAATGATGTGAATGCGTGTAAATGATGTATAATGTGAAAACTAAATGCAAATGTGATACACCCTTTAGGGTCGAAGAAAGGAGGAGGATCAAGTCAAGCGAAAGCATTAGGAGTGCACGATTCCGGTAAGTTCTTATGAACTTCGTTTACTCTACTAGTAGGTTTATGAATGATATTAATGATAATATGAATTTGTACAATTTTCCGTTGTAGGTTGTAACTGGTTAGATGTAAGAAATTATATTTGAAGAAGGTTTTAAGATTGAGGTTGTAGCGAATATGAACCAATCTGTCTAAATGGGTTTAAATGATTAGTGGAATGATTCTCATAGTGTTTATATATTGACTTGTTCATAACGGGACAAATAATGTAAGTGAACTCCGAACTTACCCTTTTGTTTGTTAATGTATTTATGATATATGGTAACTATTGAAGGTAACGTAAGAAGATACGAATCGTTGTTATTAATAAGTCAAGTTTTAGTGGAAATGGGTCGGAAGTGGTTAATAAAGAGAATTGATTAAGTTTGGGTAATAAAGGGAATGTATATAATGGATTATGCATAAGGATGAGTTATGTGTGTTCGAGGTCATGTTCATATGAAAAGCCGCTAATGATACTAATCGTTTTCTATTGAGAATTTATGTGAAGCATAGGTAGGCTAACAATGGAAGTAAAGGTTGACTCTGCAATTCGATGCGAGTGGTTGAATGGATGGATGAAGGAGCTAATATAAGAGAAAGCATGATATTGGACGCTTTATTATGCATGTGTTAATGTTTTTTTTGTATTATGTTACCGGTTACTAATGTTGAGGTTGAATGTGATGACTGCAGGTTGTAAAGGGTTATGGAGGTTTCATCAAGAATTGCACGCGGTTGAAGATCGAGTCAAGATATGGATTGTACGTGGGTGTGTATGTGGTCACTTAATTGGATATATGTGTGTTAGTAGTTAATCAAATTTTAGAATGGGATTATTGTATTTAATTTAAGAAGGAATATCATTAAAGAAATTTTAATTATGTGTTTTCCGCTGCAAAATTTTGGGTTCAAACATTTAGGGCGTTACACATCAAGCTCATTGGCACAACCCTTAAACATAAAAAAATTCATGTGTGGAGGGATACACTTGTCCGTCTAAAGAATCATGATCTTGATGATAACGTGCAAGAAATTATCAGAATAAGCTACAAGTATGTAAAAAACGATGAGGATAAAGAGATTTTTCTGCATTGTGGCTTGTTTCCGGAGGACTCTGATATTCAAATAGAGGATCTTGTTAGACATGCATGGGGCCTAAAGTTGTTTAAAGATGTTTCTACTTTGAGAGAGGCACGAGACAGAACAGAGACATGTGTGGACAATCTCGTAGACGCTAATTTGTTGATGCACAGTGAACACCTTGGATGTGTTAAATTGCACGATCTTGTACTTGCTTTTGTGTTAGCAAGAGTTTCCAAAGGTGATTTTGCCTGGATTGTAAACCATGGCGATGTATCCACGTGGAGTAGAGACGAAATGAATGAATCTTGCAAAAGAATTTCATTAACATGCATGGGTATGTCGGAGTTTCCACGAGACTTCAAGTACCCAGACCTCTCTTTTATACAACTTATGGACGGGGATCAGTCGCTCAAGTTTCCGGAAGATTTTTATGCAAGTATGGAAAATCTCAAAGTCATTGCATTTTATAAAATGCAATATCCACCGCTTCCGACATCTCTTCAATTTTCGACCAACCTTAAATCACTTTGTCTCCATAAATGCGAATTGATGTCTGATTGGTCTTACATTGGAGATCTTGTGAATTTGGAGGTGCTCAGTCTTGCTTATTGTGTCATCGGCAAGTTACCATCTACGATAGGGAAACTAAGAAAGCTGAAGTTACTAGATCTGACAGGATGTCACAACCTTCATATTGATGATGGCGTCTTTATAAATTTAGTCAAACTTGAAGAGCTTTATATGAGAGGTTCTTTTTTTGATGGAATCCACTTCTCGAATGCTAATTTGAAAGAGTTAAAGAAGCTTTTATGCCAACTTTGTGCATTAGAGGTCGAATTCTATTATATGAACCACCTAAAAGATCTATCCTTTGAGAAACTTGATAAGTTCAAGATATCTATAGGTCGTAAACACTTAGAATATGAAAGAAAAATTTCATTCAAAACTACATTACAGCTGACACTTTGGGACGAGCACAGAAGCGACCTTGTGGACTACAAAATTGATGAGTTGGTCAAGAAATCAGAGAGTCTACGTTTAAGTATGGAGCGTATGAGTCATCTTGAAGATTTTGTTCCAGTCAATCCTTCTGATCAAAGCTTTTTTTTGTATCTAAGAGACTTTCATGTTCAGGGTTGTAATAAGTTGGAATACCTCTTCCCAACACATGTGACACATGGTTTGAGGAAACTTGAGCGCCTCACAATTTTGGCATGCTCTGTTTTGGAAGCACTGGTGCATGATTACAATGGAGAGATAAATGGTAAAGGCGAGATGATCATTTTTGAGGAGCTAAAGTGTTTACGTTTACATGGCTTACCAGAGCTTGTACGTTTGTTCCCGGTTGACAGTGTGGTTGAGCTACCGCAACTGGTTGAACTGGAAGTTGGTGGACTTCCCAGCATCACTAGCATTTATCCTGACAATAAAAATACTTCTGCATTGCAACAAGCACTCTTTAATAGTCAGGTAGCTGATTACACATAATTGATTTGTATATGTCAATTGGTTTAGTTATTTCTTTTGCCAATATTATACTTAATGTAATGTATATTGTTTGGACGGACCTATTTTTGCAGGTTAGAATTTTCGAGTTGAAAAAGGTAAAAATTGGATACATGGAGAATCTGAAGTGGATATGGCCGAGTAGTAATGAGGAGGAATTTCATAATATTCCCATGTTAAAAAACATCCGGGTGGAAGGGTGTGATGGGCTTGTGAATCTATTTCCAACCAATCCAATGCGATTATTGAAACATCTAGAAGAAATAACAATCTCAAAGTGTTCTTCCCTTCGAGAGATATTCAACATAGACTTGGAATGTTTTGGTGAAGTTGAACAAGTTATCAACATCAGCTTGCGTTACATTTGTGTGCGTGGTTATAATAATGAAGAAGAGTGTCACGTGTGGAGTATAAAAGGTGGTGAAAGAAACTCAAGTTTTCATGACTTTGATACAACGGGATGGGTGAGAGAAGAGAATGTACGATCTGAGACGATATATGAAAAAACTTCGCACCAACCGAGTCCAAATTCGATTCGGTTAAGAAGAGGAAGAGGTACGTACGGCATTAAAAGTTAAAACATTTCACGTCTTAGGTTGTTTAAAGTTAGATAAGTATTTTTACAACGATATATAGGGACCGCTAAAATAAAAACCACCTCCAGTTGTAAGAAACGAGAAAACCACTTTCTAGCCACTAGATAAACAAGATGGATAGATGAGATTAAAACTAACTAAAATTAATATTAAATACATTTTGTCTTATTATTATGTCTTTAATATTTTAATCCATAAGAGTACTTTATTAAAATTACTTTTTTTTTGTCTTTTTATCTTTATTATTTTTTTATTACTTTTTTATTTTATTATATTACTTTTTATTTTTAAACAATTTTTTTTTTATTAAAAGCATTTTTAAATTCACATTTTTTTAACAAAACAATTTTTTTGCGCACCGGTTTTTGCACGCCGTTTTTACGCCCGTCTTTTTCACACATCGTTTTTTAACGAGTCGTTTTTGCACGCCATTTTTTACGCTCGGCTTTTTCAAGCGTCGTTTTTTTAACGCGCCGTTTTTACGTCCCGTTTTAACGCGGCGTTTTTTACGTCTCGTTTTTTTCGCGGCGTTTTTTTTGCCCCGCATTCACGCCCCTTGTTTAATCGCCGTTTTATCACACGGTTTTTTACGTTTTGCAATTTACGTAGAAAAAGCTTTACGTTTTACGTTAAAAAGTTTACGTTTTGCGTTAAACTTTTTAAACTTTTTATGTTTTACGTTTTACGAAAATCTTTTTACGTTTTACGTTAAAATTTTTACGTTTTACGTTAAAATTTTTACGTTTTACGTTAAACTTTTTACGTTTTACGTTTTACGTTTTACGTTAAGCTTTTTATGTTTTAGATTTTTACGTTTTACGTTAAACTTCATTTACGGTATTTACGCCCCGTTTTTTATGCGCCATTTTTTAAGATTCGTATTTACGCGCCATTTTTTTACACTCCGTTTTTTGTGCGCCGTTTTTACGCCCAGTTTTTTACGCGCTGTTTTTTACGCCCGGTGTTACGTGCCGTTTTTACGCCCCGTTTTAATGTGCCGTTTTTACGCCCCATATTTATGCGCCGTTTTATCACCCGGTTTTTTTACGAGCCGTTTTTTACGCCCAATTTTTACGAGCTGTTTTTTTACGGACCGTTTTTTAGCCCCGTATTTACGCGCCTTTTTTTACACACACGTTTTTAAACTTTTTTTACGGTTTTAAACTTTTTTTTACGAAAATTTTTTTACGGTTTTAAACAATTTTTTTTTTCAAATAACTTTTTTACAAAAAAAACATTTTTACAATTTTTATTTTACAAAAACGTTTTAACAAAGAACAAAAATTTATACGAAAACTTTTTACGATTTTAAACTTTTTTTTACAAAAACTTTTTACCCAATTTTTTTACAATTTTTTTTTATAAAAACTCTTTTTACAAATAGACTTTAAAGTGGGGAGAAAGATGATTTGATGGTTTTAATTAAAAAAGAGACTTTAAAGAGGAGAGATAGATGATTTGATGGTTTTGAAAAAAGAGAAATTGAAATGACTTTAGAAATAGACTTTAAAAAAGAGAGAGAAATGATTTGATGGTTTTGATTAAATGACTATATTACCCTTTTGGTTGTCATTATCTGATAGGTGGAGAGTGATTTTTTTCTTGAGGTTCATTGGAGAGCATTAAAAAATTGAGGAACCGTAGAACACTCTTAAAAATTTAACTTAACATGTTAGGAATCAATTTTTTTAAAATTTTTTCTGGCGCTTCTCCTTATAAATATTTGTAGAAGCATTCTTAATAAAAAAATCAAAAACTAAAAATAAAAAAACAGTAAAAAAAGGGTAAAAATTAATTTTAACAAAAAATAGTTTTTTTATTTCAAATAGTTTCTACCCATTTTTATAAGGAAAAGCGTTGAAAAAAATTAAAAAATTGATTTTTAACATATTAAGTTAATTTTATAAAATACATATATTTTTGACTGTTTTTTAAACATTTTTTTATATTTTTATATTTTTAGTTTTTAATTTTTTTATTAAAAATGTTTCTACATTTATTTATAAGAAAAATTACAAAAAAAATTAGAAAAAAATAATTTTTAACATGTTAAGTATAATTTTTTAAAAGTGTTCCCTTGTTCCCCACTTTTTTAATGTTCTCCAATGAACCCTCTCCTATATATATATATATATATATATATATAGGGGAGGGTTCAATTGAAAACTCATTTTATCGTGAAAACTCAAAAACTAACTAAAAAAGACTAAAAAACATACCAACTTTTTTACAATTTTTTATTAAAATTCGCTACTTTCTATATATAAAAAAATTCAAAAAAAAATTGTAATGCACATGTGTAATACACATATAATGCACATGTGTAGTATAAGTATTTTTTTTTTTACTTTTTTATATAGGAATATTGGATTTTAATAATGCAAACTATTCGTTGTTGGTCTCTAGTCGCCAGAAAAACGTTTTTAGCCGGAAAACTCATTTTTAGCCGGAAAACTCAATATTTTCGTGTCAAACATCTTTTTAACCTTATTACGGACCTTTAGGAACATTTTTATAGTAAAAGTCCCAATTATTGAAGTCGCCGGAAAACTTATTTATGGCCGTAAAACTTAACATTCTCGTCCCAAACCTCTTTGTAACCTTAGACCGGACCTTTACAAACCTTTTTATGGCCAAAACCGGTTTTCCAGCGACCGTAGACTAACAGCATTAGAATTCTGTTAGTCAGGGTCCATTGGTGGCCAATATGTCAATAGTTCGGGCTGCCGGTGGTTATTTTTTAAGTTGGGACTATTGACGGCCAATGACGAATAGTTGGGATTATTAAAATCCAATATTCCTTTTATATATAAAAAGTAGCGAAAATTTGGTAAAATAAATGGTATGTTTTTTAGGCTTTTTTTAGTTAGTTTTTAAGTTTTCACAATAACTAGTGGTTTTCAATTGAACATTCCCCTATATACATATATATGTGTGTGTGTGTGTGTGTGTGTGTGAAAGATCACACCAGAACTAATTTTTGCCTAAGAATGACTTTTAGGACTCTAAAACCGACTCAAACGAACTCCGATTCAACTCATTTCAGCGGCGTAGCGGCGTTGGAACTCACTCGTTGAATCTTACGATCTTAAATTTTATAGTTTAGCTTTAATGAGTTCCAACACTATTGTAATGAGTTATCAAAATTCATTTGAGCCAGTTTCGGAGTGTATGAAAATCGTTCTTTGCGTTCTTAAGCAAAAAATAGTTCTTAGTGTATGTTAACATATCCGTTCGTTTGTTTTTTGTTTTTTTAAATAAAGGGGTGGCGGCGCGGCTTGTTGCTCGTCTACCTTCTGTTTCGATGTAACTTAACAAAATCCATCTAATTCAACTTAAAATCAAAGTGATTTTGATGCATGTTTGATAAATTAGATTTTAAAACATCATCTCATCATAAGGTATGTCAAAAATCTAGTATATGTTGAAGTAGTGATTTCTTGATGAACCTTATGATGTGTAGTTCAAGTAAGGATTGTTGAAATTGTGATAAAATTTGTAGTGCCCACATGATTTGAGGCTAACCCTTGATGAATAATGGTAGAGAAAATGTTATGATTAAGTATTAGGGTAATATACTATGTATATGTAAGTGGGTTTTTGTAGATATGTTGAACACATGAATTGTGGTAGTAAAATTGATGTATTTAATGTTAATATAGTGAGCTCTAGATGTTAATCGATTATATTAGTCATATTGACTTAATAAGGTGTGAAAAACATGGGTAATTGTTGAAGTGAAAACTTAATAAACTTGGTGTAAAAATCCATGCCCATAAGGTGTTTGATATAATGCCTAAGTGAATGTGAGTTGTTGAAAGGTGTGGAAGAATCATTACATGATCCTTGTAATTGAATACTTACAAGTTTATGAATCATAAATTGTACTATGGGTTCTAAATGATAAATCGGATTGAACTCTATAGGCAATTTGGGTGAAGCATCGAGTGGTCAATCCGGGGCAGACACGCGCTTGAAAGGAAAGCTTTAAGGTACGTGGCTTTACGCTTCGTTGTGTTTTTGTTAAATTATGTGTTATTTGTGTATGAATGAATAATGGTAATTACTCATAAAGTTTGGTTTGTTTAAAGTGATGGATTTCACATGAAACAACCAAACGGGTCAAAATAAGGAATGTTGATGAGTTTGGCTTGTTTAAAGTAAGGGATTTCACATGAAACAACCAAATGGGTCAAATAACAAATTAATAATAAGTTTGGTTTATTCCAAGTGATGGATTTCACACGAACAAACAAATGGGTCAAAACGAAGTTGTAACGCATACCGAAATGTGTGCGAGAGTAATGACTTCGGCATAAACCCGATTGAAGGGTTAAATTTACGAAGGCATGCATAAATCGGGTAACGGGAACGCGAACAATAAATCAATGACCTGGATAATGGGTCATAACCGGAAGATTGTGAATTCTTGAAAATAATTCGGACTAATTAAGTTCGACCATTAAAAGGTTGAATGGGTCGAATAAGCATAAACGCAAACCGGGTAACGGATTCGTGAAACGCAAATTTAATAACTCGGGTAATCGGGTAAAGTCGTAAAAATGATGTTCTTGCGAAAAAGATGTAAATTTCATAGTCTCGATTGCTTAAACATGCAAACGGGTCAAATAAATAAACATATAAATTTAGAACCGATAGCGTAAAACATAAAGTTATAAACCCGAGTTCTGGGTTTATAAGATAAGAATGTTGGCAAATGTTTTTCGGTCACGTAGAAATAATTTTCGTGCGAAACGGATAAGTAATCGGGAAGTTATGGACATGTTTGTAAAAAAAGGGAGAAGAATGGAAATGCGGCAGCTGGGCTGCGCCGTAGGCTACGGCTCCCAGCCGTAACCTACGGCTGGGGATGGCTGGAAACAACAGAAAAGGGGTGCCGTAAGTTACGGCATACATGTCGTAGCATACGGCGGGTCTTCTCACCATCTTTTTGTTAGTTTGTTTTGGCAAACTTGGGTTATCAAACTATGTTTAAGCATCATATAACTGACGTGTGAGATGATATTTGATATATAGGTGATAGCTATGATGTTACGGATGAAGAACAAGCATAACGAAGAATCGAACACAACCGAAGATCAAGCTTCCGCTTTTTGTTTAGTTATTTTATGAACCGAACAACGTTAACGTGTTGAAGTGTTTTAAATACTTATGAAGTTTTTTATCAAACCTGAAATTTTGTATGGACATTTATTTGCATTACTTGTATATAAATGCAACACTTTTATATAAATTTTTAGTTATGTAAGTCCGGGTCTTACAAGTTGGTAATCAGAGCTCAAGGTTAAAGATTAAATGTGTTTGGTTCTAGGCTTGATCAAGACATCCGGTAAGAATTATCTATGAAATTAGTTTCAATTGAAAATACTAGAAAAGAAAATGATTTAAAGTGTATGTGAGGGGTATTTTAATACACTCGAACCCGGGAAGTACACTAAGAATAAATGGTTAAGGCAAGTTATATACTTGACCAAACCAAAAGAGAAGGATATTGTTTTGGTCAAAAATTACCGAAGCAATTAAGTGATCAAATTTAGTTTTTGAGGTAGTGTGCTATTGATGTTTGCAAAAATGTGTTAACTTGATTGAAAATAATAACATTTTCATAATACAATTCGAGGATATCAAACTCTAACAGTTAATAGATAACATACAAGAAAAGTAAATGTGGACACGAGATGTACGAGGAAAGCCCTTGATCAATTTAGATCGCCGGCACAAAACCTCAGGAGCTGACAATCGCCAGCTTCCTTGTTCTTCTTATTGTTTGAATAACTAGGATACAATGTCAGGATAATGCTCGGATCAGATCTAAGTGTTACAACGATTGTGAATTGTGAGTGTTTGAGTGTGATTGCAGCTAGAATGAGAGAGTGTACAAGTATGAGAGCTCGAGAGTGTGTGTGTTCCTATGATCCGGCATCCCGTATATATAGTTACATGAATAAACAAACTATCCTATTATTCTGGGATACTCTGAATATTCTTTAACGACCGTTGCAGACCACTTCTTTCGGCTTCAACGTCATTCTTCCAACTAATTTGAGCGAGTCTTCAGGGGACTTAGTCTTTGTGAACGTTAACTACCTGCAGCCACAACCTACAAGCAAATCGTTAATGATAATCTTGATACTCCCGCAGGATGTCACCAATATCTGTGACAACTGGCACTTTTCCACATATACCGTACAATGTTAAACAGTAATTTGTGCATTAATGACTGTGCCTGATTTAATTAATGACATAAATGATTTTCCGAATGCTGTCATATACATACAAGTGCATTACATGTTGCAAGATTATTTAACATTATTGCATGCAACACCATATGGTTCAATTAGTGCACGAAACAAAGCTAGTGCAGTTATCAGATAAATTAGAAGTACTGACGGGAGTTCAGTACTCAGGCAGACATGATGTTAAGACTCAGAATGAGCCCGAAACCAAGAGTTACACTAGAATAGTGTGTGGGGAAGTGAGGATCATAAAACTGCCTTCCTAGTGATAGTTTAAGTGCCGGAAAGTGCCTAAAACTCACAAAAACTGCAGAATTCTGCATATTTCAGCAAAATTCAGCTTATTAATAACAAAATATAGTGCATAATTTTGGTTTAATGATCCAGAATACCTTCCCAAGTGTCGGGAATCAAAACTGTCACAAAGTGGAACATAAAGCACATTAAACTGCGTAATTTAGCACTTTAACGAACCCGTAACCAACCAAACAACCGGACACTACCATAAACACCAAATTTTCACTAGAAGCATTGTTTTAGTGTTATGAAGCTAGTTATGAACTCTAAACATCATATTACAACATAAAACATATAAACATATGTAACGTCTCGTATTTTCATATTTGTATTTTACTTTTCGAGGCGTTAATCATAATGGTAATACATTTTTTTATCACATTGTTAATGGATAAACACAAGATTTTTATAAGAAACTGAAAAACTATACAAAGATATTTTTCTAATAATTTTTAGCTTAAAACTATACAATTTTTTTTTTAATAATTTTTAAGAATTTTTCTAGCTTAGGTCCCTTTTGTAAAAAGTACATGTTTTAATCCATAGTATTCAAAAAAAAAAAAAAAAAAAAAGATGAATAGCGACCGTGAATAGTGCCATACGGATTATACCCATTTTTCTTCTCCAATCACCTTTTCCACCTCTTTCAATCACATTTTCCACCTCCATTCTCCATCATTAATTTCTTTTTCATTTATTTTTTATTTATCTTTTCTATTTATTTATTTTAATTATCTCCACCAATCACCATTCACCTCATTCACCTATAAATACCAACATTCTCCTACCATTTTCTTCACACCAAATCTTCTCAATCTTCTCTCAATCTCTCTAATTCTAAGAATTCTAAGAATTCTAAAAGAACACCAAGTGTTCTAACCATTCTCCTCTCTCTCTAATTCTCATAAAATCTTCCAAGCAAGAAAGACAACTCGAAGAGTTCTAAATAAAACAGTACACCCAACAAAGTTCGTAGTATGCTCTGTGGTTGCAGCTTAGTCTGATCTTCCACATCAGAAACGGGGATTTGGTTGACTGTTTTGTATACGGTAGAATTGTACCGCTTACAGGCTTGAGGTTTCCAACCTTCAACTCGTCACGGGATTACCAAAGGAACAACTTTGAGAAACCGTGAGTATACTCGAACCCATTTTACTTTTAAACAATTTTGGGTGCAACATGTATTCTATGTAAAAAAACTAAACACTTGAAACTATTTGAATCATATTCTATCCACATGTAAACATGTTCACCTCCCGCTAGTCTATTGGGAGTTAGTCTATGAACGATTTGATGCTTGTTAATCTCATATGCTACGTAAACTATTAGTGTCTATATGCTCATTAACTTCGTACAAGCCCACCTTAACAATTATAGCGCTATAGGAGTAATGCACCGCCCCTTTTGTATTCGAGGGTATTGTTAAGTTAAACTATTCTACCACCCCGCTATACTCTTGGGATTAGGCTATTTTAACGCATTGTATTCTAGGGTTTGAACATATAGTGACACTAGCTCAGCGTATTAGTAACTTGCATCATGTCATTTACGTTGGATATGAACGCGTTAAACAATTTTATTCTATGATATACTATGTATCAAACTTGTATACTCGCCAACTTTTTGTTGATTTTATTTTAATACATGTTGCAGGTTGATAGTCAAGATTATGAAGGAATCAAGTTAGGATGGACTAGATACCCATTCTAATAATAAATCATGTTTGTTGCAATTTGTCTTTATTTGAAACAATGTATTTGAATTTAGTCATTTATGAAATTTGATTTAAATTATATTGTCACAATAGTGTTATGATGCATTTGAGCGATTTGTTCGTCTCATCCCGATGTTTCCGCCATCGGTTGGGGTGTGACAACATAACTAACCCCTAATAAGATCATCAAAACACTAACTAAACACTTAACTAGATATTGAGATGTAACTAGACCCCCCCCACCTATGGACGGTTACACCATAGGGTCCCACACTTGATTTCTTTTCAATATTTTATAAGATATGTTCTTTAGAAATGAGACATATTAACTACTAAATAAACCAATGTTGGAAAAGCATGTTATAAGGACCAAGGGGTTAGAACTCTTAACCATATTCTTCATCATTCAACCACACCACTATTCTTCTTCTCCCCCTACCTATGGCTCCAACACACCACCACAACACCACCATTTTTCAATCACTCTCAACCATTCTAAGGTGATTCAAGGGTGCTAGGAGCTATGTTAAGAAGCTTGGAGACATTGGAACTTGAAGGACCTTCACATGGAGCTTTTATCCACCTTGTTCATCACCTTGTTCATCTTCGATTCTTCCCTAGCCTTGTGCTAGTAGTAAGCTTCTTGTAACTTGATTTTACTTCTTATAATGATGGTTAAAAGATTATGTAAGTAACTAATCATAAAGATCATGAAAGAACAAGAAGATAACTTTTCACATAAAGCTTAAAATCATAAGAATCTATGTTGTTTTAGTGTATGTATGAATCTTGATTGTTGGTTTCTTGTGTTTATGATGTTAAACATCATAAGAAGCTTGCTAGATTGTGATTAAACACATGATGATCACCCTTTATGTTTCACATGAACTTGAAAATGAAGATGATTTTGTGTATGATGAAGTATGAAACATGTTATAAGTCTTGTAAAAAGATGATTTCAAAAATACTTTTCTCAAGAAACCAAGATTATTTACAAGATTTACAAGATCATGACTTTTTAAGAAGCTAATCACAATTTTAGTGTTAAATCAAGACTAGAAGCATATTGTTAACAAGAAGAATACAAGGAAAATCATTTTTAGAAAATCTTCAAGTAAGTTGTAAAGGACTAAATTTTACAAGAAGGTGACTTATAAACAAATGACCACATTTTTAAGGGTAACTAAGCTTACTTAACAACATACTAAGTTACTAATTTTACAAAATTTCAAGTTCATTATGTAGTGTAAATTGCATGATTTTGGCTCATGGTAAGTGTTGATTGAATTGTTGTTGATTAGTGATGATTTTAAAAGAAAATGATATGGTTTGAAAGCATGGAAACCTCTATTTTCATGGGGAAACTATGGCAAAATTTTTGTAGAATTTAAACACTTAGAAAAATATTTTTAAACAAGTGTTTACAAGTAAATTTTAACTATGGTTTTTCATATAAAAATTTGCGATAATTTTTGTTACAAAAATTACAAAAGTTGGAGGTTGTTTTTGATAAATAAAAGTGACTAAGTATATATTTAGGAAAATATATATTTAGATGTCACCATTTGTGTGATTACTTGTATATTACGAGTTGGCGCCAACCCGCGCGTTGCGGCGAGATGTTGATTATGTTTTTCTTTCGTATTACATTATGAGATACAAAAATTGTTAAGTTTGCACAAAACATTCTTTTCATTTTTGCTTTATTCGCAGCCTTCGTTATCACACTAAAACATTTTACTTCAAAATTGTGGAATGACCCAATTTTACTGGCATAAATTTAAATCGGTAATGTTTTTATGCGTGCCAAAAATGTTAGATTTTGCACGGTCACGGATGTAATGGTGCAGGTGTTTTTAGCATTGGTGAGTGTTTATTTATATACATTAAGTTAGATTGTTTGTGTTGTAAATACGGTGAGCATAAAATATTGAAGCAGACAATTAAAAATACATGGAACGAATTATGTGGTTGAAATATGAATAAATTAAAATTTGGATTATTATGTTGTGATTTTGGGTAATTCTTTTCTGAATGAAAAAATTATTTTAATTTCTATCGTTTGTGGGACTTGAACCCAAAATCTCTCCCTCCCAAACCTAGATTTTTAAAGATTTTGTCTTTGTCAATGAACCATCACCCCATTGGTTTTGGGTAAAAATTATGATTGACAATTTAAATATAAGAAAGTTTAATTTAATATATTGAATGATTTTCCAGGAATACTTTTCAAAAATCAACAGTAGTGCATAATTCACCCTTTTAGATATTTGGTTATGTTTTCTTGCTGCTTCAATAAAACGAAATGTATAAATTATTAGGCTATCTTCTATTCTTTCACATCCTTTCTACCACGTCATAAAGTAATTATCATCTCACAAACATATTATCACCCCAATTTCCTCCGCTCTCTTTTATTAATACATACTATGGTTTCATACCCCTTTCACTCCACATCAATACGCACCTCAATCATTTTTAATCATTGGCTATTTATTTCATTTTTATTTTTTATATAAACTAATTTACATTAATAATTAAATAAATATAAAAATATTTAAAAAATTAAAACTAAAAAATGGAATTAAAAAAAAACAACTAAAATGTACATAATAATAACAATAAAAATTCAGGGTTTGAAATGTAAATTGCAAAAGAATCAAAGTTTGAAGTGTAAATTGGAAAATATTACCGTTGTCTTCTTCAAGAATACCTACCTTTCTTCTCCCTATCCATTCACATCTCCATGAAGAAAAAAAATATACATATTCAAGTTCACAAAACAAATAGATCATGTAAAAAATCAAACAAATGCAAAATAATAAGGCACATTTCCTCCTCACGCCAACCCCACCCCATCCCACCCCCTTCTCTGGTGTGCCCCACCCTTTCATGTCGTGCCCCTTGTCACATGGCAGGGGCGTGGGACGATAGTAAGTAAATTTAACGATCATCAAAATCACTGCCTCATCACAGCGCCTTGTTCTATAATCTGATATTATATATGTATGCCACTTTTCACCGCACAAAATAATCCCACTTTCAACCACACCAAATAATCCCACTATGTTCTATAATCTAATCTAATATTATATATGTATACATGCATAATATAATAGTTTTTAAATATGGATAATAAAGATGCGTAGAATAATATGTGGCAAGATCCATTTACAATTCCTTTTATAATATAATAATAAAAATCTTATGTATTCCTTTTAAGTCAAACGGTGAACCGTAATGCATCAAAGGGGGTGTCTTTTCAAATGTTAACGATCATCAAAATCGCCGTTCCATCACAACGCTTCGTTTTAGAAATGCGGCCGACAATCCCACCGATTCACCACACCAAATATGTGTTTCGTTTTAGAAAGCAACTTTTCTAATATGTGTTTCGTTTTATATGGTATTTATATTACCCCCTAAATAACTTTTCTAATGACTTTTCTAAATGTTTAAACTAAGGAGCATTGTTTTAAAGGGTGTTATATATCTAAAAGTTGTGAGTTTTTTTATAAAGGGTGAGATCTATTTAAAAGTGGTTTGAAATGTTATGACTTTTTAAAGGGGTATGATCCAAACCATTGTGACTTTTTTTAAGAGTGTGATATATTTAAAAGTATATGACTTTTTGTATGGGGTGTGATACATTTAAAAATAGTTTGAAGGGTTGTGATTTTTGAAGGGGTGCGATCCAAACCGTTGTGACTTTTTAAAGGGGTATGATCCAAACCATTGTAACTTTTTTTAAGGGTGTGATATATTTGTATATGACTTTTTGTATGGGGTGTGATACATTTAAAAGTAGTTTGAAGGGTTGTGATACTTTTTGTATTGTTATATATAAAGGGGTGTGTATATTGGGACATGTTGGTTTGGGTTGCATAACATGTGTTTAATATATGGTACGTGTATTAATGCAAGGGTATTATTTAAGGGTGTGATGTGAAGAGACACAACTATTAAATTAGCCTAAGGTACCCCAAGTTACTTTTTGTAGGGTTATATAATGTGTATTAGTTATATTATTTTAGGACTTGAAAATAATATAACTTACCAAAATACCAAGAATTATAATACAAAATATTACCAAAATTCCAAGAAAACAAATATATAATATATATACCCAAAAATTGGACAAAACCGAACAAGAAATACGGATTACATATATATATACCGAAATTAAGTTCATATATATTTTGACAAATAAGTTAAACGGTATTTTGGAAACCCAAGAAACGGAAATCATAATTTTTACAAGAGTTACAAAAATATATCATATTTTTGTCAAGTAGAAAATATATTATTTTTGAATAAAGAAAAGATGTATATATTTTCTTGAACAATTAGAAAATATAATATTTTTGAAGAAAATAAATATTTTTTTAAACAAATTTAGAATATAATATTTTTGGTGAAAAATGGATTTATGAATATTTTCTAAGTTAATCTTGAAAATATATTATTTTTGAGGTTTATATGAAAATATAATTATTTTTGCCAAGTAAAAATTATAATTTTCTACAAAAGATTTCTTAAAATATATATATTTTAAGAATATAAATTGGTGTTTTTTATTGGATTAAAAATAATATTCCAGAAATTTAAATACAAAAATTAAGTATAAGAATACTTAATAAATACAAGAAAATACGTATCCTCGTACGTACACATACACACCGGAATACGCCACCAATACTTGGCAAAATACATAAGTCTAAAAATACAAGTATAAGTATACCCATCCTTTGGGAATTATTCATGGAAGGATTACAAGACAAATAAGTTAAAATATATTATTTTAACAAATATTCCAAAAATTTATAAATATAATTTAAGTTAAAATATTATTATTTTAACAATCAATTATATACTTTGGAATAACATTTATTACATCAAAAACGTAACTCAAAGACATTAAGTCATACAATTAAGACTAAAAACCGTGGCACGACCTACCCGTCTAATAAAACGTAGCACGTGTGTATGTAGTTGCACGACTTCAGGACAGGACCTTTGAGTTACATCGGATAGCAGGATGCAAGATTGTGAGTTCATGTCCCCCTTTTCTTTTAACTGTTTTCGGTTTTATAACTTCGGGGGTGAAATACATGTTACAATTGTTTACAAACGTTTACATATGGTATGGTTGGCTAAGGAATGAACTGTTAGATCATGTGAGTGGTGGGTACAAGGCTTAAGACCATTAATCCTCGTTTAAGGACCGAGGGACATGAGTGATATATCTATTTGGGTGTTGCGAGCCCCACCCCTGGGCCGGAAGTGGCCGAAGGTGGTGACTATGTCTTACAGCCGGAAGTCCGGTACAAAATCCGCAAGGTTTGAGCCTTCCTGCACCATTGCACACATATTAATATATTAGCTACACATTAATTGATCTGTTCATAGACGCTTTCATACCGAATTACAAAGCCATACATACAAATGTTTACAAGATTATTCGAACTCATGCAGAAAACACATGAACTCGCTCAACTTTTGTTGATGTTTTCAAAATTACATGTATTTCAGGAAACAAGATGGATCTTGGGCGCTGGTGTTGTTTTCAAGACATAAATTTCCAGTTTTGATATCATCCACTTTTTGATTTGCAACATAACTTGAGGATATGTTGGTTGAAACTTAATGGTTTGTGTTTGTAACATTTTAAACTTATGAATGGATGAACATCATGTTTTAATCATATAGTTGTTTATTATAATTGAATGCAATGATATTGAACAAGTCACGCATCATACGCTTTCGCAAAAGTCAGGGTGTGACAATATCCTGGATCGGTATCCTGATCACAGATAGATAACATAAAATCAAGATATATTGTCAGGATATGGGTTCAAAATTCCACCCATAACAATTGTCCCCAAAAATATTGCCGTTGGATATACCCAATCTAACGGTTATATTTTTAGTTTTTTAAGGCCCATAATGGATTGAAGATATGATGTGACATGGAATAACTCCCCATGAAATTTTCCCTCATTGCATGCCTATATCTTCTCCTAATTTCCTTTCTTTTTAATTGCCATTGCCGAGATTAAAAAGGTAATCTTCTCTCCCTATCTCTACCCCTTTTCATCTCCGTCTTCTTCGTCCTTAGTCAGTTATAGGAAAAAGAACTCGCTCCTCCTCTGGCGATTCAGCTCCGACATTCACACCCCAAGATTTGCTCCAAAATCCGGAGCGAGAGATCAGCTCCTTCGACAATGTCGACATAGCAGCTCTCCATTCTTCAGGTGCCTTCCCGGATGGTGCGATCTTCCGGCCATTTAATCGGGATCTCCAATCAGATGTGTCGTCCAACGAGTGGCTTTGTTTCTTAGCTTTCCCTTTCACCTTGGGTTTGAGATTTCCCTTTTCCGATTTTATCATGGAGTTTTTCCGGACCACCAATCTGAGCTTCAGCCAAACCATGCCCATGGTTTGGAGGATTTTAATCGTTCTTGACCGTATTAAGAAGAATCACCTCCCTGGTCTTAGCATCAACGATCTTCCCATAGTTTACCGTTTAAGATCCCACGGGTCCAGTCGATTCATGCTTTACTCTACCTCTAACAACCCTCTTATCCTTCGGCTGCCAAGAACGAGGAAGAGTAGAAAACCAAGTTTTATTTGTAAAAAGGAACTCCATCCCTGATGGTGACAGTTTTCCGGTGAAGTGGTTAACTAAGGGTATGATTTAGGGTTTTAGGAATATCCCCAAAATTATCTTGCTTCAGTATCCTGAACTGATATCTTCATTTTCTTTTGTGCAGCAGATTTCAGGAAGCTAGCTCCTCCAACTCCCGAATCAGTGGCAAGGATTGAAGCCATCTATAAACTGCCTGAGATCGAAAGAAGCTTTTTCCCAAACCAAGTAAGTTCAAGCAAACATTCCAGCTCCAATATGTCTGGTAAGGGTTTCTGATCTCAACATTCATGTATAAGTTTTGTTAGTCAAGATATTTTATGATTAAGTTTGAAATTACTCCATTTTTTGTGTAGCCTCTGCCAAAGATCCCATCGTCTTTGATCTCAAAGAGCTGGACAGCTACTCGGGGCCTGTCCAAATGAAGATGGAGACACTGGCCACTACTAGCTCCAAGTCGTCTGTTCCTCCTCCCAGATCTACACAGACTAGGGCCCGTGCTTCCGGGTCCAAAAAGAGAAAGGGCTCTGATACTGCTGTTGCTGCTCCTGAAGGCTTCTCCTATGATGACCTCAGCTTTGTTGACTCCTTTGAGCCTATGACTTCCTTCCTCAACAAGGTAAATATCCTGACCCTGTATCCTGTGTACATATACTGCGTCTGTATCCTGGATAGTCTGTATTAATGATACATGTGTTTTGCTTCGTAGGGTCTGCAACATCTGTTGGCCCTGTACACCGAGGCTTGCGAGGCAGTGAAGACCCTGGAGGCTAAACTGAAAAAAGCCGAGGTCACTATAGCTGACCAGGGGAAGATTGCAGAGGCCAAGACTTAGCATTATGAGGACAAGCTAAAAAAGGTCACCCTGGACGCCGAAGTCGAACTAGCTGCTGCCCAGGTCGAACATGAGCAGGCGATGTCCTCCTTCAGGGACGGTCTTAAAAACTCGGCTGTTGTCTCCCTTCTTCATGCAAGGATAAAAATAGCATATGAGGCTAAAGATGCAGGCTTCGAATGCCTGACCTGGCCAATTGATTCTTGGGTGGCTAAGTTGAGTGAGCTAGGAGGGAGCCATGTGCCATATCCTGCCAAATCTAGGACCGGTGAGCCTTCGAAGGCGGCAGAGGCAGCGGTTGAAGCGTGTAGTGAGGGTGAAACACATTATATCGTTCCTTGCACGTTTATCGTACCTTATTCTAAGAGTGTAGTGAGGGTAAAACACATTATACCGTGATATAGTATTTAGCTTGTGTGTGAATCTAGACTAAGTGCGAAAACGAGAGAGTGAAAGCGAAAACAAAAGTGAAAGTTAACGTTACGCGTAGTGGCAACATCGAGTAATAGAGTAGGTTCAATACTTATAAATTAACGTCGAAAATCATATCATTACAACATTATCATATGCTTGCTTGGTGCTTGGTGTTGAAGACTTTTGCTAGAGCTGTTGTTGTTGTACTCAAGTTCACGGTTCTGTGCAGCAGCTGTGGGTGAAGTGACCATAACAGTTGCAATTGTTACAATAGCGACAGTCAGTTTCAACTGGGTGATGATAGGTACACGTATAACACTGAGGGTGAATTCCAGTGTAGGCACGTTTTGGAAGTAGTGGGATTGATTGGAGAGGCTCTGGTTGAGGCAGTTCAGTGTTTAAAGAGTCTGGGCTTGAGTTCTTTCGTTTGCGGCTTGGTTTGTCGGTGCTCTGCGATGACGTGTCGTCGTTAGTGGATTCGTCTGAGGATTCACCAGAGGGTTCGTCTGAAGAGTTACCCGAGGATAGGTCGGTAGCTTCTTCAGAGGACTCAGTGGTATCATCAGATGACACTGTGATCGCTTGATTAACCGTCTTGGTAGGATTCTTGGAGAAAAATCCCTCCAGGACTCGTTTGTCGTTGATTTCTGTGGCCAGGCGATAAGTTTCCTCGATGGTAGCAGGTCTCGCGGCTTCGACAAAATCGCCCACACACTCCAGTAAGGCACGTAGGTACTTCTTGATAGGTTTTTCTGGAGTGTCGACTTGACTCGGGCAAATGATGCTAAGCTGTTTGAACCTTGCTGTGAGGCCAGCATTATCACCATCGATTTGCTTGATTTCCCAAAATTCGTTTTCTATCTTCTGGAGTTCGTGGGGAGGGCAGTATTCTTCCTTCATGAGCTTTTTCAGCTCATTCCAGGAGAGAGCATAAGCTGCGTGGATTCCACGATTGTTACGTTCGGCTGTCCACCAGTCGAGTGCTCGTGATTGAAATACTCCGGTAGCGCAAGTAGTACGAAAATGCTCGGGGCACCCACTCTGACGAAGGGTTACCTCGACATAATCGAACCACTAGAGTAGCTGAGAAACACCTCCTCCACCCGTGAAGACCATCGGGTCACAGGCTTTGAAGTGTTTGTATAGGAAAGTAGATTGTGGCACTTCTGTCTTGACATCTCCTGAGGTTCGAGGATTGCTGAGAGATTGAACCTGTGCGACAATTTGAGGGATCACTTTAACCACTTCCCTGGCTACAAGCGATGTAATCATCTTTTCGGTGCTTAGTCTGGCTCTTCTCTTGGCAGTTCGTCTCGAAGCAAACTCGTTTGAAGGCATCTGGGCTGAGAGAGATTTGGAGTGAGATTCGATCATAATGATTTGAGTTTTGCGATGCAATTTGAGTGCGTTCCAAAACTTGTTGCAGGTAGTATAGTAATACGTATTCACATAGGAGCCACATAGGAAACACGAAAATCCTAAGTTCTCACACATAAGCGATTTCGTTTGTATATACATATATATATATAGTGTGACATTTACCCAGAGGTTTGTACAGATAGCGCGAGGACGCGATGAAAAGAGAGGGCTGAGTTGTTAGACTTTCGTTTTGTTGTGAATATTCGGTTTTCGTTTTAGATTGTGATAGCTGTGCGAGTTGTGCATTTGCAAAGCAGGGAGCGAAAATCGATAAATCGAGAGATCGTTAAAGCGCAAAATTAAAACACGTAAGCGTAAATAAGTTTAGCAAGCGTAAAACCAGCGAATCGTAAGATATAAGAAGTAGATAGAATGCCCTGGGTGTTTAGGCATCGACTATCCAAGTACTTCAGCAATATTAGGCGAGTTCGTGCACGCGCATAGACCTGGTAGACTATGCTTCCACTGGGATGCAGCTTATGGCATTTGTCCTTCTATTCATTGCGCGGCTCGAGTCCTTGATACAGCCGAATCCTTGGTGAGAGCTTTTCGTAAACCATTTTTTGGGAATAGAACGGGTCATTAAGGTATGGGTCTCACCCCTGACTTAACAACTTCGTTCCTGATTGTGGTTGTGCTCACCGAACAAGTCCGGGAGTTCCACTAGATAGGAATGGAGAATTCTGTCGGGATGTGGTTGTCACTCCTGACTCAACGGAAAGTTCTCGTGCTAGAATAATGCGCTGAATGAGCGACCTATCGAGAGTTCCTGGTTTTCACACGTCATCTTGACATGATCACTCGTTGGTGTTATGCGAGTATCGTAAAACGTGTGTATTGTATCAGCCTTAGGAAAGGCTATGTAGTATTAAGCCTTAGGAAAAGCTTTCCTCATGCGAAGCTGTAGTATACGGTGTTCGCACAAGGGTGTAGTTTTAGCGATTTCGAATGAGAGCATCAAAGTAGGCCCGTACAAACCCTACTAGGTTTGTATGAAGTCAGTCTTCTTTTGGTACTTAGACTATAGACTAGGTCGAACTCCTAAGACACCGACCCGGACTAAGTCGTGTCTTACCTAATTCCCTATAGTTATGGCTCTGATACCAATCTGTCACACCCCAACCGATGGCGGAATCATCGGGGCGCGGCACTAGGCGAATCAGATTGCTCAGGAGAATCCATAACAACTATTTTGCGACAATAATTAATGCGTTCATTATCCCACACTAATAAACAATTATAATCACATAAGTCGTCACAGATTTCTCATTCTCTCGAACAATACAAATCCGACAACCTAGATTTTAGTTGAGTTTCTAGACTCCCTAGCTTGATTGAGATAGCCTGCGATTAGACCTGCAACATACGTTAAAATAAAGTCAATACAAAAGTATTGGCGAGTATACATGTTTGATATGTAGTAGCATAATAGATTAAGAGTGCTACGAATTCCTACATACATAAACGAAATACACGACATATATACTTACAAAACCGATACTACCAGCTAAGTCCTCGATTCTCGATTCTTCGATGGCTAACTAGACCCCGTCGGGCGCAATAGTAGTATACTAGTCATGATGGGACGTCGCGAGTATAAGTCCTAGCACATATGTAATTAGCATTCAAGTATAACTATGCACGTTAGTCATTCGCAAGTGATAAATAGTTTAAGCTTTAAATGTGATTGATTTGATAGAAACGTATGTTACACCCAAAAGTGCGATAAGCAAAAAGGGTTCAAGTATACTCACAGTAGGTGTTCAGCAAGTAAACACAACTTGGTTGGGATGATTGAGAGCGCGTCTGATTCAGCCTGATCAAGGAGCGAGAGTGTGAGCGATGAACTGTGCGTTAGATGGTGCGAAGTGAACAAGTGACGAAGGGCAATCCGATCGGGTGGCAATCCAATCGGATGGTCACTCGGTCGGATGTCAATCCGTTCGGGTAGTCATCCGATCGGATGGCCACTCGGTCGGATTGACACTCGCTTGGGAATGATGTGCTTGTGTATGATGGCTTGGCTTTTGAAGTTTTTGTTGTAGCATTTGAAAATAGAGAAGTATCTCTACCTTTCAGCTCGTTCGATCGAACGGCGGTTCGACCGATTGGCGAGACATTTTAGTTAAGACAAGTTCACAGCAGGATGGTCACTCAATCGGATAGCAATCCGATCAGATAGTAATCCGTTGTAACCTGTTGTTCTTTGAGATCCAAGCGTCACCGATCGGATGGTCACTCGATCGGGTGTCAATCCGATCGGGCGGCAATCCGTTCAGTACTCAGATTCCTTTGAATAGTTTTGAAAATGTTTAAGTGTTAGAACTAAGTGAAATCTGATCGGATTGCAGTTCGATCAGATGGCAATCCGATCGGATGGCAATCCGATCAGACGGCAATCTGTCCCACAATCCGATCGTTTTGAAACTTGATTATTTTGTTAAGTTGAAAAGTTTGTGCTTTGATCGAGACGACATGACCACGTGTTAAACTACAGGAACTCCACCAAGACCCAACTCATCCGATCGAACAGGAATCACCCCCAGTATGACCAGTTAACTGTTCTTGACGGTTGTTCGAGTTCAACCCGCTAAGTCGGTCATCTCGTTGATAGGAATCAGATCTCAGTCCGACACTTCACTAGAGAATGAGCAGAAGGCCTGGACTAGCTCCGATTCTATCGGCTTTGAGTGCATTGAGTGTAAAAGAGTTGAAAGAAAAGTTAGGAAATCATTCTCCAATCCTTTTAACTTTGAAAAAGTTTAGATTTAGGTGAAAACAATGTTTAATCATATGGAAATCCTTCAGATCTGGGTTGTTCTTGGTGGAATGAAGCCAAGACTTGAAGTTCATAGAACTCCATGATGACATCATCCTAGAACACCCCAAATCCACTGATTTCACGGTTAAAAGTTGAGATTTGAAGGTGAAAAAGATGAAGAAGTGCGTGTAGATGATGGATGTATAAGATTTAGAGTGAAAACTTACAAGAATCGCGAGAAATTGAGAGAAAAGAGGGTTGGAGGCGCTGGTTCGAGCGAGAGCTGTCACATCAAGTGTTCTTGATGTGACAAGGGGTATTTATAAGCAAGAGAAGGCAAGGGAGTGCACTGGATCGGATGGCGCCTTGATCGGGTGGTAATCCGATCGGGTGGCGCCTCGATCGGATGGCAATCCGATCGGATGGCCACTCGATCGGTTGGCCATTCGATCCAAGTGTTCAGCGTGTTGAGTTTTAGTGTTTTGATTTACGAGTTAAGCGTTGCGATAGTCTGTTTCCACATTTCCACATACATATATTTATTATAATTAACCACAAAGGGTCGTATATAAATATTCACATTTCCAAGTATTCGTTTTGAGTATGCATAGTGTTATGACGCGTCACGGCTATCGCGGAGGGTAGAATAGGTCCTCACTCGACGTCATCGTGAGCGTTAGTGTATACGTTGAGACGTAATATGCAATGTGTTATGCCACAATGACCGACGGGGTACTACTCGCTCGTTTTGCCATCATCGTCACGACGGCCGATGGGGTAGTACTCACTCGTAAGGTCATCGTTAGCGTTAAGGTTTGCGTTGTGATGTAATATGCGATGTGATATGCGAAAATAGCGTCGAAATAGAGTAGTATGCGATATAGTTATTGTGTGATCCCGAATCTCTGGTGCTAGGCGTAACGAGTATAGCGAGAGTAACAATGCACGAACATGCGGGTTGTTACATTAGGGCTGCGCCTGGTAGCTCGGCGCTCGCGCCTCGTGACAAACACCCAAGGGTGTGTCGCGCCCCGCCAGAGACCATAAATTTTTGTTTTTAATTAATTTTAATAAAAATAAAGGTATTCGGTGTAACGACTCACACAAAAACATCCTAAAAACGTTCCGTAAATATAAACCCGGATCCCCAATATAACAACTCTCATTAAAAACACTATTTCTTATTTTAATTTAACCAAGAGGAAACCTTAATTGAGACACCCAAGTAATTCTGCATAAACCCTAAAAATATCAGAACAATCAGCATCAGGATTAGGGCCCCTAAAACTCAGGGGGGGTATTTCCTAGTTACGATTATCCACTTAAAACGTAGGCAGAAAGGAATTTTCAGAAACCGTCGACTCAGCTGAGCTAGTCCCACACGTGGCAACCCTATGCTAAAAAAATAGTTCTCACGCGGGCCGCCTCAAGTTAGCTTAAAACTCACGCGGGCCGCCTAAGGGACAAAATTCACCTATAAATACAGGAGCTTGGGACTTGATTCTGGGAGTTGAAACGACGCTCAAATTCACTTTGTACGCTGAGATATCGTAGAAATACTCCAATTAACACACACAGGCACTAAATCGACGCCACAATCAGGGTATTAGCACAATCGCTATTACGATTCATTGTCCGACGATCAATATATCCAATGAATGTTTAAGTGCCGCCCACATTAGGGTTATACTTTATCGTTCGTCATTAATTTGACGGATCATCGTTAATTCGATGGATGAAGTATTGTACTTTATCGTTCGTCATTAATTTGACGGATTATCGTTAATTCGATGGATGAAGTATTGCACTTTGTCGTTCGTTGTGAAAATTTGATCTCGTGAGTTATCGTAAATGCTGGATTGATTACTAACCCAGAATTGTGTGCCTATTATTAGATTTAGGTTAAAAAGACTAATCAGTAGGCTAGACTCTGCTCAAATTAAATCTGCAATCCATCAAGGCTTATCTGTAGACTTTGGTTGTATAAATCTGCATGATTAAAGTGAGTCATTCTCTATTTTTATCAAATCTATTTACAAAATCATGTTTATTTTCAAAGTTATAATTACGGGGATTAAGTCTTTGTAATCACCAAATTACAGCCGGTATGTGGGGTTCTGTATACATTACTTGATAATCGTCACCATTGGGGCAGCCAATTGGGGGATATGACCATAGTCACAGATTCGGTCGAGTGACAAATACCGTGGGTAGTTGGGTTGATATCAGAAACATTGTAATCGCTCTTAATACTGTAAATTATAACAAATGTGTCATTTTAGTAAATAGAATGATTCACTCAGTATTTCCCGCTGACAAAACCTTTTTCAAACATGTTTCAGGTAATTACAGTAGAGATGGATACGACACTGCAAGACTTCAAGAAGTGGCTTATTTTATTAATTAAATCAAATTAAGATATATTGTTTTATGTAATAAAATTTATCTTTATTAAAGCTACCATTGTAAAACATGGGTTTATCCCATCTATTTAAATAAATAAAATCCGGTGTTTTCTAAACTCTGATATTTTTCCTAACTCACGGTCCTGATGAAATTTCCGCTGCAACGTTTTCAAAATAAAAATAATCACCGGTACCACTGGGCTGTTCGCAACTCCCGATTCCGTCCAGGGTGGGTCGGGGGTCGTGACAGAAGGTGGTATCAGAGCCAACTCAAAGAGCCACTGCTTTAAGCCTTTAGGTGTTGTGATAATAATACCTAAATTTATATAAAAGAGTTAGGAGATTGCTATTAACTGGTAGCACACATGATAGTATTTAGACTTGAACTTAAGAAAAGATGCCTTAGTATTAGCTTCATGATAAGCTAAGTACTTGTGTAAATAAATATGATGGATTTTTGGTGAGTTCATTTCTCTTTTCTCACAGTTTGTGAGTCCATTATATTTTCTCACAGTTTTATCACCTTTTTCTGATACAATTATATTTACAAAGGCTTTTCAAAATCCTAAAATATTTATCAGTTATGCTTACAGTAATTAAGTTTTTATATTCTATAATAAACTGCCAGTATGAAAGGTTTTATACATTATTTGATTCTCGTTATTATTTGCCAGAAAGTTAATCAATATTAGCATGACCACAATCACAGTAGGAATTATGCCCAGTAGCTATAATCAATAACTAATATTATTTTAACATTAAATTGTTAGTTAATTTAATGTTTGAGATAAATCTAAAAAGTGTATATCATAATAAAAAAGTCAAATATAATATATTCTACTATACGAAGATTATATTTTTAGTCACATTAATATATTAAATAATGATCTTACAATTATTTAATTAACATATTATATTTGATAAATTATAGTAGTTTGACATCAAATGATATATGTTATATTCTGAGTTAAAATGGTTTTGTGCCATAAGTAATATATTTAATAAAGTAAATGTCCCAGGACAACTAAGTCCAAAGTCACTAGTTGAGAGAATGATCAACAGTAACATGACCAAAAGCACTAGTTGAGAGAATGATCAACAGTGTTATGATTAGAATCACTAGTTGAAATAATGATCAACAGTGATATAACCACAAATACTAGTTGAAAGAATGATCAACAGTAATATGACCTGAGTCACTAGTTAAAAGATTGACACTATCACAAGAATCGTCTAGTGATCAATATAATAATAAGATATGTTATGGAAATACAAATTTCCTTAAATCTGAATAAAAGCCCTAATAAGATAGGCACTTTTTTGAAAAGATACTATTTATGGGAAATAGAAAATTTTCTCCGGCAAGACTGGGTATGGTGTAACAGACTCTCCAGTTTGTCCGGATATACTAAGGTTACCGCTCCGGCGCGAATCGGATAAGACGGGGTATATAATATGTCAAACGAATGACAAGATTTCCCTAAATAGTATTATGACCAGATATCTGACTAGTTTTTGGAAATATAATTCTGTTAAATACATTGACCTGATAGATGATATGTTTATTCCAGCATGTGAAATATATGATTATATAGATATATATATCTATAATGAATTCCAAAAGCCAAATAGGAATAAAGCACAAACATCTGTGTCTAGATTTCTTTATCAGGAATTTCTTTTCCGATATCAAACATTATTTCATTTGAAATATCTGCCTAGTAACTCGAGCAACAATAATAAAAGAAACCCATTAAGTTGGGATACTATCGAAAATGTAAAGAATTTCTAACACATTATCATAAACTATTAACGCAAGTAAAAAGCATGTAAAATTATGATAAGGTACAAGACAACACATAAAAATTTGATTATAAATCCACAGAAGTTGAAGTATATTCCACATAACTTCCGAGGCAAGACCTTTTGAAAATATAATTGGGCACGATAACACCAATGTTAAAATTCCGTCAGTAAGAAGAACTGTTAATCAAAAAGAGGCATTTTGCCACATGATCCTACAAAATGAATATCTCTAATGTACGCTAGAACAGGATTTTATAAACATCCGTGCACAGTCTAATCAGAGTCATAATTATTATCACTGCAAAAGGAGGAACATACTTTTGCAAATTCCCTATTTCATTTTTCGACATTCCCTGATAATGTCATTTAACAACAGATTCCGGATAGAAGTTCCTATATTTCTTTCGTTGAAATTTTGATTTTTTTAACTTTCGTGTTCCTACTTCCCTTAATGATCATCATACCAGGAGGATTTATTTCATATTAGCAAATATTGATTCATTTCATTTCTTGATAAATCCACACGCTACACATGCACCGAATTGTTGTGCATATGGTTCGTTTAATTTCTGAATTCCACTGGAGGGCTTCATTCTAATTTGTCGTTTTATCCAAACTCAAATATCCTTTAGTTAGAATTGATTTTGGCATAATAAACCACATTATTGCTAACAATAACTCTTAATATCGAATCAATAAATTTTTGAAAAACTCAATTTTCTTTGGCATCCATGGTTTCTGTTATGACCATGTCTGAATTTTCTTATTTAAACTCGTTTTGTTTAAACCGAGTTCAATTGTTTGAACTTGCTCGCATTACTTATTTAATTCAAGGTTCCATATGATGAATAAAACCATCATCTTCAGAATAATCCTAACAAGCATTTCAATTCTCTTGAATTATAACATGCTTGTGTGATCCTCGACTTCACTAAATCATTTCTTTGATCACAATCACTTTGTGGTGACATTTTCACAAAATCTGAAGATTGCGTTAATCTCGGATTTAATTATTTAATTATTTATATTAAATCCACTTTGTTGATTTATTCTATAGAATCTTAAAATAATCATATGCTCAGATAATGATACCCAAATTCATATTTCGATATATCTCTTAATAATTATTACAATAGCAATCGAGCTTTTCGTAAAATTTATTGTTCTATCCTCATTGATCGAAAAACATTATATAAATTTAATTGATTATATATGAAAATTACCTAAATATAGTATTACTATATTTTAAACCATTGCGGTAAAGAAATTATATTTAAGGAATACTTTTATTTAAAGTTATTATTTAGTTATTTAATTATAAAAAGTAGTAGTGTTAAGATTATTTTAATATTAGGGTTATTATCAAGGGCAGGTATTGGATAGCCTAGCCTTAGTTAGGCATGGATTGGCCACCTATGCTTAAACAAGGCAGCACTAATCAATATCCACCATGATAATGATTAGTTAATATAAATTAAGTCATCATACTTATTTAGTAAATTTTAAATTATATATGAAAATATATATACTTTGGAGAAGACATATTTTCATACAATATAAGAGACAAATAAAACATTATAAATAATAGTGATCTCTTTTACAAAAATAAAATATTTTGTAACTGAAATAACTTCATTACAGTGTTTTGTAATACATGATCCCTAAAAAGTATATTATTACAAATAAAATAACTTGGAACTCTAAACAATGATATACTAATTTTATTTTCTTTTGGTATATCTTTGCAATTCACTTATCTCAATACTTTGATTTTCTCATATTATAAATTAATATTTGACAAATCATTTTTTTTCATATTTTTATTTCATTTGAAATCTGTCAAATTCTAAGTCTTCCTCAGTTGCTAAATCAAGTAAGCTTCCTTTTGACAAAGAATTTAATTAATTTTAAAAAGTCCTTCACATTCATTTTAAAATATCTATTGATCATATATCTTTTGGCTTGAACCTAGTTATCTTGGAAATTATATCATTTCATTTCATTCGTTTGTCATCGATTTCTTGAACTAATTCAGTTAAACTATTGAATCTTATCTATTGTCGATATTTTAAATCTGTGTCATCTACCCTAACATTATTTTTATTAACTAAAAAGATAACATAAATCTAAAAGAAATATTATAACCCAAATACACTTGGAAGCTGGAACCTGAGATGAAGAAAAAGTATTCCTCTACTTATTCCAGTAAATCTCGAGGACGAGATTTTTATTAAGGAGGTGAGAATGTAACGACTCACACAAAAACGTCCTAAAAACGTTCCGTAAATATAAACCCGGATCCCCAATATAACAACTCTCATTAAAAACACTATTTCTTATTTTAATTTAACCAAGAGGAAACCTTAATTGAGACACCCAAGTAATTCTGCATAAACCCTAAAAATATCAGAACAATCAGCATCAGGATTAGGGCCCCTAAAACTCAGGGGGGGGGGGTATTTCCTAGTTACGATTATCCACTTAAAACGTAGGCAGAAAGGAATTTTCAGAAACCGTCGACTCAGCTGAGCTAGTCCCACACGTGGCAACCCTATGCTAAAAAAATAGTTCTCACGCGGGCCGCCTCAAGTTAGCTTAAAACTCACGCGGGCCGCCTAAGGGACAAAATTCACCTATAAATACAGGAGCTTGGGACTTGATTCTGGGAGTTGAAACGACGCTCAAATTCACTTTGTACGCTGAGATATCGTAGAAATACTCCAATTAACACACACAGGCACTAAATCGACGCCACAATCAGGGTATTAGCACAATCGCTATTACGATTCATTGTCCGACGATCAATATATCCAATGAATGTTTAAGTGCCGCCCACATTAGGGTTATACTTTATCGTTCGTCATTAATTTGACGGATCATCGTTAATTCGATGGATGAAGTATTGTACTTTATCGTTCGTCATTAATTTGACGGATTATCGTTAATTCGATGGATGAAGTATTGCACTTTGTCGTTCGTTGTGAAAATTTGATCTCGTGAGTTATCGTAAATGCTGGATTGATTACTAACCCAGAATTGTGTGCCTATTATTAGATTTAGGTTAAAAAGACTAATCAGTAGGCTAGACTCTGCTCAAATTAAATCTGCAATCCATCAAGGCTTATCTGTAGACTTTGGTTGTATAAATCTGCATGATTAAAGTGAGTCATTCTCTATTTTTATCAAATCTATTTACAAAATCATGTTTATTTTCAAAGTTATAATTACGGGGATTAAGTCTTTGTAATCACCAAATTACAGCCGGTATGTGGGGTTCTGTATACATTACTTGATAATCGTCACCATTGGGGCAGCCAATTGGGGGATATGACCATAGTCACAGATTCGGTCGAGTGACAAATACCGTGGGTAGTTGGGTTGATATCAGAAACATTGTAATCGCTCTTAATACTGTAAATTATAACAAATGTGTCATTTTAGTAAATAGAATGATTCACTCAGTATTTCCCGCTGACAAAACCTTTTTCAAACATGTTTCAGGTAATTACAGTAGAGATGGATACGACACTGCAAGACTTCAAGAAGTGGCTTATTTTAATAATTAAATCAAATTAAGATATATTGTTTTATGTAATAAAATTTATCTTTATTAAAGCTACCATTGTAAAACATGGGTTTATCCCATCTATTTAAATAAATAAAATCCGGTGTTTTCTAAACTCTGATATTTTTCCTAACTCACGGTCCTGATGAAATTTCCGCTGCAACGTTTTCAAAATAAAAATAATCACCGGTACCACTGGGCTGTTCGCAACTCCCGATTCCGTCCAGGGTGGGTCGGGGGTCGTGACAGAAGGTGGTATCAGAGCCAACTCAAAGAGCCACTGCTTTAAGCCTTTAGGTGTTGTGATAATAATACCTAAATTTATATAAAAGAGTTAGGAGATTGCTATTAACTGGTAGCACACATGATAGTATTTAGACTTGAACTTAAGAAAAGATGCCTTAGTATTAGCTTCATGATAAGCTAAGTACTTGTGTAAATAAATATGATGGATTTTTGGTGAGTTCATTTCTCTTTTCTCACAGTTTGTGAGTCCATTATATTTTCTCACAGTTTTATCACCTTTTTCTGATACAATTATATTTACAAAGGCTTTTCAAAATCCTAAAATATTTATCAGTTATGCTTACAGTAATTAAGTTTTTATATTCTATAATAAACTGCCAGTATGAAAGGTTTTATACATTATTTGATTCTCGTTATTATTTGCCAGAAAGTTAATCAATATTAGCATGACCACAATCACAGTAGGAATTATGCCCAGTAGCTATAATCAATAACTAATATTATTTTAACATTAAATTGTTAGTTAATTTAATGTTTGAGATAAATCTAAAAAGTGTATATCATAATAAAAAAGTCAAATATAATATATTCTACTATACGAAGATTATATTTTTAGTCACATTAATATATTAAATAATGATCTTACAATTATTTAATTAACATATTATATTTGATAAATTATAGTAGTTTGACATCAAATGATATATGTTATATTCTGAGTTAAAATGGTTTTGTGCCATAAGTAATATATTTAATAAAGTAAATGTCCCAGGACAACTAAGTCCAAAGTCACTAGTTGAGAGAATGATCAACAGTAACATGACCAAAAGCACTAGTTGAGAGAATGATCAACAGTGTTATGATTAGAATCACTAGTTGAAATAATGATCAACAGTGATATAACCACAAATACTAGTTGAAAGAATGATCAACAGTAATATGACCTGAGTCACTAGTTAAAAGATTGACACTATCACAAGAATCGTCTAGTGATCAATATAATAATAAGATATGTTATGGAAATACAAATTTCCTTAAATCTGAATAAAAGCCCTAATAAGATAGGCACTTTTTTGAAAAGATACTATTTATGGGAAATAGAAAATTTTCTCCGGCAAGATTGGGTATGGTGTAACAGACTCTCCAGTTTGTCCGGATATACTAAGGTTACCGCTCCGGCGCGAATCGGATAAGACGGGGTATATAATATGTCAAACGAATGACAAGATTTCCCTAAATAGTATGATGACCAGATATCTGACTAGTTTTTGGAAATATAATTCTGTTAAATACATTGACCTGATAGATGATATGTTTATTCCAGCATGTGAAATATATGATTATATAGATATATATATCTATAATGAATTCCAAAAGCCAAATAGGAATAAAGCACAAACATCTGTGTCTAGATTTCTTTATCAGGAATTTCTTTTCCGATATCAAACATTATTTCATTTGAAATATCTGCCTAGTAACTCGAGCAACAATAATAAAAGAAACCCATTAAGTTGGGATACTATCGAAAATGTAAAGAATTTCTAACACATTATCATAAACTATTAACGCAAGTAAAAAGCATGTAAAATTATGATAAGGTACAAGACAACACATAAAAATTTGATTATAAATCCACAGAAGTTGAAGTATATTCCACATAACTTCCGAGGCAAGACCTTTTGAAAATATAATTGGGCACGATAACACCAATGTTAAAATTCCGTCAGTAAGAAGAACTGTTAATCAAAAAGAGGCATTTTGCCACATGATCCTACAAAATGAATATCTCTAATGTACGCTAGAACAGGATTTTATAAACATCCGTGCACAGTCTAATCAGAGTCATAATTATTATCACTGCAAAAGGAGGAACATACTTTTGCAAATTCCCTATTTCATTTTTCGACATTCCCTGATAATGTCATTTAACAACAGATTCCGGATAGAAGTTCCTATATTTCTTTCGTTGAAATTTTGATTTTTTTAACTTTCGTGTTCCTACTTCCCTTAATGATCATCATACCAGGAGGATTTATTTCATATTAGCAAATATTGATTCATTTCATTTCTTGATAAATCCACACGCTACACATGCACCGAATTGTTGTGCATATGGTTCGTTTAATTTCTGAATTCCACTGGAGGGCTTCATTCTAATTTGTCGTTTTATCCAAACTCAAATATCCTTTAGTTAGAATTGATTTTGGCATAATAAACCACATTATTGCTAACAATAACTCTTAATATCGAATCAATAAATTTTTGAAAAACTCAATTTTCTTTGGCATCCATGGTTTCTGTTATGACCATGTCTGAATTTTCTTATTTAAACTCGTTTTGTTTAAACCGAGTTCAATTGTTTGAACTTGCTCGCATTACTTATTTAATTCAAGGTTCCATATGATGAATAAAACCATCATCTTCAGAATAATCCTAACAAGCATTTCAATTCTCTTGAATTATAACATGCTTGTGTGATCCTCGACTTCACTAAATCATTTCTTTGATCACAATCACTTTGTGGTGACATTTTCACAAAATCTGAAGATTGCGTTAATCTCGGATTTAATTATTTAATTATTTATATTAAATCCACTTTGTTGATTTATTCTATAGAATCTTAAAATAATCATATGCTCAGATAATGATACCCAAATTCATATTTCGATATATCTCTTAATAATTATTACAATAGCAATCGAGCTTTTCGTAAAATTTATTGTTCTATCCTCATTGATCGAAAAACATTATATAAATTTAATTGATTATATATGAAAATTACCTAAATATAGTATTACTATATTTTAAACCATTGCGGTAAAGAAATTATATTTAAGGAATACTTTTATTTAAAGTTATTATTTAGTTATTTAATTATAAAAAGTAGTAGTGTTAAGATTATTTTAATATTAGGGTTATTATCAAGGGCAGGTATTGGATAGCCTAGCCTTAGTTAGGCATGGATTGGCCACCTATGCTTAAACAAGGCAGCACTAATCAATATCCACCATGATAATGATTAGTTAATATAAATTAAGTCATCATACTTATTTAGTAAATTTTAAATTATATATGAAAATATATATACTTTGGAGAAGACATATTTTCATACAATATAAGAGACAAATAAAACATTATAAATAATAGTGATCTCTTTTACAAAAATAAAATATTTTGTAACTGAAATAACTTCATTACAGTGTTTTGTAATACATGATCCCTAAAAAGTATATTATTACAAATAAAATAACTTGGAACTCTAAACAATGATATACTAATTTTATTTTCTTTTGGTATATCTTTGCAATTCACTTATCTCAATACTTTGATTTTCTCATATTATAAATTAATATTTGACAAATCATTTTTTTTCATATTTTTATTTCATTTGAAATCTGTCAAATTCTAAGTCTTCCTCAGTTGCTAAATCAAGTAAGCTTCCTTTTGACAAAGAATTTAATTAATTTTAAAAAGTCCTTCACATTCATTTTAAAATATCTATTGATCATATATCTTTTGGCTTGAACCTAGTTATCTTGGAAATTATATCATTTCATTTCATTCGTTTGTCATCGATTTCTTGAACTAATTCAGTTAAACTATTGAATCTTATCTATTGTCGATATTTTAAATCTGTGTCATCTACCCTAACATTATTTTTATTAACTAAAAAGATAACATAAATCTAAAAGAAATATTATAACCCAAATACACTTGGAAGCTGGAACCTGAGATGAAGAAAAAGTATTCCTCTACTTATTCCAGTAAATCTCGAGGACGAGATTTTTATTAAGGAGGTGAGAATGTAACGACTCACACAAAAACGTCCTAAAAACGTTCCGTAAATATAAACCCGGATCCCCAATATAACAACTCTCATTAAAAACACTATTTCTTATTTTAATTTAACCAAGAGGAAACCTTAATTGAGACACCCAAGTAATTCTGCATAAACCCTAAAAATATCAGAACAATCAGAATCAGGATTAGGGCCCCTAAAACTCAGGGGGGGGGGGTATTTCCTAGTTACGATTATCCACTTAAAACGTAGGCAGAAAGGAATTTTCAGAAACCGTCGACTCAGCTGAGCTAGTCCCACACGTGGCAACCCTATGCTAAAAAAATAGTTCTCACGCGGGCCGCCTCAAGTTAGCTTAAAACTCACGCGGGCCGCCTAAGGGACAAAATTCACCTATAAATACAGGAGCTTGGGACTTGATTCTGGGAGTTGAAACGACGCTCAAATTCACTTTGTACGCTGAGATATCGTAGAAATACTCCAATTAACACACACAGGCACTAAATCGACGCCACAATCAGGGTATTAGCACAATCGCTATTACGATTCATTGTCCGACGATCAATATATCCAATGAATGTTTAAGTGCCGCCCACATTAGGGTTATACTTTATCGTTCGTCATTAATTTGACGGATCATCGTTAATTCGATGGATGAAGTATTGTACTTTATCGTTCGTCATTAATTTGACGGATTATCGTTAATTCGATGGATGAAGTATTGCACTTTGTCGTTCGTTGTGAAAATTTGATCTCGTGAGTTATCGTAAATGCTGGATTGATTACTAACCCAGAATTGTGTGCCTATTATTAGATTTAGGTTAAAAAGACTAATCAGTAGGCTAGACTCTGCTCAAATTAAATCTGCAATCCATCAAGGCTTATCTGTAGACTTTGGTTGTATAAATCTGCATGATTAAAGTGAGTCATTCTCTCTTTTTATCAAATCTATTTACAAAATCATGTTTATTTTCAAAGTTATAATTACGGGGATTAAGTCTTTGTAATCACCAAATTACAGCCGGTATGTGGGGTTCTGTATACATTACTTGATAATCGTCACCATTGGGGCAGCCAATTGGGGGATATGACCATAGTCACAGATTCGGTCGAGTGACAAATACCGTGGGTAGTTGGGTTGATATCAGAAACATTGTAATCGCTCTTAATACTGTAAATTATAACAAATGTGTCATTTTAGTAAATAGAATGATTCACTCAGTATTTCCCGCTGACAAAACCTTTTTCAAACATGTTTCAGGTAATTACAGTAGAGATGTATACGGCACTGCAAGACTTCAAGAAGTGGCTTATTTTATTAATTAAATCAAATTAAGATATATTGTTTTATGTAATAAAATTTATCTTTATTAAAGCTACCATTGTAAAACATGGGTTTATCCCATCTATTTAAATAAATAAAATCCGGTGTTTTCTAAACTCTGATATTTTTCCTAACTCACGGTCCTGATGAAATTTCCGCTGCAACGTTTTCAAAATAAAAACAATCACCGGTACCACTGGGCTGTTCGCAACTCCCGATTCCGTCCAGGGTCGGTCGGGGGTCGTGACATTCGGGGCCTGTTTTCGTATACGGGGTGTATTTTAGGACGTATTAGGACATTTTAAATATTTTTTAGGGTGTCGGAATTTATTTTGGAGGGTTGTTATAGAAGCATCACACCAACAAGATGTACCTTGAGTCAGAAGAACTGGATACGAAACGCCGTCTGACAATGAAAGTACATTTGAAGAAGTACCTGTGAACCTGCTTGAAAGACAAAGATTGAAGAAGAAAATAGCTGCTTTCAGCTCCTCTTCTTCAACATTGCCTGGTCGGTTCTCGTGATGGTACCCATCTCTATTGCTGGAATTTCGTCCATTCTTCTCGTGTATCTCTCCCTCCTCTCTCACCATATCAACGACACTTTAAAATTTTAATCGGATTCGAACCAATCTAGCTAAACTATCACTGATAGCCGCGATCGGTATCAGAACAACTAAGCAATCAAGAAGCCGGATATAATCTGAGAGAGAACTCACTTATACTCACCGATAACAGACCCAACGGCGAATGGAATCGGAATCAGATCAGAATAGGGAGAAAGGTTGGCCCAGACGGTCAGTCAATAACCTCGCACACTATTCCGACGTGATCCTCCTCGTCGAGCTCACCGGCGACTGTTCCTCACCAATAACAAGCCCCAGAGGCGAATGGAATCGGAATCTGCTCAGGATAGGGAGAGAGGTAAGCTCCGACGGTCAGTCAGGAACCTCGCACACTATTCCGATGAGAACCTCCTCGTCGAGCACTCCGGCGACTATTCAGTATCCCTCAGCGCGTTTTTCTGTGTGTCTAATGGATAATTAACGGTGGAGAACTTTGGATGGAATGGTGTCTAATTACTTGATGGTTGAGTAACATACTTGATTGCCATACAGACGAAAAAGATAATTACTTTATTTTCAATGGTGTCTAATGGATAATTAACGACTCTTCAGTATCCCCACACCGCCCCCTGGTCCCGTCCCGGCCTCACCAGCAGTCCACAGCCGAAGTCGACGTGCCCCATTTCAAAAATATATCCGTTGGTAACAGATAATTTTAATAAAAAAAATTACCTTTTTCACTTTAAATATATATCAACTTCATCCATTTTTTATACCATTTCTCCCCATTCTTCTCCCATTCTCATCCATTTTTATAAAAAAACACTCCCATTTTTTATACCAATCTTTTATAAAAAAATATCTTTTCATCCATAATGGCATCTAATTCTTGGTGGTCCTCGTCTTCTTCGGACGAAGAGGAGATGTTTTTCGCAAACGCTGTGGTAAAGGCGGCGCAGATTCTTTTGGAGGAGGAAGAGGAAGATGGCTCGTCTGAAAACGTTATTACCAGACGAATACGGATTAACAGAGACCGCGAAGGTTTGTCATTAATAAATTTTATATATTTATATATTTCCTCGTATTTATATATTTTTTACGACAGAAGCGCACGAGAAATTGGTGAACGATTATTTTTCGGATGCACCCCTTTACAATGCCGACATTTTCAAACGAAGGTTCCGAATGAGTCGCCGGTTATTCACACGGATTGCTGATGATTTGGCGGGGTTAGACCCGTTTTTCACGCAACGACCCGATGCTCGGAATTATGAAGGGTTCACCACGTTACAAAAGTGTACTGCGGCCATTCGCCAACTGGCCTACGGGACAGTGGCCGACGCTTTGGACGAGTACTTACAGATGTCGGCAAAACTTCGCGGGAATGTTTGTATCGGTTTTTCCATAATGTGGTGAAACTGTATAGCAAACAATATTTGCGGAAACCAAACGCGTATGATGTTCAACAGTTGTACCAAGCTCATGAAGCAAGGCACGAGTTTCCGGGAATGCTTGGTAGCATTGATTGTATGCATTGGGCGTGGCATAACTGCCCGACTGCGTGGCGAGGCCAATACACGCGAGGTGATCACGGCCATCCAACCTTAATACTTGAGGCCGTGGCGTCACAAGATTTGTGGATCTGGCATTCTTTCTTTGGGCTCCCTGGTTCACTCAACGACCTCAACGTGCTATACCAATCGACGATCTTTAGCGATGTCGTTAATGGAATCGGTCCGGACACCCGTTTTACAGTTTCAGGGGTTGAGTATAGACGCGGGTATTATCTTGCTGTCGGAATATATCCGTCTTGGTCTACAATTGTCAAGACTATTTCATTTCTCGAGGACGAAAAAAGGAAAAAATTCGCCAAGCGTCAAGAAGCTGCAAGAAAAGACATCGAACGTGCTTTTGGTGTTTTAAAAAAAAAATGATCCATCCTTGAACAACCGGCACGTACGTTCACACCGAAGATGTAACATATGAAACTTCTATAACCCTAATATAATAAGTACACGTCAAATCATTATGAGTAGTGGTCAACACTTTGTACGTTAGTTGGTTTGTTTAAATTAAAAAAAAAAAAAAACTAAATAATCAAAACATAAAATAAATTAGATAAGCTATGTCCTTCTTCCATATAATTAAACATATAAAGTTTGAATTTAGTATTGAAACTAGCCTAAGACCCCGCGAGCTTCGCGGGTGGCTAAACAACAACTAAACACATAAAATAATTTAAACATACAAGCGTTAAAGTGTGATTTGTTAAGCCTCATATTTTGAGAGATTTGAGCACGTCCCAATAGTACATCTACACAATTATATAACTTAAAATTGTTGAAATAATCCTTTGAAATAAATAAACGTTCAAGTAACGAAATCCATTCTTCTACCCACGGGTACGTAATGTATCAAACGAAGTTAGAAAACCAACGCACTATTTTTACAGTCCAATTAAACAAACAATACAAATACCGTCCGGCTACCGTCAGGCTCTTGCGCACACGTCCCAACGTATCTGAAAGGTAAAATAAAACACACTATTTTTACGGCCATTAATATTATATGTAAATGACTTGCTTTAATCAAATCTATTATAAAGTCAAAAGAAGAATGTTTCCGTAGTCGAAAGAAGATAATTGAACTCTACATGTTTGGTATAGTTTACATATTGGTTTTTGTATGCTTATGGTGGGTTATATTTACTTATTTTGAAAGGGCCTTTTTATTTATGTTTGTAGAGTTGTTTAGACTAATTGAAGTGGTAAGGTTTAGTTGTGGTTTCAGTGTATTGGCTATCGTTTACATACAGGACCTTGTTTGTTTAAGGCACATTATTTTTGAGTTGTTTTTCACTTTTTGTGGGTAGGTGGTGGAGGTGCTTCAACATCAGTCATCAATGATCTTATTTTAGTTAGGATCAGTGGCGGATCTAGGATTCCGACCAAGCGGGAACGTTTTATAAATAAGCGGTAACGAAATCGAAAAAACGTCAAATTTTTCCAAAATTACACTAAAAATGTCAAAAATTTTCCGACCAAGCGGTAGCGGAGGCTACCCCTTGATACACTATACATCCGCCACTGGTTAGGATGTGTTTTTCTAGTATCTTTTGGTGGTTAAATATACAAACTCTTTTTTAAAAGCATTTTTAAACACCTCGACCTGAAACTTGTTTTGACCTGGACCCGTTTTACAGTTTCAGGGGTTGAGTATAGACGCGGGTATTATCTTGCTGTCGGAATATATCCGTCTTGGTCTACAATTGTCAAGACTATTTCATTTCTCGAGGACGAAAAAAGGAAAAAATTCGCCAAGCGTCAAGAAGCTGCAAGAAAAGACATCGAACGTGCTTTTGGTGTTTAAAAAAAAATGATCCATCCTTGAACAACCGGCACGTACGTTCACACCGAAGATGTAACATATGAAACTTCTATAACCCTAATATAATAAGTACACGTCAAATCATTATAAGTAGTGGTCAACACTTTGTACGTTAGTTGGTTTGTTTAAATTAAAAAAAAAAAAAAAACTAAATAATCAAAACATAAAATAAATTAGATAAGCTATGTCCTTCTTCCATATAATTAAACATATAAAGTTTGAATTTAGTATTGAAATTTGCAATTGGTGTTCTTTTGTTAACAAACGAAAAATAAAATAAAATTAATGACTAAATAAAATGAGAAACAAGGAATAAGTTGGTCAAATATTACATCACCCAATTACTTCCAAACATACACTCCAATTTGCAATTTCATCCTTCATCATCAATCTATAAATCCTTGCCATAACTATAACAAATCCCGTCAAACGAGCAACCTAGTTGAGAATAATTCAAAAGAGTTTGAGTGCACGTGGTTATTTACTGTTTTGAATAATGTACTCCTAGTCTATAGGTAGTACCGAGTCATTAGTAAAAGTTGTTAGGTTGTTTACTTTTTTCAAAAGTGTACGTTGTACTCGTTGCTATATATAGCAGCCTTTTGCATTGAATAAAAGTATCTGAGTTTCTTGCTTCTTTTGATATCACAAACAACATAGTGGTATCAGAGCTTGAGTTCACGATCTGTGAGAGAAGTTGCAAACGAAAGAAAAAAAAGAGAGAGAGTGTTATGGCGTCTGCAAGTAATGTGAACAATCAAACATTCCTCCCAGTGTTCAAAGGGGAGGGATACGAGTTCTGGAGTATTAGGGTGAAGACGGTGTTGCGGTCACAAGAACTCTGGGATCTAGTTTCCAGAGGCTTTTCAGAAGAAGATAATGATGCTGCCAGGTTGCGAGAAAACCGAAAGCAGGATGCAAGGGCTCTTGCGCTCATTCAGCAAGCAGTCCATGACAGTATCTTTTCTCGCATTGCTGCTGCGAAGACCGCCAAGAATGCTTGGGATGTTTTGCAGACGGAATACCAAGGAGATTCCAAGGTGAAAACGGTGAAGTTGCAGGGCTTGCGTAGAGAGTTTGAGACTCTCCAAATGAAAGAAGATGAAGCCGTTGCCGATTTTTTGTCAAAAGTTATGCGCATTGTGAACCAGAAGAGAGCGTATGGAGATGATGTTACAGACCAACACGTAGTAGAAAAAGTGTTGCGGAGCCTACCGACCAAGTGGGATCATGTGGTCACGGCAATAGAGGAATCAAAGGACTTGTCGGTTCTTACTTTTGATCAGTTAATGGGTTCCCTTCAGTCCCACGAAGCACGAGTAAACCGAAGTATAGAACCTGTTGAAGAAGAGCGTGTGTTTCAGGCCAAAGAGAGTGATAGCTCGTTTGGTAGAGGAAGAGGACGATTTTTTGGACGTGGTGGTCGTGGCAGAGGACGTGGAAGATTAGGTGGTCGTGGAAGAAATGGAATACAATGCTTTAACTGTAACAGGTTCGGGCATGTACGGTCAGAATGTTGGCTGGAGCCTCAAGCTAATGCAGTTGTCGAACCTGAAGATGATGAGGATGAAAGCAGGTTGTTTATGGCTCATGGTGAAAGTGAAGCAAAAGATGAAGGTGACAAGTCGTTCAAGATGACAAGTAAAGATGAAGGAAGTTCAAGCGTTTGGTTCATAGATAGCGGGTGCTCTAACCACATGACCGGACATAAAGGTATCTTTAAAAGCTTAGATGATAAAAAGAAGATTGATGTGAAGATGGGGAACGGTAAGGGGATCCAAGTTGAAGGAAAAGGTGTTGTGAAATTAAATATGGGAAATGGGCAATCTAAGGTGTTGCATGATGTACAATATGCGCCTGAATTAGGTTATAACCTATTGAGTGTGGGCCAGTTAATGAAAGTTGGGTATAGAGTTCTTTTTGATGATGATGCATGTACCATAACCCACAAGTCAACTGGAAAAGTAATATGCATGGTACCTATGGCAGCTAATAATACTTTTCCATTTGACATTGAAAGAAAAGTGGACACTGCTTTGGTGATGGATGGAAGTGACTCTTCACTGTGGCATAGTAGGTATGGTCACTTGCATGAGCAGGCACTTCAACAACTTAGTAAAGACAATATGGTGACAGGGCTTCCATTTATAGGAAATAATAATCAGTGTGAGGGGTGCATTTTTGGAAAACAAACAAGGAGGTCATTTCCCACTCGTACATGGCGCACCAACAGTCCTCTTCAATTGATTCATGCAGATCTGGTGGGCCCCATGCAAACTAAATCAATGGGAGGTAACTTTTATTTTTTCTTACTCACTGATGATTACACACGGATGAGTTGGGTATATTTTCTAAACAAGAAATCAGAAAGCCTTGAAATGTTTAAAAAATTCAAGATAAAAGTTGAGAAAGAAAGTGGGTATTCAATCAAGGCTTTACGGACTGATCGGGGTGGAGAGTTCATTGGGAAGGTTTTTAATGATTTTTGTGCACTTCATGGTATACGTCGTGACTTAACAGCCCCGTATACCCCGGAGCAAAACGGGATCGCAGAAAGAAAAAATCGAACCGTAGTAGAGATGGCTAGGTGCATGCTTCAAGCGAAACGGTTGTCAAATCGGTTCTGGGGTGAGGCGGTTTCCACAGCAGTTTATCTCACCTCTTTATCTCCTACTACGGCTATCTCCGGGAAGACACCGTATGAAATGTGGTATGGCGAAAAACCTTCTGTAAGTCATTTGAAAGTTTTTGGGTGCATAGCTTATGCTCTTGTTCCGTCTCAAGTACGAAAGAAGTTAGATGCAAAGTCTAAAAAGTGTATTTTTGTTGGGTATTCACCTAACTCGAAGGCTTACCGGTTGTTTGATCCTGTTAAGAAAGTAATCATAACAAGTAGGGATGTAGTTTTCTGTGAACAGGGAACATGGAGTGAAGAGATAAAGGATTATGTGAACAAGGAACAAGAAGATGTCACTTTTGTAAAAAGTGTTGTGTTCACAGATGGAGATGTTGGTGGCGGCCAGAATAATGAAGAAGGCTCAAATAGTAATGTAAGTCTGGACCAGTCCCAAGCATCAAACAACGGAAGTGAACCAGGTGGTTCACCTTCAGTGGGTGCAAGTAGTGATGAAACAAGTCAGGGATCAAATGGAGAATCCGGTTCTGATAGTTTAAACTCAAACGAGAGTGATTCAGCTCATAAAGTTGGTGATATCAATCACATTTATGGTATTACTACACCTATTCTTGATTATGAAGCTTGTCAGTTTGCATTGTCTGTTGTTGAACCAAGTTCTCATCAAGAGGCTATTAAGATAGTTGAATGGAAAAATGCTATGGAGGAGGAAATTGCTGCGCTGGAACGTCACAAAACATGGAGTCTAACTCGTCTTCCAGCTGGTAAGAAAGCTATAGGTCTCAAGTGGGTCTTTAAACTTAAGTTTCATGCAGATGGTAGCATACAAAGACATAAGGCACGCCTTGTTGCCAAGGGGTACTCACAACAAAGCGGGATAGATTATGAAGAGACGTTTTCACCCGTTGCTAGATTCGAAACAATACGAATTGTTCTTGCTCTCGCGGCTCAAAAAGGGTGGATGGCGTATCAATTTGATGTCAAGTCTGCGTTTTTGAATGGAGTTCTCAACGAGGAGGTGTATGTTACACAACCTCCTGGATTTGAGAAAGAAGGGCAAGAGGGAATGGTGTTCAAGCTTCACAAAGCGTTGTATGGGCTGAAACAAGCCCCCCGGGCTTGGTATAGCAGAATTGACGGATATCTTGTGCAACATGGTTACAAACGCAGCCAAAGCGAGCCTACATTATACATAAAAAGAGGTGGTACTGGTGATGTTATTATCGTGTGTTTGTATGTTGATGACATTGTGTACACGAGTTCATCAAAGAAGCTTTTGGCTGAGTTCAAGGAAAAGATGATCAAGGAATTTGAGATGACCGACATTGGAGTGTTAAATTATTTCCTCGGGTTAGAAGTGAATCAGCAGTCAAAAGGAACGTTCTTATCACAACAGAAGTATGCTCGCGACTTGTTAAGAAGGTTCGGTATGCAACAATGCAAACCCGTGGCTACACCAATGAATGCAAATGATAAATTGCAAAGAGAAGACGGAGGAGCAGCAGCAGACGAGTTTATGTTTAGAAGTTTGGTTGGCGGTTTAATTTACTTAACTCATACTCGCCCGGATATTACTTTCGCTGTTGGGGTAGTTTCAAGATACATGCATAAGCCATCGGTTCATCACATGGGTGCGGCTAAACGGATCTTAAGATATATTGCAGGAACAATGAACATGGGTTTGTGGTATGAAAGAGCTGAACAAGTGATTTTGGTTGGCTACACTGATAGCGACTGGGCAGGTTCGATTGATGATAGGAAAAGCATTTCAGCAAACGTGTTTTCAGTTGGTTCGGCTGCAGTTACATGGAGCTCTAAAAAACAAGATATAGTGGCGTTATCGACCACGGAAGCTGAATACGTTTCAGCAACAGCAGGTGCATGTCAAGCCACGTGGATGAGAAAAATTCTGATTGAACTGGGTCTGGAACAAGAGGGGGCAACTCGGATCTTTTGTGATAATACATCGGCGGTGTTTCTCTCCAAGAATCAAGCTTACCATAATCGCAGTAAACATATAGATACGAGGTATCATTTTATTCGCAATCTGGTTGAAGGAAGACAAATTGAGCTGCAGCCATGCACTTCACAAGAGCAACTTGCAGATATCCTGACTAAGCCACTGGGAACTGAGGAATTCATGTACTTGAGAGGAAGGCTTGGATTGAAAACTCTTTGAATTAAGAGGGGGTGTTGAGAATAATTCAAAAGAGTTTGAGTGCACGTGGTTATTTACTGTTTTGAATAATGTACTCCTAGTCTATAGGTAGTACCGAGTCATTAGTAAAAGTTGTTAGGTTGTTTACTTTTTTCAAAAGTGTACGTTGTACTCGTTGCTATATATAGCAGCCTTTTGCATTGAATAAAAGTATCTGAGTTTCTTGCTTCTTTTGATATCACAAACAACATAAATCAAGCTCCATTTACAACCTAGAGACCAACTCCACAATCCTTTTTAAACCTCTTCATCGACCTTGCTTCGTTCCGAAAAAGAAAACTCCGCAAACTACCACTGCCGCACCCTTACCGCCGCACTGCCGTCGTATTCCACCGTGAGGCTTTTCTTCGCCGGAGTATTCTGTCGCGCCACGCTCCTCTCCGCCACCGTCGGATTTGCCTTTGTGTTCTAAACCGTTCCGGTGCAACCACAGGTACCCGCAATTAATCGAATTTTGTTCCCTCTTCAACTGTGTTTCATAACTATTAACGTCTTCCGACAACTACAGCCGCTACCACACCCTCCTAGTCGGACCGCCGCCGTAAATCGCCGCCGTACCCGTAGCATTCTATTCGAGTTCGTCTGACTCACGATTGAGGTACGGTTCAATGTTTTTTTTTTCTTTTTTCTCCTTCTTTCAGCCTACGACCTTAAGGTCTGAAATTTTGTGTCCTTAAACCTTTCCGGCAATGTTCACAGCAGTCCGCGAGCATCACAATCGCTTGTTTGGTTCCGTTGATTTTAGAAGTTTGAATCGTTGGTATCCGGTCGACTCCGTTGGCGATTAAGGTAACAAACAAACAACCATTACGACTATATACACTTATTTTAGATATGTTTGACTTATAAGCGGTTGAACATATTGTCTTCCCGGCGATGAGATGCTAAACAAGAAAACAAAATGGCAATAAATAACTATAACATGTATCCTCATATTAGATTATGTCTCTAGCAAATTATGTTGACCCGTCATTAATTATGTACACAGAATGAAATGATAATACTATAATATGTATATGATTGTATGTGTGTGTGATGTGTGCACTGAGATAGGTATATGTATGTGTGCTTGGGTACTGGGTAAAATATGTGTGTGTTGAATGAAATATGCATGTGGGTGCATCTGATGCATGTGGTCATTTGTTGTATTTTTTTTTCTGTTCTTTCTTTCTTTCTATTTTAATTTAGATCTTTTCTTTATTCATACATACATATATATATATATATAGGATAATGCTCTATAAAAAACCCCATTTTTTTAAGAAACTTAGTAAACTCAACATGTGGCTCTCATATGTCCACGTATCCATATCCATTTCAATTACCTTTTTGAATAGAAGGGTAAATTAGTAATTGTCCCAACCCAAGATACTTTTCCCATCTTGATTTGACTTTAATAATTAATGCCTATCAACTCCAGTGTACAAATTACCCATCCCCATATTTTTTTCATAATTTCTCTTTACATATCTCCATTAACATCTTTCTCAACAAGTTCATGCTTTCTCCATTAATTTCCATGAAGACAAATCCACCAACATTGGAGTTAATGTCGCCGATCCATAGTTTCCCCAACAGGTTCCATTTTCCATTAACTTCATATCTGTTTTCAAGTTCTACCCAAGATCCATTTCCATGAACTTCATTTCGGTTTCAAGATCCACCATTTCAAAACCTCCATTAAAAGATCCCCACTGACGGGAACGTCATTCACAACGAGTTCCCTACTGACGAGGACAAGAATGATCAAGGTTTTTCATCCTTTTTTTGATGGGTTTGAGTTTTTTTTTCTTTTTTACACCCCTAATTCAACTTTACATGTTAATTTCTTAAAAGAAATCGAAGAACCAAGATACTGTCGAAGAATCAAGATCCTGTCAATAATAAGTTGGTTTTGATTTTTAATTGTCATTTACTTTGATTTTCGTTCTTCACAATTGGTTTTATTTTTTCCAGAATTAAGAATGTTGCCAAAAGATTAATTATTTTTCAATACCATTGATTATTGTTTAAAAAAAAATGACGTTTATAGGTAATAAATTTCAATACTATTGATTTTAGTTTGGTTTTCATTCTCCTGGTGTTTATAAATTTTGATTTTGATTCATGGATTACTTGTTTTGGTTTCAAACTCGTTTGATTTTGATCCATGGATTAGTTATTTTTGTGTTAAAAAAATGTGTTTGTAGGTTTGGGGATTTTGATCTGAACAGTAACTGTTTTTTTGTTGGTTTGGTTGCCTTGTTTTGTGCTTTTTGATCTGAATAGTAACTGTTTTTTGTTGGTTAGGTTGTTTTGTTTTGGGTTTTTAATCTGAATAGTAACTGTTTTTGTGCGTTATAGTACAGAAACAGACCCATAACATGTGTTAATCCCCTGTTAGAATGATATATAACGTGTGTTGTTTTACAGAAACAGAACAATAAAGATATTCAATCGTGGTGTCGTCAAACGTGGATCAGATACTCAAGGATCATGACCATGTTTATGTTGCAGCACAACACAACTAACACGTGTTATAGTTTGAACTTCTCGGACATGCATGTGTTACATGTGACATGAAACCCATGTACAACGTAACACGTGTTACGTGTGACATGAAAACACATTTTTATAACTTCACTGGCATACGCACACCCACATGTTTACAAACCGTTTCAAGACCGACCCAAACAATAAAGCAAGGGTAGCCGCTGAAAAGCTAAGGCAGCAACGGTAGCCGCTGAAAAGCTAAGGCAGATTTTCAAAGGAAGCTCCGCCATTTTCTTAGTGCTATGTATTTTCGATATGCACATCATGGTGTTTTTGCAAACCACTTTTGATATACATGAATACAAGTCGGGTTATAATGGATGTTTACATGTTATCATATGTATACAAGTGGGGTTACAACAAGATTACGATATTAACTAAGCTCACCATTAAACTCATCCCCCCGTCGACTGTTTTCACCCTTGTCACATGTTAATCAATTACATGTTCCGAACAGACAAATTGTAACACATGTTAGATCAGTATATACACATCATGGTGTTTTGTAAACCACTAGCTTATACATAAATACATGTTAGGTTACAAAAAGATTATAACAGAGGCTTAACACATGTTATACATTCCAAAATGTGCTAAACATGTTATAAATGAACGAAAACTTGTTACAGCATGAAAACTTCTTTATGGATCTGTTACAGCATGAACCACTAACACATGTTATAAACGAACGAAAACTTCTTTCCCAAAAGATTTGACTTATTCAATATCCCCGCATCCATCCAGCTTGTCAATTGAATATCTTTATGGATCCGTTTCTGTAAACCACTTTCATACACATGAATACAAGTCGGGTTACAACAAGATTATAATGGTGGAGGCGCCCGTATTTTGTACCTCTACTGTTACAGTTACTATTGAAGTTTATGCATCCATTATGGAAGTCTTAACACATGTTATAATAGAGGCTTAACACACGTTATATCAGGTTTTTACTCTGTTGTTATTAACTTACTATTGGAGTTTATTCATCCATTATGGAAGTCTTAAAACATCGCCCCCGTCGACTGTTTTCACCCTTGTCACATTAAACTCATCGCCCCCGTCGACTGTTTTCACCCTTGTCACATGTTAATCAATTACATGTTCAGAACAGCCAAATTGTAACACATGTTAGATCAGTATATACACATCATGGTGTCAATTGAATATCTTTATGGCCGAAAACTTGTTATAAACGAACGAAAACTTGTTACAGCATGAAAACTTCTTTATGGATCTGTTACAGCATGAACAACTAACACATTTTATAAACGAACGAAAACTTGTTACAGCATGAAAACTTGTTTATGGATCTGTTACAGCATGAACCCCTAACACATGTTATAAACGAACGAAAACTTCTTTCCCAAAAGATTTGACTTATTCAATGTCCCCACATTAATGTCGTCTACATCCATCCAGCTTGTCAATTGAATATCTTTATGGATCTGTTTCTGTAAATCAACACACGTTATATATCATTCTAACAGGTGCTTAACACATGTTATGGGTCTGTTTCTGTAAATCAAACAACCCAACAAAAAAAACACTTACTGTTCAGATCAAAAGCCCAAACAGCAACCAAAGCAACAAAATCGTCAACCGTATATCATTATTTCTGTAACAATTATTCCAACAGTTTCAATAATTTTTTCAGACCTTATGTATACATAAACAAACAAATCGGTAACCGTAAACAAACAAACGTTATATATCATTCTAAAAGGTGCTTAACACATGTTATGGGTCTGTCTCTGTAAATCAAGCAACCCAACAAAAAAACAATTATTGTTAACAAAAAAACACTTACTGTTCAGATCAAAAACCCAAACAAGCAACCCAAACAAGCAACCCAAACCTTTATGGGTTTGTTTCTGTAAATCAACACACGTTACATAACATTCTAACAGGGGGCTTAACACATGTTATGGGCCTGAGTCTGTGAATCAAGCAACCCAACAAAAAAACACTTACTGTTCAGATCAAAAACCCAAACAAGTAACCCAAACCAACAAAAAAACAGCTACTGTTAAGATCAAAAGCCCCTAACAAGCAACCAAACCAACAAAAAAACCCGTTCAAAATCTCATCCTAAAGTTTTTGATTTATTTAAAATACATGAACATTAACCATGGATACCCCATTAACCATTACTAAAACACTTTCAGCACACAAAAACATATTAACAACCATTTCAACAAAAAATCAAGTGTGAAATGATATTTCAAGAACACTTACCGGATCTATACCCATCCGATGAACACGAAGAAGGGTCTTCAAACCTTCTTCTCTCATACACACTTGAACATTCAACTCTCTCTCTCTAAAAAATAAAGATTATTGTTTCTGTAATCAGCAACATCTGAACACGAAGAAGGGTCTTCAAACCTTCTTCTCTCACACACGCTTGAACATTCAACTCTCTCTCTAAAAAAGAAAGATTATTGTTTCTGTAATCAGCAACACCTGAACATGAAGAAGGGTCTTCAAACCTTCTTCAAACCGTCCGGGAGAAGCTTTTATGGTTGTGGCTATGGTTGTCTTCAAGATTAGGGAAGAAGAAATGAGAAAGAGAAAGAGGAAAGAGAAAGAGGTAAGAGAAAGAGAAAGAGATGTGTATTAATGAGAGATGATAGGATTGGACAGTGGAGAGAGAATGAATATACTTCCAAAAATGCCTTTCTAGTTGACTAATGGGTATTATAACATTTCTTTTAAATCTAATTGTTACCAAAATTATGAGAGCCCTTGATCAAGTTAGATGGAAGTTAATCAATGGATGACAATGGGTTTGCAAAGTTTTCTAAAAAAGATAGAGTTTCTTATATAGCCAAGCCCTATATATATATATATATATATATATATATATATATAAACGATTTGTGGTGTACATTGATTTTGTGTGTTTGGTTATTATTTAACCTTTGTGTGAGTGCATTGATTATGTGTGTCATGGGTAGATGTTTTGTCTGACATAGCATGGGTATGTGTGAATTAAATTAGGCTTGAGACTAAAATATTGAACTCAATAATATAATATAATACATTAAGGTGCTATGGGTCAACCAAGACTTTATTACTCCCTCCGTCCCACTAAATGTGTCTTATTTTGAATTTTCAAAGTCTTTATTTATAAAGTTTGACTTTAATTATATATTTTTTGTGTTATATAAAACGTGATGAAAATTAACCCGATAAAAACACTTGTAAAACACACTCAAATCATATAACTTTCATCAAGTATTATCTAACACAAACAAAATTAGTTAAGGTCAAAGTTTATAAATAAAGACTTTGAAAATTCAAAGTAAGACACTTTTACTGGGACGGAGGTAGTACTATAAATTTACAGTTAGTGATCTGCATCACTGTTAATATTGTTTATAAAATAATATTAGGAGAACCTATAATATGAAATTGAATTTAACAATTAATGGGGCTTAGTTATGAGCTAATTTGCTTCAAGTCGATCATTTTTTTATATAATAAGACTAAAAGAAACTTGAACGGAAACCTTGGTCATCGGGAAAATTCTTGGTAAACGAATTAATAAATAAGACTAATTTAATATATAACTAACTAGGTTATAACCCCGTGTATTACACGGGTTGAATAAATAAATTTTATATACTAAATAATAAAACAATATATCTTTAAAAACCTTCTTTATTGCACGGATTAAATAAATATAATTTTATATATTAAATAATAAAAAACATATCTATAACAGCCATATTGTACGGGTTGAATAAATGTAATTATATACCAAATAAAAAAGTTATATCTTTAAAACCACGTGTATTATATGAGTTGAATAAATGTAACATTTTTTACTAAATAATAAAATAATACATCTTTAATAAACCTCATTTATTACACAGGTTGAATACTTGTGATTTTATATACCAAATAATAAAAAAATACATTTTAAAAATATGCATATTACACGGTTTGAATAAATGTAATTTTCTATACTAAATAATAAAAAAATATATATCCTTAAAAAACCCCGTGTATTGTACAAATTGAATAAATCTAATTTTATATATCAAATAATAAAAAGTTATATATCTTAAAAAACCTCATGTATTACATGGGTCGAGTAAATGTAATTTTGTATAATGAAAATAAAAATATTTAATATATTAATATAAAGTTTGGCTTTCGTGATAAAAATAGATTATTCTGTTGTTGCAAAATTTGTTAACGAAGTCTCAATAAATGTAACCCTTTATTTAAAACTCCGTAAATATATAAATGATAAATGATAGAGTAAACTTCCGTTTTGCTCCCTGTGGTTTGGTTACATTAACGGTTTTGCCCCAAACCTTTAAAAATAGCCATTTTCCTCCAATAGTTTGCTCTGGTTTTTCCATTTTGCTCCATGCGGGGAGCAAAATTGAAAACCAGATAATTTGGATGGAGTTAGAGGCGGTGAGAGCAAAATGGAAAAACCATAACAAACTATTGGAGGAAAATGGTTATTTTTAAAGGTTTGGGGCAAAACCGTTAAAGTGACCAAACCACAGGGAGCAAAATGGAAGTTTACTCTAAACGATATTAGTTAATTTTATTTCAAGTTTCGTAAAATCTATTTGATACCAAACTAAACTAAACGTTCAAATATATAGTTAAGATCAAATTAGATAACTAAGTTTGAATTTGAAGTAAATAGATAAATATATAAGTAATAATTAATTGAGTTAATTACTGTTTTCGTCCCTGTGGTTTGTCAAAAATCACTATTTTAGTCCATTAGTTTAAAACTTGCAATTTCAGTCCCTGTAGTTTCACTTTCGTAACCATTTATGTCCCTGTGATTTCAATTTCGTAACAATTTCAATCCATTATTTTGTTAAGTACAGGGACTGAAATGGTTACGAGTTGGACTGAAATAGTTACGGAAGTGAAACCATAGGGACTGAAATCGTAATTTTTAAACTAATTGACTAAAATAGTGATTTTTGACAAACCATAGGGACGAAAACAGTAATTAACTCTAATTAATTCAAATAAATAATATTATAAATGAGAAGAAGATTAAACTAAGTAATAATTATTTATAATTTATTAAACTAAATAATATTTAATATGATGGTTATCTATAATTAATTAGAATAGATTAAACTAAAATAATAATTATCTATAAGAGATGGTCTAATATAATGACAAGTGTCCCCAAAGTGGTTTCTTTTATTATATAGTATAGATTTGGCCTAACGGGATTATAGGTTATTGACTGTTTGAGGACGACTTGAATTATTTTGTGTCGCTTTGCTAAACATAAGGTACGGATTCTGTTTCATTTTTCATCATAGTATTTATTTATAATATCCGTCACTTTGTAGTACGGATTTTGTTTATTTCCGTTGGTTATTTCAAATTCGCATTTTAGTATTTGATAAGTTCGTCGTAGCATGCAATAGACTTTAGTAGTTGTAATCATTATTGCATGTTCCCATTAGAATTACTTTCAGTTGGTTTATTGTTACATGGCCTTAACTTCTGCACTCTGTCACCCGAGCGCTTCTGACTTGTCGTTTGGGCGTCAACGACATGAACACTTTCCGTGACAGTGCGTAATCAAAATCACGGCGTCTCTGACTTGTGCTTGTGTAGCACCTTGGCCCCTTAGAGGCGTATGGATCGATCCTAGTTCTGATTTTTTACCTCTGACTTCTGGGGGATGGAATAATGTGTGAACGCCACACACACCATCTCATAGGTGCATGGGCTAGCTAGCTATGCACCCCTCTGTTTCTGGCTCTGGGTGCTTCTATATTACATGACGCGTTTTGTTGATATATTATGGTCGTGTAATTCGGTATATGTATTTGATATGTCTCTTATATGTTTCTGTACTACATCTGATTATGTTCCGATCATGTATCGGATCTATGCTTCTGATTTAGTTCAGCATCTGTTTGTGAGTTGTGCCTGCATCAGTTTAGTTCTGCTTTCTGTATATCAGTCTTTACTTTTACTTTTGATTTTTCCGTTACTGAGCAACCTTTGGCTTAGCCGTAGTTTTTTTTTCTTGTTGTGTTGTCTTATTTGTTGACAGGTAATCGGGGGAATGTTGGGAACTAGCGATGATGAGAGTTAATGCATCTCAAGAATAAAAGACTTTTCTTTATTTCAGTATTAAATTAACTAAGAATTTATGATTTCTTGGTTTGATTCAAGATTTTGGTTGTCTTTTGGATTCCATATTATTCCTTGTTAAATGAATTTTGTTTGGTTTTGATATCTGTAATAGTGACACGTCAGACCTATTCGGGTTGGGGTGTTACAGAAGAGGTTGCGCATTTGTATGTACGCTTGCATTTTGCTCCATAACATGATTATTGAAGACAAAGGTCGGGCGATTTGTGAGTATGATGAGAATGCATCTTACGGGAATACTGTCCCGGTAGATCTGACGCAACAGGATTTAAACTCGTTCGCGCTAACCAACGACTTCACGCATGCAAACCTTCAACAGGATTTGGTAGAACATATATGGAACAACGTAAACGTCGGGGACGGTGACGGAGACGAAGACGAGTATTGTAATTTTTTATTTTTAGGAAATGTAATTTTTTTTTCGAAAATGTTTTTATTTTTATTTTTAGGAAATGTAATTTTTTTATGTTATGAAATGAATTTATTTATGTTGTTTTATGTTGTATTTTTTAATTTTTATTAAGTTAATAAAAAAAAACTTAGGAAATTATAAAATATTAAGGTAGGGTAGCCCCATCCTCCACCCCCCTCAAAATTGAAGGAGACCCATCCCCCATGAGCCAGTGATGTGACGCCTACGTGCCTGCCCATCCTCATCGGGATGGGCCTCACCATACCCTCTAATGTAAATCTATTCCACATTTTTGTTTTTCACTTGAGTTGATGGGTACCGACTTCTAATAGTCGGTTATGAAGAAGAGCTTAGGAGGTTAGGTACTTAGGTACTAGATTTTTAGTTTATAACTTTTTTTCACATTTACTTTTAGGATGATGAGCAGAACTTAAGCACCAATTAAGTAGCGAACATTGATCAGTGACTTAATTGTCTAAGCTTATCGACTATAACATTTTAGAAAATTACTAATATATTTTGGATTATCTAAATGAATTGAGTATTTATATATTAGAAAGCACATGGTGATATGTATTGAAAAGATTTCTAAATTCTTCTATATATTAAAAAGTAAACGTTTTGAACAGTAATAATAATGATATACTAATTATTTATATGAAAAAGGAAATGCTTTCAATAAATAGAAAAGGTTATAATATACTAATGACTATCAGCTCAGCTGGTAAGAGGTGTGAAGGTTTAGTCACAGGTCACGGGTTTCATCCTGGGTCAGTGGGGTTCCTGCACGGGGTTTAGACCAGACCGACCGGGAGGTACCGCATTGCGGGCCGACGGATTCGAATCTGAGCGGGTACGCCTAGAGGCGGCCAAGGTATCCGGTTAATCCACTCCTTCCAAAACAAAAAAAAAAAGGTTATAATAATAAATGTAGTTTTTATTTTTATTTTTATTATCTTCTTTACTTTTTAAGTTAGATAAATTTATGTCAACTGGTACTGGTATCGAAAATATCAATACGATTATCGGTACATGAAGGTAAAAACCGACACCAGCCTTTTGTTGATTTTCTTTAACTTTTAATGATTTCTTTTTTTGGTTTCAGGGGTAGGGATGAGCTCGGTGCCAACCAATACTGAATCGGTATTGGTACCGAAAATACCAGTTACGGTACCGATATATGAAGGTAAAAAACGGTAGCAAACCAGGGATGAGCTCGGTGCCAACCAATACTGAATCGGTATTGGTACCGAAAATACCGGTATATGAAGGTAAAAAACGGTAGCGAACCGGTAACAAGAACGGCAAAAGTCGTACCGAATTGGTACTTAAGATCTTTCGGTTCAGGAAATTTGGTACCGGTACCCAGTATCATTTGCTCATCTCTGACTACAGGTTTCATACGAACAACATTATTACCATACAACTTTTTTGGTTGATTTTCTTTTGGTTATCTTTTAGTGTTTTTTTCCTATATTTTCTTTTTATTCTTGTCAACGGTTTTCATGCGCAACGCGCTTGTAGTGATTTCAAAACACATGTAAACACAGACTAAACAACAAAAGACGTTTGCCGCAACGCGGCGACTGTAAAAAACTAGTTTACTTTCAACCAAAAATTTAGTGGCACAATTATATGATGTATTGTACATCGATTTGCATGAAGTTGGAGCTAAATTAATGGGTAACGCAGGCTAGTTGACTTTCATATACATAAGCCTTATTTCTAGTGGTGTCTCAAAATGTGGGGTTTTTAAAATATAAAAAGTATAAAAAGTGGTTGTGAGTGGAGGAGAGAGAAAATGTTACTGTTTATCTGTATATTTGGGGGGACACTGTTCACCCACTATAATTTGTTAATATATATTGAAAGTGGTTGTGTGTGAAGGAGAGAGAAAAATGTAATGTTAAAGGTATAAAAATATTATTTAATTGAAAAGGAGAGAGAAAAAGTATTTGTTTTCAGTGGAAATATATTGATATAAGAGTTGTTTTTTAGTGGAATGTATGTATATTTTTAGGGAGCTGGATGTGAATGCTCTCAGGTGTTTATCCTTACTTAAGTGGTACGCGTTTAAGTCTCATGAAATGGCCTGTTTGTCATTAAAAAGATACATAATTATAACATGGTCTATGTAACTTTAAAAATTTAATTTGAAATTGATGGCTATATGATATATTTTACATTGTTGTGTGACATCCGGCCATATTTGGAGAAATCGTGGGGTCATTTGTGTCATTCTTGCAAACTTATTGTGTAGGAGATTAAACTTTTTATAGATTTGCAACCGGAGGATCTACAAGAATTTGGTTTCTATTAGAAGAGTGTGTTAATACATCAAATAAGGTATTCAAAGTTTTGGGTGACATCAAATCTCATCTTGTGAGCGTTTTCTTTATCAGTTGAGTACAGAGAAAACCTCACTGTCATCCGTGGGGGCAGCCGACCCTTTAGGAAATAACAGAGAAGAATTAGATTGGACAACAAACATGTTTTTTGAGTCAGCAGAGAGTGAACGTAGATGAGATGTAGCAGCAGCAGTGAAGGATGTGAAAACAAAGAAGAAAATGATATAATTGGTTGTTACTAAAATATAATATAATGGTCTACTTATTTTTTTAAGGGAAATTGGATTTAAATAATCCGAACTTTCACCTGTTGGCCAATAACACTCCGAACTTTCAGTTTGGCCAGCAGCACTCTCAACTTTCATCCTATTTTCCCAAAACACTCCCAAACTAACATATCACTAACCAAGTTAGTTTTTAAGTTTTATTTATTACACAAACAGTCCCTGTAGTTATAATTTACTAGTTTTAAGTTTTATTTATTACACAAACAGTCCCTGTAGTTATAAAAAAAATCATAAAAATAAAAAAAAATCTAAAAATTCAAAAAAATTCAAAAAAATCATAAAAATTCAAAAAAAATCAAAAAAATTCTAAAAAAATCAAAAAAAATCTAAAAAAATAAAAAAAATCATAAAAAATCATAAAAATTCTAAAAAATATCAAAAAAATTCTAAAAAAATCATAAAAAACCGTTTCGACCCGTACCGTTTCGACGCGAACTGTTTCGACGCGTACCGTTTCGACGCGTACCGTTTCGACCCGGACCGTTTCGACCCGTACCGTTTCCACCCGGACCGTTTCGAACCGTACCGTTTCGACCCGGACCGTTTCGAACCGTACCGTTTCGACCCGGACCGTTTCGACGCGTACCGTTGAAACGGTACGGGTCGAAAACGGTACGGGTCGAAACGGTACGCGTCGAAACGGTTCGCGTCGAAACGGTACGGGTCGAAAACGGTACGGGTCGAAACGGTCTCGACCCGTACCGTTTCCACCCGGACCGTTTCGAACCGTACCGTTTCGACCCGGACCGTTTCGAACCGTACCGTTTCGACCCGGACCGTTTCGACGCGTACCGTTGAAACGGTACGGGTCGAAAACGGTACGGGTCGAAACGGTACGCGTCGAAACGGTTCGCGTCGAAACGGTACGGGTCGAAAACGGTACGGGTCGAAACGGTCCGGGTCGAAACGGTACGGTTCGAAACGGTCCGGGTGGAAACGGTACGGGTCGAAACGGTCCGGGTCGAAACGGTACGCGTCGAAACAGTTCGCGTCGAAACGGTACGGGTCGAAACGGTTTTTTATGATTTTTTTAGAATTTTTTTGATATTTTTTAGAATTTTTATGATTTTTTTTTTTATTTTTTTAGATTTTTTTTTTATTTTTTTAGATTTTTTTTGAATTTTTATGATTTTTTTGAATTTTTAGATTTTTTTTTTATTTTTATGATTTTTTTTATAACTACAGGGACTGTTTGTGTAATAAATAAAACTTAAAACTAGTAAATTATAACTACAGGGACTGTTTGTGTAATAAATAAAACTTAAAAACTAACTTGGTTAGTGATATGTTAGTTTGGGAGTGTTTTGGGAAAATAGGAAGAAAGTTGAGAGTGCTGCTGGCCAAACTGAAAGTTCGGAGTGTTATTGGCCAACAGGTGAAAGTTCGGATTATTTAAATCCAATTTCCCTTTTTTTAAACAACCCACCCTTGGACCACAACCCAAGGTTTAACCAGAAGTCCATACGCAGTGTATTGATTTCTCATGTGAGAATATCAGTAAGGTAAAAAAAATAACTTAAGAGAATACGAAAATTTCTGTAATTTAAAAAAAAAGTAAAAATTTACTTGCAAAGTCTGAGTTTTTAATAGGCATTTTTTCTGATACAACATTTTTCTCCCCTCGTAATATGACATATATGACATGAAAGATTCTTTTTTTCAATACAATTTTTTTCTTATTCACATTATATAGATTTCTTAGAATAAGTCATAAATAAATAAATTTCATCAATCACCGCAGTATGATATAAAATCATATATATAATTTCACCTCACTTTTTTAATTAATGTAAACTTTTAATCATCTATTACTGCTCCTAATGATTTTGCTATGCTTTCACTGAGCTATTGGGCGAGTTCAGGTCAAAATACGTTCTGAGCCAAATGACTTCAGAGGACAATACGAACAACTATGAAAAAGTATCAATTTGTTTCAAGTTAAAAAAAAGGCTTTGAGCAACATGAGGTCGGGTTGAAATGAGGCGCTTTAGAGAAAAAAAAAATACCAGTATAGGTTCACCCTTTGTATTCTTTTAACATACATATTTAATATGTATTTGAAAATCGTACAAGAGGCCTTAACGTACGAGCGTACGCGATGGCAAATCGCACGTTATCTTTTAAGAAAACAAAATCACATGTGCAATCATTTTGTGAAATCGCTTGTAGTAAACTAAAAAACTAAAATAGCATGTTCATTTAATTAGGGGAAGATCGCAAGTACAAAGAAATGTGAAATCACATGAACTAAAAAAATGAAGAAAAATGGAAATCGCATGTTGTAAAGAAAATCTCGAATGTTGATAATGCCTTACCTACGCATCGTACGTTAAGGAATTTTGTACATTAACCAGTCTCTATTTAATATAAATAATAATTCTCAATTAAACACTAATTATTAGTACCTTATAAATTAGCAACAACTTTGTGCATACGTTGGTTGTACCATAGGCTTGGGAGGTTTTCAAAAAAAAAAACTTTATGCTTCTGCTTCATACATCCACAAAACATACATTTACCAAACACTGATCCACGCACCTTAGAAACCCCAATTTTCACCCATATCACAAAATCAATCCCTTTATACAAGGTTCTTCCTTGTATAGCTTACGGATGTTACCGGTGGTTAAGGCTGAAAGAGGCGATGACAGGAGACACTCCGGCGGTGAGATTAGGGTTTGGCCATCATCCTTGATAGTGGTGGCGACCGGTGGTTAAGGCTGAAAAGGAGTAGATCAAAGAGGTTCAACTGGGGAAGAATTAGGTTGATTTGCGGTGGTCGATGGTTGTGTTTTGATGGTCAATCGCTAGCGGCGGCTAGGGTTTCTCCATAAGGCGGTTTTATTTGATGTTGATTGCGGTGGGCGATAGTTGTGTTCCGATGTTCAATCCCTAACGACGGCTAGGGTATCTCAGTAAGCGGTATTATTTGGGTTGGAAGCAGTTTTGGATTCCGATCGATGCCATCCATCATCACCCCTGCGTCACCCTCTCTGCACACCGCACCGTCCGTACTGAGTACAAGGTTTATGTGTTTTCTTTCATTTCATCTTCTTTTCTTATTGTGATCTTTGTCATCTTTGTTTTCATTGGTTTTAATTGTTGTATTTCAGGCCTGTTCGCTTTGTGAGAGAGTGGATGCGAAAACTATTAAATGGTATGTTTTTTGATCTCTGTAGTTTTTACTCTGTAGCTAAAGTTTCAATTCGTTACAGAACTGATGATAGTTTTTAATGATTTTGATAGACGGTTTTGACTAGAGTACCGTATGATGAGTGTAAAGTGTTGTTTCAGCTGAACTAAATTTATGAAGGATTGACGGATTGGGTGTGAGTTTTTGAAGTTTTAGTGTTTAGGTTTGTGGTTTTTGATCGATTCATTTGGTTTTTTAAAGCGACTTTATGAAAGCTTGATGGATTGAGCTTGAATTTTTGAAGTTTCAGGATCAATGTTTGTGTTTCTTGATTGGTTGGATGATTTTTCGGCGTTTGGTACTATATGCGAAGCAAAGTTCCGTTGATCCGCGCGGATATGCTTGCTATTTTAGTTTGCGCAGACCGTTATAACGTTCTAGAGGAAGTTATGATGGTGTGTAATATACTTGAATGTCTTATTGATCATGCTACTCAATGGCTGAGATAGTTACTCTTAATAAAGTGTAAAGTAGCAATACACTGGTTCTATAAAAGTGGCTGATAACTGAGTCTGCTTTGACTTGCCATTTGGCGAGTGTACCCATGGTGCACACGTTCTCATATGTTAAATGACAATACTAGGTGTATTCTTTGCAAAGGCATCAATGACTGTAAATTGCATTTATATTTTTATGATATAATTGTATGATTAATATATATTTTTTTTATTTCTAATGATTTTTGTTTTTGTTAACTCAGTATTTTGGGGTTCTATTTTGCAGACATGTTTGCCTATGCGTTTGAGCAGCATAGAGAGAAGGGTGTTGCCACACCGTTGCCGGTGGCTCTAGCCGTCTATGGCGGCGACGGCTTTACGTTGCCCGATGTCTTTTTTTTGTTAGTGTTCACGGTTTAAAACTTTTGCTTGTGCGTGGGCTTGATTTGAGATCCGAATCACGTTGCGAAATTCTGGTATGCTACATTGCAACCTTAACTATCATTACCCTATTTAGAGGTGAAAATTACACTGTCTATGATGACTTTTGTTGTTTTTTCTTTGTGATATTTCTCGCAGGATGGATTGTTCATGAAAGAGTCTTCTTTCTCAGGTTTGAAAGTCCTAATCCTTCTTGTAGGCTAAAATTATTAACATGTGTGCATTGTTATTCTTAGCTACTTAGTGTCATCAGGATTGACCAACAAATGACATAACAATAACTCTTTTGTACAAGTTGTGAACCTACGAATTCAACAAACTTTTGTATGACTTAGTTAGCAAGATTATGGCATGTGAGTGAAAAAAAAATCTTGAGGTAACAACCATATAGCTTCAGCTAATGTGTATGAAACTAGCACCCCGCCGCAATGCGGCGGGTAATAATTCTTGTTCCATATATAAGTTTGCAACTTTTTTGTGCATCATCACTTGTACATTGTGCTTTGGGTGTTTTTCAAAAAAAAAAAACTTGATTTTTTACTTTTAACCCAAATGTTTTTATCTTTTACAATTTTAACCCTACATAATTTGTTTTTTTAACTTTAACCCAAAACTTTTCATTATTTGCAATTTAACTTCACAACTTTTGTCACTTATACTTCTCATCTTTCGCAAATTTTCGTTTTACGTATAGTTCTAAATTTTTTGAGTTAATACGACGCAACGTGCATGTGTGGCTCAACGTTTTTACCTTTATTTTTCCATGTTTGACAGGTTCGTCGCAACACGCATATCCTAGGTCGAGTCAGTGTTGGTGGTCGATGCCGATTGTGTGACATTAGTACTATTTGACACCGTTTTACGTCTTGCCGCAACGCGGGGTGTGCTTTAGGAGGTTTTCAAAGAAAAAATGGTTATGTATAGGGGTGTGCACGGTTCGGTTCGGTTCGGTTTTTTGGTAAAATCAAAACCGAAACCGAAATATCGGTTTTTGGCTTTTTAAAACCGTTCGGTTTCGGTTTTTATATCGGTTCGGTTTTTCGGTTATTTCGGTTTTTGGAACAAAATTATGTAAGATTTGAAAAAATATAAAGTATAATTTAAAATATAAGAATCTTTATTATGTGTTTACATTTAAGTTGTTATACTTCTTTAATTAATATTGTTTGCATAAACCTAACCTTCTAATCTATTTTTATGTTTCTCTAAAGTTTTTATTAAGACATTTTCTTTTATAATAATTTGAAGATCATTTAATTTTTATATAAAATTTTGTTATTTCTTATAGGTAATAAATAGATCACTTCAATTATAAATAAACATGTAATGTTGTTATTATAAACACTTAACATTCAAGAATAAAATTAATAATTTCTACTAGCATTGGGTTAAACATTTAAATAACTTAAACTTAAACTTAAAAATATACGGATTGTAACTTATCGGTTCGGTTCGGTTTTTTTCGGTTATTGAAAATGGTTATCCAAAACCGAACCGAAATTTTCGGTTATTAAAAATCTGAAAACCGAACCGTCGGTTTTTGTTTCGGTTCGGTTTTTCGGTTACGGTTCGGTTATTTCGGTTTTCTGCTCACCCCTAGTTATGCATATGGTTGTCGTAACGTTGGCTTTGGGGGTTTTCCAAAAAAAATGATTTTTTTTTACTTTTCACCCAAAAGTATTTCATAAATTACTTTTAACTCAAAACTATTTGTTTTTTTACTTTTAACCCAAAACTTTTTATCTTTTGCAATCTATCCTCATAACTTTTTTTACTTTCAACATTGGTCCTTTATAGTTTTCATTTTCCGCAAATTTTTCGCTTTATGCTTGGTTCTAAATTTTGTGACTTAACACATCGCAACGTGCATCTTTGGTTTAACGTTTTTACGTTTCGTTCTAAATTTTGCGAGTTAATACGACGCAACGTGCGTGTGTGGGTGAACGATTTTACATCGTCTATTTTTCCCCCGTTTGACAGGTTTAACATAATGTGCGAGTCCTAGATTGACTTAGTTATAACTATAGAATTCCCGCCGCATTGCGGTGGGTCGCATTCCTAGTTACTAATATAATTTGTATAATTAAGCCCAATGTCCAAATGTTAACTCAGAGGCCCAATAACCAATGTCTAAGTGTTATATGGAATTAATTTTCAGGCCTAGGCGGGAATCTTGCGTATTAACATCTAAACGGAGGCCATCGTTAACGTTTTATTTATGTTTATCGAAAGAGGCAACATAATTCGTTAAGATACATAACTATATATAAACGGATGCCTTCGTTAAATTTTTATTTATGTTTATCGAAAGAGACAACGTAATTCATTAAGATATATAACTATATATAAACGGACGTCTTCGTTAAATTTTTATTTATGTTTATCGAAAGAGACAACGTAATTCATTAAGATACATAACTATATATACGTCCAATTTATCGGATCACGAATCTCAATCAATCATCCGTATGATGTTATCAATTCTTATTTCTTGGTTCCAGTTTAGACATGACCCTTTGGAATTTCTTCTGTTTTTTTTTTTTTTTTTTTTTTTTTTTTTTTTTAAGATTCAGATCTGGTGTGTTGATTTTGCCAATGGAATTAGTCCTTTTTTTTTGAGAATATTGTTGTGGATCCTAAATTAGCCGTAGATTTCACATTTGTATAACAGTATTAAGCCATTGTTTAGTTAAATGGGCTTGATTCTAGTCTTATATGATATGTAATATTCGGTATTGCCCCAGTGTTTTTTTTCCTGTTTCATATCTGTTTTTTAAAGCATTACTATATTATTAACACTAGAACAGCAGAGCAAAAAGAGAGAGAGAGAGAGAGAGAGGTGAAAACTCAAAATATTTCAAATCAATCTACCTGCCTCTCACATAACACCGTACGGTGCGGGGTTACGGTGGTGCCTGCTTAGACCATGCGTAGTCGTTGGGGTGAATAATGCCTCACCCTATGGCGTTTTGCGCCATGTGGCAACCCAGTAAGCAATGAGACATTATTGGGCGTTTTTACAAAAGGGGTGTAGTGGGGATGTGGGGCATTATGTTAAATGAGATGTAATATAATTAAATAAAACAAAAACCATCAAAAATCTTATTGGATAAAGAAATGGAAGATGGAGGATGATTGGACAAACAAATGGGGGGCAAGGCGTGATTTAAATCACGCGAAAACAAAAAAACTGACCAATCACGCCCAGGGGGCGGTGGTGGGGCGATATTGGGCGTTTTTGGTGGCTTTTTTTTGAAAAAACCATGCCCATTACGGGTGTTCTTAGGGAGGCCTCACTTTGTTTGGTGCAATCGTCATCTGCCCAATCCGAACACAAGAACAATCTTTTGAATCCCCAAATTTCTCAATATCCCGCCCTTCCAAACCACTTCTCTCTCTCCTAGGGTTTTTATGAATTTCAGGTCAACAATTTCATTTCTACTTTTGTTGCAGTTCAAATTCAGGAAGGATCTAGGGTTTCTTTGGGCATGTTTGGCTAAGCTTTTCACACCCAACTTATGACTTATTGACTTAATAAAAAATCTAAAAATGAGTTTTAGTTTTGGCAAACATAAAAGTCATTTTCAAAATGACTTTTTGAGAAGGAGAAAAACTCATCAAGAAGTCGTTTTTTAAGAAGTTAGAATTTTGCCAATGACCTTGTGGTCCAGTGGTGGAAAGTGCTTGAGTTCTCAAATGAGGCTCAGGTTCGATCCCCATTAACTGCAAGTGAGGTGTTAAGGTTTACCCACCTTGGTGGGATTCCTGACCGGGGTCACGGGTTCGAGCCTGGCAGTCGGGATTAAGTTTCCACAAGGTGCGAGGAAGGGCTCTGCACTGCACTCCCCCTCATTCGAACCCGGGTGGCTGTGCTTCTGATAAAAAAGGTTGAAGCGCAGTCGGTAGTAGGTTTCCAATCAATCTACACCTTAAAAAAAGGTAGCTTGTGACTTTTTTTATCAGATTATAACTTTTCAAAGACAAAATTACCATACTACCCCTTATTAAACACTGAAGTAGGGCAACAAATATAAAGTGTTCTGGTACACAGCAAAGCCGCCAGTTTCATCAACGCTGTGCGACCCCATTCTCCACCTCCGGCCTCCGCTCCGGCTACCGGCAGTTTCATCAAAACGGCCGCCAGGTATGTATTCGAACTGATTCACTTTTTCGCCACCTCCGGCTAACTGCTCTCCGGCTCCAATTCCTGTTCACAATGTACTTTTGATTTTTTTCTGCTGTAGAACATGTAACTTATAAGATGGTCTGCTGTAGAACAAGTAAATTAGTTCTGTATGGTCTGCTGTAGAACAAGTAAATTCCTGTTCAATTAGTTTGCTGTATACAGTTCTGTATCCAGTTCATTACAGATCTGTTAAATTGCTTTTCAATTAGTTTGTTGTATCCAGTTCATTACAGATCTGTGAAATTGCTTTTCAATTAAGTTTGCTGTATCCAATTCATTACAGATCTGTGAAATCGATCTCAATTAGTTTGCTGTATCCAGTTCATTCAGATCTGTGAAATTGATTTCAATTAGTTTGCTGTATCCAGTTCTGATCAGATTTGTTTCAAAATAGCGGTAGGTTAAAAAAAATGCACGCTGAATGTTTTTGAAGAGTATTGATGCATTTGTTTATAGATGTTCGTAAAGTTCGTTGTTTAATTTGTTCACTGTTTGCACTTGATCTTGTATATGTAATTATGTATCAGATAATGGATGCTCACCACACAAATGTTGTTGATTGTGAAACGTTGTAGGTCCCGAAATCTGAGGATCGATAACGAAAACCAAATCCTTGTTTATAGCAAACACGGTCACGTGTGCGGAATCCACGTGACTATGCCAAATCAAACATATAAAGTAACAGCACGATATAACCAATGAGTCACAATCTATTGATTAAACGGGATGAGAACAATGATCAACTGATACACACACAATTTGACAGAATAACTTCTCAGGGTATGCTCTCATGGTTTCAGAATGAAACCATGTTGTGTTTATATAGCATACCAGGGCCCAAACTATGACGAAACATCAATGGGCCTGACGAAACCTCAATTGGGCTCGACGAAACCTAGTTTGGGCCTGACGAAACCCAACAGTCGACGAAACCTTGGAGGTTTCGTCGAGAACCAATGACGAAACATTCAGTTTTGGGCATTTGGGGGTTTCGTCATGAAGTGTTCGACGAAACCCTAGGTTTCGTCGTAGGCTGCATTTGTTGATATGTTTGCTGCAAACAGACTTGCAGCAGACACTTATAAACACAAACATATTGACATAAATACCCTTATGAAACATGCATCGTTCATTTAACATTACAATTCAAACGAGACAAACTAGTCAGACACAAGTAGGATAGGAGGATATCCAACTTGGTCGACGGCGAATACAGGCTCGATAATACGATAAAAGACCGTAATAAAATACATTGTAAATACAAACTAGTTATAGACACAAAAAGTGCACTAACAAACTCCCCCTTGTCTGTTACTGGTCTTCGGTCTTCGAATCTTCAATGTTTCAGCGTCCAGGTGCTACCGGCATGAATTCCGAGATAAAAGCAATAACAAGCGACGCGTTGGAACTTTAACGCTTGATGTGCGTCCTTGTCTTCGTAGAAGATATCATGCCGATACTGCTTGTTGATGTCGCTTGCCGACATATTAATGATCCACATTGGATCCAACATTCGGAAGTTCTCGCGATCATCCTTGAACAAAATCACCGCTTCGTGAGTATCTGAATCGTAGCACCAAAGCCTCATGTCTTCCAAGAAATCTTGTTTCATAGGCATCAACGGAATCTTAACCAAGCACCTCACCGGCTGATATACAAGCTTGTAACGTGCCGTGTTGGTCGCTGGATCCAGAGTGAACTTTATTTGTTGATACATAGGAAACTGGGGCTTATACGATTCATCTTCCCATCCTTTCTTTCGTTCGAACCTGATCTTTCTTGCAAACAATGTTGCACCATAATAATTTGAATGATTTATAATGTTCAGCTTCGATAACGCAGCAACGTCGTAGAAAGGCAAAGATAGAATACTCAACATCGAATCGAAATATTGAATTTCGTGAACTCGTTTGATAGCAACACAATGAATATCCTTCACGAAACTCCAGCTCAGAATCCTTCCATGCGGTTTAACCTTTTCAAACTGTGGATAATCGATTTGTGCTTCTGGAGGCGTAGGCTTTTCGACCTTTGATAAGAACTTTGTTCTCCATTCTTTGAATGAATCAGCTGGATTATCTGAAGAAGTACGATTCCTAAGATGCTTGTCAATCTCTTCACGATTATCATTCATCCATTCTTCATCAAAAGCATCAAATTCCACTCCGTCGGCACGCACATAAGTTGTCTTTCTCGATTCACCTTCAAACACAATTTCTTCAATGTTTTCAGTATCGACATTTTCTGGTTTAAGCGGCATTTGATTAACCGTTTCATCATCAACATTCTTCATCTCATTCAGTGCATACAGGTGCTCGTGTGAAAGATCCGAAACAAACTCTCCTTCTTCAAGTAGTTCTCCAGTAGTCGGATGAACAACCTGCAATGCAAGATCAGTGAACCGGAACAGAAGATGTACCAGGTAGAGATTCAAGTTGTTGAACTTCTTCAACTATTCCACTGGAGGTTCCTTGAGCCGATTGAAGCTGCGTAGGCTGAACGACAACGATTTCAGTCGATGTAGTGGCAGGCGGTTGCTCTGAAGTGGCTGAAGGGTCAGAGTTTCCCTGATCCTCAGGATCATCATCCCTTTTCTTCATTACCTCTTGCGGTTTACAACGTTCATTCCACAGAGTAGTGACGCGCCTTCGAAGAAACTCATAGCCTTCATTGATCTTCTTGACTCCATCAACTATCGTTGTGTTTCGAGAGTCGTACCACTCTTTCATGAAATCACACCTTCCTTTAAGATCTTCAGCCAACTTCTGAAGTATAGAGCTGCTTCGTTCTCTTGCTTCGTCAGCAGCTTTCAAACGTTCATTCTCGGCCTTTAGTTGATCTATTTCAGCTTGTTGTCGCACAACAGTGGAGTTCAACGTGTTTATCTGCAACTGTTGCTTAACCATGTCTGCTCGAGTGACGTTGATCACGTTTGATTGCCTGTCAATTTGACCTGCAGCAACTTGCAGTTGAGAAAATAGGAAGTCTACCTTTTCATCAGGTTGCATCCTCTCAAATCTGCTCTGTCTTCGCTCTGCGGCTGGCTGCGAGGTGGTTTCATGAATAGATGCTGCAACTGAACGCGGAGGATCTTGTGGCGTAACGGATGGTGTTTCGGCAGCTGAAGAGACCACAGGAGTTTCTTGAATAGGCTCTTGAGGAATGGATTGCTGTGCAGAGGTAGTCAAGTATCTTCTTGCTTTCTTCTTTTGATGTTCAGCAGCTTTCTTTTTCTTTAAACGTTCCGCTTCAGTATCCTCTGGAACGTATTCAGGATCATCTTCCTGTCTAATCCTCCTGATTCTTTTAACACCACGTTCATCAACATAAGCTTCGTATCCAGGCTCAATCAGATTATCATCCGAATCAGAATCAGAATCCTCGCCACCTGTTGATGTACCACCAGCTGCACCAGAACCAGATGCACCAACGGCACCAGTATCACGACCATCACCACCTTCGTCATCACTATCACTTTCAGACGACTCAGAATCCACTGGATCTGGACCAAACTTTTCTATCATTTTCTTCTTCAACTCTGGCTCTTCATCATCTGATTGGCTGTCATTGTGACGCCATTTATCATCTTCAGGAGCAACGTAGTCTGGCTTTCCAAGAGCGCCTATCAACTTCCTAGGCGGATCGCTTTCTTTGTATCTCTTGGATGCAAGGCTCTTAATTATCCTTAAAGAATTCAAGATCATAGGCTCTATCTTCAGAATGTCGGCGTCGTCTTTTGGAAGATTAGGATGCTGAACGTTCATGATCATTTGAAGAAACCGAGGATACATCCAGAATTTGTTCCCGGTTATCCTACTCCCAGTCCTCGTCATATCCTCCTTCATATTCGCGAAGATATACTTTGATATGTTGAATGGCTTTTTCAGCACCAAAGCCACCATAAGACCTACAAGGTCATTGCCTGCCATATCGTATCCGGCACGTCTATTGCTGATACACTGAATCAGAACGTGCAGAAGAAACTTGTAACGTAACGGCAAATCTCCCTTGTTAATCTGATTGCTGAAGATGTCGCCTGTACACTTTATTCGTAATAAGCATCCACGAGTACACATGATCGGCACAGAATACGGAGCATCCGGTTGGTCTTGTAATTCCAGAACAGCGTTCAATATTTCTGGTGAGACTATCACATCCAAATCATTCACACGACCTTGAATAACTTCGTTACCATCAACCTGCACCACGCTTGCGGTATTCCAGAAAGCTTTTATGAGTGATTTGTACACAGGCGTTGAGAATGTAACAACATGATTGATTTGCGACTCCCTGATCCATTGAGTAATTTCTTTCAGTTCGGATATCTTTCCTTCCGGATCCAGAAAAGCAATTTGATTATGACGCTTCTCAGACATAATTTCCTCTTCGGATTTATTTTCCTTCTTGGTCGCGGGCTTACGTTTTCCTTCTTTCGGTGCCATCTGAAACTGAAAACGTCCACAATGAGTCTTAATTGTATAACATGTGCATTAAACAAATGTTTATGCAAGTTAAAACATCAAATGGACATTGAATCATATAATTACACATCTTCTGTTACAAGCACCAAAATTGAAATTTCACTAAGGCATGGACGACGAAACCTTGACATCTCGACGAAACTCCCTAAATCATGACGAAACTCCCTTGGTCAACAAAAGTCAGAGTTGACCGTTGACCTATGGGGTTTCGTCGACAGTCCTTAGACGAAACTTCCAACTTAAAGAGGGTTTCGTCATATAGGTTCAAAAGGGTTTCGTCACAGGGGTTTCGTCATCAGTTATTGAAGAAACTCAGGTTTCGTCATTCAAGGGGTTTCGTCGTCAACAGATTGAAGAAACCTAGGGTTTCGTCATAGTTAGGGTTTCGTCCAGGTTAAGGTTTCACCATTTGGGGGTTTCGTCTAAAGGTGTTTAAACATGATCAGATCCATACAAACCAACATTTAACACTTTGTTTACCCAACCAAGTAGGAAATGAACCCAAGATGTAATATCAACATAAGTTTTGACCAGTAAAAACCCTAAACAGTTAGACATTCATCAAAAACAAGTCCCCTGTTTTGTTAAACCAAAACCTAACCCAAATCAAAGATCAATCAATGTAAACATCCTAAATCTATCTGTTTTTATGACAAACCAAAACAAACACAAGTTTAGATCATGAATACATCCAGTAAAGTGGGTCTCCGAGGGTTTCGGACAAAAACAGTGGATCATAATGTTCGAAACATGAACATGATCCTTTGAATACCTTCATTTTTGATATAAAATGGAGAGAAAATGATGGTTTTGAGAGTTGGTTAATGGGTATGGGGGATGAGTGTTTGGAGAAGATGAACAGAGTGAAAGTTTGAAAAAGTGATCAAATAATGGACCTGGGACCCCTTTAAATATCTTTGTTTTCGACGAAACCTCATGCGGGCTCGATGAAACTCCAATTTGGGCCTGGATTTGGTCTTCAACATTTAGCCCATGACGAAACTCAACTGGGCCAGTGGGGTTTCGTCGTGACCTCGACGAAACGTGGGGTTTCGTCGTAAACCAAACCATCTTTGACCAATTTTGACCAAATTCGAAACATTTGACTTTGACCAGGGGGTTTCGTCGACGCTTAGGGATTTCGTCGACACCATTTTTTTTTTCAAAAATTTACTAAGTCTTGAAAAATTTTGAAATTTTACACACTTTATATGATTTTGTTTCCAAATGCAAGGACGTTTTATGAAGTAGGTTTCAGGCTTCCAGCAGAAAACACCAAGTAACAACTTCGGCTTAATCAAAAATGAACTTTACAATTTACACTAAAACTGAATTTAAAGTGCGGAAAAACTAATCCAAAATGCGATAAACTAATCGACAAACTATAAAAAGCAATAAATGACTGTACAAGTGCAATCTTTTTGCGAATCTCAAGGAAAAGGAATCATACCAGCTTACGGTCTTAGTCGACATGATTTTTGTTCGGTTTAAAGCTCTGGATAAGTATGCTACCTCGATTATCGGTATTGTTGTCCACATAAGCTCAAACTGATCAAACGTAATCACAATTAGGAGATACGATTTACGGTAAGGATTATACTTACAAGTCGATGTGAATCCACTCACGACACATTCCCGTATCAAGGTATGCACGAGAGTTCATCTTACCATTGAGTATACCGTTTATCATCTGTTTAACCGTATAAAAGAATGTGAGATACTCACTTATTTTTTATTGAAAACAAGCCCTATGTGATAGAATCACTTATTGATGAGGAACTTGATTTTCATATGCATGAGGGCACAGGAGCAAGTCCGTGAACAGGTCAGTACATTGTACAGCAAAGAGACGAACTTGACTCCCGGATAAATGTGATATTTTATCACTTATTTGTTTGGATATGTGATTGTTGATCACTTATTGAGGTCGAATGCAATATGTACACGTATGTATAGTATCATGGAAGATCTAGACTTCGTCTCCGTTATTTTTCGGTAAAAGATACAACCATGATACCTAGATGATAAGACAGCATAAAGACCGAATATCTCAGAACCTCGGCAATCTCTCAAACGAAATTTCGGTACTAAGACCATATGCCAATGAATGGTTCCCACCTGACTTGAAGTCTTGTTAGGTTTGTATCATCCTGCACATTTTAGTCTGATTGTGAGCCTACCGATACATCGTTAGTAGAGATACTTATCATTTCTCAAATTTTTGTTTTTCATTTTGCACATGTTGACCGACCACACCAGTGAATATCATCATCTTCCTTTTTCCAAGAAACTCATTTTTGGTTTTCTAATTTTTTTTTTAATTTTGAAATTTTCAAACGTAAAGACAGAAAGTAAAGACATATTTTTTTTTTTTGGATTTTTGAGTTTTTCAAATGTTTTTGTATTTTCTTGAATTTACTCCCCCTAAAATGCTAAAAGGTTACGAAAACGAAAATCTTTTTGAATTTTTAGAGTTTTTAAAGAAAATATTTACAAAAACGATTAGCCAAAGAAGTTTACTCGGGTATCACCTTAATGCCATTGACCAAAAGTAGATAATCAAAACATGATTTATCAAAAGCTTTTGTAAACAGGTCGGCACGTTGGTGATCGGTGTGAACTTTAACAACATCGATTAATCTCTTGTCAAAACAATCACGTATGAAGTGATATTTAATTTCGATGTGCTTGGTCTTGGATGCTGCACAGGATTTCTAGTGATCTGTAAGGCAGCATTGTTATCAACAAAAATAGGAGTAGATAGGAATTCAAAACCATAGTCGCGCATTTGTTGTTGGATCCAAAGAACTTGGGAGCAACAACTCGAGGCAGCAATGTATTCTGCTTCACATGTTGATGTAGCAACACACGTTTGCTTCTTGCACTGCCACGTGACCAGGCACTTTCCTAAGAATTGACATCCTGCTGTTGTTGATTTGCCGTCAATTTTTCAACCATCAAAGTCAGAATCACTATAAGCAATTAAATCAAAGCTATCATCCCTAGGGTACCAAAGACCGATGTCTGGGCATCCCTTCAAATAGCGAAAAATCCTTTTAACAGCTGACAGATGAGAGGCCTTCGGGTTGGCTTGATATCTTGCAAGCAGGCACGTTGGATACATGATGTCAGGCCTCGAAGCGGTGAGATACATGAGTGATCCGATCATAGCGCGATAGTATGAAGAGTTGATGCTTTCACCCTTCAAATCCGGAGTAATCCCGTGATTCTGCGGAAGTGGGGTACCAATGGGCGTTGCGTCTGACATCTGGAATCGGCTCAAGATGTCACCAACATATTTAGTCTGATGGATGAATATCCCAGACTCGGTTTATTAAACTTGTAGGCCCAAGAAGAAATTCATATCCCCCATAGCGCTCATTTCGAACTTTTCCTGCATAACACGTTCGAATTGCTTGCACAAAGAATCATTAGTTGAACCAAATATTATATCATCAACGTATACCTGCACCAGCAGAAGATCTCCATCTTGTTCCTTGATAAAGAGAGTGCAATCAATAAGACCTCGTCGAAATCCATTCTCCAGAAGATAATTGGATAAGGTTGTATACCAAGCCCTAGGTGCTTGATGTAAACCATAAAGAGCTTTGTTGAGCAACCAGACCCGATCAGGGTGAATAGGATCTTCAAAACCTGGAGGTTGTTCGACGTGCACCTCTTCTTGAAAACACACCGTGAAGAAATGCACTTTTGACGTCCATCTGGTAGACTTTGAATCCATTGAATGAAGCATAAGCTAGAAAGATCCGAATAGCTTCCAGACGTGCAACAGGTGCATAAACTTCATTGTAGTCAATGCCTTCAATCTGGCGAAATCCCTGAACAACCAATCTCGCCTTGTTATGAATAACTACTCCACGATCATCCTTCTTGCATTTATAAACCCAGCGTGTGCCAATTTTCTTGTAGTTCTCCGGCCTTTCAACAAGCTTCCAAACACCAAGCTTTTGAAATTGCTGCAGTTCGTCCTGCATGGCTTCAACCCAAGAATTATCCTTTAAGGCTTCCTTCCAAGATTTCGGTTCTTCTTGTGAAACGTAACACGCGAAGGACCAATCATTTTGAAGACCAGATTCTCTAATGGCTGAATATAAACCAGCATTCTGGTTGTTTCTTAGCTGATTACGCGTCTGCACACCGCGTTGGACATCTCCTATAATGTTCTGCTGTGGATGGGTATCATGAATTCTCATTTCCGGATTTTCAGGAACACGAGCATTATTACCCAACTTGTTAATATTAAGATCAACAACCGACTCCACACCGGGAATAGATGTAGAAGTGGATGCATTCCCTTCAGCAGTATCAATATTCTGCACATGAGGAGTTTCTAAAGAAGCACCTTGAACAGGAACAACTGGAGCTGAAGTGCATTCAGTCGCATCAAGATATTCATCATCTTCCGATGACTCATTGTAATCGGTAGCATCTTCAAATACCTCATTTTGAACCGTATTGTTAACCAAATTAGAACCTTGGGGGTTAACAATAACTGGTCTTACCAGTGGCTACCCAGCAGCATTGTCACTATCATATAACATTTTAGCAGCTGCAGATTCTTCGTCAAAGGTTGGCAGATTAAAGGAGTCGAATAGCCCATCGTAATCGAACATCCAAGGATCACCCGGAACTCTAACAGGATTTGTGTACCTTTGAACCCTTACTTCACTCCATAGCTCAATCATTTTGGTAGCCAGATTCCATACACGAAAATTCGGAGTAGCATATCCAAGGAAGAAACCCTCGATAGCTTTCGCGCCAAACTTTCCATCCGACTCAATCATAGTGCATGGACCGCCAAAAGGTTCTAGGAAAGAAAGATCCGGTTTCCTTTTCTGTAGAAGTTCGAAACAAGTTTTGCCATGCCTCTTAACTGTAAGAACTCGGTTTAACGTGTAGCAAGCAGTCGACATAGCCTCCCCCCAGAACTGAACAGGAAGCTCCGACTCTACCAACATCGTTCTTGCAGTTTTAATTATCGTCCGATTCTTCCTCTCAGCGACACCATTTTGTTGTGGAGTATAGCGAGAACTGTATTCATGAAGAATGCCTTTAGAAGTACAGAACTCATCCATCACACGGTTCTTGAACTCAGTTCCATTGTCGCTTCGGATCCTTTTCACTTTCAACGTGTATAAATTTTCAAGCATAGTAAGAAGATCCTTGAGGATTCCAGGAGTTTCACTCTTGTGTGCCATAAAAGCTACCCAAGAAAATCTAGAATAATCATCAGTAACCACTAGACAATAAGCATCCCCGAATGTTGTCTTGTGTTTCATAGGTCCAAAGAGGTCCATATGAAGACGTTCGAGAGGCATGCTAACAGTATTGATTTTCTTCAACGGGTGAGACTTCTTCGTTTGCTTCCCTTTCTGGCACGAAACACAGATATCTTGTAGATGAAAATTTGTCACAGGCACACCATTCACAAGATTGTTTTTCACCAAATGGTTCATTTTCCTCAAGTGAATGTGCCCCATTCTTCTGTGCCAAGATATAGACTCCTTCTCTGTGGCTTTTGAGACAAAACATGTTACTTGCGCATATGTCGTAATCGCTTAGCTCATATCAAGAATATAAAGATCATTAACTCTTGGAGCCGATAAGAGAATCCATTCTTGTGGAATTTTGAAACCAGGTTTAAGCACATAACAACCGGCATCATCAAAATGCACGGTGAACTTCTTGTCGCAGATTTGCGAAACACTGAGAAGATTATGATCAATTTGACGAACATAATTGATCTTATCGAAACATACAACACCATTAGAGATCATTCCCTCTCCAGTGATGTATCCGCCTTTGTCTCCAGCGAAAGTGACATAGCCTCCTCTAATATTTTTCACATCGTACAGAAGCCGTAAGTCGCCTGTCATGTGCCTGGATGCCCCACTATCAACAATCCAATGACTACTGATAGTTCCTCCTAGAACATCCTGCACATATCATCCAACGATCAGTTGAGGATGGGGACCCAAGCCTTAGTGGTCTTGGGTCATCCCTGAGAATCACGAAAAGTGATCTCGATTTCCTGATGGTTTTCAAAAACAACAGCTCCCCCTGAACTTTCACTCGTCTTAGGTTTCCAAGTTTGTTTTTGTTTACCAGATTGAGTTTTATAAACGGATTTCGAAACTTCTGGTTTTAAAGGTGAACTTGGTTCCCTTGTAACAGATTTGACCTCAGATTTTAAGGCCTTTTCTATTTTCTTGACATTTTTACGTCGTTGTTTCGTTTCCTGTTCTTTAACAGTTCTTTTATCATGTTTTGGTGAAACTGGACGACGTTGAGGGTGAACCTTTTCAGGTGGTGCTTTCTCCACGAATTTCTCTCTGGGAGTGTTTGTACAATTTTTAATGATGTGTCCAAACTCCCCACATTTAAAACACGTTCTCCTTTCAACAAACTTAGGAGAATCTGATCGACGAACAGATGTGGAACCTGTAGAACTTGAGGTACTTGCCTTTTCATCACACCCGTTTGTATGTTGAGTGTAATTGTTTTGACTGTTACGTTTTAAAATCTTGACTTGTTGGACAAAATCGGTGTTTGATTTATTTTCAAATGTCTTAATTTTATCAGTACCATTTGATGCTACAAATTTGACATCGTTGCTTTTCTTCTGGTAACGAGCTCCTTTTGTTTCACACTTTGATTAGAAACGTTAGGCCTATGAGCTCGTTGATCTGGTTGTTTGCCCTTAGGAGCAAAAGGTTGTTGCTTTGTTGGTGATTTTTGATTTCCAAATTTCTTTTTGATTTCATCCTTTGGAATTGGATCACATTGAGTTACTGTAACTCCAGGGATCGTCTTTCCCAAGAACTTGCTTGTGTTATCTTCAAAAACTTTATCAATCGAAGATGGATTGACGTTTTTAATTAGAAAATCATTATCTGAGTAAATTTTAGAATCACCAAACAAGGTATACAATACATTATTACTCTTAATGGTAGACACAGATTCTTTCACTTCCTTGACAGGATTAATCACTTGTTTGGCAACTTGTTGCACAATAGGAATAGGAAGATCACAAAGAATATGATTCTCAATTGGAATTTCTATTCCCTTCTTCTTATCAAGTGATTCATCCTCATCACTCAAATCTGATTCATCATCAGATGAATCATAATCCTCAACAACTGGAGGACTTTGATTCACAGATGTTGAATTTCCTGTTTCTTCAGATGAGTTTCCCGAGGAGCTGTCCGGTTTGAACCCTAATCCAGTAGTAACTTCCTCATAATCCAGAGGTACACTGGGTTCATACCGAGACATATCCTCTTCATCGGGTATTCGAGTATAATTGTGTCTCAAAGGGGGCGAACACTTCTTATACCCAACACCTTTCTTGTTTCGCTTCAGTTGTTGAGCGTCAATGATGTGATCGAGCACATATCGGGAGTTAGAATAACTCTCCAATTTGAGCTTGATTGTATCATGCTCGCATTTGGCAATGGCTAGCTCCTTTTTGGTTTCCTCAAGGATGTTAATATAATCGTTAATACCAATTTGTTTATGGTAAACAGTTTTGGTCAATTCGGAAACACTTTTCTTTAAGGTTTCAATTACAGATTTAAAATCCTTTTCGTTTCTAGCTAAAGCCATATTTGCCTCTTTGCACTTAGACAGCTCAATAACCAAACTTTGATTGTGACTATGAATCGTTTCAGATTCATGTTTTAATTTAGCACATTCATGTTTCATATCAGCACAATCACTACATATACTAGGAGTTTCAGATTTTACCTGACTTGTAGAAGCTGAGACATTTGCCATAAAGGCAGTCTGATAAGAAAAAGATCCGTCTTCAGAGAAGAACTTCCCCATTTCTTTAGATGCTACAACAGCCTTCTTGATCAGAACAGATTTCTGACATTTCAACTCCTCTGCTTCAGTCAATAAATCATCAATATCAGAACTCGCTTCTTCCTTCACATCAGATTCAGAATTATAACCACCCGAATTAGAACTTTCTTCATCAGAACTCCCGGTATAATCCGAACTGTCGTCACTTTCAGAAAATTCTTCCTTGTGAACGTGCTTGATGTGATTGATGATCTTTGCATAACACGTTGTTCCTCCTCCTTCTTGATCACCTTCCCCAAATTGTACAGATCAATTACAACCTTCATCAGCTTGAACAGTCAATGCTCGATTGGTGTTTGATGGTCCAGACTGGTTCTGGTTGTGGTTGTTGTTCACTGCTACCATCCTTCTTTCACGATTGTCTTGATTGGCATTAGAAGTATTCGTCTGATTTCTGAATGGGTTTTGATTGCCTTGTCTATTTGGTCGGGTGCACTCACGTTTGAAGTGACCCTTTTCTCCATAATTGAAACATGTAACCGCTTCTTTATCATATCCATACTTCGTATCCTTCTTGCTTTCCAACGAACTTCTTCCTGTTCGAGTCATAAAATCTTTAGCCCTTCTAACAGCACTTGCGAACGCCCACTTTATATCCATCAACTCCATTTCATCACGGTCGATTTGTTGATAATCTTCATTGGTCAAATTAATGTTTCCAATTTGACCTGCAACCAAACCGCAGTAAGCACTGACCATTGTATTTATGAGTTCCATATGTTCCTTCGCTACTTCAATGCTAACTTTTGAGAGGTTTGAAGTATCAACTCTGACTGTGTTGGGGTTTTGGGGTGGAGGATTGTTGGTATAATTTGCTTGCTGTTGTTGTTGTTGTTGTTGTGGTTGGGCTTGTTGTTATGATGAGGTAGGAATAGGAATATAAGCACTTGGATCGAACTGAGGTTGAGTAGTGGTAACTTGAGGTGGAGGTTGGGGTGTTGGTAGCCATGCACTTGCATCGAATTGAGGTTTAGAAAAAGCATGTGTAACACCTCGAAAATTCACGTCCTATAATGTGTTGACATGTGTCATAATGTTTGAACGTGTGAAAGAATGTTATAAAAGGACTAAAGTTGACAATCATGGAAAGTATGTGTAAATACGGGTTCTAAATGTCAACCGTGAATAAATATATTGTACATTAACCCTACATGATGTTTATAACGTCAAACGAATAAATCATGTATCATGCGAAGCTAAAAGTGAGAGATTACAAACTACAGGGGTTAAATGTGTCAACATGTTTAAGTTATACCTCTGAATGACCTTTTGACAAACCCGAAGCTTTGTAACGGTTAATTATGCTCACTAGAATGCACGATTTAAATTTCATAAAGTTTCGTTATCGTATGAGAAAGTTATGATCAAATTCGTATGCGAGGGGTTAAAAGCGTTAACGTTGAAAGTTATGACTTTTCGGGTAATAACCGAGTGGCCAAGGACTTAGAAAAGTGGGTACAAGTTCTAAAGCCCTTGTAGGTAAATAATAAGGGGTGGTCAAATTGCAAGTAATAATGCTAGTTGACCTTCCGAAGAGCCAAGGGACAAGATGTGGAAACTAAAAAATGAAAAAAGCTGGTCAGAAGGCCCATGCGGCCCGCTTCAGCACCTCAAGCGGGCCGCCTCAGCCTCCCAGATGCAGAAACTCGTTTTTTTCACCTGTTCAGCCTTCTAAACGCCATGTGTTGCCCTTAAACCCTTCCAAGAGCCCCCTAAACAACCCCTAAACACTTAGGGATACTTGTTGAAGAGTTGTGGTCATTGATAGACTTAGATGTCAACAAGTTATGGTGATCTAAACACTATAAATAAGACCATTAGTTGCAACATTTGATCATCCACCTTCATCTGCATTTGTGGAGCATTTCTGGAGCTTAGGAGCAGATCCAAGACATCCCTACACGTGCATAGGACCCTTGTAAGTACCCTTGACCTTCCTCGATTAAGTTTTAGCCTAGTTTTAGCTTAAAAGTCAAACCGTCGTAATTAACGGTTGACTTTAAGATTAATCAAAAATGGTCCAGTGATTAGTCGAATCAAGAGTAGTTATATGTTGGTATTTATGTGGGTAATAAAACCTCAAAAGGGTTTCCCCTGATCACCACTCTAACCAGGTCAAAAGTCGGGTCAAACTTATATTTAAAAAGTCAACAGGAAGTCTAAAATGCCATTTATGCATAATTAACATTGTAGATCATATACAACCTGTTGGATCATTGTTATAACTTAGTAATAAGTGTAAGAACATGTCTAAACATGTTCAACCCGACAATTTCCTGTTTAGACCCGGTTCGGAACCGAAAGTCACATAGTTTGACTTTCACTTTGACTTTCAGTTCTGACCCGCTTTAGTATGATTTGAAAATGTCTTAGAGCTCCTTTAGGACCAGGCTACATGTTAGCACAACCCTCTGTGGTTGGTTCATTGATTGACCCATTCATTTACGCGTTTCCGTTAATTGCTCATATGTTGACCATTATGCCCTTATTATCTTAAAACGTGATTTTTGGAAATGTAAAAGAGTAGAAACTTTAATTACTGATATATATACTTGTTTGCAAAGTTTGACATCAGTTTGAGGTGTAGATTAAGAGTTATGCTCGTTAGCGTAAAATGAACGCTTTATGTTAATAAAACGGCGAAATTAGCGTATAGCCTAGTTAAGCCTACTTTTTAGTATCAAAATTAATACCCACTGATGTAATATATTATTTTGGAATTTTTGAAGATTTTTAATTAATTTTAGGCTGAGCATAACTAGTAGTCGTAGGCTTAATCCGGTAATTGTCGGTTTTGCCCTTACGGGCCATAAAATGAGTTTTACATATCTAAACGACTCCAAACCTTTTTCTACTGATTAGATATGTTAAATAAATTATTTTAAGCCTCCTGGAAGTATAAAAATATCAGCTTTATGTATCGAACCCGGTAATGGCTTCTAATCGCCTAATTAAGCGTTATTAACGCATAATATGTACTAAAACTATTTTAAACATACCAAGGGTGATACCTACTGATATTTGAGGCAAATTATAATATTTTAATAGTAAGCAAAAGTTGTTTAACTCAGACTTCAGTTTCGAGCTTTACGGCTTATGTGAAATTACCAAAATGCCCCTACGGTGCATAGTTTAGTTATAATTGGTAAATTCACATATATACTTTAACCTACTGTTATAACTTATCAAAATAAGTATTTTTGCTGATTATATCAGACCTGTAACTCAGGTAAATACTTAAACTCTTTTATAACCTTTTAAATGACCAAACTACCCCTACGGGGCCTAGTTTGTGTTTATATACGTTTCGGGCATAATGAAAGACATCTTACTGAGGTCACAACATATTTGAGACATAATTAACTTAGGAAACCTGTATATGGCTCTCATGAATACCCGTCACGCTTATTACGCATACGGTTCGGTTTATGTAACAAGTTTACATAAATTAGCCAAAACGGGTCAAACCTTATCGGTTTTATTTCAAAATCCAGAATGTGTATGAAATACCCATTTAAGACAAGTCTTCAAACTTGTCGGGTCTAAACCACATTCTATTCCGGTCTTCGCTTAATCATGCGTCTGAACCGTATATTCCCTTAAGACTAACCGGCCTAAGCTTAGGCTAAATTAAAGACCCGTTAGCATTCTAATTGGTTATTTATACCATCATTCCAGACTAGAGCATTTCGGTAAATGGTACCTACGCTTACTTAAGTGAATACGGCTGAGTTATTAGATTCTTTCTATTTAAGACAGGAGCTAGCTCAGGTAAATACTCTTAACTTATTTTCCCTATACGGGCTTGGGATACGGCACTATAAAAGTACCGCTTGGTCGGGTGTGTAGTTATTTAAATCGTATTGTGATTGATGTACTTACAACCCGTTTAATATGTATTATTTGGTGTATGGCCTTGGGGGTTAATGACCATGTCCCGGATATCCTTGGCATCATTTTACGAAATGGCCACGACTTAAGCACGGGGTGTAGGCATACACCTGACAGCTGCATTATGTAAAAACTGGTAATCCACTCCGAGGTATCATCCTTGTGGGCATTATACCGGAACTGGTAATCCACTTAGAGGATGATAGCCTGTGGGCATTATACCTGTGGCGTGTCAGTTAATCTAGTCCGGCCCTACAAACCGGCCCTAACGGACGACAAATAAGTAAAACTGTATACAAGATTATATACAAATAATTTTCCCAAGTTAAAAAGGTTAATTTTGCCTCTGTGCATTTTAATCAAATTATAAAAGATATTTTGTGCCACGTGCATTCAAACCAATTTTCTTAAACTCTTTTCAAATGAGTCGGTTGAGTGTATTTACCAGTGAAAACTGACGTATTTTCCAAAAAGGTTAAGTGACAGGTACCGAACGAAATTGGCTGGAAGCTCAGGGTGCTAATAAGGAATCTTGCAAGTTCTAGGCGTCTAAAGTCTGTTGAATAAATGATATGTTTTAAAGATCCGCCTGTGGATCCTTTACTTTCCGTTGTAATACTGGATATTACTAAATTCAGAATTGTAATATATAATTTATCTTTTGCTTCCGCGGTGCATTCATATATATTGTGTTGTTTGACTATTATGTTGCCAACCACGTCACTATACTCCCCACCGGGCCCACCGGTGACACGTGGAAAGTCGGGGTGTGACAGCATGAGCTTGAGCAATCATTTGCGCTGGCGGATGATAAGCACTCGGATCAAAAACCTGAGGTGGAGCTGATTGTGGAAACAGAAAAGAGCTTGTATTCGACATAAACGCCGTCTGTAGCTTCGGTTGCTGAACTGAACTGGAACTGGAACTAGCTAAAGGGTTAAAACCTGCAACATACATTTCGGTATTTTGAGGAACAGGAATTCGTTTAGCTTTCCGGATTTCTTCATCATTCTTGTGTTCCAACTTCTGAATGAATTCATAGATATTGACAGTATCTAGAACGCCCGTATGCTTTAAAAGCTCAATGAATGGGCTCCACTTTGGAGGTAGAGCATCAGCAAACCGTGCAACCATTTCCTGTTGAGTTGCAGTAAAAACGTGTAGTCGTATCATTTAGGGTTTCATTCTCCAAGAACTGAAATGATTCAAACTCTTTCTTCAATAGATCATGGCGTGTCTTTCTAGTAGCTGCATTTCCTTCTCCTCTCGCTACCAAGGCATCCCATAAAGTTTTCGTGTTCGTACAGTAAGCGAATTGATGATAGATTTCTTTGTGAAGCGCTTGTGTAAGAATAGCAAACGCCTTCTTCTCTAAGTCATATACTTTCTTGTCATCTTCAAGCATATTAGCAAAACCCGCTGCACTTGATCCTGCTGCTTCGAGGGCATGATTGTATGGATTAGTGAAACACGTCCAAAGTTCGGTGTTTTGCCCTAGAATGTATGTGTGGAAACGACCCTTCCATGATGGATAGTCGTTCATGTGATTCAGCTTTGGCGGGCGATTGTTGCTGCCCGTTTCACTCTCGCTAAGCAAAAGATTCTGAATGCTTTGATTTTGATTCGACACCATAGCCCATTGACTTGAACTTATAGATTGCGGACGCATAACATTCCTTAACCATGCGGCTGCCGAAGTTTGATCTTGACACTACGTCAAAACTGGGCTTTAGCCACACTTTTTCCAAAACCGCTCTGCCACACATTTGAATAAATGTGTGGCTAAAGGCCATTTATGATATTTTTAAACACTTTTAGCTACACATTTAATTATTAATGTGACCATTATATAGTAGCTCAAAACCTTTAGCCACATTTTTCGAAAAAAAAAGTGACATTTACTAGCTAGGCTAGCCACAACTCGAAAAATGAGGCCAAATATAACATACTGCCATGGTATTTGTTTGATTTTTAATTCATATGACGGAAACACATATTTTCAAAACCTACAGTCACACTTTCAATAAAAAAATGTGACGATCACTAGCCACGATAGAAAAGTGTGGCCAACTGTTACTAACTGACACCATAAATTTTTAATGATGTGACTAAAAAATAATACATATGGCTACTTAAAATTTTTTATGACTAAAAAAGATTATTAGTCACTTATAAGTGTTTTCGTGTGGCTATCAATTGTGACTCAGAAAAAACTGTTGACTATAAGTAGTTTATCTACATGTGGCTAAAAGTTAACAATTGTGATTGAAAAAAAAAAAAAATATGTGACCATAAGTAGTTTATCGTCACACTTTATTAACTTTCTGTGACATCTATCCTTACCCCAGTATACACCAAAAAATTTCAAATCCCTACTCATCCCTCCGCTCCATGGCTTCTTCTGCAGTCAAGTAACTCTCCCCTGCAAAATCATCCTAATTCTAAAATTACGAACCCTAGGTTTATTATGGAGGAAGACGTTGTAGAAGTTCTATCAATCTCCGATACTATCGACTCGGCGATGATTTCACCGAAGCATCTAAGACGGAGATGATAGCTTATGCAGATCAAATAGTGATGATATTGTAATGAAAACGACCCAACACGGCCTGCTGTGTGTGAGCAAAAATCGCAGAATGTGAAAACTCTTTTGAGGTACAATGTTGCTCTGTAGGTTAGTGAGATGCAATTAGTTATTTATTTTAGCATTTGTGGTTACATGATTTCAATGAAATTTGATAGAACTGATTGGAATTTGTGTGTTTTTAGCTGAAAAAATGACTAGAATATTTTGTTTTAGATATATGTGCCATGTTTGTAGCATGATTTTGATCATAATTTGCTTTTGGAAAAGGCTAGGGTTATCATAAAAACCGTTAGGCATGTAAACGAACCGAACGAAAACGAACGAGGCATGTTCGTGTTTGTTAATTTTACATTGACTGAACACGAACACGAACACATAATTGAACAATTTCTTGTTCATATTTGTTTGTAAAGAAATTGGTCGTGTTCGTGTTCGTTCATTTAAAACCTAAATATGCAGTTAACAAGCACAAACGGACATAAATGAACACACCAAATGTCTGTTCATGTTCGTTCGTTTAATTACAGGCCTATAAGCTATGGCGTATCTTTGTAGTTATTTTTGAGATAGATGGAGTGATAAATGATTGATTCGTTGTTTGTATAAATGATTAATTACACGAACACATGGAATTACACAATTTCGTGTGGCTATAAAATAACCATTGGTCACACCATAGTCACTTTGTTTCTTATTTGTGTGACGGAATGATACCAAACGTCATGAGAAAAGAAAATTATGTGTGACCAAAGGCTAGACAATAGCCACACTTAAAATTACAAAATTTCGTGTGGGTATAAATAACCACTTGTCACGCCATAGTTAGTTTGTTTTTTGTTGTGTGACGGAATGTTACCAAACGTCATGGGAAAAGAGAGTTATATGTGACTAAATATTATAAAATAGCCACACTTATAATTAATAAATTTACTGTGGCTATACATAACCCATTAGTCACACTTTCATCACTTTGTTTTTTGTTTATGTGACAGAAAGATATCAAATGTCATGGAAAAAACAAATATGTGTGAGCAAATGTTAGACAATGGCCACACCATCATTACTTTGTTTCTATTGCGTGACGAATTGATAACAAATGTCATAGGAAAAACAAATATGTGTGACCAAAAGTTACACAATAGCCACACTTAAAATTCCAAAAATGTTTTGTGTGTTTAGTAACAATTTTTAGCCACACTTGCAATAAATTCATGTGACTATATAATAAAATCGGCCACACTTACAGTAAATTCATGTGGCCGTTGCTATTTTTAGCATACTTAATAGACAAAATGTTTGATTACAACAACCCTTTTGTCACACATTTTTTTAATTGATGTGGCTAAAACATAGTTTTTAGTAAATATGTGTGACTATATAATATAAACAGTCACACTTAATTTAAATTCATGTGGCTAGTGCAACCCTTTAGCCACACTTAATGGAGGAAACGCAAGATTTAAAAAACAATGTTTGTACCCTTTAGTCACACTTTTCAGTTCTAAGGCCACTAAAAAGTGAGTGTGGCCGTATGATACATACGATGACTCGAGCTTTGGTCACACTTGATATGAAAAAGATATGTGTGGCGAAAGACATATAGTCACACTTTTTTTGTGTGGCTGTATCCCTATTTTGGCATAGTGTGACCTGGTCGTGGGTCCGTACTCCAATCCCATGGACTTGTACTGCTCATATTTGATATATGAAGTAGAATACCTGATTACACACTTGAAAACAAACAATTCAACCACTTTTACAAGTCCTCTGTTGAAAATGACAAATGATCACGACGAAACTCCTTCCACGAAACTCTGAGGTTTCGTCGAAGACTTTTTGACGAAACCTAGGGGTTTCGTCGAGGTGGCTTATGACGAAACTTAGGGGTTTCGTTGAAGTTGCTTATGACGAAACTCTATGGGTTTCGTCGCTTAAGGTTTCGTCGATTATGACTTTCGTCGAGAATGGTCACAGATAGTTGGTGAAAGTTGGTGAGATTTTTCAAATAAAATCTTATCTTTTTACTGACATAGTACACCCGAAATCAACTCACACCATGTCTAACTTACCAACCCAAGCATGGTCTCCATATTTTAATCAGTTTTAAATTTAATTTTTAATTGTAAATACAATGAATATCACAAGAACACTTTGAAGGTTCTTATGAACATATGAAGATCAAACCCAGAATTTTTGAACTTTCCGGTCACCGAATAACTTTCCGAACACAAATTTTGCACAAACTTGTAATGAAAACCCGGTTTTTATCTTGTGAACAAGAATGTAACAAAGGTTTTTAACAAAACTTTGGCAAACAAGCAAGATCCAAACTGATTTTAAACACTTTTCCAGAAAATATGAGTTTTTCAAGAACACTTTTCAGAAAAACAACCACAAATACTTGATAAAAACCGAACTATGTTTGATTTTAAACAAGGATAAGAGCCAATGCTCTGATACCACTTGTAGGTCCCGAAATCTGAGGATCGATAACGAAAACCAAATCCTTCTTTATAGCAAACACGGTCACGTGTGCGAATTCCACGTGACTATGCCAAATCAAACATATAAAGTAACAGCACGATATAACCAATGAGTCACAATCTATTGATTAAACGGGATGAGGACAATGATCAACTGATACACACACAGTTTGACAGAATAACTTCTCAGGGTATGCTCTCATGGTATTAGAATGAAACCATGTTGTGTTTATATAGCAGACCAGAGCCCAAAGTATGACGAAACATCAATGGGCCTGACAAAACCTCAATTGGGCTCGACGAAACCTAGTTTGGGCCTGACGAAACCCAACAGTCGACGAAACCTTGGAGGTTTCGTCGAGAACCAACGACGAAACATTCAGTTTTGGGCATTTGGGGGTTTCGTCATGAAGTGTTCGACGAAACCCTAGGTTTCGTCGTAGGTTGCATTTGTTGATATGTTTGCAGCAAACAGACTTGCAGCAGACACTTATAAACACAAACATATTGACATAAATACCCTTATGCAACATGCATCGTTCATTTAACATTACAATTCAAACGAGACAAACTAGTCGGACACAAGTAGGATAGGAGGATATCCGACTTGGTCGACGGTGAATACAGACTCGATAATACGATAAAAGACCGTAATAAAATACATCGTAAATACAGACTAGTTACATACACAAAAAGTGCACTAACAAACGTCAACTAAAAAGAATAAACCAAAATTCTTGTGGAATAATGCTACATTTATGGATTTTGTCGAAGTTTGCTTGCTTGAATGTAGAAAAGGGAATAGACCGGGTAGTCACTTTAATAAGATTGGGTGGGAGAATATCGAAAAAACCATGAACGAAAAAACCCGGCAAAGTCTTTGATAGAAAACAACTTAAAAAGAAATGGGACTCCATGAAAAAAGAATGGAAGCTTTATGACCGCTTAATAAGGCTTGAAACTGGGATCGGTGGGACGAGAAGCTTCATCGAGGCATCGAATGAGTGGTGGGAGGAGAAAGACATATTTTTTATTTTGTATGTTTTTTTATTAAAGTAAACTTTTTATTAGGAAGGGAAGAGAAACAAAAAAGCTAAGCCAAACACTTTTTATGAAAGAATGTCCTTTTTAGTCATTTTACAGCAATAAGCTAAGCCAAACACTTTTTATAAAACTACTTATTGACAAAAATTCCTTTTCAACTCAAATAAGCTTAGCCAAACATGCCCTGTATCTCGATTCTTCTCCTTCTTACTCTCAGGGTGTTTGGGGTTCCTTATTTTGAGGGTAAAAGGACTTTTGAAGGGCAAAAGTCCTTTTGAAAGTGTTTGGCTTTTCTTCTTATGTGAGAGGGATTTGTCAAAAGTCAGGAATTCCTGACTTATTTTGGCCAAAAAGGACTTTTCAAAAGTTGAAAATAAGCTAAGCCAAACATGCCCTCTATTATACCTTTTATTATTTGCCCTATGATCAATCAATTGACCTACCTCTTTCTGTTCGGTTTTTCAGTTCAAATGGAGGCTCTCTACTCCAATCTGTATGATAAGTACACCAAGCTCAAGGTTTCTACTTTCCCCTTTCTAATCTTGATGTGTGAATAATTGTGTTGATTAACTGCTTTTGGTTTCATGTTTGATTACTGTACAGGTAAAGAAAGCTTCTGAGATAGAGCAGCTAAGTTTGGATCAAGAAGAAAAGTTTAAGACCTACGTCTCTGGTATGTGCTTCATTTTTTAAATAATTGTTTTTTGGATGTTAAAACTTTGATTATTGATGTCTAACATGGTATACATTATATACACATTTAATATGGTTTAGGTTTTTTTTTTCTTTTCAAAAAATAAAAAAAAGGTTGTTATGAAGTAGAATATATATAAATCTTTTATTTAGGTTAGAGTTACAGCTGTTTTGATTTTGAAGTTGTAATTAAGTTTTTTTGAGCCTGTTGTTGTTTTTTTTGTTTTGCTTTGTATAAGAGTCTGTTTTCAGTTCATTTGAGTTATTCATTTGTTTCATTGTTTGTTGGCATTGAACAAAGAAGATCAAATAACTGACTTATTTGACTATGCTGGTATATACAGACGATTCACAGACTCACAGTTACATCTTAAACTTGGTTTAAAAAAGCGAGAAGTGCACCGAGGCGCAAACTGCAACTTTTTAGTGAGAAAATTGCGTCTCAGTTGCGCCTCATGTACAACTCGCGCCTTATTTAGCAAAAAGCGTAGACCCTCGCCTCGAAGCGCGTCTCACAATAATTTATAACTGTGTAATTCTTTTAACTGTTTCATAGATGTAAGCTATTGAACTTGCTTCAATGGTGAAGATGACATAAGAACACATTTGGGACGCTGGGTTACTAATAGCACCATAGTTGTTAAAAGCCATCGCCTCTTGCGCCTAGGCCAATTTTCCAGGCGAGGCGAGACAATTGCGCTTTAAGTCGAGCCAATTGCGCTTTAATCCTTCAGGTGATGGTTCAAGCGCAGATTCCTAGATTCCGGAGAGTTTCCGGCCAAATTCTTTAAATTCCGGCAAGATTCCAGCCAGATTTCTACTTTTATCTAAGGAAAACTAACTTTCTACACTAATACGCTAGTATTTTAGAACTTTTGGTATTGATTTTAGAACTTTTGGCACTAAATATATCACATTAAATGTTATATAAAAGCGTTTGTTTATTTTATTTGAAGAATAGTATTATTTTTCTAATATATAATATATTTTTAATATTTTTTCATTGTGCGCTTATATTTTCTCAGGCCCTTGCTTTTTTTGTGCTTTGCGCCTAGGCCCTAGGCGAGGCCTAAGCGCCTTGAGTGTGCCTAGCACCTTTAATAACTATGAATAGCACTATCATAAAGAAATAAAACTCTCATGTTGACTGTTTAGCTTTTGAGACTTGAAGGAAAATGACATCACACTACTCATTAACCTTCATGAGAAAAAAAATGTTGCAAATTTGATCAACTTATAAGAAGGGTCAATTTATGAGCTTTTTGCTGTGATTATTCATGTCCCAGATGCCACTACGTAGTCAAAGCAGTGCATTAGTTATTTGATCATACACTCGTCTCATTCCTACCTTTCTATATTGACTTGTATCCTTTTCATCTTTAACTATTTTATTGCATTTCATTTTGTTTATTTGAAACATATAAAGGAACATAAGTAACTGTAAAAAGACATTTCCAGATTTTCTTTGAATCTATTCTTGTTAGTGTTTAACATGAGTGCAACGTTTTTATCCAATCTGATGCAGCCACAGATGAACTAATTGGTTATTTAACAAACGAAAAGGACACGCTACACGCACAATTAGGTGAATTGAGACATGAAATTGCTTCAATCAGGCAAGGACTTTATCCATGGTACTAACACCGTAACACTTAATCTCTTGTCAATAAATTAACTAATTCACTCATTCGCAGATCTGCCAAAGATGAAGAGCAACAAAAGTATGAAAAGATGCTATTAGAAGAGAACGAGAAAAGTAAGGCATCCTGTTGTGAATTAATTTATTAGAAACATATGCCATCTTGATTATATTAAGATAATCATAATCACTTTTTGCAGACAAACAACTCTCAGAAGAAATAGAGAGGCTGCAAAGAAAAGAACTTGATTCCAGCGATATACACTCACCACGATCTCCACTTTCAAACAGCAACTCAACAAAGAGAGAGCGAATCACGATTCATGAAAATGAAGTTGAAGTTGTTGATAAAGATAACCTCATCTCTGGCGTTTTTTATAATGATGCTACCCAGGTACATCTTGTCGCGTATCTCATTCTGTTATTTTAGTAGAGGTGGCATTATTAGCTAATATGATTAAAGAAATTATATATTTTTTTTAATTATGATATAACATCGAAGGTTTTATGCATTTGGGTACCCATTTTCCTCTCTTTTTTAGACTAGTTTTTATAGTTTAGACCACCCATAGTGGGGGGTTTTGGGCGTTTTATCCCCAAAAAACGCCCCCAAACGCCGTATAAACCGCCTCCTGGGCGTTGTTGAGCAAAAAAAAGCCCCAAGCGTTCTTTTTTCCACGCCTTCTTCCTTGTAGTTGGCCAATAACATTTTTTCTTTGTTTTTATTTTTATTTTTTATTAAATTTTATTAGTCTGGGATGGGTGAAGAACAACCGGCCAGGGGAAGAAGAAATGATGATGATCTACCGCGTGTCAACTCTGGGAACGTTTGAGAGAGTAGCACCGGAATGGATGCGGGATGTGATATTATTTAGTAATATCATGTTGAGAACCTTTTTCACAAGGCTATCGGTCTATTTTCAGTCTTTATGACCTTTGGTTTCCATGACTTTTAATCTATGAGATATCGTATTCCAACAAAATAGTGAAGAGTTGGTTTATATGTTGTTCATTGGTGTGTAGCAAAACGTATGTGTATCTGATTTGACGTATATGTTTAGCAAGTAAAATTAGGTCTAATGAAATGCAAATTTGGCTTCATTTTTTTCTGCATTTCAATATTACACACAGGGCAATAACTTTGGCCAGTGACTTAACTATAAATTTCACATAAACAAGCTTGAAATTGTGAATTGATGTTTATCAGATTTGCATGATCCGCATTTGAATCCGGTAATTCAGTATGGTTATCAGTTGGTCTAGCTGATGTTGGGAAAACTTAAACGAGGTATAAACATCAAGAAAGGAAATATCCCCCCCCCCCCCCCCCCCCCCCTGTTTTTTACCCCTAAAAATACATTTGGTAATAATATTACTACTTTTATCATAATACTAGGTTATCACCCGGGATTGCTTCCCGGGTTGGAGAAAATTAATTAGATAAATATTAAGTGTACAAAAAAAATAAAATACAAAGTGTCATGTTACATAAATTAGTGACAAAGTGGAAATACAATTTAAAGATAGTCGAGTCCCTTTGAAGATGCATATCCTTCGAGTTGCCAAAACCTTTCCCTGAGTAAAAATTAACAAAGAATAACAAAGATCCAAGTTATATAACCGGATTGCAGGCCCCGGTTACAGTATAATTATATTTACAAAAATAAAATTATAGAAAAGATGGAATTGGGTGTACCTTTAATATGCCTTTTTCAGGATCCGAAGCTATAGCGGTTACGTATGTATCTTTGGTTTTCTTCTAAAACCCAAAACTCTAAACTATTAAATGAAAAGTCAAAGGGCCAAAGTGAATTTTTTTTTATCTAAATTAAAGTTATATAATGTTTTGAGTTACCTGGTAAGTTTAGATTTGATTTTAAAGTGTTTCGTAATTATAGAGTTTAGGGGGCGGTGTTTGGTTTGAAGGAATTCAATGAAATTTAAGGAAATTGGAATTTAAATTCTATCTCTTAAGATGTTTGGTTCGCAGAATTTGATGTAATTGGAATCCAAATTCCAATCTTCATATTTTTGGTTGACAATAGAATTGGAATTGGAATTGGAATTGGAATTAGGCATGAATTCCTTCAAATTCCTTTAACTAAAGGAATTTAAAATCCTTCCTATATGTGAAGCAATTAAAGTAAATTCATTGGAATCTTCGACCATTTCGACTCGCACCATTTCAACCCATACCGTTTCGACCCGCACCGTTTCAACCCGTACCGTTTCGATCCGCACCGTTTCGACCCGTACCTTTTCGATCCGAACCGTTTCGACGCGAACAATTTCGACTCGGGTCGTTTCGACGCAAATCGTTTTGACCGGTACCGTTTCGACCCGAACTGGTGGATGTGGATGCCGGGGTGATGGATTCCAATTCATTTGACAACCAAACAGAACAAAAATGGAATTGAGAGTCCAATTCCAACAGTTTCCAATTCCAATTGGAATGTTTAAATTCCAAATCCAATTTCTTCAAATTCTAGTTCTTATATAAATTCCAATTCAAATTCCAAATCATTCCGCAAACCAAACACCCCATTAGAGTTAAAGTCTTAGTATGATTGTTTTTTTTTTTTTTAACGGCCAACAGGATCAATCCTGTTGTGAATTAATTTATTAGAAACATATGCCATCTTGATTATATTAAGATAATCATAATCACTTTTTGCAGACAAACAACTCTCAGAAGAAATAGAGAGGCTGCAAAGAAAAGAACTTGATTCCAGCGATATACAATCACCACGATCTCCACTTTCAAACAGCAACTCAACAAAGAGAGAGCGAATCACGATTCATGAAAATGAAGTTGAAGTTGTTGATAAAGATAACCTCATCTCTGGCGTTTTTTATAATGATGCTACCCAGGTACATCTTGTCGCGTATCTCATTCTGTTATTTTAGTAGAGGTGGCATTATTAGCTAATATGATTAAAGAAATTGTATATATTTTTTTAATAATGATATAACATCGAAGGTTTTATGCATTTGGGTACCCATTTTCCTCTCTTTTTTAGACTAGTTTTTATAGTTTAGACCACCCGTAGTGGGGGGTTTTGGGCGTTTTATCCCCAAAAAACGCCCCCAAACGCCGTATAAACCGCCTCCTGGGCGTCGTTGAGCAATAACATTTTTTCTTTGTTTTTATTTTTATTTTTTATTAAATTTTATTAGTTTGGTGTTGGGGTATACGCACGCGGAAGCAACACACACTCACGAACAATCAACCGCATAAATAGAAAATGAACGACACAAGGATTTACGTGGTTCGGTCGCCAACTGCAACCTACGTCCACGGGGCAACTAAGGTATTTATTTCATTGTGTTGCACACCAATTACAATACAGATAGGTTTCTTATATAGAGATTACATGAGACATTTTTTCTTCTGCCACTTCTTTTGACAGCCGCAAAACATGGCTGCTGCCTAACATGGCTGCTGCCTAACTTTGACAAACCACAAGCTTCCTAACATGGCTGCTGCCGACTCTGCCACAATCTTTGACAAACCACAAGCCGACTCTGCCACAATCTTTGACAAACCACAAGTGGCTTCACACTCAACAATCTCCCACTTGAAGCCACGGAACAATCTTCACCTGTGCTTCAACTGTGCATCTGTATTTCTGTAATTCCTTCTTAGTTACCCCGGCCTTCTCTTCAAACCTGAAGGCTCGTTGAAGCTCCCACTGAGCCTCAACTTATCAGTCATGGCTAAATCTGCCCCTGACCCGTTCTCTGTCTCCACCGGCTCCCACTGACACGAACTGCCGGACTCTGAGAAAACCTGAGAACTAACACTCTTCGAATAAAGCAGGTAATTCACTGGAGAGACTTTTATCGCTGGAATACTGGTTCTCTTAACCCACTGTCTTCTGGTAACTCTGACTGAAGCACCACCTGTGCTCCCACTGCCACGAAAACCCCTGACCGGTTTCTCTGAACCTTTCCTAGCACGTTCAACCTGAATCTGACCTGTGGCTCTGGGTTTGTCTCCTGCAAAAAAACCTTCTTCTGCCCACGAGATTCTGTGAACCGGACTTTGTTTTTCTTCTGAACTGGGTCGGTCACTCCCTCAGATGGTAATCTGACCATATACAGCGAACATTCCTCGTTCGCAAGTCTTACCTTTCCAAAGTCTCACTTTCAGATTCTGCAGTGCTTCACTGCTGTGGGTAGCGTGAAATGAAGCACCAGAATTCTTGACCCAAGAGTCTTCACTGCCTTCCACTGAGTCCCAATGCCTCAAACCCAGACGCATTATCAGAAGCAGAATTCAAATATTCATGACATCGACTCCAAAAGATGTCTGAACCTCCATGCAACCCACAAGTCAACTATGCCCAGCTCCCACTGTTACTGTTATCCCAACCCATGCCAAACGACACTCCATGAGCCGAACCTTCACTCGTACTACTCCTGCGAAAAACCTTCACCCAGTACCAGTACAAAGATCCACTCAAATGTCAAACAGCTGATCACCACCGAACAAGGAATACCATCCACTATTCCAGACCAGCTAACCGGCAAACGGTTATAACTACAATAGAGCTTTCAAGGAAATCAAGCGGCACCAAGGATTCTATGACCGTGCACATGATCAGTTAACTCAAATCCTAACCGAAAGATCTTTTCCACAACAAGCAATAGTTCCATGACTTGCAATTGACTTCCTTTTCACTTGTGTCAACATCAACAACCATGTTGATTCCATTTTCTCCATGTTCTCACCCATCACCTCGTCCGCAAAAAAGAAAAATAATCTGGTGATCTCCAAGAGTTTACCCGGCTCCAGTCGAAAAAATTAATCGACAACCACAAACTCTAAATCACCAACTGATCACCTTGTCCCACAACAAAAAAATACCCTCCTTATTTTCTTTGTTGGACCTACAAGAAAAAAATAATATTTATTTTTTCTTTTCCTTTTTGCTTTTTGAAAAGGGGAGACAAACCCCACCACACTTTTCTTTCTCCTTTTTGAATGAGAATGAACGAGAGATATGTATTCCTTTGAATGGCTTCTGCCATTTTAAACACAGGGCAAACTGCACCATAAAACCCACTTCGGAGAAACAATGACGGCAACGGAGGCGGTTCTGACGGCGGCGGCTTCGGAATCACGGCTGTGATTCACCTGAGCGGCGGCGGTCACATGTCAGTATCTTCTCTTTCCTGTACACCTCCTTCTCCTGCCTCTCTGCTGATTGTTCTGGTCCGATCAGATCTTCGATACCAATACCGGCCACCTGCCGGAGAAACGAACTGATCTCTTAGAACCACTGTGTGTAATCGAGCCGTAGCTCTGATACCAGTTGTTTGGGGTATACGCACGCGGAAGCAACACACACTCACGAACAATCAACCGCATAAATAGAAAATGAACGACACAAGGATTTACGTGGTTCGGTCGCCAACTGCAACCTACGTCCACGGGGCAACTAAGGTATTTATTTCATTGTGTTGCACACCAATTACAATACAGATAGGTTTCTTATATAGAGATTACATGAGACATTTTTTCTTCTGCCACTTCTTTTGACAGCCGCAGAACATGGCTGCTGCCTAACATGGCTGCTGCCTAACTTTGACAAACCACAAGCTTCCTAACATGGCTGCTGCCGACTCTGCCACAATCTTTGACAAACCACAAGCTGACTCTGCCACAATCTTTGACAAACCACAAGTGGCTTCACACTCAACATTTGGGATGGGTGAAGAACAACCGGCCAGGGGAAGAAGAAATGATGATGATCTACCGCGTGTCAACTCTGGGAACGTTTGAGAGAGTAGCACCTGAATGGATGCGGGATGTGATATTATTTAGTAATATCATGTTGAGAACCTTTTTCACAAAGCTATCGGTCCATTTTCAGTTTTTATGACCTTTGGTTTCCATGACTTTTAATCGATGAGATATCGTATTCCAACAAAATAGTGAAGAGTTGGTTTATATGTTGTTCATTGGTGTGTAGCAAAACGTATGTGTATCTGATTTGACGTATATATTTAGCAAGTAAAATTAGGTCTAATGAAATGCAAATTTGGCTTCATTTTTTTCTGCATTTCAATATTACACACAGGGCAATAACTTTGGCCAGTGACTTAACTATAAATTTCACATAAACAAGCTTGAAATTGTGAATTGATGTTTATCAGATTTGCATGATCCGCATTTGAATCCGGTAATTCAGTATGGTTTTCAGTTGGTCTAGCTGATGTTGGGAAAACTTAAAGGTGACAGTTAAGAACCGTTTGCCTCGACCATGTATTGACGACCTGTTGACCAGTTGCGAGGGTCAAGCTCCCATTCGAGGATTGGAAAACGAACGAGCTATCGTTAGATGGAAGTCCAAGGGGAGGATGTTCCTAAAAACGGCATATCAAGCGCAATGTTGCCATTGCAACCTTGTATTCCAGGACCTTTGGGCTAATCAACACACCAGCAGCCTTATGGATCACATGAATCGACCATGTTTATTGATGACATTTTGAATCATTTCCAGGAGAAAGGAATAACATGGGCAGCAGTTGTATCTCATTTTTAGAGCTCCTGAGGGAGGAGCAACTCTACGCAAAGTCTACCAAAGTGTGACTTCAGGACTCAAGAAGTACACTTTCTTGGGCATGTAGTCAACAAATTGGGAATACACGTGGATCTTGCCTGGATACCATCACAGATTCATCACAGAATTTTTGAAGATCGCGCAGCTTTAATCTCTTTAGCATAGCAGGGTGCTGGGTGTTCGTGTGAGACACAACAGGAGAACGTCTTTCCAACTTTCGAATCCCAACACTACAATGCACTGAAAGTCGTCTTTACCCGAGGGTACGGGTGATCTAGTGGTATACCATGACGATTCGAATCAGAATCCCAGCTACACGCCGATGCAACACGAGAAGGCGATGACATACGTGGTGGATTAACAGGAAGAATTGTACGACACACAACCAGGGGTGGAAGCCACGATCTCGGATTTGAGCTGGAGGCATTACTTGGACTGTACCCAAATACATTACTTAGACCGATCACAAGGGCCTCCGTGTACCTTTGATCGGAAGAGCTAAACATGTAGTAGCATCGCTGGATGGAACTTTTGAATGATTACTACTGTGAAACCTGAACGTGCACGAGCTTTGCAACTCACTATCGACTCTAACTTACTCGATCAGACTCGCTTTGTTCAAACTGGAGAACTGAAGGAACCGAATTTGCAAGTTAAACCCATGTGGGCATGGAAAAGCAACCATTGACAGGCCGGACGATATTCGCTACCTCATGGAACGAATGTGGGTCTCATTATACGGCAACTGTGGGGAAACTCGTGTTGAACAAAGCACACCGGTCTCGACATTCTACTCGTCTGGATTATGATGAGAGATATTAGGATCCCTACATCTTGCACTGGTGATCGGGCATGAAGGCCCACCTAGCTATGTATGTGATTGACGATTGAGTTGTGGGAAAGTCAAGGTGAAGTATCAGCAACTAGAAACACCTATATGGAAATGAGAACAGACTGACATGGATTCTGTCACTAGTTTACTTACAACTCGAAAGGGAAACAATATTACCTAGGTGACCGTTGATTATCTCACGTTACCAACACACTTGCTTGCAAACATGGAACTGACGAGTCTTCACAACTTGCGAATGTTCCTCTGAGAGAGGCGACTTATAGGCACGAGGTGCCAACTCCTATTACCTCCGATTTTGAGCTATACCTGATTTATGACAAGCGATACACAACACCCTTGGCTCACGTCTAGACATGAGCATTACTTATCATCATAGGACGAACGGTTTGAGTAAACAAACCCCCCTGACACTCGAAGACATGCTGCGAGCATGTGTGAGATTAACTTGGTGTAAATTGGAAGGACGTATACTTTTGGCTGAGTTCCACCGTAGCTGTTACCCTTCAAGTATTCAAACAGTTCTGTTTGGGGCATTGCTTGGATGATAATGCCTTACTTGGGTTGGAAATTGTTTGGCGACATCGAGTGACCGTCAGGAAAGACGATAAGCTTAGGAAACACTAGGAGTTCGTTGTAGATGGTCGTTTCATGTTAAAAATCTCACCCTGGGAGGGTGTGGTATGCTTGGGAAGTGTGGCAAGCTTGATTTACGTTACGGTGAGTTATTCGGAATTCTAGAAAGAATTGGTCACGTCGCCTACAAACTCGAGTTTCCTGACGAATTGGGTAACGTACATGATATCATTTATGTCTCGAATCTAAGGCAGTGTTGTTCGATGGAACGCTTGTGATACCTTTGTTAGCATCAGAATTTAAAGACAAGTTGTAGATGTTGAGGAATCTATCAAAAACATGGACCAGGAAGTCAAGGTTCGTTAGCATAGTTGTACGACAATCGAGAGAATTCTTTGGAACGCAAGACGTGGACCGGAGTTCACGTGGGAGCTCGAGGATCAGATGAAGCTTTAGTATCCTCAACTTTTTCCTGATGACCAATCTAATTCTGGTAGCACTGGTGAATTTCGGGACGAAAATCCATTTCAAGTTGGGGATGATGTGGAACCCAACTGACTTCGCGATCCTGTTTTTACAATTTGGTTTACGTGGTGTCTGTGTAGTTATCCGGATGATTAGTGATTGTGTGTAATGCTTGATTTTTATGTGTGTAGTGTTGCTTATAGTTTAATTTGTGTTTCACTCCTCTGTATTGCTTGTCAAATTTCGGGACGAAATTTCTTTCAAGTTGGGGATGATGTGACAACCCGAACTTTCAAGGTTAGTGACGTTAATCTTCTGATTTCAATTTCCTGTTATCCCTTTCCAATGTGAAACGTGTTGCGTTGTTATAACTCCGTTAAATTTAGGTATGTTAAGCCTGTTAGACATTCGTAACCTTAGTAAACTTACTAAACGTGAATTATGACCGTATATGTTACGCGCTTAAGGGTGTAATGGGCAGCGCGTATAAGTGGGCTGCACTTACACATCTCGGCTACCTTCGATTTACCTCGACCCACTTGAGTCCGACCCAAACTACTCAATTGAGCCCACCCCTCTAGTGCTATGTATATTACCCACATGTTTTACGTAATGAGGAATGGTAGCGTAGAAACCCTAGAGTTTCTTGGAACCGAAGGCAACACTAGACGGCAATGATTTCTGTTTCGCGAAACCCCTTCCTCGAACCCGTCTTGCACCTTGATTCATTCGGTTAGTGTAATCTTTTGATGTTTTGAATCAATTTCCTTGTCATGCATAGTTGTGTAGCATGTGAATGATTGGTAATGATTAGGTTGTGTATGATATACATGTGTTAGTGATCTGAATTAAATGTTTCAGTGTTTCGATTAGAGTATTGCATGTGATTTGATCAAGTTGTCAGCCCACTATTTTTTTGTGAGGTCCAATAGAAAGGAGAGTGTGCATGTGAAATATTATCAATACCCATGTGATTGAATAATTGGATTATTAATTGGTATTTTGAATAATGTGAATTAACAGACAATTGATCATGCATGGTAGAATATTTGTAGTTGTGTTAACCTTGTGAGTGCAAAGCTGTGAACAAGGGTTGTTGTTTGATGAATAGATGGCTGTAATATTTGGTTCATATAAATAGTGTAGTGCAAAATCTAATAAGGAAGTGAGGTTAATCGAATGAAGTGCAGAAATCCTATATAATGTGTTGATGTTTTGATTCGTCATAGATTAAAACTTATCATGAATTAGTGCGGAATAAACGTGAAAGAAAACCATGATGCACATAGTGTTGATTACGTAATAATCTGTGTTGGGGAACCTAGTGGTTCAATATTGAATAGGGGTTAGTAATGGTCATGTAAACTGTGAAGTTATGATTAATAATCGTTCCAGATATCTTTGTGTTTGCTAAGTCTTAGGTTTTATTGTGCCATACATGGTTGGTGAAAGAATATGAAACATGCTTAGCAATGCCAATACTTGTATCCTTGTACACTGACTGACGAATAACTGTGGAATGTTACGTGCTGTGCTTGTATGCAAACTGATTGATTACGTGTAACTATCATAGGGCTTGGTTGACCATTCTTGTTAAACGGGTAATTAATTCTACCGAGCACATCAAAGGTGAGTTCATCTCTTGAGCATGCGTCCCGGTGGTTGGGACAGTCTGTGGGTATCCCGGGTAGGGATAACTCTTTTGGGTAAAAATGGGAATGTTGGATAATATACTCTTCCTATCACCTTTAAAGTCCCTCCGTGTTGTTTGGTTACCGGGGAGGTAACATGGTATTAGTTAGTAGTGCTACTTAGGTTTGGCAACCTCACCCCGTACCTGGGAGGACGGGTGTTGAACTAATGACCTAGTCATGACCAATGCTTTGATAGGAGCATTGGAGAAAGGGCAATGTAAATCAGAAGCCGTCTTGTATTCGGGTTATTATCAACATTACTTTTGGATTTAAATTCAATGGATTAACTAAACACTTGGTAACCAACGTTTTCGTAAAACTATGAACTCACCAGCGTTGTCTGATACACTTGTTGCATGCTCGCAGGTCGTTAGATATCTTGGATTTGGGAACTTGCTGTCTGGAGTAGCTGGAGTGGTCATGGGTCGACTGGAGGGACTCATGTGATTGATTATGGCTATTATACATTGGTTTTGAATAATTTAACTTTGGTTTACTATTTGCTTCCACTGAACATGTTGGTTTTCATTTAAACTTGTTGATGACATTTTTCATTAATAATTGGGGATTTTGTATATAAACTTGAATGAGTTCAATGTAATTAGTGGCTCGTTGTTGGTACGTCGCACGCCTAACAGGGACATTCCCTAGGTGGTATTTTGGGGGTGTGACAATGATTACTGTTCATCACTATATATAAGCTTTGTTTAAATTTTAAATTTTTTCGGTATTAGTATTTAAAGGTAAATTAATTCTAGGGAAAATGTCACACAAATGTAACCAAATTTGTCAACTGTTTTAGTTAAGTCACTTAAACTTTTTTTGTCTCTTTAAAATAACTAAACTTTAATTTGATGTTATAATATTATGTAATTACCAGGTCAACACCACCTTTTTCATTCTTTTTTATTTTCTTTTAATGCTTGGATTGGATTATATTTAGATTAATTGGTTCTAATAATATATTTAGATTATATTTATAAAAATACATCTTAAACAATCCCTTTAAACCCTCACAACCTACTGGCCGACATTTCAGAAACCTGATCACTACACCTGTGGGCCCTTCGACTACCTCCTAACACAACCATGGCCCTCCGGCGACCGACGACTGACCCTCCGACGACCGACCAAACCTTCGAGGACGACCAGCAACTTTCGATGTTGACGACCATATATGGTTTCTTTCCTCGCAATCCCAGATTAGTGTGTTTTTTAGATTGCTTTTTGCGTTTTTGTTGAATCGAATGGTATTGTGTGACAAATTATTGGAAGGATTGTAGATCCGTAGTTGAATGTTCTGTGTGATTTTGTATCTGTTTGCTAATGCTTAATCAATGTATTGCTATTTCATCATCGTCTACGTCCAGTGGCGAAGCTTAAGATTTTCGACCGAGGGGGTGTAAGTAACCGGATCTAAAAATTTCTATAAAACCGGGGGGTCGAAAACGTATATACACAAAAATTTCTATACGAAAACTACATACTCTCCACTACTAAGCGAAAAGTTCGGGGGGTCGGCCGCCCCCTCTCGCCCCTTAAAAACTTCGCCCATGTCTACGTCTGTATCTTTGGTTAATTTAAAAAGATGGACGAAAACCGAACTTTGGCTCAAATCTCGGGGACCAACTATGAAACTTACTATTATAAAACCCCACTTATCAATCATTTTGTTTCTTTTCAATTATAAAACCCCACTAATCAATCATTTTGTTTACGTTTACACTTTCCAGTACATTCTCAACAACAGATTTTGAAGAAAGAAGATCGCAAGCAAAAGAGAGGTATTTTCTTGATCAATGAGCTTTAATTATGTATGAATTTATTTCTGATTCTGTTCTTCTGCTTGCAACTTGATTCAATTCCATGCTATATAGGTCATTATGTGATTTCTAAACAAAAACCCACACACTTCATTCATATTTATATAAGAGCACAGTATGTTAAAGAAAAACACCTAGATGTGTTAAAAAAACACGAAGATCTGTTACCATGGATGTGTTTATTTCTTTGTTTTTAACTTTATTAAAATATTAGCTTTAATTATGTATGAATGTATTTATGATTCTGTTCTTCTGCTTGCAACTTGATTCAATTCAATGCTACATGTCATTATGTGATTGTAGTTTTTACATGTGAATTTGATGGCTGTGTTGGCTGAAAAAGATGTGAACGATCAAAAAGCTTTCATCTTGATTAAATCAAGATTGAAAAAAACAGGGTGTGTTTGTAGAGAGAGAAAGTTGAGAGCGTGTGTAGAGAGAGAATGTTTTTATGTACTTTCCTTCTAGTTTCTTGTTTTCTTTTAATTCATTAACAGGAGGTATGCAAGCATGGGTTTCATTTTATCATGTTTCTTTTGGTATTTAATTTAGCAGCAGTAGCCATTTTCATTAGAGCACCTTTTATTTCTGTTTTCAATTTCCCTATAAGCATCCATTATAAAATTGCCCCAAAACCTTGTTCTTATTGTTGATTTAATCTCTGTTTTACCAACATTGATCAGAGTGATCAAAAACTAGAAGTAATCCATACTAATCATTAATTAACCAAAATAAACAACACTAAACCAAAATGCAACATCCAACATAGTATCAAACAACCATTTCTGAATTAATTCATAAGTAAAACAAACAACCATTTCTAAGTTAATTCGTAAGTAAACAAAACAAAAATCGAAAGGCCACACATTGTCAAACAAAAATAAAAAATTAAACAAATTAAAAGACAACCCAAATTCAGTTCTTAAACACACCAAAATACATACCAGATTAAGGTTAAAAAAAAAAGAAAAATAAACAATATCATTTAGTCTGTGATGCTGGCGCTGCTTGTCCCTAGCCCTTGCAAGATATTGAGCTGTGATCCATTTTCATAAAAAGAATATATATAAACTTAAAGCTATATTTTTAAAATAATAATATAATCTTTGTATTTATTTTGAAAAGATTTAGGAAGTTAGCACTTGAACTTAGGGGTGTAAACGAGCCGCTCGTCATGTTTTTATGAAGCTCGAGCTCGGCTCGGTTCGAGCCTACTTATTTGAGCTTGAGCTCGGCTCGAGAGTTAAAACCAAAGCTCGAGCTCGGCTCGAGCTATTTTGAAAACAACCTCAAACGAGCTAAAAGCTCGGCTTGAGCTCGCTTCAATATCGCTTAAACGAGCCAAAGCTTGGCTCGAGTTCGACTCGCCAATGTTATCGTCATTATTATTACATTATATAAAAAATAAATAAATTTTTGTTTGGGCTCGTTTAGGCTCGTGAGCTTAAACGAGCTTTGAATGTCAGGCTCGAGCTCGGGCTCGATAACTAAACGAGCTCTAATTCAAGTTCGAGCTCGGGCTCGGGCACGTTTGAGCTTTTAACCGAGCCGATAACGAGTATCTCTCAAGTCTTGAACACATAATAGGCTAATTCTGGTTGATCATTCATCTAATGCGTCTGACCCGTTTCATTTTAGCTGATCTTTTAGTACTTTATTTGTTTGACCCGTTACCACAATAATAAACCTGAATTGACCAGTTTCATATTGACAGCATTTGGGTAACCCGACCACACTTGTTGTTTCAGTTAAGTTTTATCATGTACTTGTTTGACTCGTTATCCAGGTAAAAAATTATAACTTTAAAAATTTAAACCTTGCTTTTTAAAAAAACCAACACAAGTATTTTTCTGTTTGATCTGCAAGGAAAGTTATGAAAAGGTATGCAACTTTAAATGCCAATGCAAAGTTATATATAAGAAGTGAATTTCACAATCTAAACTCAAGTACTGATACAAATCAAGTGGGTTGAACGTGTCAATTTTTTCCAAATAATCCTCTATCAAAAGACTTACCTATTAACTTTTTATATAATATTCAACTCAACTTTGGACAGAAGGTGTGTTAACCAAACCGACCTCAGTGGTTTGACCCATGTAAAAGTTAACCATTTGACCTGAACCTGTTGTAAACTGTTACCCAACCTGTCACTTCCAGGAGATGTGTTGAAAATCATACACTTACAGAAACTCCATGATATCCTACATGATTGTTCTATTTGTATGTATAGAAAACCTTGAACTACAAGATTTCAATTTATAAGTTGAATAGATATGAAACCCTAAAAAACGCCCAATTTAAGTACCAACTATTCAAACAAAAACATAATTTCGTCAGAAATACACAAATACCAGCAAACCCAATCATAGAATACATTACATACATCATCAGTAACTCATAACCAAAAATATTATTATATTAACAAGGAAGAACCCTAAGGAATATATTGGATTGAAATTCACAAAAAAAAAAAAAACAGATGATTCAGGAGCTCATTTGATGATAAAAGCACCAAAATTAGGGCACGGAAGAAATACCAGGAAGCACCAGAAATCCACTGCTACTGCTACAGCTACTGCGTTTTCAATTTGATCTTCTTCGGTGCAAGTCCGTGCTTCGATTTCTTCGTATCCATTCAGGGATCGAATTTCAGATAGTACAAATCTTTGGCATGTGCACTTTGTCATTTATGTTTTTTTTGAAACTTAAACTTCATTAGAAAACCAGCCGGCCCAAACCAGGCCGACCACAAAGCAAAACCAGACAACCGACTAAATACTTACATATTTACAAAAGAAGACCAAACTTCCCAACTTATCCCCTTGTGTTTTGACCTACTAGAAAACCATAAATAGCCCAAAGCTTTTATCTCGCTAATAATACAATCAATCTTGATCGGACGATTAGAAAAAATAAGCCTGTTCCGGGCTCTCCAAATGCTCCAACACGTAATAATAATGATGCCATGGATCGCGTCTTTCTTTCTTTCCGAACCGCTAATGTTCTTGTGGACGTCAAGGAGATCTTTAAGCGAGAACGCAAAAATACCCGGGATTTTACACCATCTGCTAATCCCGATCCAGACATTTGCAGCAACATAACAGCCAATAAAAACGTGATCTGCGTTTTCTTCGCCATCCGAACATAACCGACAAGTTCCATCACCAACCTGGATATTCCTTTTTTTTAGAGCTTCGAAAGTCGGAATCTTTTCCAGCTCCATCCTCCAAGCATGCACGTTACATTTGGCCGGAACCCACTTACTCCACTTCATCACATACCTGTTATCCAGCAACCGGTCCTTTTGAAAGCCCCTTTTAACTGCCTTAACTGTGAACACCCCATCGTCATCCAGCCTCCACCTCCAGTTATCAGCAGCTTCGGTCAACTGACAGGAAGCCAAAGTCGACAAAAGTTGTTGAAATGAAGCCAAACTCGGTTCTGTCAGGGCTTCTTTCCATTCCCACTGCAGCACCCAACCTGAACCCGAAGGAAGCAGCCTATCCGCCACAACACATTTTTTTTTTTGATTCCATTCTGAAAAGCTCAGGGAATTTATTCTTGAGCGGTTCATCCGTCACCCACGGATCCAGCCAAAATGATATCTCGGTACCTCGTCCGACTTCCCCTTTCAAAAGATTCCTCAACGGCACCCCTCCGATCTTCGTATTAATAAAGATTTTAGCTATGTTGCTCCACACACCGCTAAGAGTCTTTTTAAAAGGGACACATTCCCATCCAACCCGACTAAAATGAAGGGCGTCAATGATTTTTCTCCATAGGTTATCGCTTTCCTTTTTGTACCTCCACCCCCACTTGGCGAGGAGAGAAATATTCACATCCGAAAGCTTATTCAAGCCTAACCCTCCGTCTTTCTTAGGACACGAAACCCGGTCCCAAGCCACCCAATGCATCTTTTTCTCTTCGTCGGAGCCTCCCCATAAAAAAATTTTAATCAAAGATTCCATCTCCGAAATTACCTTCTTAGGAGCTTAGTAAAGCGAGAAATAATAACATGGAAGACTTTCCATGACCGATTTGATGATCACAATCCTTCCTCCGATTGAAAGGAGATGGGACTTCCATTTAGCGAGCCTTGAACGGAACGTATCTATCACCGGTTGCCAATTGGAAATTCGCTTCATATTAGCTCCAACTCTTAACCCGAGGTACTTGAAAGGGGGCGCATCCGGCTTACAACCAACTTCATTGGCCATGTTTTCGATCTCTTCCAAGTTCACCCCTATGCCAAACAAATTGGACTTATCCAAGTTGATTTTGAGCCCCGAACATATGTAAAAGCAACGGAGGATTCTCACAATGTTGACCACATCACTTCTAGACCAATCTCCCAACACAATAGCGTCGTCCGCGTACAAAAGATGGGTAATGACCGGGCCACTATTAGGAGTCTTGATGCCTTTGATGAGGCCCGCGTCCTTAGCCCGATAGATCATACACGAAAGGGCCTCCATAACTACTAAGAATAGAAAAGGAGATAACGGATCCCCTTGTCTCATACCTTTCTCACACTTAAATTTGAACGTGGGAGCCCCATTAACCAAAACCGACGAGCTAGCCGAGGATAGGATTCCCGATATCCAATTACACCATAAAGAAGGGAAACCCATTTGAGAGAGAATCTCGGTCACGAACCTCCAATTCACATTGTCATAGGCCTTCTCGAAATCTATCTTAAGAAGAAAAGCTTTCGATTTCTTTTTATTTATCCAGGACAAAAGTTCGTTGACAACAAGCGGACCATCCAATATATATCTACCTTTAAGGAAAGCCGATTGAGCTTCAGAGATGACACCGTCTAGAACTTTCCTCATACGATTAGCCAACACTTTGGAAATCACTTTGGTTATGACTCCCACCAGATTAATTGGCCTGTAATTATTCAAGTCAACCGGGTCCCTAATCTTAGGGATAAGAGTGATATAAGAAGCCCCACTATCTCCGCTAACCTCTCCCTTGCGGTGAAACCAAGAAAAGATTCTACGAAAATCTTCTTTAAAGAGCTCCCAAAAATGCTTGATAAACCGGAAATTAAAACCGTCGGGCCCCGGGGACCTATCGTCTCCGCACTCAAAAACAGCGTTTTTAATTTCTAGGTCTCCAAAAGGTTCAATCAACGAGCTTCTCTCTTCTTCCGAAATACATTTTATCCCATGACATACCAACTTGGGTCTAACCGGAAAAGTTTCCTTAAACTTATCTCGGAAAAAAGAGAAAACCTGCTTTTTAATCCTGACCGGCTTGTTGCACCATTCCCCTTCAATGTTGAGACCATGAATACTGTTTAACGCTTTCCCGTTATTAATAAGAGCGTGAAAGTAACTAGAGTTCTCGTCACCTCCTACTGCCCATTTAACCCTCACTCTTTGTTTAAAATCCAACATCTTTCTTTCTTCCACTTCTGCAAGAATTTTTTTATTTTCGGCCATAATCCACTCTTCTTCTTCCGAGAGGTCTCTAGATTCTATATCAAGCTCTAACCGCTCCAACTCCGCTAGCGCTAGATTTTCAGCTTCCTTTTCCTTGGCCAGATAATCATCTCTCCAACTTTTAATGGCACATTTGATTCTAGAGAACTTGGCAGAAAGACAAGAGTCTGGGGGATCGAAAAAGACGAAATCGTCCACCGCCTCCTTAACACATTCCTCGAATCCCGGTTTTCCAATCCAAGAGCTGAAGACCCGAAAAGGACGGGGACCGAAGTTCGAATCCGCCAGCTCTAGAATAATCGGACAGTGGTCAGAGAATCGACATTGCAGAGCCCGCACGCACGCCGAAGGCCACTTATTAAAAAAATTGGAGCAGACCAAAAACCGATCCAGTTTGCTCAACTTTCTACCAGAATCCCTAACACACGTGAATTTCCTCCCCTGCATCGGGTATTCCCGCAGCCCGTTATCAAAAATAAAACTGTTGAAATTTGCGGAACATACCGGTTTAAACTTGGAACGCTTCCTTTCTTCCTGCGACCTAACAACGTTGAAATCGCCGACGACGACCCACTGCCCATCCGAGTAGCTAATAACATCTGATAACTCGTTCCACAACTCCAGTTTGGTAGCGGTAGTTTGAGGGGCATAAACGTTAATCAGGTTGATAACTTCACCACTTCCTTTCACCGATCCTTTGATGACCAAGTAATGTCTATTCTGCGAAACAGAGTCAATCTTCAAAACATTAGGATCCCAGATCCACAACAGCCCCCCTGACAAGCCTACCGACGCCGAGACAGCAGACTCAAATTACCGATTCCCCCAAAACTTCGAAATAACCGAATTCGACACCGACTCCACCTTTGTTTCTTGCAAAGCCAGAACATTAATTTTGTTTGAAACCAAAATCTTTCTAAGCCAGGCTGCTTTGCACTCCCCCAAAATTCCTCTAACGTTAAGAGAAAGAAAATTCATTTGTCGACCTCATTAGTACCTTCATCTAAGATCACCTTCCTGACCAGCTCTTCATGATTGTACAACTCCACTCCAACGATCTTCCCTAACTCAATCGTCGCATTACACTCCACATCGTTCTGAACCTCGAAAGAATCTTTGACAATCTCTTCTCGGTCACTGTCAGACGCAGATTCCTTCGAATTGGGCACATTGCTCTCGCCGGGACAGTTTGTCGGAGGGCGTCCCACAGGTTGGACACCGTCTGAATGAGATAACCTAGGATCCAATTCTGGAGCAGAGTCTTCTGCTCTAATGTTTAGGTCAAAAGTAAAAACACCATCGTCCCTGCTTCTTTTTTTGGGCCTCCCTTCCGAGCTTGGACTATCCTTTTCTGGTTGAGTTTTAGATTTACACCTGGGCCTAACCCTGGGCCCTTTAAAATTGGGCCTCTTTTTGGAATGTTCAGCAGATCTAAAAAAATAGACCTCCTTGTCACGTGCCAAGTTATGACAGCTATCCAAAAGGTGGTTCCTAATATTTGTATTTCCGAGAGACTGGGGAACCGGAACGTCCCCATCGGCCTGCTCATTGGAAACCCCCAAGCCGCCGCAATTATTATCAGTCGTAGGAACCTGTTCGTCTTCTATTACCGGATCCAGCAGCTCCGGTGCCCTGATCTCCGGTCCGGCACCTTCTCCCTTCTCTACCAATTCCACGTCGGCTGCAGTTTCATTCGAAGGGAACTCGACTTTTCCCACACTGTCAGGAGCCCACTCCCCTATCTCCTCTTCGATCCATACCCTGTAAAGTTTGTTCTTCCAGCTTAACGAAACATGATCGTGAATCCGGTCTCCTTCACCTACCAGGATACCGATCCAACAAAACGATAGATTACCGTCTTCTACCGACACATTCGATCCATGAACGATTTTCCCGAACATCCCAGCTATGGAGTCAAACACATTGTTATCCGTTAAATGGATAGGGACACCTATAATTCTCACCCATGCCAACCTTTCGAACGGAAACGACTGACCATTCCAGTTGTCAAGGGTAGTAAACCACTTGTCCCACACAGCGTGGTTTATAAGGAAATTGTTACAAACATTTTCGTCTTCAAACTTTAACAACATGGAAAGTCCACCGAGGTAACTCAAGGATACGCCCTGAACCCTAGCTTCGGCCAAAACCGTATTGAGCGATCTTAACGTAGCTGAATTCTTACACCTCCCCACTAATGCTTTGCCAAGAAAACCTTTAAACGCCATTGTTTCGTCAGGGATGGAGCATGACCTTCCTTTCGACACTCCCTGAGAACTGGAAGCCTCCTGACCTACCTTAGGATTAGAGAAGAGTTCACTGAACAGTTTCCTTCCTCCCTTGTTGACGTATGCATGGTTCTGTAACGAAAATTCCTGCTGCGGCCTCTCCTGCTCCTTCGCTTTACCCTTCTCCTTCTCATTGCCGGCTCCATGCATGCCAATGTTTTCCATGGCAAATTTTGTAAGATTAACCTTGAGCTTGAAACCCCCCATTTTGGTGCCATTAAGGGCCCGCTCCATCTCAGAAACATCAACTACGTTCCTAAAACTGATGAAGCCAAATTTCTTTCCTTCTTTATCTTTTTTCCGAGCAATATATACCCCGGCCACCTCCCCAAATACCTTGACAAACTCAGATACATCCCAGGGTCTGCAACCGTTTGGGAGATTAGAGACAAAAAACTTTGTTACGTTGCCACCGTGGTTCCTATCCCCTGATTTCCCTTTTGGTCTCTGTTTCTTTTTCGTTGGAACTTCCTTCCAGCTTCCGCCATCGTCTTTCTCACTCATAGCTTAAAAGTACTAAGGTAACCCAAGAGGCGAATGGAATAATCAAAACCCTATTAGCTTGAAAGGTTAGATCAAAGAATACTCCATTAGTAATCCGATTAAACCTCGCAATCTAATCCGGTGATGGTTTCTTCGTCGAGCACTCCCGGCGGAACCCTAGCCTACGAGAGAGTTTTTTCTTAATTCTAACGCCTCGTTGAAATTACTTTGTCATTTATGTGATTGTAGTTTTTACATGTGAATTTGATGGCTGTGTTTGCTGAAAAAGATGTGAACGATCAAAAAGCCTTGATCTTGATTATATCAAGGTTGAAAAAACAGGGTGTGTTTGTAGAGAGAGAAAGTTGAGAGCGTGTGTAGAGAGAGAATGTTTTCATCTACTTCACTTCTAGCTTCTTGTTTTCTTTTAATTCATTAAAATAGGGGAAAAGACTATTATGCCCTCACATGAGTGGCACATGGATGAAGTTAACAAAAAAAATTTAACTGGGTTAAGCTATAAGGACACCGTTTGTTATCATGTGCAAACATAAAAGAGAGCCGGTGTAATTTTTAAAGTTCAATTAAGGACAACATCTGATAAAACATTGAAAAATAAAGGACGAAAAATGCAATTTGTTCTTTAAAATAAGACATTGAAATTAGATAAAGGAACCAACTTCTTTTATGTATAATCTTTCTATTGCTTCCTCCTCCTGAATCTGACATTGGTTCTTTCCCAGTAAGCTTCACGTATGTATCTTTGGTTTTCTTCTAAAATCCAAAACTCTAAACTACTAAAATGAAAAGTCTAACGACAAAAGTGAATTTTTTTTTATCTAAATTAAATTTATATAATGGTTTGAGTTACATGGTAAGTTTAGATTAGATTTTAAAGTGTTTCATAATTATAGAGTTTAGGGTGCGTTTGGTTTGAAAGAATTCAATGGAATTTAAGGGAATTCGATTTTGAATTTCATCTCTTAAGATATTTGGTTCCCAGAATTTGATGTAAATGGAATCTTAATTCCAATCTTCATGTGTTTGGTTGACAATGGAATTGGAATTGGAATTAGGCATGAATTCCTTCAAATTCCTTTAACTAAAGGAATTTAAAATCCTTCCTATGTGTGAAGTAATTAAAGTAAATTTATTGAAATCTTCGACCGTTTCGACCCGCACCGTTTCGACCCGTACCGTTTCGACGCGAACAGTTTCGACTCGTGCCGTTTCAACGCGAACAGTTTCGACGCGAACAGTTTCGACGCGAACAGTTTCGACCTGTACCGTTTCGACACGTACCGTTTCGACGCGAACCGTTTCGACCCGTACCATTTTGAAACCATTTCGACCCGTACCGTTTCGAATCAAACCGTTTCGACGCGAACCGTTCCACCCGAACCGTTTCGACGCGAACCCCTTTGACCCGAACCGTTTCGACGCGAACCGTTTCGACCCGTACCATTTTGAATCCGTACCATTTTGAATCCGTTTCGACCCGTACCGTTTCGAATCAAACCGTTTCGACGCGAACCGTTCCACCCGAACCGTTTAGACGCGAACCGCTTCGACCCGAACCGTTTCGACGCGAACCATTTTGACCGGTACCGTTTCGACCCGAACTGGTGGTTGTGGGTGCCTGGGTGATGGATTCCAATTCATTTGACAACCAAACACAACAAAAATGGAATTGAGATTCCAATTCCAACAATTTCCAATTCCAATCTTCCAAATCATTCCGCAAACCAAACGCCCGCTTAGAGTTAAAGTCTTAATATGATTGGTTTTTTTTAACGGCCAACAGGATCAATCCCCAGCAATCCGGGGACACCCATTGGACCAAACCGAGTACTCCGAGAGTAACCCGAGTTCACCACCAATTCCGGGGAAAACTCGGTAACCCCCCCACCCATAGGCATGATGGTGAAATTACCGGTAAAACTCGTTTGGCTCAAAGATCGAACCCAGGTTTCCCCGAGTCTCCTATCATTGTCCACCAATGCCTCACTTTGCACCAAGTAGGAGTTGAACTTACTCTCTCAGTAGAAATGCAAGCTTTCCACCAATTGATCTTGACATCATTGTTGGTTTTGGTTTTTTCTTCCAACCCATAGTTCAGTGCTTAAAACTAGTATTGTATTGAATTCACATTAAGATCATGTACATAACTGTATGATTGCGTTCTTATTTATTTTATTTAGTATGACAATATTCTAATTAAATAAACTTTGTAAGTAAGATTTCATTTTCGATTATTGAAGATCCTAAATCACTTGATAATTTTTTTTTTAGTTTAAAAAGAAGATTTCCATTCCAATCATCAGGGCGAATTACATAAGGATAGCAAGTAGACGAGCAACAAACTGTGCCGCCATCCCTTTCTTGATAATTGACTTTCTTATTTGTGTGTTCTTGCAATATTTTACTTTTGAAGTTGAAACTAGACTCACTTGTTTTTGTTGATATGTTTGCGTGATTTGTTGGTCTCGATCAGGAAAATGGAGCAGATTTTATATGACCAAGTCGTTGCTCCTGTTGTGAAATTTATGGCAAGTCATATCACGAAACACCTAGGATATGTGTTTTGCTCTACAAAACATGTTACGGGCATGAAAGATAAATTGAAAGATTTGGTGGATACAAGCACTGAAGTTATAGAGCACAAGAACAGAAACGAAACAAATGATAAAGAGATACCTGCTCGTGTAGAGGCTTGGTTGGGACAGGTTGAGAAGGTCAAGGATGAAGTCCAAAGCATCCCAAATGATGACATTGGATGTTTGCACATGAAAAATAGGTATCGAGTGGGAAGAAACGCTTCTAAGGCTACTATGAGGATCCAAGAACTTATTTCAAAATATTCTGAGATTACTTGGACCGATGCCCCATTGCCTACTGGAAGAGCCACATCCTCCACCACTTCTACACCGCTATCATCGTCACCGGGTGGAGATGACTTCAAGTCCAGAAACGTGCCGTTCAACGATGCATTGAAGCTCCTTCAACAAGACGACAACAAGAGTCAAGTGATAGCCTTGTGTGGAATGGGTGGTGTAGGAAAAACCACCATGATGGAACAACTTAAAAAAGTTGCAGAAGACAAGAAGATGTTTGATTTCTTTGTGAAAGTTACTCTTGGGAGAAATCCTAACATGTTTTCTATTCAGAATGATATAGCCATATGCATAGGAGGCGAAAGTTTACGTGAAGCAACTGTAAAAGCAAGGGCAGATACTCTCCAAAGAAAATTTAAAAAAAAGTCAGAAGAGGATAAAAAAAAGATTCTAGTTATATTAGATGATGTGTGGGAGAAGGTTGACATCAAGGATATTGGACTAACAAGTCCTTTGCCAAAAGGCGTCAAGTTGTTGTTGACATCACGAGACTCAAATATATGCACACAAATTGCGGATGCTTCCCTTCTTCAAGTAGTCCAAGTCAATGTGTTGTCAGATGCGGAAGCACAGAAGTTCTTTTCTGAATATACTGGAGTTTCTAAAGAACATGATCATAATCTGTTTCAAATAGGATGCGATATTGTCCGAAAATGTGGTAATTTGCCACTTGCCATCAAGATCATTGGCACAACCCTTAAATCTCAAGAAAATTATGTGTGGAGGGATACACTTAACCGTCTAAAGAATCATGATCTTGATGATAATGTTCAAGAAATTATCAGAATTAGCTATGAGTATATAAAAAAAGATGAGGATAAAGAGATTTTTCTGCATTGTGGCTTGTTTCCCGAGGACTCTGATATTCAAATAGAGGATCTGGTTAGACATGGATGGGGCCTAAAGTTGTTTAAAAATGTTTCCACTTTGAGTGAGGCTCGAGACAGGGCAAATACATGTGTGCGCAATCTCGTAAACGCTAATTTGTTGATGGACAGTAAACGGTTTGGATGTGTTAAATTGCACGATCTTGTACTTGCTTTTGTGTTAGCAAGAGTTTCCAAATGTGATTTTGCCTGGATTGTAAACCATGGCGATGTGTCCACGTGGGGTAGAGACGAAATGAATGAATCTTGCAAAAGAATTTCATTAACATGCATGGGTATGTCGGAGTTTCCGCGAGACTTCAAGTATCCAGATCTCTCTCTTATACAACTTATGGATGGGGTTTTGTCGCTCAAGTTTCCGGAAGATTTTTATGCAAGTATGGAAAATCTCAAAGTCATTGCATTTTATAACATGCGATATCCACCGCTTCCGACATCTCTTCAATTTTCGACCAACCTTAAATCACTTTGTCTCTATGAATGCAAATTGATGTCTGATTGGTCTTACATTGGAGATCTTGTGAATTTGGAGGTGCTCAGTCTTGTTTATTGTGGCATCCGCAAGTTACCATCTAAGATAGGGAATCTAAGAAAGCTGAAGTTACTAGATCTGACAGCATGTGTCGACCTTCATATTGATGATGGCGTCTTTATAAATTTAGTCAAACTTGAAGAGCTTTATATGAGATGTTCTTATAGGGAAAGAATCCACTTCACGAATGCTAATTTGGAAGAGTTAAAGATGCTTTCATGCCAACTTTGTGCATTAGAGGTCGAATTCTATGATATGAACCTAAAAGATCTATCCTTTGAGAAACTTGATAAGTTCAAGATATCTATAGGTAGTCCATACGGTGCAACTAGACCTTTGTTCAAAACTACATTACAACTAGACCTTCGGGACGACCACAGAAGCGGCCTTGTGGACTACAAAATTCATGAGTTGGTCAAGAAATCAGAGAGCCTACATTTAACTATGAAGCATATGAGTCATCTTGAAGATTTTGTTCCAGTAAATCCTTATGATCAAAGCTTTTTTTTGTATCTAAGACACTTTTATGTTCATGATTGTGATAAGTTGAAATACCTCTTCCCAACACATGTGACACGTGGTTTGAGGAAACTTGAGCGCCTCACGATTATTTCATGCTCTGTTTTGGAAGCACTGGTGCATGATTACAATGGCGAGATAAATGGTAAAGGCGAGATGATCATTTTTGAGGAGCTAAAGTATTTATCTTTACGAGACTTACCAAAGCTTGTACGTTTGTTCCCGGTTGACAGTGTGGTTGAGCTACCGCAACTGGTTGAACTGGAAGTTTATTGCCTTCCCTGCATCACTAGCATTTATCCTGACAATAAAAATACTTCTCCATTGCAACAAGCACTCTTTAACAGTCAGGTAGCTGATTACACATAATTGATTTGTATATGTCAATATTATACTTAATGTAATGTATTGTTTGGACGGAGCTATTTTTGCAGGTTAGAACTTTAGAGTTGAAAAACCTACGTATTGATGATATGAAGAATCTGGAGTGGATATGGCCGAGTAGTAGTGAGGAGGAATTTGATAATATTCCCATGTTAAGAGACGTTAGAGTGGAGGAGTGTTATAACCTTGAGAATCTATTTCCAACCAATCCAATGCGATTATTGAAACATCTAGAACAAATAACAATTTCAAACTGTTCTTCCCTTCGAGAGATATTCAACATAGACTTGGAATGTTTTGGTGAAGTTGACCAAGTTATCAACATCAGCTTGCGTTACATTTCTATGCATGGTTTTAATGAAGAAGAGTGTCACGTGTGGAGTATAAAAGGTGGTGAAAGAAACTCAAGTTTTCATGACTTTGATACAACGGGATGGGTGAGAAAAGAGAATTTACAATATAGGACGAGATATGAAAAAACTTCGCACCAACCGAGTCCAAATTCGATTCGGTTAAGAAGAGGAAGAGGTACGTACGGCATTAAAACATTTCACGTCTTAGATTGTTTAAAGTTAGATAAGTATTTTTATCCCCAAACTTATGTTTCTACTACTATTTTTAATTTTGAGAAAATAAAATCCAACGATTTTCTAATAGCTTTTAAAACTTTTCCGTAACAATTACTTAAATCCTATATACATTTTTGAATTACAAATATATATGATATATATATAGTTTGAGGCTCATTGTGAAGCACTAAAAAATTGGGGAACCGTGTAACACTCTTAAAAATTTAACTTAACATGTTAAGAATCATTTTTCTCTAATTTTTTTCGGTACTTTTTCTTATAAATATTTGTAGAAGCATTCTTAATAAAAAAAATCAAAAACTAAAATAAAAAAAACAGTTAAAAAAGGGTAAAAATTATGTTTTACAATTTTTTTTTATTTCCAATAGTTTCTACTTATTTTTGTAAGGAAAAACGTTGAAAATTAAAAAAAAATGATTTTTAACATGTTAAATTAATTTTATATGATACATATATTTTTAACTGTTTTTTAAACATTTTTTTTATATTTTTAGTTTTTGATTTTTTTATTAAAAATGTTTCTACATTTATTTATAAGAAAAACTACCGAAAAAAATTAGAAAAAAATAATTTTTAACATGTTAGGTATAATTTTTTAGAGGGTTCTCTGTTCCCCACTTTTTAAATGTTCTCCAATGAACCTTCCCCTATATATATATATATATATATATATATATATATATATTTGCCTAAGTAGGATGAGAAGGAATCTTAATCATTCATTTTTCAAATCAATGGTTAAGATGAAAGTGTAGGAGACAAAAGGAGTGCAAGGGTATCTTAGGAAAATCCTATTTATGGACTTTCTCTCTCCACATGCAAGACACATGCATATTCCACCCCCGTTTTTTAAACGTTCATAACTTTTTTATACATTATTTTTTCATAAAAATTTCACCATAAAATCGAGCGTCTTTTTATCTTTAATTTGAGTACCATATTGCTATATAAAATATGAATATTAAAAAAACCCACTAAAATGTGTTGTATTTCTATGTTGTATAACATTTTTTTGTGCGGAATTTTTTTCTCTTAAATTTTTTTTTTTCTCAATTTTTTGTGCTGGATTTTTTTGTACTACATTTTTTGCTGATTTTTTTTGTCCTATATTTTTTTGTACTAGATTTTTTTGTGCTATATTTTTTGTACTACATTTTTTGTGCTATATTTTTTTGTACTAAATTTTTTGTGCTAATTTTTTTTGTACTAGATTTTTTTGTTGTATTTAAAAAAAACAAAAGGGGTGTCACATGTTATCTTTACTCCAATTTATAAGGACCAAAATGCCCTTCATTCCTACTTATTAGGAGTGCCACATGTCATCATCACAATCCTTCTTCGGCTACTTAGGCAAAATCCACTTTTTAGTGGATCCTTCCCCTATATATATATACACACACACACACACATATATATATACACACACATAGGGAGAAGATCATGCGAGAACCACCTCTTATTGCGAGAACCGCGAGAACCAATGTGAACACAACCAAAAATGCCTAAAAATAGCTAAAAATCACACAAATTTTTTTTTTTAATATTTTTTATATAAAAATCGTTACTTTTCGAAGCAAAAAAAAAATTAAAAAATTAAAAAAAAAAATTGGCCACTAAAAGTAGCGATTTGAGCATAAAAAATATTAAAAAAAATTTTAGATTTTTTTTTATTTTTTTAGGTTTTTTGGGGGTTTAGTTTTTAGCATTTTAGCTTGGGGGGGGGGGGGGGGTGGGGGAGGGGGGTTTAGGTTTTTTTTTTTTTGGGGGGGGGGGGGTAGGTTTTTTTTAGGTTTTTTGGGGGTTTTGGTTTTTAGCATTTAGCTTGGGGGGGGGGGGGGTAGGTTTTTTTTTTGGTTGGGGGGGGGGGTGGGGGTTAGGTTTTTTTAGCTATTTTAGGTTGTGTTCACATTGGTTCTCGCGGTTCTCGCAATAAATGGAGTTCTCACATGAGCCCCTCCCTACACACACATATATATATACACACACACACACACACACACATATATATATATATGAGGGTTCAATTGAAAACTCATTTTATTGTGAAAAATCGAAAACTAACTAAAAAAGCCTAAAAAACATACCAATTTTTTTTTTACAATTTTTTATAAAAATTCGCTACTTTTTTATATATAATTTTTTTTTTCAAAAAAAATTGAAATGCACATGTGCAATACACATATAATGCACATGTGTAATACAAGTTTTTATTTTTATTTTTTTTTTATATATAAAAAGTAGCGAAAATTTGGTAAAAAAAAATTGGTATGTTTTTTAGACTTTTTTAGTTAGTATTTAAGTTTTCACATAACTAGTGGTTTCAATTGAACATTTCTCTCTCTCTCTCTCTCTCTCTATATATATATATATATTGGAAGGTTAACGTACATTACGGCTTAACGTACATCACGTACGACATGTAATTACGCACGCTCATTTTAAAATCACGCACGTTATAACTCAAAAATCCAAAATCACGCATGTTAAAACACAATAATCATGCATATTGAAAACATTAATCACGCATGTTATAGAACAAATCACGCATGTTGTCGTACCTGAAGTACGATAAGCCGTAATGTACGATATACTTTATATATATATATGTGTGTGTGTGTGTGTGTGTAAGTGTGTGAACGATCACATCAGAACTAATTTTTGCCTAAGAATGACTTTTAGGACTCTAAAACCGACTCAAACAAACTCTGATTCAACTCATTTCATGCCCATAATGTGTTTAATATAATGCCTAAGTGAATGTGAGTTGTTGAAAGGTGTGGAAGAATCATAACATGAACCTTGTAATTGAATACTTAAAGTTTATGAATCATAAATTATACTATGGGTTCTAAATGATAAATCGGATTGAACTCTATAGGCAATTTGGGTGAAGCATCGAGTGGTCAAGCCGGGGCGGACACGCGCCTGAAAGGAAAGCTTTAAGGTACACGGCTTTACGCTTCGTTGTGTTTTTGTTAAATTATGTGTTATTTGTGTATAACTGAATAATGGTAATTACTCATAAAGTTGGTTTGTTTAAAGTGATGGATTTCACATGAAACAACCAAACGGGTCAAAATAAGGAATGTTGATGAGTTTGGCTTGTTTAAAGTAAGGGATTTCACATGAAACAACCAAATGGGTCAAATAACGAATTAATAATAAGCTTGGTTTGTTCCAAGTGATGGATTTCATACGAACAAACAAATGGGTCAAAACGAAGTTGTAACGCATACCGAAATGGGTGCGAGAGTAATGACTTTGGCATAAACCCGATTGAAGGGTTAAACTTACGAAGGCATGCATAAATCGGGTAACGGGAACGCGAACAATAAATCAATGGACTCGGATAATGGGTCATAATCGGAAGATTGTAAATTCTTGAAAATAATTCGGACTAATTAAGTTCGACCATTAAAAGGTTGAACGGGTCGAATAAGCATAAACGCAAACCGGGTAACGGATGCGTGAAAAGCAAATTTAATAACCCGGGTAATTGGGTAAAGTTGTAAAAATGATGTTCTTGCGAAAAAGATGTAAATTTCATAGTCTCGATTGCTTAAACATGCAAATGGGTCAAATAAATAAACATATAAATTTAGAACCGATAACGTAAAACATAAAGTTATAAACCCGAGTTATGGGTTTATAAGATAAGAATGTTGGCAAATGTTTTTCGGTCAAGTAGAAACAATTTTCGTGCGAAACGGATAAGTAATCAAAAAGTTATGGACATGTTTGTAAAAAAAAGGGACAAGAATGGAAATGTTGCAGCTACGGCTCTGGGGATGGCTGGAAACAACAGAAAAGGGGTGCCGTAAGTTCGGCATACATGTCGTAGCTTACGGCGGGTCTTCTCACCATCTTTTTGTTTGTTTGTTTTGGTAAAGTTGGGTTATCAAACTACGTTTAAGCATCATATAACTGACGTGTGAGATGATATTTGAAATATAGGTGATAGCTATGATGTTACGGATGAAGATCAAGAATAACAAAAAATCGAACAAAACCGAAGATCAAGCTTCCGCTTTTTGTTTAGTTATTTTTTGAACCGAACAATGTTAACGTGTTGAAGTGTTTTAAATACTTATGAAGTTTTTTATCAAACCTGAAATTTTGTATGGACGTTTATTTGCATTACTTGTATATAAATGCAACACTTTTATATAATTTTTTAGTTATGTAAGTCCGGGTCTTACAAGTTGGTAATCAGAGCTCAAGGTTATAGATTAAATGTGTTCGGTTCTAGGCTTGATCAAGACATCCAGTAAGAATTAACTATGAAATGAGTTTCAATTGAAAATACTAGAAAAGAAAATGATTTAAAGTGTATGTGAGGGGTATTTTAATACACTCGAACCCGGGAAGTACACTAAGAATAAATGGTTAAGGCAAGTTATATACTTGACCAAGCTGAAAGAGAAGGATACTGTTTTGGTCAAAAATTACCGAAGCAATTAAGTGATCAAATTTAGTGTCGCAACCCCCAGTTATCTGTCCCGGGAACGGGCGGCCGCGAACATCAGTTGTGGTGGTATCAGTTTATTTTATATTAATAACCACATGAGTAAAACCCAAGTTTCTTATTACAACATAGGGATAAACCCTATTTTATTGAATTTAAAACATCGTCTTTTAGTTAACTTTTATAGCCACATTTTTCCAAGCCATCAGTGCTCTCAAGCTGGCTTTCTTCTAATTTGGCTGTCACATTTTGTTACCTGAAACGCGTTTTAAAAACATTTTTCAGTGGGAAATACTGGTGAGTGAATCCCAGTTTAATCAAGAAACATTTTATCAATTAACACAGTATTGAGAGCTATCACATTGTTTATTTCTACACAATTACTCATTCAGTACTGTCAATCCTAATTGGTGGGTCATATTACACATTGGCTAACTCGTTATCCAATTGTAACGTGTTCCATATTTTGTATACAAAACCCCAACATACCAGCAGTAATTGAAGAACTACAAAGAGTCAATCACTGCTTAATCACATTGTAAAACATTTAAGGTTTTGTAAAAATAGTTACAAAAAGGTTTACAAAAAGAGGATAAACTCACATTGCTGTCTTAGACTTCTTTTAGGGTTTCCTGTTGATTTATCTATAATTTACACAAATGTACATATGTTAGTATAATAACCCTTTATTTATATTAACGATACCCTCCCCGAGACGGCATTCCAACAATTACGTCGGGCAGAACCACGACAGTTGTTACAGAACCCTGGATCAATCGGCCAGCGTATCTAATATGTAACCGGGGTTATAATACTTACAATGGGGCAGAACTTCGTTAATTAGGGATATTATACTCGGAGATTATGCCTATTACTTCAGAAATTCGTAAGAAAGAAAGAATTTGAACGAACAGACTGAAGGCCCGATGCCCTCTATTCATAAGGCTGATTTTTCATTTCCTCGCGGCCCGCGTAGTAGGGGTGTAGGGCTTAGGTCCGTCGATTCAATCAGCTAGACTTGCCACGATCGTGACACGTGTCGGGCTCTGGTGTCGCCTGAGTTTGGAGCTGTCGCGCCCCGCGTAAGTTGTAGCCAAGGGCTACGCGGCCCGCGAGTGCCCCTAAAATTTTATTTTTATTTTATTTTTAATGATATTTCATATTTTGGGCTCGGTTTTCACATACGTGGTGTATTTTAAGACATATGGGAATATTTTAAAATATTTTAGGGTGTCAGAAAAATTTCAGGAGGGTTGTTATATCCTCCCCACCTTGTTTTAGAGCTCGTCCTCTAGGTCTACTGGAATAAGTGTGGGTATTTCCTTTGCATTTCTGATTCAAGCTCCCATGTGTATTCTGGTCCTCTTTTGGAGTCCCACTTCACTTTGACCAGAGCTAATCTCTTGTTGATGACTGTCGTAAGGGTCAATCAAAAACCTAATTAAACTACGTAGATAGCGTAAGTAGGGTATCATATCCACGGGGAATTTGTGGTTAGCGTAAAAGAAATTAATTAAAACTAAACTATCTAATTTGGGGGTTTATTTCTTTGATTTAAAAGAAAACACAATTTGTCACGAAAAGTGTTAACAGAATGAAAAGAAGTAACCTCCACCCGGAATCCTGATTACCCGTTTTAACACAAATATCCGTTTACTGATTCAAAACGCCACATAGACATGGCCTTGGAATTAATGACTTTGATTAATTGTTAAGGATAGTTTTTAAGACTTACCATTCAACCTAACAACCCATATAATTGTATCAATTACCCACCAATCTATTAACCCGCTAACAACGCAAGGAAGTTGCCAATACGCTTAATAAACGACAAATAATTCAAACACAATCAATGTTTACCAAGAAATCAACACAAGTAGTCAAGTTATACTAGTTTACAAGAATCAGAAACAAGAATCAGAAACAAGATAAGTATGTCAAACCGTGTAACCGTTCATCCAGGTGGAAGTCACAGAGTATTTAGCCACGCACAGTAGTCATCACAGCAAGTTGAGTCATAAGACTTGTACGTCGTTCGGGAAGTATTTCGGAACTCCGAGGAGTGTTAGAACATCCTCAAGACTCTTAAGACATCCCTAAGGACTTATTAAGATACAAAGAACTAAGAAAGGAAAATGAAGAAATGGTACATTTTGTGATGAAGATTTCAAGGCCTATTTATAGTTGAAGTTTGCCATCCAACATTGAAATTAACAACCATCCAACATTGAATTTTTGAACAACCATCCATATTTGAATCTTTGAATAACCATCCATATTTGAAAATGGCATGTTACACTTTTGGACCTTGGAGTTTTGATACTTTAGCATTTGGAAGACAAAACACTTATCGGACCTTGTTTCATTCCCGGTTTTGTTTTAACTCTAAATTCTGAATTGTGCCTGTTTTGTTTTGTCGTCATTTTTCGTATGTTTGAATATATCCATTCTTGCACTTCTTGACTTCTGCATATATAATAATTCAAAATCCGAATCAAAGAAGTATCTTTTGTGACAATATCGATGCATTTTTATTATAATTTTTCTAAACTAGAGTGAACCTAAAATGCACCGATCAAATCCCCACACTTATCTTTTGCTTGTCCTCAAGCAATGCTTTCAACTGTAAAAACTGACATTTGGGCGGTGTCACGACCCCCGACCCACCCTGGACGGAATCGGGAGCCGCGAACAGCCAAGTGGTACCGGTGATTATTTTGAAAAATATTGCAGCGGAAATTTCATCAGGACCGTGAGTTAGGAAAAATATCAGAGTTTAGAAAACACCGGATTTTATTTATTAAATAGATGGGATAAACCCATGTTTTACAATGGTAGCTTTAATAAGGGATAAACCCAATTACATAAAACAATATTTCTTAATTTGATTTAATTAATAAAATAAACCACTTCTTGAAGCCTTTCAGTGCTGTATCCATCTTTTACTCCAATCTACTGTAATTACCTGAAACGCGTTTAAAAAATGTTTTGTCAGCAGGAAATACTGGTGAGTTCATTCATTTTTGAACAAAACATATTTGTTATAATTTACAGTATTAAGAGCGATTACAATGTTTTTATATCAACCAACTACCCTCGGTATTTGTCACTCGACTCGTTTCTGTGACTATGGTCATATCACCCATCGGCTAACTCGTTGTCCAATGGTGAAGATTATCAAGTAATGTATACAAAACCCCACATACCGGCTGTAATATGGAGATTACATAGACTTAATCCCTGTAATTATAACCTTTGAAAATAAACATGATTTTGAAAGTAATTTGATAAAAAGAGAATGACTCACTTTATAAGCATGTAGATTTATACGAGCAGAGTTTAGCCTTGCTATTGCAGATTTATACAGGCAGAGCTTAGCCTATTGATTAGTCTTGTAACCTAGTGCATACGAACTCGGTAAGTAACTAATACAGCATTTACGATAACTCACGAGATTAAAACCCTCACAACGAATGACAAAGTGTAATCACTTAAACATCCATCGGATTCACAACGAATGACAAAGTGTAATCACTTAAACATCCATCGGATTCACAACGAATGACAAAGGATAGCACTTAAACATCCATTGGATAGTTTCAATCGATCGGACATTGAATCGTAGCAGCGATTGAGTTAGTACCCGGTATCGTAGCAGTACCCCTCATTCAACCTTGTCCCTATGTCACGAGACAGAATCCCAACGAACTTAATCGGGCAGAGCCCTGACATGCGTTATGGGCTCAGATCAATCGGAAAGGGTAGCGGTGATCGGGGGTTAAAACACTTAAATCGGGACAGGGCTTTATTATTATTATTATAGGTTTAAAAAGAAAAATTGAATTTAGAGAGAGAGAGTTCGCGAGACGAAAGAAGGACAGATTTATTTTCTAAACAGCCTGTGCCTTTTATAGTTGCTATAGAAATTTGGATGTGCTCTATCCAAGTTCCACGTATCATTCTATGAATGATTGTTCATTTATTTAATTTCACTAAATTTGGTGTATGCCACGTAACATTAAGTCTCATATTCATATATCCATTCATGCATATCTAGATATTTTTAGTTTTAATATTATTTTATTTTTTTTCCTAATATATCGATCCTATGTATACATATTAATTAAATCAAATGTTAATTTTATTATTTTATTATTATATATATTATGATTAATTCAATTGCTTCACTTATTTGGCGTGTATAACTTCTAAAATATAACGTTTTATAAAATAAGGAATATGTCTTTAGAATGAATATATTTTTGTTTACATTTTGAACCAAGTTTCATTAAAAATAGAGTAGGTTCAAATATAATGTATTTTTATAATTTAATTATTATACGGTTCAAGGGTCCGTCTAATTACTTCATATTTTTAATCTTCAACTTACCCGTAATCTACCCGTCTAATAATATAAGTTTTTATATACTTTTATTTTACTAGTGGGGAACCCGCGCGTTGCAGCGAAGTCGATAATATGGGCCGAGAACATAATTTAAACCTAAAAACGTAAAAAAATCATATATACATTGTGTGTGTATATATATATATAAAAGCACTCACGTTTCGCGGCTATATAAGTATGATTTATGGTAGATTAAATATTCATTATATATACATTTATAAAAACTGTTCGTTGTAATGTAAATATTCAAGAATGGTTCGATGAATAATATTAAAAAAATTACTGTAGGTGGTTTTAGAACAATATAGAAATTTTCTTTTACATATTATATCATGACAATGCAAAATTAACATGAATTTTTGTCAAAATCATGACAATGCAAAATCAACAGGAATTTTTGTCAAACACAAGTATAAAATGTTGAAGTCCTACTACTCTAAGCATGTTTTTTAAGTGAAGAATAGATATAACTAATTACGTGAAAACCTTTTTTACCTACCTCATTTACTATTTTACCAACTGACTACAAAAGGATTATTTATAATAAAGATAGGTAACTATATATGGTTTTAGTTAAGTTGAGACAAATATTTACTTATAGACACGTCTCATGTTGACGATCGAGTGTCAAATAACAGCCTATCAAAATTACCAAAAGGCCGTCTCACGCTTGAGTAGTAAAAGTTCCAGTTTGCATAAACTTTGTTTTATCGATAACTTCTTGTATCTCGGTTGAGAGCCAGATTCGATTCAGATAAGGGAAACGGTTTCTAATCCGGTTGGCGAGACGCGTGTATTCTTCAAACTGAACCACCTTCGTTTCACATGCCTTGTCTCCCATCCTTACGTGCACACTTAGCAACGGCCTTGGCGTCCATGTCTCGTGATTTGACCACACGTACTCTTCGATCGCGGATCTAGAATCTATCGTTTTTTCCTGAAATTATTAGCTATATGTCAATAACAATCGCATAACAAAAGGAATACCGTAGACGAGTATTAGTCAGTTATGTATATATATGGTTTGTGTAGGGGTAGTTTGGACCTTATATGTGCAGGGGCACTTTGGTCACTTTCATAATAAATGACCAAAGTGCCCCTGCACAGTGCACACATAAGGTCCAAACTACCTCCACACGAACCGTATTTATAAATACATAACTGACTAATGATGAGCAATGAAAATTAAACAAACCTCGAAATATTCTGAGATACGCATTGAGTGAACTAACTCGGCAGCTTCCCATCCAAATGGTAGGTGTCGAGCTACATTTAGTAAACCACATGTGTGCTCTGTTTGGAACCTCATAAGATAGTGCAAAGCCTGAATATGTAGTTGAGTGAAAAAAATTATGAAAACGCTTGAATGTTTTATCAAAGATCAGGTAGGATTATGTGATCTAGCTAGCTACCTGTGCTCGCCACCATCTCCAGTCCATTCTCCGATGATAGCCGATTTAGAAAAAAGAAAAAGGCATACTATTTCCAGCCAACTGGCAGATGCGAGTGGAAGTAGTTGCAAAAAAAAAAAACGAATTTTTTTCTCAACCCTTTTCAATTTTGTAACATTATAGGTGTTGCTGTGCAACTCAGAAGGCTTCATGATATCAACTGCTTCCTTAAGAAGCAAATACAGATGATAAGGAATACAACGAGGACCGGTGTTTTCAGTATATTTGCCGAATTCGAATGGCCCCGTAAGGAGGGGCCTGATGAAACCATCCTCCTAAACCATCAGAGCAAATAATAACTTCCCTTGGCTTTAAACTGGCAAACAAAGTTCAATGGCCTCTAAATGTTGACAGATATCATAAGAAGAAATTAAGACTAAGCTCCATGTCAAATACAACAAGAGCTAGCTATTGCTTTATCAGGCACCAAAGGTTTTAGCAATAGCATATTTTCCTAAAATTAAGACTAACCCTTGTTTCATATCAATCCCAAGCTCAAAAGAAAAGTTAATATTTACAAAATATACTAAATCAAAGCATAAAAAGAAATGCTTTATTACCAGCTAAAGCTTAAAGTGTTGCTGAATGAGATAATTAGATAAACAATTTTTATAAAGAAATGCTTTGTTACCAGCTAAAGTCTTGGCATTTTTGTGATCAGTCACAAGGTTTTGGACATTTTCTTGTAAAGCAACAAGTGCATTAGCACATAAGATGCCAACCTGTCTCATACCGCCCCTAATGTTTTCCTCAAAATCCTTGCCTACATAAATAAAATTCAAAATTCAGAACTTATAAAACCATAATCAACCAAAGGTCCAAAACACAATGTTTTTTCGCAAGCTCCCCAACATGGTTGTATACTCTACATAAAGACATCTACCACCAGAGCTGCATCAATAACTCATCTCTGTTAGGCATTTAATCATTGATCGCCTAGATAACAATAACAAAAGAAATCATCCAAATTCATACTTAGCATGTGAATTGTGAATTCTTGAGGCAAATAAGCCTAGTTTTCGAGTAACATATCTCAAAGTAAGGGTTCCGAATCGCAGACTTGATCACATCAACATCAATACTCCCACCATCATTATTATTAACAGGTCTAGGGTAGGGGTGGCAAAATGGGTGGGTTGGGCAGGTTTGGGTAATGAGTTAGGATGGGTATGGGTTAGGATGGGTTTGGGTTAGGATGAGTTTATTAAGAAATGGGTTAGGATGGGTTTAGGTCAAGATAGGTTTTTGTCAAGATAGATTTGGGCATGATAGGCTAAAATTATAAAAAAAATAAAAAAATTTAAAAAAAACAAAAAAAACAAAAAAAATCAAAAAATTTAAAAAAAGCAAAAAAATAAAAAAATTTCAAAAAAATTTAAACAGTTAAAAAAATTAAAAATAAAAGAAAATTTAAAAAAAATAAAAAAAAAAAGGTTCAGTGCTTGTAATAGAAACAAAAAAACACTTGAAAGAAAAAAAAAAGAATGCAAATTGCATACTTGTATCATAATATGTTTGTAATGTAGGGATTGTTTCATGAAACAAAAAATGGAGATGATTAACAAGCTTCATGAGGTCATTCATGGGTTTGCTCTGCTGCCTGCATATCTATATAAACAACATTAAAAATAGCTATGATAAAGAGTTAACACCAAAGAGAAAAAAAGAACACATCTAATCAGCATAATAAATGTTCGAAGGAGTCTGTCTGTCAACTCAGTTTATAAATACTTGATTAAAAAAGTCACCATAGTTTATTTATCAGATGTGGAAATTGAACTTGTTAAAAGGAATTTGGTTCATGTTGAACAACATACCTTGTCCATCATTTGGGGCGCAAAGTGAATTCCTATATCGTGTTTGCTGCTGAGTTGGCTGGAAACAAAACGTGACCGTCAACAATCTTAATGATGATATACACAATGTATACAGGTAACTGATCCACAAGTAGGGGATCCATCAATAGAAGAGCAGAATGTAAACCCGTTTCCTAATGAATGGGTCTATTCGGGATCTCAAATGTGTTAAATAAAAAATCAGTTTGTATTTTAACATAATAAATCAATGAGCATCAAACATTTTCAATACCTGTAGTTTAGGTCGAAGTGCCTCAAGAGGTCCTCTGGGCTTGTCTACACCTTGCTACTAACAGTAATATTATGTTTTACATCAACTAATACATTATGGTAAAAGTTTAACCAAAAAAAAAAAAAAAAAACAATAGCAGTCACCAAATTCTAATTGTACCTTTCCTAGAGCCCAATCAGGTGAATCAAAATAAGCCCGTTCATGATCCTAAGTCTTAGCACCAATTCCCCTGCACTGTTCCTTACCCTATTTCCTAAATTACACCCACCTTTTAATAAATAACCCCAATCTATGAAAAAAGAACCAACCGCAAACAAATTTTGCGTAAAAATAAATCAATTAAAGAATAACTTGCTTCAAAAGTATATTTGCAGACACACATACATATAACCAAATTGAATCTAGCCAGATTTGAAATTAGCCAGAAAAAGGAATTCAAATTCAAACTAAAAGAGTAGAAGTTAAGAACCCTAACCCTAATTGTAAAACAGTTTCAGATCAATTATAAGCAGTATTAATTTGGAAACAACGATCAACAACAACAACCTTTATTGAAACCAAATGGTGGAACCCTACTAACCTGAGATCGGAGCACCCACAATCCCTTCTCAGTTCAAGAATACTCGCAGAACAACATCACGGATTGAAGGTGTTTCTCTTCTGAATTCATAACATGTTACAGGGGTATGGAGATTGGTATGTGATGGTTGAAGAACAATGATCCTGGAATCCGACGTTTCGGGTCGTGGTTTGAATCCTGGCCAAAGCAACCGCATCATTTCAGTTTGGATTAGAAAAGATAGAGAGAGTAGGAAGATGAGAAATGAACTGTACCCTCTATTGTAACCGCCACCATCGCAGTTATTGCCATAAAGAAAGAAAGTGAAGAGGTGGCTATAATGATAAAGCCAAATCTGTATTGGCTTCTTCTACTGTCTTGTAAATGATGCTTCAAAACTTGTATTTGTGGTAAAATAAGGGTAGAAAAGGAAGAAAAGTGTAAAAATATAGGAATTTGTTCTAGCTTTTGGTATGCCATCTTAAAAATATGATAGTAAATTACATTTATAGACATAGGAGATGCTTATATATAGTATATAAATTAGAAAGATCACCCATATACAGGCCAATTAATTAGAATAATATTTCAACCAACTATATATAAAATAGTGTTTAAAACTATTTGGGTTGAATAGTTATATTAAAAATAAACTAGTTACTAGTTACTAGTGGTAAATAAATTTAACCAAACCTATAATTCTTATATAAAAATAGGAATGTTACATCCTCCCCACCTTGTTTTAAATCTCGTCCTCGAGATTTGGGTTATGATATTTCTTTTAGACTTATGTAATATTTTAGTCAATAAAAATAATGTTAAGGTAGATGACACAGAATTAAAATATCAAATTTTGTGAATACGAGTTGTACAATAAGTAGGATTCAATGGTTCAACTGAATTAGTTTCAAGAAATCGATGACAAACGAATGAGATGAAATGATATAATTTCCAAGGTGACTAGGTTCAAGCCAAAAGATATATGATCAATAGATATTTTAAAATGAATGTGAAGGACTTTTAAAATCAATAAAATTCTTTGTTAAAAGAAAGCTTACTTTGATTGGCAACTGAGGAAGACTTAGAATTGACAGGTTCCAAATGAAATAAAAGCATGAAAATGATTTGTTAAATATTAAATTATGATATGAGAAAATCAATGTGTTGAGATAAGTGAATTGCAAAGATACCCCAAAAGACAATAGAGTTAGTGTATTATTGTTTAGAGTTCCAAGTTGTTTTAATTGTGAAACAATGTGATAGTACACTATTAGTGACCATATTTTTCATACTATGTCCTAGAGATCGAAATATAATAAGAACAAGTTGTTTTGGCATGACCAACCATTATATTATATTTGTAAAGAAAATGTAATATATATTATTTGTGTCCCTGTCTGAACCGTATCTTACATATCAAATATAAATACTATGTAATATATTATTTGTTACGCATTTTTACTATATGTAAATGGTCACCACTTTGAAATAAATATTATTTTAGTATTTTACTATACTATGTAAAATAACTTATATTTACTTATGTAATATATTATTACAAAACACCGCAATGAAGTTATTACATTACAAAATATTTTAGTATTATTATTTTGTAAAAGAAATCACTATTATTTATAACGTTAAATGAAAGTTGTAAATAAAGGTGTAAAAATATTTATTGTACAAAAGTATTTGTAATATATTTTGAAAAATATATAACACTTAATGGGTCGATTCTATGTGATTACTTATTTTCATTTTGAAACCATATAACGTTGTGAATGTATTTACAAATGTTGTAAATAAGTGAAAATTGGGACTATTCTTATATATTACAATGTTCCCCTAACCCAACGTAGTTGATGACTATCATATTATTCTTATATGGTCATTTTCTTGCCAGAGCGTTACGGTACATAGTTACCACAAAACATGTGATAGATAATTATTTATATAATTTTATTCGTCTCTCTAATTCTTGTATTGTTTTATGAAAATATGTCTTCTCCTTATAGTACAAAGTATATATATTTTTATATACATTAACTAGTCATTATCATGGTTGGATATTGGTTAGTGCTGCCTTGTTTAAGCATAGGTGATCAGTCCATGCCTAACTAAGGCTAGGCTATCCAATACCTGCCATTGACAATAACCCTAGTACCTAAAAATAATATTAACACTACTATTATTAATATATTATTACTAATAATAAAATTATTAATAATAGATAACTTAAACATAAACTTAAATGAAAGTATACCTCAACATAATTTTTATATATATAAAAGTATAAATTCTTCACCTCAATTATTTAACAAAATTCATTGACTCGATATCAAAGAGTCATCGTTTTGCAATAATGCGGTTTACAGTAAAAATCAAATATAGCGAAATGATTTTTGAGTTTGGATAAAATGACAAATTAGAATGAAGTCCTCCAGTGGTCTTCACAAATCGAATGAACCACATGCGCAACAAACAGTGCATGTGTAACGTGTGAATTTACCGAGAAATGAAACAGATTAATATTCGCTACTATGAAAGAATTCCTCATGGTATGATGATTATTAGGGGAAGTAGAAACGCGAAAGTCAACTTATTATATGCAGAAGTCAGAATTTCAACGAAAGAAATATAAGAACTTTATCTGGAATTTCATGTGATAATCATTGTTAAGTGACATTACCAAGGAATGTCGAATGAAATGAAATAGGGGATTTGCAAAGGTATAGGACTTCTTTTGTAGTGCTAATAATTATAACTCTGATTAGACTGTGCACCGATGGTTGTGAAATATTGTTCCAACGTACCTCAGCGAGATTCATGTTGTTTGTAGGATCGCGTGGCAAAATGCTTCTTTTTGATTAGTAGTTCTTCTACAAACGGAATTATCATTGGTGTTATTGTGTCCAATCCTATTTTCCAAAGGTCTTGCCTTGAAAGTCGTGTGTGACATACTTTAACGTCTGTGGACGTATAATTTAAGTTTCATTGTGCACTAGCACAACTTTAATGCTTCTTACTTTCGTTAATAGTTTATGATAACGCTTTGAAAATTCTTTATATTTTTTATGGTGTTTCAACTTAAAGGGTTTCCATTGTTTATATTGTCGTACGAGTTACGAGGTAGATGATCAAACGAAATAATGTTTGATATCGGAAAAGAGATTCCTGATAAAGAAATCTAGACACATATGCTTGTGTTTTATTCCTATTTGGCTTTTGGAATTCCTTATAGATATATAATCATATATTTCACATGTTGTAATATACATACCCTCTATAAGGTCAATGTATTTAACAGATTCTTGATACACTCTAATTTACACATATTTTAGTCCCCCGTTTTACCCCTATTTTATGCGTTTTTGGCCGTAAAACCGTCGTTCGGATACTTATTTATCTACATTTGTGTTTACAGGCCTAAAACTGCATTTCAGACAAGATGATAGCAAAAACGAGGACTTTCCGGATGAAACGACGAAGCTGCGGATATTCTGTTAAGGATTCTGAACTGGGCCTGTGGAACGGTCGTTCCACCTGATGCACGACCGTGCATCTCCGACATCGATGATCATCTCGGAACTGAACGGTAGGTGCGATCTGGCGTGCAACGTAGCCCGGAACAGAACGGTCGTTCCGTCCCAAAGAACGACCGTGCAACTTCAGATCTGGTCAACGATCCGGTGACGTATGCAGTATGGCGACCCATCATCAATAATTCAATAAAGTGAACGGTCGTTCCATACGGGGAACGACCGTGCAACAGCAGAAAAGTATAAAAACACAGCAGAAACAGTCTGCTCGTTATCTTGGGAAATTCTGGATTTTTGGAGAGCTCTCAGGCGATTTTCAGGCTCCGGAGGCATTAGCTTTCACCCGGATTCAAGCCACATTATCCCGATTAGCTCGATTACTACCCGGATCCTTAGTCTAGTACTTGTTTATGGTTTGATTTTCTAATCTTTCCAAGTTTTTGTTAATCTTTCAAGTACTTAGATTATGATTTATGTATTATTGTAGCCTTTGGGCAAAAACACAACAATCCCTTGCTAGATTATAACCATTAGTTTGTTAAACTTTGTTTGTAATGACATTTGAAGTATTTTCTATGTTAATCTTTGATGATTAGTTTGCAACCTTGTTATTGATATTGAACTCTTGATTATAAGTAATTATGTTGGATGATTGATGCTTGGTTAGTTAAGATAGTTGAAAAAATGAAGCTCAATTAATCTTGTATTAGTAAACTTTGAACTTGGTTAACTAGTTTAGCTTGGTTTAAATGTGTGCATCATGATACTAGAAATGGTTAGTGATTTAATAAAATGTAATTATTGTTAATCAAGAGAGCTTGCCGTCACGGAAGGACCTAAACGGGTTAGATGGTGTCGTTATGAATTCTTGCCATGATTTGTTAGCTTAGTTAGTAGTTTAGGCCAAAATTGCTATCTTAGTGAATTATTGTGCAAGATTTGTAAAATGAACTCGGTTGTGATTTAATCTAGTTTATGCTTATCTCGGTGGTTGCATTGTGTTTATCGGTGTCGCTTTCCTTGTTTAAGTGAGGTTAGAATAATCCTAACGGCTGCCTAACTTATTTTTAAGAGATTTTCATAGACATTTATCAATTGCACGTTAAAGAACAATTTTAGGTGGTTAAAGTGTGTCTATCGTTTTAACTTTCCGAATGATTGTCATGTTAGGATTCCCGAAAGGGATACTAATTGTTTTAAATTGGAAAATTGACCGAATGCTTCTAGTGCCAAAACTGACTTAGTTGACATGCTGTGGTTGTGCATTTAGCAAGGCTTTTTATCTACTTTCTATTATGTTTTTATTATGTATTTGGTTATGTTTACTTTAGTTTAGTTTAAAATCAACAAAACCTATGTTTTTACCGGTAGTTTAGTGACAAAGGTCTAGTACAAATTCTCCGCCCATTTCCTTGGATCGATACTTGGTTCTTACCAATACTTTATTACATATATGACGGGGTACACTTGCCTCTTTCGTGTGTGTTTTGATGTAAAAGTAATAATCACTTTTATAAATTTAAAACCCAATCGTGTGTAATTCATTGCAAAATATTATGTATATATACGCACACGTCAAGTTTTTGGCGCCGCTGCCGGGGATATGGCGAGTTTTAGGAACGACCCGAGTCATTTGGTTATCGGTGTATATACTTGTTAATATTTGTGTATAATTTCTTGATTCTTTATTTGTTCATTTATTTGTTTATATTTCGTGTTTTGATTCGATTTATTCAATTTTTTTTTTTTTTTGCGTTATTTTTGTTCCATTTATTTATTTGATCCGGATTTTTTTTATTCACTTATTCTTTGGGTTTTCGGCACCTTAAAGCCATTTTTTGTATTAGTCGATTCATTTATTTATTTTGTTGAATTTTTATAAAATTTCGGGCAATTTTTCGGATTTTTATAAAATTTTCAGCCCATTTCTAATAACTTTCTGCTTCTATTCAGCTGAAAAAAAAAAAAAGGGGCAGAATTATTATTTTATGAATAAAATATTCACCGTGTTAAATTGTCGTTTGCAGGTTAATGTTCTCGACCCCAGCTCCCAATCCTATTGAGCCGTCAGACGAGCCCGAGCGTGATCTGAGGAGACGTCTTCGTGAGAAGTCTCGTGCAGTTGGGCGGATACTCGCAGCAGGTGAGCAGGAGCAGGCGGTACCCATTGAAGCCGAGGGCTCAGGGGCAGCAAGAAACGCGACCATGGCAGACGATAATCAACCTTTGAATGAGACGAATCAGCCCGGACGAGAGGGCTTGGAGCCCAGTATTATTAGACCCACTATTGATGCACCTTCATTTGAAATAAAATCTAGTATTATTAACATGGTGCAGAATTCAGTGCAGTTCGACGGGCGTGAACACGAGGATCCCGGGAGACACATTGCGGCTTTCCTCCATGTTTGCTCTACATTCAAGATTAGGGATGTTTCGGAGGATGCGATTCGGTTGAGGTTGTTTCCGTTTTCGTTGCGTGATAAAGCCAGAGCTTGGCTTATGTCACTCCCAGCCGGGTCCATCAGGACCTGGAATCAGTTGGCGGAGCAGTTTATGCATAAATATTTCCCACCTGAGAAAACGAACAAGCTACGGAACCGGATTACTTCATTTCGCCAGGACGAGGGCGAATCGTTGCATGCAGCTTGGGAGAGATTCAAAGATTTGTTGATTGATGTGCCACATCACGGCTATTCCAAGAGACAGCTGGTTTTGACATTCTATCAGGGGCTCAGCTACAACACGCAGGAGCGATTAGATGTTAACGCAGGAGGCGATCTGGGAACAAAGACGCCGGCGGAAGCATATGATATTATTGAGAAAGCTGCGTTGAAATCCAGCTCGCGCCGGGAAGGCGATAGAGGTCGGGCTACATCATCATCATCTCGCCCAGGAGCTCACGCTGTGGACGATTACACAGCCATTACTGCTCAAATCTCGGCTCTGGCGACGAAATTCGATAAATCCCAATCAGCCGCGCAAGTTGGCCCTGGATGTGACCAGTGTGGAGTGTCACATGTGCCAGGTACGTGTGAGCAGGGTGTTATGTTTACCGGTCACGAAGAAGTGAACTACATGGGCAATCAAAACAGGCCCCAAAATAACCCCTACAGCAACACGTACAATCCAGGGTGGAGAAATCACCCAAACTTTGGGTGGAAATCTGGTTCTGGGAATCAGAACGCGCCCGGTTTTGCTCAACATGCTCCCGCGCCACAACATTCTCATGGTCAATCCTTTCAGCCTCAATATCATAATCAAGGCTCAGGAAGCAGTTCACAGCCGCACGCCTCTCAAAGCAATGTAAAGTTAGAGGAAATGATGGCACAACTGCTGAACAACTCCAATAATGCTAATCAAATGGCTGAAAAGCGATATCAGCAGCATGAGGAGCGGTTCTTGGTCAATGAAGGAGAAATGCGGAGTCAAAAGGCTTCCATTCAGAATGTCGAGAATCAAGTGGGCCTGTTGGCGAAAATGTTGTCGGAGAGACCCCCGGGTGGTCTTCCGGGCAACACGGAGCAGAATCCGAAGGGGCGTGGTAATGGCCCGCACACGTAAAGTGTGGGGACCTGGAGTCTTGCTATCGACTCGCCGAAAAAAATTTAGCATGGAGTCTTGCTATCGACTCGCCGAAAATTTTTTTTAGCATGGAGTCTTGCTATCGACTCGTCGACAAAAATTTAGCATGAGTCTACGCTGCTGACTCACCGACAAAAATGCAGCAGGAGCGTCTTTGGCGCTATGAGGGCAAAATTGTCCTTTTATTTGTTTTTGTAGTTTTAGCGTAATTTAGGTTAGTTAGGTAGTTTTCGTTTGTTTGTTTTGTTTCCGTACGTGCCGGGCGAAGGTTCTGTATTGTAATATTATTAGAACAGTTGGTGTGTCGAAAAAAGGGCGAAAAACGGCCGAAACGGGTGCTGGAAATAGCTTCTGCAGAAAATCTGCATCTGCACCTGATGCACGACCGTTCCACCTATAGAACGACCGTGCGATTCCGAGCAAGCCGGAACGGCAGATCGCACCCACCGTGCATCTCCGAGAACACGCTGCTGGGTTTGAACGACCTCGGTGACGCACGGCCGTTCCATTCCGGAGCACGACCGTGCGACAGGCTGAGGGCAATTTGGTCATTTTGCACACTATATATATCATTATCTGCTGCAAAAACCATCACTCGCGAACCCTAGCAGCTGCAGCTCGTTCCAAGGCGATTTCTCACCGTTTCGCTCGATTTTTCGCACGATCAAGCACCCTACTTCGCACGGTATGTCTCTTGTGTTTGATTTCTTGTTTTTCTTTCTTTCTAGTTTAGTTTTCTTCCGATTTTTCAAGGAATTTTTAGGGTTCTCTTCATAAACAAATCGAAACCCTAACCCTTGTTTAATCGAAGTATCGTGAACTCCCGGTTGATTTGCAGACCCCTGTGTGCCCAATACTTGTTGAATTTTTTAAAAATCTGATTGTTCTAGAAACAGTGGGTCGAAATCTGCAGATTCGGAAGTGCACGGTCGTTCCTCGTATGGAACGATCGTGCATCGCCGGCTATTCACGATATCGTCTGGTCTGGCCTGTTAGTTCTCGGTGACGCACGACCGTGCGTCCCGGAGAACGACCGTGCCATTTGCCAGAACAGTTTGGACAGTTCCTTCATAATTGGCTGCTCGCTTTTTTTCAACTCATTTTTCTCCTGTTTCAGTCTTCCTAACAACATTCCCCATTGCAGATGGATCACCCTTTCCTACAATTTAACCCCAACATCGAGAAGGAAGCATTGTGCATCGCGAAGCGCGATGAATTATGGGCGAGGCGTGATCAGTTTGGAGAGCCCCGTTGGTTGGACTGGGAGGTTATGCGTGACCTCAACCAGTATGATCGCCTAGATGAAATGATGACCCGCCCACTAGCAAACCTGGTCGGTTGCAACCGACCCGTGTACCGGGAATTGACTATTGAATTCTTCGCCTCGTATAAGTATGAAAAGCCGGTTTTACATACAGAACCTGATTTCCGTTACAGGAATCGGGTCACCTTCAGGTTGTGTGGGCGATGGCACACATGGTCGGTGGGTCGGCTAGGACGGAGGCTTGGGATTTATACGCGGGAGGACATGGATGATACCGACATCTTCAATGATCGGTACAATTTCCCCGATGATGCAGAGCGAGAGGCATTCTGGGCGCGTAACACTATTGGGGGTGGGGGCCCATACAACCCACGGATGTCAAAGGCTTCGCGCCTTCGAGACCCTCTGGTGCGCGTGATGCACCACGTTTTCAGCCATTCCATTTGCGGACGCATGGACAGTCAAGGTAACTGTCCAACGCCTGATTTGCTCTTTCTTTATGCGTTGGTTGACAAAGCACCGATCAACCTCGCCGCGAGAATGGCTGAATACTTTGTTAAGTGTTCAGGGCGGACCCACAATAGTGAGATCCACGGCGGACAGTACGTGACTGAGATCGCGTACAATGAGCGACTAATGACGCAGGGGGTGCTTAGGGGTCTCACTTTGATCACTGAGGGGGTGCATGTGGACATCCGGTCTTTGAAGTTTATGGGGGTTATTGCTGAGTTGGATGGGAGAGATAGGTTGAGGGGTTTGAATGGAGAGATATGGGACCCGTTACCTCCAGCTGAGGAGGAACATGAGGATGATGACGTTGAGATGGGTGAGCAGCACGAGCCACAGCCACCGACACCACCACACTCGCCGCAACATCATGCATTTCAGCAGCATGAGGATTGGCCTACTTTTTACCAGCAGTTCCAGGACATGCGTATCACACAGGAACATCATGGTACATACTTTGACCAGATCAGATCCAGCCAGGACGAGATTAGAGCCAGTCAGGCAGAGCTTCGAGCCACACATGACCGACTAGAGCAGCGCCAGGATACTCTATACCAGGGGGTGTCCGCGGGTTTTTCTTATTTGTTCGGGGAGATGCATCACGCATACCCCAACTATTTTCAGCACCCGCCGGAGTTCCCACCGTGGAACCCCCCTGGCTATGGCGATCAGGGCCCATCTGGCACGAGGCATGATGACGATGCTGATGAGTAGTTTGCGGTAGTGGTAGCACTTGGTGGTGTTTCATGTTTCAGTACTTTGTTTTTCTTTGGGTGTTTATTTTGACTTAGTATTTAAAACACCCCGGATATGTATTTTGAAACAATTTCCTTTCTGTTTTGTTTGGATATTAGCATTTATGTACATTATGGTTGTTTGGTTTTTCTTTTTCTGTTATATTGTGGGTGTACACGACATACTTGCAGATTTTATCTATCGGATTTTGGACCGGAGCACGTACCAGTTAGAGCTTCGGAAGTCTCGTGGCACCAACATCATCTTGAGGGGAGTATTTTTATCCCTTTCTCTATATTTCGGGTCTCGCATTGGGGACAATGCGAAGTTCAAGTGTGGGGAGGGGGTTAACTTTGTTAACATAGCTTTGTTTGTCCTCAATTTACAACAAAAAAAAAAAAAAAAAAAAAAAAAAAACAGAAAATCAGAAAAATCATTCAAAAATACCTGTATTTTGTATATATTTTAGTAAATAAACCGGTTGGTTGTGTTTTAGAAAGCTTCGGACTTGATAAAAACTCGACAAGCAAAATATTTTTGAAAAAAAGGAAACCGGAAAGCGTGACAAACAAAGAAAGACTTACATGATAGTTTTCACACTTTTACCCATTCATTCCGTTACGTGAGCATATTTGAGCTTAGATTGTTATATATTTGTTCATTTCGGAAATAGGAGTGAGCCGGATGTTTTGTGCAATTTAGAACTTGTCACTAGTATGCTTGTTAAGACCATGAACGTGCGGATTTGTGTAAACGTGATAGAGGCACTTAGATTACCCCTTTGTTGTGTACCTTGTTCTTTGTGTTGTGCTTCCCGTTCACCTTATATTACCCTTTAGGATTAACCATGTCGAGCCTTCCCGTTCACCTTTGTTTACCCACATTATCGCCTACTTAACCAAATTTAGCCTTTTTATGTTTTTAAACCTTTTTAGTGTTGAAACTCGGTTAAAATAATAGTTTAACTAGCTTGTTATTGTTTATATTTCATTGTATAGTTTGTTAAAAAAAAAAAAAAAAAAAAAAAAAAAAAAAGAAAATAAAACACCCTAAAATAGGGTGAAGTTGATAGAAATCGAGCAATTTTGAATGCTTAAATGTTAAAAATCTTGTTGACTAGCTCGATTGCGCTTTAGTCGCCTTTTTAAGGCATTTGTATGTAAAGTTGTATTGTTTATTGCTAGTTAAACGCTACTACCGAGTTTTAACCGTTTTCGCCATTTTAAATGTCCACTTCCATACCCTTCGCCCAAGCCTTTCGTTACAACCCGTAAAGACCTCTTGATTTACACTTATTTGCATGTTAGTTGGTGGAAACGAGATCTTATGACAAGCTTATGATATTGCACATTTCATTGACTAGGCGTTGAGTGTTTACGCATACACATTTTATGTATGATTCATAAATAAAACCGAGTGTGTGTGAACATTGTGAGTTGGATGAAGATTAACATGTGAGTCAATTAAATGTGAAGTCACGGCTTTTTGGTTGTCGCTTTATAATTGCATATGCTTGTTTGGGTTTGAATCTTTTGATGTTGTCTTTCGACAAACCGGCTAACCGTTTGTATTTTAGTTTTAAATAAAATAGTGTGTAAATTGTCGTTCTTGTTTGTTTATGTCTTTTATTACTTTTTAGTTTAGCTTGCTTGAGGACAAGCAAGGTTTAAGTGTGGGGAGATTTGATACACTCTAATTTACACATATTTTAGTCCCCCGTTTTACCCCTATTTTATGCGTTTTTGGCCGTAAAACCGTCGTTCGGATACTTATTTATCTACATTTGTGTTTACAGGCCTAAAACTGCATTTCAGACAAGATGATAGCAAAAACGAGGACTTTCCGGATGAAACGACGAAGCTGCGGATATTCTGTTAAGGATTCTGAACTGGGCCTGTGGAACGGTCGTTCCACCTGATGCACGACCGTGCATCTCCGACATCGATGATCATCTCGGAACTGAACGGTAGGTGCGATCTGGCGTGCAACGTAGCCCGGAACAGAACGGTCGTTCCGTCCCAAAGAACGACCGTGCAACTTCAGATCTGGTCAACGATCCGGTGACGTATGCAGTATGGCGACCCATCATCAATAATTCAATAAAGTGAACGGTCGTTCCATACGGGGAACGACCGTGCAACAGCAGAAAAGTATAAAAACACAGCAGAAACAGTCTGCTCGTTATCTTGGGAAATTCTGGATTTTTGGAGAGCTCTTAGGCGATTTTCAGGCTCCGGAGGCATTAGCTTTCACCCGGATTCAAGCCACATTATCCCGATTAGCTCGATTACTACCCGGATCCTTAGTCTAGTACTTGTTTATGGTTTGATTTTCTAATCTTTCCAAGTTTTTGTTAATCTTTCAAGTACTTAGATTATGATTTATGTATTATTGTAGCCTTTGGGCAAAAACACAACAATCCCTTGCTAGATTATAACCATTAGTTTGTTAAACTTTGTTTGTAATGACATTTGAAGTATTTTCTATGTTAATCTTTGATGATTAGTTTGCAACCTTGTTATTGATATTGAACTCTTGATTATAAGTAATTATGTTGGATGATTGATGCTTGGTTAGTTAAGATAGTTGAAAAAATGAAGCTCAATTAATCTTGTATTAGTAAACTTTGAACTTGGTTAACTAGTTTAGCTTGGTTTAAATGTGTGCATCATGATACTAGAAATGGTTAGTGATTTAATAAAATGTAATTATTGTTAATCAAGAGAGCTTGCCGTCACGGAAGGACCTAAACGGGTTAGATGGTGTCGTTATGAATTCTTGCCATGATTTGTTAGCTTAGTTAGTAGTTTAGGCCAAAATTGCTATCTTAGTGAATTATTGTGCAAGATTTGTAAAATGAACTCGGTTGTGATTTAATCTAGTTTATGCTTATCTCGGTGGTTGCATTGTGTTTATCGGTGTCGCTTTCCTTGTTTAAGTGAGGTTAGAATAATCCTAACGGCTGCCTAACTTATTTTTAAGAGATTTTCATAGACATTTATCAATTGCACGTTAAAGAACAATTTTAGGTGGTTAAAGTGTGTCTATCGTTTTAACTTTCCGAATGATTGTCATGTTAGGATTCCCGAAAGGGATACTAATTGTTTTAAATTGGAAAATTGACCGAATGCTTCTAGTGCCAAAACTGACTTAGTTGACATGCTGTGGTTGTGCATTTAGCAAGGCTTTTTATCTACTTTCTATTATGTTTTTATTATGTATTTGGTTATGTTTACTTTAGTTTAGTTTAAAATCAACAAAACCTATGTTTTTACCGGTAGTTTAGTGACAAAGGTCTAGTACAAATTCTCCGCCCATTTCCTTGGATCGATACTTGGTTCTTACCAATACTTTATTACATATATGACGGGGTACACTTGCCTCTTTCGTGTGTGTTTTGATGTAAAAGTAATAATCACTTTTATAAATTTAAAACCCAATCGTGTGTAATTCATTGCAAAATATTATGTATATATACGCACACGTCAATTCTTATTTCCAAAAACAAGTCAGATATCAGGTCATGATACTATTTAGGGAAATCTTGTCACTTGTTTGACATATTACATACCCCGTCTTATCCGGTTCGCGCCGGAGAGGTAACCCCAGTATATCCGTACAAGCTGGAGAGTCTGCTACACCATACCCAGTCTTGCCGGAGAAAATTTTCTATTTCCCATAAATAGTATCTTTTCAAGATTTTAAAAGTGCCTCTTTTATTAGAGCTTTTATCCAGAATTAGGGAAATTTGTATTCCCGTAACATATCTTAATCTAGACCAAGTAATATCAATAAGCAAGGATTAATAGCAATTAAGTATTATTGCTTATGTATCATACCTTGCAATGTTCTAATCACCATTCTTATGGCATACCAATGTTCATTACATTATACTTATATAAGTAATTTATCTTGAAGCTTATATTAAGGCAAAATTCTTAAGTTCAAGTCTAAATATCATCCTAAGTGCTACCAGATAATATTAAGTTCCTAACTCTCCGTTTAAACTTAGGTATTATTACAATACCTAATTGTTTAAACAAGTGGCTTAGCTTATACTAAGACATCTTTTCTTAAGTTTAAGTCTAAATGTTATCCTGTGTGCTACCAATTAATAGCGATCTCCTAACTCTTTTATTTAAGCTTAGGTATTATTATCACAACACTTATAGGCTTAAAGCAGTGGCTCTGATACCACCTTCTGTCACGACCCCCGACCCACCCTGGACGGAATCGGGAGCCGCGAACAGCCAAGTGGTACCGGTGATTATTTAGAAAAATATTGCAGCGAAAATTTCATCAGGACCGTGAGTTAGGAAAAATATCAGAGTTTAGAAAACACCGGATTTTGTTTATTAAATAGATGGGATAAACCCATGTTTTACAATGGTAGCTTTAATAAGGGATAAACCCAATTACATAAAACAATATTTCTTAATTTGATTTAATTAATAAAATAAGCCACTTCTTGAAGCCTTTCAGTGCTGTATCCATCTTTTACTCCAATCTACTGTAATTACCTGAAACGCGTTTTAAAAAGGTTTTGTCAGCAGGAAATACTGGTGAGTTCATTCATTTTTGAACAAAACATATTTGTTATAATTTACAGTATTAAGAGCGATTACAATGTTTTTATATCAACCAACTACCCTCGGTATTTGTCACTCGACTCGTTTCTGTGACTATGGTCATATCACCCATTGGCTAACTCGTTGTCCAATGGTGAAGATTATCAAGTAATGTATACAAAACCCCACATACCGGCTGTAATATGGAGATTACATAGACTTAATCCCTGTAATTATAACCTTTGAAAATAAACATGATTTTGAAAGCATGTAGATTTATATGAGCAGAGTTTAGCCTTGCTATTGCAGATTTATACAGGCAGAGCTTAGCCTATTGATTAGTCTTGTAACCTAGTGCATACGAACTCGGTAAGTAACTAATACAGCATTTACGATAACTCACGAGATTAAAACCCTCACAACGAATGACAAAGTGTAATCACTTAAACATCCATTGGATTCACAACGAATGACAAAGTGTAATCACTTAAACATCCATCGGATTCACAACGAATGACTAAGGATAGCACTTAAACATCCATTGGATAGTTTCAATCGATCGGACATTGAATCGTAGCAGCGATTGAGTTAATACCCGGTATCGTAGCAGTACCCCTCATTCAACCTTGTCCCTATGTCACGAGACAGAATCCCAACGAACTTAATCGGGCAGAGCCCTGACATGGGTTATGGGCTCAGATCAATCGGAAAGGGTAGCGGTGATCGGGGGTTAAAACACTTAAATCGGGACAGGGCTTTATTATTATTATTATAGGTTTAAAAAGAAAAATTGAATTTAGAGAGAGAGAGTTCGCGAGACGAAAGAAGGACAGATTTATTTTCTAAACAGCCTGTGCCTTTTATAGTTGCTATAGAAATTTGGATGTGCACTATCCAAGTTCCACGTATCATTCTATGAATGATTGTTCATTTATTTAATTTCACTAAATTTGGTGTATGCCACGTAACATTAAGTCTCATATTCACATATCCATTCATGCATATCTAGATATTTTTAGTTTTAATATTATTTTATTTTTTTTCCTAATATATCGATCATATGTATACATATTAATTAAATCAAATGTTAATTTTATTATTTTATTATTATATATATTATGATTAATTCAATTGCTTCACTTATTTGGCGTGTATAACTTCTAAAATATAACGTTTTATAAAATAAGGAATATGTCTTTAGAATGAATATTTTTTTGTCTACATTTTGAACCAAGTTTCATTAAAAATAGAGTAGGTTCAAATATAATGTATTTTTATAATTTAATTATTATACGGTTCAAGGGTCCGTCTAATTACTTCATATTTTTAATCTTCAACTTACCCGTAATCTACCCGTCTAATAATATAAGTTTTTATATACTTTTATTTTATTAGAAAGATCACCCATATACAAGCCAATTAATTAGAATAATATTTCAACCAATTATATATAAAAAATAGTGTTTAAAACTATTTGGGTTGAATAGTTATATTAAAAATAAACTAGTTACTAGTTACTAGTGGTAAATAAATTTAACCAAACCTATAATTCTTATATAAAAATAGGAATGTTACAGGCGGTCATCTAAAATGGACAAATTAGTAACAAAAATGAAGACTAATCTACATACATGATTTAAAATTAACTAATAATGATAGAGATGAGAAAACGAGTGTGATTTGTTTGTTTCAAAATGGAGTTTTATCACCAATTACTCACTTATTTGCATCTCTGATTCGCTCATACTCGGCTTACTTATATAAACTAGTAAAAGATGTACTAGTATTTTTCTATGATCGCTCGAAAGCCGGGCCATAAAGTAACATTATCATAAGCTTGTAAAGGAATCTCATCTCTACCAGTTAACATGTAAAAATCATATAAATCAAGAGGACTTTATAATAAGGTTGTAATGTGGCTAGGGTTTAAGGGCAGGAATATATGGGAATTTAATGGCTAACGTGTTGTAATCCGGTCTAGCAAATTATCCTAACAATCCTTGCACTAAATGAAAATGAACAACTATATCTATCAAAGTTTTTTTTTTTTTTTTTTACAAACCAAGTGACTCTTTTAAGGTCAGATCGTCAAGACCAGTTTTTTCTAAGATGTGAATTAAGTCTTCCTCAATCCTATAGTGAACATTACTTCCAACTCTAATGGACCGTTCGGCATTGAGCCTAATAGTCCCCACCCTCATTAGAAGCGTGTACTCATACTGGGATTCAGTTTGACCTCTTTTACACCTTCCTGTGTGAGACCAATTTCCACAACCCATGCATTTTTCATATCGTTTTGTTCTTCTTTTCATAGCACTTTTGGATTTCCCACAAAATGGTGGCATTTGCTCTTGTTGACGCCACTTTTTTCTCACCTCATTGCTTAAGAGAAAAATTTTCTCCCTAAGTTCTGTAGGCAATCTTGGTTTCGCGAATTGTAGAGAGCAAAGTAAATTGAAATCGAAGGAATGCATTTCCAGTTCTTTTAAGGTCTGCCGGTAAAAGACCATAACTAACTTCTCATGAAAGGAAAATTAAACTAAACTGGAATTCACACGTGGGTTATAAATGGGTTAAAAAGGCTTGCAAGGTTAAACAGTGTGGGTTAAAACAAATGAAATAGGAAAAGGCTCAACTTGGTATACTAATGGATAATGTTTGGGTTTGGTGTTTAAAAAGAAAGGTTTAAACAATTAGGTGTATCCTATTGCCTCTATTATTTTTATATAATTTTACAGTTTATGATTTCGACAAGTATATCCATGACAAGTTCTGAAATGTGTACTGTTATGCGGCACACTCATAAACAAATGAAGTCTTGAGCATAATATGATGAATGCTCGAGAAAGGCTCAACACTCACTAAGATTTTGGGTGTGTATTTTAGATGCAAATTTATGAATAATTGGTAAAAATTTCCATTTATGACAAACATTTAGTGATTTTCTCATCTGTAAGATTATTAGATAAAAATAATTCATATATGTACAAAAATCATAACATGATTACACAAATTTGTCTTAGTTCTTTTTTCAAAAAAATTGACCTTGTTTTTACGTTGAAATCATGTTTTTCTGTTCCCTATTTCCCTATCCCTACACTTAAAATACATACTGTCCTTAATGTGTGAGAATAAAGGTAATATCGAGTTGAAAGGTACTGAAAAACTCCCCTGATTGGACTGTTGAGGATTCGTAGGGTTTTGGGTAGTTGAGATTGTTGCAATTTTCTCTTGTTGGTCAAGTGTTTTCCAAGGCATTCAATTACAGGCCTTAGCTAAAAATCAACTCCATATGTATAACCTGTACCAATCAGTGTCTAGAAAACCAAATTAGCAAGAGTTACGGGTTGTAAACCTCAAGCTTAGAAGTCTACAACCCGTAAGTATATACGACCGTTATATAACGGTCACATACAACGGTTATATAGCCGTTGTAAAACGGCTATATTTCACCCCTATAAATAATCAATCAACAATCTCATTTTATTCACAACACAACACTCTTCCTTCTTACTCTCTTCAAGGTTTCTGAAAATAATATTAAGGAAGATGCATCCAGTTCTGGTGTTTGCTGGTATGATGCTCGTGATATTACCCTACATAATTTTTAATCTTCCACCAGAAGAAATTGGTCAATTTTTATTCGTGTACAGTTTCATTACTTTACCATTGTATTGTATTTTATTTGTATTGTATTGTTATGAGTGAATGATTTGTCGTGTTTGTTGTACTCATTTCAGAAATAAAATTTTAATGTTTTGCAAAGTGTACCATGTTGTGAATAAAACCATTTGGTCCATTACCTTCCTCAGACTTCCCCACACTTGAACGATGGCACGTTAGACTCAAAGACTCAAAACAAAAGAGAAAAAATAAATAACTAAATACAAACGAACCTTAGGCTGCCTCCTAAGAGCGCTAAGTTTTAGATCTTCAGCCAGATCGTACCTGTGTGATTACTCCACGTATTCGCGTATGATGCTCACGTATAGTACCTCCACGTTCTTCTCAGGACCGTTGATTTCTCGAGCATTGAAGTATGGTTTTAGTCTGTGACCGTTTACCATCTGGCGAATATGATCATCAAAGTCCTCGATTTCGACATCTCCGTGCTTTCCAACCTTCGTAACACGGTACGGTCCTGTCCATTTGCTCTTCAGCTTTTCGGGAAATAACTTCAACCTGGAATTGTATAACCACACAAGCTGCCCAACTTCAAACACCTTCGGCCTAATCTTCGCGTCATGCACTTTCTTCATTTTATCCTTATATGCAGCAGCGCATTCATAAGCCTCATTACGAATTTCTTGAAGTTCTCCCAAAGTCAACTGTTGCTCCTTACCTGCAGTGTCATAATCAATATTAACTTGTTTAACTGCCCAAAATGCACGATGTGCCATTTCCACCGGTAGGTGGCATCCTTTTCCATAGACCATCCGATAAGGTGTTGTTCCAATCGGCGTTTTGTAAGCCGTACGATATGCCCACAAAGCATCATCCAGTTTAGTGGACCAATCCTTGCGGTCCGGTTTTTTGTAAAATTTCTTTGATTTGCCGATTAGAAACTTCGACTTGGCCACTCGTTTGAGGATGGTATGGAGTGGCAACTAGATGGTCAACACCGTATCTTCTAAGAAGTTTGCCAAAATTAAAATTTTTAAAATGAGACCCCCCATCACTTATGACCACACGAGGGACACCAAATCTGGAAATAATGTTTGATTGAACAAATTTGCAAACAACTCTATGGTCGTTGGTTTTGGTGGCAATAGCTTCAATCCATTTTGACACGTAATCTACTGCCACCAAAATATAAAGATTGCCAAACGAATTCGGGAATGGGCCCATAAAGTCAATTCCCCATACGTCGAAGATATCGACAACAAGGATTGGCTGCATGGGCATCTCATCCCGCCTCGTAATACTACCCATTTGTTGACATCTCAAACAATTTTTAGCATATTCGAATGAATCCTTGAACACCGTAGGCCAATACAGCCCACACGATAGCACTTTTCGTGTAGTCTTCTGCCCGCTAAAATGTCCTCCACACGCGGACTCATGCACTATTGACAAAACTGAGGGGAATCTCTGCATCCTCAACACACTTTTGGATAATTTGATCAGCTCCAACTTTAAACAAGTCTGGTTCATCCCATATATATTGTTTTGCTTGAGAAAGGAAATGTGCCTTCCTTTGTCTCGACCAATGCTCTGGAATGATACCTGAATGAGCATAATTAGCAAAATTAGCAAACCATGGTTGAGTATCGAGAGTTAATAAATGCTCATCTGGAAAGGTTTCTAAAATGTCACGTTCAGGCCCTTCGATGTCGTTCACTACTCGTGACAGGTGGTCTGCCACCACGTTCTCGCTTCCCTTCTTATCGCGTATTTCCAAATCAAATTCTTGCAATAACAGGATCCACCTGATGAGCCTTGGCTTTGCGTCTTTTTTCTCCATGAGGTACCTGATTGCTGAATGATCAGAAAAAACAATCACTTTGCTACCACAAATATATGATCTAAATTTGTCTAAAGCATAGACAACAGCAAGCAACTCCTTCTCAGTGGTGGTGTAATTCAATTGAGGACCCGAAACGGTTCTGCTATCATAATAAATTGCCACCGGCTTCTTGTCCACTCTCTGTCCCAAAACTGCACCTACTGCATAGTTGCTAGCACCACACATTATTTCAAAAGGAAGTGACCAGTCAGGGGATTGTAAAATGGGTGCTTCAACTAACTTTGGTTTTAGTGTCTCAAAAGATTTTTTACAATGCTTATCAAACACAAATGGGGCATCTTTTAGTAAAAGATTACATAACGGTTTAGTGATAACTGAAAAGTTTTTAATGAAACGTCTGTAAAAACCGGCGTGTCCAAGAAAAGAACGAACACCTTTAACATTCGTGGGGGGTGGTAAGGTTGAAATTACTTGAATTTTAGCGTGGTCTACCTCAATCCCCTTACTCGGGACAACGTGTCCCAACACGATGCCCTCCTGAACCATAAAGTGGCTCTTTTCCCAACTTAATACCAGGTTTGTTTCGACACATCTTTTTAGCACTCGTGACAATTGGTCCAAACAGGCCTCAAAAGATGTGCCAAAGATTGAGAAATCATCCATAAAAATCTCCAAAGACTCCCCGACCATATCTGAAAAGATACTCATCATACACCTTTGGAAGGTGGCCGGGGCATTACACAGTCCAAACGGCATTCACCTAAACGCGAAAGTACCGTAAGGACAGGTAAACGTGGTCTTTTGTTGATCATCAGGATGAATAGCAATCTGATTATAACCTGAATAACCATCAAGAAAACAATAAAATTTCTGACCTGCGAGTTTTTCCACAATTTGATCAATAAAGGGAAGAGGAAAGTGGTCCTTTGAAGTTGCAGCATTCAACTTCCTCTAATCTATGCAAATTCTCCACCCGGTTACCGGCCGGATGGCGACTTCCTTACCATCTTCACCTGTAACAATCTGGATGCCCGCCTTTTTAGGCACCGTTTGTGTTGGACTTACCCACGTGCTATCTGATATAGGATAGATGATCCCTGCATCTAACCACTTCAAGACTTCTTTCTTCACAATCTCCCGCATGTTCGGGTTCAGTCTTGGTTGTGCTTCTCTAGCCAGTTTTGCACCTTCTTCGATGATGATTTTATGCATGATAATAGATGGACTGATTCCCTTGAGATCAGCAATAGTCCATCCTATTGCAGCCTGGTTTTCTACCAACACTTGCATCAATGCTTTTTCTTGTTCTGGTAACAAATTCGATGCTATAATAACTGGTAGGGTGTTGTTGTCCCCAACAAAAGCATACTTTAAGTGTTTGGGTAGTGTCTTTAGCTCAACTTGTGGAGGTGATTCGAGGGACGGCTTCAAATGAGTATCAATATGATCTGGCAAATTCTCGATCTAATGTGTCCAAGTTGGCTTTAAATCCTGAACCGCCATCACTTCCAACTCTTCTTCCGTGAGTTCCAGATCCACTTCCACCTCTACGAAGTCCCTGTCACAAACAAAACAAGTCTCTATAATGTCTTCCCCACTTCCGTGAGGATGGCACCCGTCAATAATGTCCGCCATAAAGCATTCATTATTAACTAGAGAATCAGACGTACGGGAAAAAGCATTTAAACGAACTTTACGATTTCCAAATGTGATGTCGACTGTACCGTTTCTACAATCAATCAATGCATTAGCAGTTGCTAAAAACGGTCTACCCAGTATGACATTAGGTTGTTTAGTATTTTCAATTTGAACATAATCTAAAACCAAAAAGTCAACCGGATAATAAAATTCTTCAACTTTGACAATGACATCACGCAAGATCCCCTGGGGTAGTTTTAACGTCAAATCAGCCAACACCACGGTGGTGTCGGCTTGTTTCAATGGTCCGAAGTCGTATTGATCGTATAAACTTCCTGGTAAGATACTAACACTTGCTCCCAAGTCCAGCAAGGCTCGACTCATCTTAAAGTCACCCACTTGAATGGGGATTAGAGGAGCACCTGGATCTCGGAGTTTTGGTGGGAGGACACCCGATAAAACAGCACTAACATTTTCCATTAAAGCTATCTTTTTTGGAAATTTATTGTGACGTTTTTGGGTACAAAGGTCTTTTAGATACTTTGCATATGCCGGAACCTGTTTAATCGCGTCAAGTAACGGGAGATTTATTTTGACCTGTTTAAAGACTTCCCACGTCTCGTCCTATTGTGGGCCCCGTTTGCTAACAACTTTCGTTTCCGGATTGATTAAAGCTTTAGGAAATGGGATGGTATTTCCCTCCGTAACTTTCTTTTTTAAATTGACTGGTTCAATTTCTATTACCCTATTTTCTTTTTCTTGAAAAGTTACCTTTTTATCTTTTTTAGGGCTAATAGGTTCCGATTCAGTATTAGACTCTTTTTCTTCATCTACTTCCTCCACTACACCCTCAACAAATTTTGGAGGAGACCCGACCTTATTATCATAAATTTTTCCAGAACGGAGAATACTCACCTGATTAACTCTAGCATTGGATGAGTTTCCTTGATGTTGTGGATTCTTCATAGTATCACTAGGCAATTGGCCCGACTCCTTCCTTCCTTGTGCCATTTCGGCAGCCAGCTGTGCAACTTGCTTTTCCAAAGCTTGATGAGACTTTGACTGTAACTCTTGGTCTTTTCTAATTTGCTTGAGCATTTCCATAATCTCGTTATTGGATCCTTCATTTTGATTATTTAATTTGCCTTGCTCTTGGTTTTGATGGTAGCTTCTTTGATACCCCGATTGTAACTTCCTTGATTATAGTTCGAATTATAGTTCGACTGTCGGTTCTGATACGGTTGACTTCCTTGATTTGGTACCTGAAAATTAGGATTTAATTGATTAGAAGTATTACCGTACCTTAAATTAGGATGATTACGCAAACCTGGATGATATGTGTTTGAGTTCATATCATAATTTTTATGTTCTCCATACACCATATTTACGTCCTCCTCAGCCGCAACAGATTGACCTGGACAATCATCCAAGTTATGACCCACACTGCCACAAGAATCACAAACCGGAAAGGTTTGAGCTGCATGCAATGTGTCTCTTCCTCCAATGCCTTTGAATTTAGCTAATTGTCGCTCCAAGGCTTCCTTTTCTCTTTCCAACTGAGCAACTCTAGCATTAGAAGCTCCCGCACCCGATGGTGCCACAACTGGATACTTTTTGTTTCTATCCAACTGTGCCTGTCTCTTTGAATCTGCTGCTACAATTTCCAAATAATCCCAATCAACATCAACATGGTTTCGTAAAAACGTACCTCCCGTGAGGGCTTTGATATCTCTCCTATCTTCATTGGAAATCCCGTCATAAAACGCCGTGATCAACTCCCATCTTTGGATACCGTGGTGAGGACAATTTCTGATCAATTGATTGAACCTTTTCCATGATTCATAAAGAAGTTCACCAGGTAACTGTTGGAATTCTCTAATTGCTGCCCTGCCCGATTTGGTTCTTTGCGGAGTGTAATATTCTTCTAAGAATTGTTGCTGCAACTCCTGCCAAGTGTGAATACTGGCGTAGGGCAATGATGTGAACCAGTCTCTCGCAACATCTTTTAACGAAAATTGAAACAAAACCAGTTTCACTTGATCTTGTGTAAACCCGTGCCCACCAATCATGTTACACACTGCCTCGAAATCTGCAATGTGTGCATATGGTTCCTCAATACCCTTTCTGTGAAAGGTAGGTAACATGTTTAGAATATGCGGTTTTGCTTCAAAAGAACGGTCTCCACTCCCTTGTGCCACTGGCATCACAATTGGTGATCCATGTTCAGCGATTTGTGGTCGAAAATGACTATCGACTCCTCGGATATTTGGATCAGGAAATCGAGGATCTCGTTGCCTTTGACGTGGCATAACCGGTGCCCGATGAACCTGTGGTGGGGTTTGATAACCATCCGCCCCACGTGGCTGTCTTGATTGATACATTGGCTGGTTACGGTTAAATGCCAGATTTTGTGGACCACCCTTATAACCAACATAACCATCATTCTCCCCCCATTCATCTTCATCTCCATCCCTGTCATCCCATTCCATGGCTCTAACCCGGTTTTCTTCTTGATCAAACACAACACCCGAACGGTTTGGGTGTGGTACTTGAGTCACTTGATTCACAACCCGCAACGGTTTGGGCTGTAGTGGTTGTAAGTTTTCTAATGGGTAAAATGGTCCACTGACTGAACGGAATTCGCCAAGTGAGCCTGGAACTTGTTGGGTGGTTGTATTTTGTTATTGTGGTGCTATGGGTGGAGTTTGTTGAGTTTGGGTTTGAGTTTTATTTTGTGGGTCGGTTGAAAACGGAGGTGGTGGTATTGGTGGCATCTCAGTGAATGGTTCTTGTTGTGGGGGTTGCTGGCTAGGATTTGATTGATTTTCTATGGGATTCATGGTTGAGACTATCGCTTTTCCTTTCAAGGTTGAACGAAGAAGTAAGTTTTGTCTGGCAGTCTTTTCAATTTCGGGGTCGAAAAGAAGTGGTGATGACTTTCCTGAAAACCTGGTATGCATGCAACTAAAAATTCACCTGCACATAACCATCATTCTGAAAACCTGGAAAACCTGGACCACCCTTATAACCAACATAACCATCATTCTCCCCCCATTCATCTTCATCTCCATCCCTGTCATCCCATTCCATGGCTCTAACCCGGTTTTCTTCTTGATCAAACACAACACCCGAACGGTTTGGGTGTGGTACTTGAGTCACTTGATTCACAACCCGCAACGGTTTGGGCTGTAGTGGTTGTAAGTTTTCTAATGGGTAAAATGGTCCACTGACTGAACGGAATTCGCCAAGTGAGCCTGGAACTTGTTGGGTGGTTGTATTTTGTTGTTGTGGTGCTATGGGTGGAGTTTGTTGAGTTTGGGTTTGAGTTTTATTTTGTGGGTCGGTTGAAAACGGAGGTGGTGGTATTGGTGGCATCTCAGTGAATGGTTCTTGTTGTGGGGGTTGCTGGCTAGGATTTGATTGATTTTCTATGGGATTCATGGTTGAGACTATCGCTTTTCCTTTCAAGGTTGAACGAAGAAGTAAGTTTTGTCTGGCAGTCTTTTCAATTTCGGGGTCGAAAAGAAGTGGTGATGACTTTCCTGAAAACCTGGTATGCATGCAACTAAAAATTCACCTGCACATAACCATCATTCTGAAAACCTGGAAAACCTGGACCACCCTTATAACCAACATAACCATCATTCTCCCCCCATTCATCTTCATCTCCATCCCTGTCATCCCATTCCATGGCTCTAACCCGGTTTTCTTCTTGATCAAACACAACACCCGAACGGTTTGGGTGTGGTACTTGAGTCACTTGATTCACAACCCGCAACGGTTTGGGCTGTAGTGGTTGTAAGTTTTCTAATGGGTAAAATGGTCCACTGACTGAACGGAATTCGCCAAGTGAGCCTGGAACTTGTTGGGTGGTTGTATTTTGTTGTTGTGGTGCTATGGGTGGAGTTTGTTGAGTTTGGGTTTGAGTTTTATTTTGTGGGTCGGTTGAAAACGGAGGTGGTGGTATTGGTGGCATCTCAGTGAATGGTTCTTGTTGTGGGGGTTGCTGGCTAGGATTTGATTGATTTTCTATGGGATTCATGGTTGAGACTATCGCTTTTCCTTTCAAGGCTGAACGAAGAAGTAAGTTTTGTCTGGCAGTCTTTTCAATTTCGGGGTCGAAAAGAAGTGGTGATGACTTTCCTGAAAACCTGGTATGCATGCAACTAAAAATTCACCTGCACACAAGTAAACAAGAAATTGCGCGTAATACTGTACCCAACAAAAAGAAACAAAAAGAAATAATAAAAAATATTTATTATTATTATTTTTTTTTGTGAATCAAGTAAAACAACTATTTTTAAAATAACACTTAAGCGCACGAATTCCCCGGCAACGGCGCCATTTTGATGACTTTCGTAAGGGTCAATCAAAAACCTAATTAAACTACGTAGATAGCGTAAGTAGGGTATCGTATCCACGGGGAATTTGTGGTTAGCGTAAAAGAAATTAATTAAAACTAAACTATCTAATTTGGGGGTTTATTTGTTTGATTTAAAAGAAAACATAATTTGTCACGAAAAGTGTTAACAGAATGAAAAGAAGTAACCTCCACCCGAAATCCTGATTACCCGTTTTAACACAAATATACTGATTCAAAACACCACATAGACATGGCCTTGGAATTAATGACTTTGATTAATTGTTAAGGATAGTTTTTAAGACTTACCATTCAACCTAACAACCCATATAATTGTATCAATTACCCACCAATCTATTAACCCGCTAACAACGCAAGGAAGTTGCCAATACGCTTAATAAACGACAAATAATTCAAACACAATCAATGTTTACCAAGAAATCAACACAAGTAGTCAAGATATACTAGTTTACAAGAATCAGAAACAAGATAAGTATGTCAAACCGTGCAACTGTTCATCCAGGAGGAAGTCACAGAGTATTTAGCCACGCACAGTAGTCATCACAGCAAGTTGAGTCATAAGACTTGTACGTCGTTCGGGAAGTATTTCGGAACTCCGAGGAGTGTTAGAACATCCTCAAGACTCTTAAGACATCCCTAAGGACTTATTAAGATACAAAGAACTAAGAAAGGAAAATGAAGAAATGGTACATTTTGTGATGAAGATTTCAAGGCCTATTTATAGTTGAAGTTTGCCATCCAACATTGAAATTAACAACCATCCAACATTGAATTTTTGAACAACCATCCATATTTGAATCTTTGAACAACCATCCATATTTGAAAATGGCATGTTACACTTTTGGACCTTGGAGTTTTGATACTTTAGCATTTGGAAGACAAAACACTTATCGGACCTTGTTTCATTCCCGGTTTTGTTTTAACTCTAAATTCTGAATTGTGCCTGTTTTGTTTTGTAGTCATTTTTCGTATGTTTGAATATATCCATTCTTGCACTTCTTGACTTCTACATATATAATAATTCAAAATCCGAATCAAAGAAGTATCTTTTGTGACAATATCGATGCATTTTTATTATAATTTTTCAAAACTAGAGTGAACCTAAAATACACCGATCAAATCCCCACACTTATCTTTTGCTTGTCCTCAAGCAATGCTGTCAACTGTAAAAACTGACATTTGGGTGGTCATCTAAAATGGACAAATTAGTAACAAAAATGAAGACTAATCTACATACATGATTTAAAATTAACTAATAATGATAGAGATGAGAAAACGAGTGTGATTTGTTTGTTTCAAAATGGAGTTTTATCACCAATTACTCACTTATTTGCATCTCTGATTCGCTCATACCCGGCTTACTTGTATAAACTAGTAAAAGATGTACTAGTATTTTTCTATGATCGCTCGAAAGCCGGGCCATAAAGTAACATTATCATAAGCTTGTAAAGGAATCTCATCTCTACCAGTTAACATGTAAAAATCATATAAATCAAGAGGACTTTATAATAAGGTTGTAATGTGGCTAGGGTTTAAGGGCAGGAATATATGGGAATTTAATGGCTAACGTGTTGTAATCCGGTCTAGCAAATTATCCTAACAATCCTTGCACTAAATGAAAATGAACAACTATATCTATCAAAGTTTTTTTTTTTTACAAACCAAGTGACTCTTTTAAGGTCAGATCGTCAAGACCAGTTTTTTCTAAGATGTGAATTAAGTCTTCCTCAATCCTATAGTGAACATTACTTCCAACTCTAATGGACCGTTCGGCATTGAGCCTAATAGCCCCCACCCTCATTAGAAGCGTGTACTCATACTGGGATTCAGTTTGACATCTTTTACACCTTCCTGTGTGAGACCAATTTCCACAACCCATGCATTTTTCATATCGTTTTGCTCTTCTTTTCATAGCACTTTTGGATTTCCCATAAAATGGTGGCATTTGCTCTTGTTGACGCCACTTTTTTCTCACCTCATTGCTTAAGAGAAAAATTTTCTCCCTAAGTTCTGTAGGCAATCTTGGTTTCGCGAATTGTAGACAGCAAAGTAAATTGAAATCGAAGGAATGCATTTCCAGTTCTTTTAAGGTCTGCCGGTAAAAGACCATAACTAACTTCTCATGAAAGGAAAATTAAACTAAACCGGAATTCACACGTGGGTTATAAATGGGTTAAAAAGGCTTGCAAGGTTAAACAGTGTGGGTTAAAACAAATGAAATAGGAAAAGGCTCAACTTGGTTTACTAATGGATAATGTTTGGGTTTGGTGTTTAAAAAGAAAGGTTTAAACAATTAGGTGTATCCTATTGCCTCTATTATTTTTATATAATTTTACAGTTTATGATTTCGACAAGTATATCCATGACAAGTTCTGAAATGTGTACTGTTATGCGGCACACTCATAAACAAATGAAGTCTTGAGCATAATATGATGAATGCTCGAGAAAGGCTCAACACTCACTAAGATTTTGGGTGTGTATTTTAGATGCAAATTTATGAATAATTGGTAAAAATTTCCATTTATGACAAACATTTAGTGATTTTCACATCTGTAAGATTATTAGATAAAAAATAAGTCATATATGTACAAAAATCATAACATGATTACACAAATTTGTCTTAGTTCTTTTTTCAAAAAAATTGACCTTGTTTTTACGTTGAAATCATGTTTTTCTGTTCCCTATTTCCCTATCCCCACACTTAAAATACACATTGTCCTCAATGTGTGAGAATAAAGGTAATATCGAGTTGAAAGGTACTGAAAAACTCCCCTGATTGGACTGTTGAGGATTCGTAGGGTTTTGGGTAGTTGAGATTGTTACAATTTTCTCTTGTCACACCCCGATATTTCCACGTATTACCGGTGGGGAGTATCGTGACGTAGTTGATATCATCATAGTCAAACAAACACAATATTTAAATGCACAGCGGAAGCAAAAGATAGATTCATTTCTTGTTGAAGTAGCTGAAGAATGCAACGAAGATGCTTCTCATGGTCAGCTTCAACCTTAGCGGGATTGACGTGGATACCACGCTCAGTGACAACATGTCCATGGAATTGGACTTCACGAAGCCAGAATTCACACTTTGAGAATTTGGCATAGAGCTTTTCTTGTTGAAGTAGCTTAAGAATGCAACGAAGATGCTTCTCATGGTCAGCTTGGTTTTTCGAGTAGATGAGAATGTTGTCGATGAAGACGATGACGAATTTATCCAAGTAAGGCTTGCAAACGCGATTCATGAGATCCATGAACGCGGCAGGCGCATTAGTAACCCCAAAAGGCATCACTAAGAACTCATAATGACCATAGCATGTCCTAAACGCAGTCTTGTGTACATCTTCATCTTTAACTTTCAATTGATGATAGCCTGACCTTAAGTCAATCTTAGAGAAGTAACTTGCCCCTTGAAGTTGATCGAACAGATCGTCGATCCTGGGCAATGGATACCTATTCTTGATAGTGACCTTATTAAGCTCACGGTAATCGATGCACAGACGCATCGATCCATCCTTCTTCTTGACAAACAGGATTGGTGCTCCCCATGGAGACGAACTAGGTCTAATGAAACCTTTGGCCAACAGATCATCTAGTTGTGTCCTCAATTCCTTCATCTCTGTTGGTGCCAACCTATAAGGCGCTCTTGCGATAGGTGCTGCTCTGGGGATGATGTCGATTCTGAATTCTACTTGCCTATCTGGTGGGAGACCAGGTAGTTTTTCAGGAAAAACTTCAGGGTACTCGAAAATGACTGGAATATCTTCAACCTTAGGCTTCTGCTCATCAATGGTCACTTGTGCCATATAAATTACACAACCCTTCTTCAAACATCTAGATGCCTTGAGCATAGACACTTGCTCAGGCAGTCCATACTGGGTATCTCCCTGAATGGTAAGTGATTCACCAGACGAAGTCTTGATCACTACTTGCTTCTTATTGCACACTATCTGGGCTTGGTTACGAGATAACCAATCCATGCCTATAACTATGTCAAAACCGGCTAACTTCAAAGGAAGTAAAGATAAAGGAAAGGAGTGGTTCTTAATGGATATAACACATCCATCTAACACGGTTGACGCGGTTTCTAAGGTACCATCAGCTAATTCCACCTCATATTTCACGCTTAAGGTTTTAACAGGCAATTTCAACAATTCACAAAACTTATTATCTACGAACGACTTATCAGCTCCAGAATCAAAAAGTATTCTTGCATAAACATCATTTATGAGGAAGGTACCTGTGATCACATTGTCGTCCTGGACGGCTTCCTTTGCATCCATCCTGAAGACCCTAGCATTGGTCTTCTTGGCTTCCTTAGGTTTCTTGGCGTATTTAGGGCAGTTAGTCTTAATGTGCCCTTTCTCGTTGCAGCCGTAGCAGGTAGCATCTTTAATCCTCTTGCAGTCAATAGTCTTGTGCTCTTTAGACTTGCATAACCCACATGCAGGTGATCCTGATTGAGACTTGGTCTCAAGCCTGCATTTTCCAAAGTGGCGCCTTTGGCAAGTCGTGCACCTCGGCTTCTCCTCTGTTCGCTGATTACCCTTGTTGGACCCAGACTCTTTCTTGTGGTCCGTATTACCCTTGTGCTTCTTGTCAGATCTTCGTGAGGTATCATCCTCACGCTTCCTCTTACTCTCTTCAGAGTTCTTAAGCGACCTTAGCCGGACCGCATCTAAAGTGAGGGACAGAGAGAGATCAGCTGCTGACCTAAACGTAGCAGGTCTTGAAGCCTTAACACTGGCTTTGATTTCTGGGGCTAAACCCCCAATGAAGCGAGCAATCCTTTTGGGTTCCGGGGTTACGAGATACGAAACCAGCCTGGACAGGGTATTGAAACTGGTGAGATAAGCTTGACAATCTAAATTCTTCACCACCAATGATAAGAAATCTAATTCAATTCTTTCAACCTCATGTTGCGGGCAATAATTCTCCTTAATGAGAGCAACGAACTGATCCCATGACAAATTGTAGAGGGGGATCTTCCCAGCAGGTTGAATGAGAGACTTCAACCATGCTAATGCCTCTCCTTTGAATGATTGGGATACATACTTCACTACATCCTTTTCAGCACAACCGCTGATATCAACAACAGTGTCCATTTCATCTAACCAAGTCATACAATCTATTGCCCCTTTCTCCCCAGTGAAATCCCGGGGTTTGCAGGAAACAAAGTACTTATAAGTACAAGATTTGGTACGCGCTCCATCATCGAACACTATCCTCTTGGATGGAACACTGTGTTGATTTGAGGAATGTTCAGCATCCTCCTTCTTGGGTCCATATTTCTTAGAGGGTGGCTTGCTGTGAGCTTCTGAATGAGTCTTAGGAACAGACTTAGAGTGGGGTACTGAAGAAGTCCTACTATGCGTCCCACTAAACTCCCTGAGTTGCTCCTCTACAGCTTTAGATACAGCTGTATCAATCAGTGTACGGAGCTCTCCTCTGGTTATATTAATCCTATCATCATCGTGGTTTTCCAGAGGATGACTGTTCACTTCTTCTGACCTAGCCATGTAGCTTTAATTGCTACATAAAATCAAATAAGGGCAAGGTTTATATAGAAGTCTATACAGTTTTAAATTTATTAACCGTGGTTTTTAATAGCCATTTTAGTTAATTTCATTAATCATATAATTATTCAGGATCTTTATCATAATCCTAAATTATAAATTAATAATAGCACAAGAGGCCTAATCACATAGACAAATTTAATTTATAAGCCAAGATTTTATGGAATCGAGGCATTAAGGTTTGAATATAAGTTCATTACCTTTTTCTTGACAGGGAGTTGTAGGCTACCACCGTCTTTAGTCCCAGAGGACGTTAATTATAGCCCGTGGGCACTTCATCCTTAAGGGATGATTATATAAATAAGGGAATTTAGAATAACCCATGACTTATGTGATTTTATCGCATCACATTTTGTCAAGCATGTTAATATGCTTTCAGATGTTTAACAAGGATTTGAATCTTTTGAATAGGTTTTACCATCTTGGCCATGTCTGCAATGACATGTGGCTAGGTTTTACCCTTAAGATTCTTTTTAGTATTAACGCAGAGCAATCCTAAATTGAAGAATCTAATTGTGGAACTACCATCTTGGCCCTGTCTTAAGGTGACATATGGCTAGGTCTTGTCCTTTTTAGATTTTGTCATTTTATTATAATGGTAGATCTTATAATATAGGAATGATAATTTAAAATATAATCGTTCCATTAAAATTTTAAACAAGTATATGGTTGCCCTAAAAGGGACTTCTAATAAATAAAAAAAATGACTTGCCCTTGTAGGGGCTAATCAGAAAATAACAAAGGAACAATTTAAAAGACAAAATAAAACTAATTTGGATTAGTCCGATGTCCTTGTCTAGACTCAAGAATGTGCATCTGTGTAACTGAGATTAAACACAAAAGGCTAGCGTTTAATTCACTCAGTGTTGGCTCTGATACCAACCTGTCACACCCCGATATTTCCGCGTATTACCGGTGGGCCCGGTGGGGAGTATCGTGACGTAGTTTATATCATCATAGTCAAACAAACACAATATTTAAATGCACAGCGGAAGCAAAAGATAGATTCATTTCAACTTTAATACATTGTAATATTGAGTATCACAAATAGTCGAAACAGATCCACAGACGGATCAAAATAAAAAGGAAAACTGTTCAACAGACTTCGACATCTAGAGCTTGCGAGACTTGATTATTGATGCCTGGAGTAGCCAGCCTATTACGTGTAGTACCTGCACTTAGCCTTTTTGGAAAATACGTCAGTTTGCACTGGTAAATACAACTTAACTGACTCATTTTGAAAAGAGTTTGAAAATTGTTTTGAATGCACTTCGGCAAAAATATTTTTATAACTTGGGACAATTATTTAAAATAATCTTGTATACAGTTTTACTCATTTGTCGTCCATTAGGGCCGGTTTGCAGGGCCGGACTTAAGTTAACTGACACGCCACAGGTATAATGCCCACAAGGTTGATTCCTTCAAGTGGGATACCAGTTTTTACATAATGCATCTGTCAGGTGTACGCCTACACCCCGTGCTTAGGTCGTGGCCATTTCGTAAAATGATGCCAAGGATATCCGGGACATGGTCATTTAACCCCCAAGGGCCATACACCAAATAATACATATCAAACAGGTTATGTAAATACATCAATCACAATACGATTTAAATGACTACATACACCCGACCAAGCGGTACTTTTATAGTATCGTATCCAAGCCCGTATAGGGAAAATAAGTTAAGAGTATTTACCTGAGCAAAGTATAAATCAAATACAACAAGTGCACGTAGCTTTTACTGGGCTCCTAATCTGGAATGAAGGTTTATAATATCCTATTAGAATCCTAACAGTCTTTAATTAAGCTTAGACTTAGACCGGTTAGTTTTCAAAAGGAAGACACGGTTCAAACGCATGTTAAAGAGAAGACCGGTTTAGAATGTGGTTTTGACCCGACAAGCTTGTATGCTTGTTTAATATGGGTAACTTAAACACATTCTGGATTTTGAGACATAAACGATATGGTTTGACCCGTTTCGGCTAACATATGCAAACTAGTTACATAAGCCGATCCGAACGCGACAAGTGCGTAACGAGTAACCAAATGAGTCATATGCAAGTTTCCTAAGTTAATATACCTTTAATATGTTTGTGACATCAGTAAGATATCTTTTATTATACCCAAAACGGATTTAAACTCAAACTATGCCCCGTAGGGGCATTTTGGTCATTTTAAAGGTTATAAAAGAGTTTAAATAATTAACTGAGTTACAGGTCTGATATAATCAGTAAATACACTTAATTTAATAAGTTATAACAGTAGGTTATGACATATATGTGAAATCTATCATTTAAAACCAAACTATGCACCTTAGGGGTATTTTGGTAATTTCACTTAGGCTAAAAAGGTCAAAACTGGAAATCTGAGTTAAACAACTTTTGCTTACTGTTAAAATATTATAATTTACTTAACATATCAGTAGGTATCAAACCTTATATGTTTAAAATAGTTTTAGTACATACTACGCGCTAAAAACGCTTAAAAAGGCGATTTGGAGCCATTTCCGGGTTTTGAAAGGAAAGCGGATGTTTTTATAATTCCAGAAGGCTCAAAATAACTTATTTAATATATTAGATCAGTAGAAAAAGGTTTGGTATCAAAATAGTTTGTAAAACTCATTTTATAGCCCAAAAGGGCAAAACCGGCAATAACCGAATTAAGCTTAGAGACCTATGTTATGCTCAGCCTAAAATTAAATAAAAATCTTCAAAAATCCCAAAATATTATTTTATATCAGTGGGTAAAAAGTTTGATATCAAAAAGTAGGTTTAAATAGGCTATATGCTAATTACGTCGTTTAATTAACAAGAAGCTTTCTAATTACGCTAATGAGCATAACTCTTACTCTAGACCTCAAACTGATGTCAAATTTTGGGTGCAAGTTTATAAATCAGTAACTAAGGTTTCTACTCTTTTACTTTTTCAAAAATCACGTTTTATGGTGAAAAGGGCATAATAGTCAACATATGGGCAATTAACGGAATCATGCATATTAATTGGATAACTAGTGAACGAAGGTGTATAATCACGGAGGGTTATACTAGCATGTATCCTAGTCCAATTAAAGCTCTAAGGCATTTCTAAAACACGCTTAAACGGGTCAGAACTGAAAGTCAAAGCAAAAGTCAAATTATGCGACTTCCGGTTTCGAACCGGGTCTCTACTGAAAATTGTCGGGTTGAACATGTTTAGACATGTTCTTACATTAATTACCAAGTTATATGAATGATAAAACAGGTTGTATGGGTTCTACAATGCTAATTATGCATTAATTTGAAAATAAGCATTCTGTTGACTTTTTAATAACAAGTTTGACCCGACAATTGACCTAGTTAGAGTGGGAATCAGAGATTACCCTTTTGAGGGTTTATTACCCACATAATTATGCTTTTAACCCCTCGTATACGAATTTGATCATATCTTTCTCATACGATAACGAAACTTTATAAAATTTTTATCACACATTCTAGTGAGCATAATTTACCGTTACAAAGCTTCAGGTTTGCTAAAAGGTCACTCAGAGGTATACTTTAAACATGTTGACACATTTAACCCCTGTAGTTTGAAATCTCTCACTTTCTTTCATATTTAGCTTCGTATGATCCATGATTTATTCGTTTGAAGGTATAAACATCTTGTAGGGCTATTTTAAAATATATTTATCCATTGTTGACATTTTGAACCCTTATTTTCACATAGTTTCTTTGTTTGCCAACTTTAGTCCCTCAAATCAATCCTTTACACGTTTTAAATCCATGACACGTGTTGATATATTTTTGGGCGTAAATTTTTGAGGTGTTACATCTCTTGTTGGTCGAGTGTTTTCCAAGGCATTCAATTACAGGCCTTAGCTAAAAATCAACTCCATATGTATAACTTGTACCAATCAGTGTCTAGAAAACCAAATTAGCAAGAGTTAGGGGTTGTAAACCTCAAGCTTAGAAGTCTACAACCCGTAAGTATATACGGCCGTTATATAACGGTCACATACAACGGTTATATAGCCATTGTAAAACGGCTATATTTCACCCCTATAAATAATCAATCAACAATCTCATTTTATTCACAACACAACACTCTTCCTTCTTACTCTCTTCAAGGTTTCTGAAAATAATATTAAGGAAGATGCATCCAGTTCTGGTGTTTGCTGGTATGATGCTCGTGATATTACCCTACATAATTTTTAATCTTCCACCAGAAGAAATTGGTCAATTTTTATTCGTGTACAGTTTCATTGCTTTACCATTGTATTGTATTTTATTTGTATTGTTATGAGTGTATGATTTGTCGTGTTTGTTGTACTCATTTCAGAAATAAAATTTTAATGTTTTGCAAAGTGTACCATGTTGTGAATAAAACCATTTGGTCCATTACCTTCCTCAGACTTCCCCACACTTGAACGATGGCACGTTAGACTCAAAGACTCAAAACAAAAGAGAAAAAATAAATAACTAAATACAAACGAACCTTAGGCTGCCTCCTAAGAGCGCTAAGTTTTAGATCTTCAGCCAGATCGTACCTGTGTGATTACTCCACGTATTCGCGTATGATGCTCACGTATAGTACCTCCACGTTCTTCTCAGGACCGTTGATTTCTCGAGCATTGAAGTATGGTTTTAGTCTGTGACCGTTTACCATCTGGCGAATATGATCATCAAAGTCCTCGATTTCGACATCTCCGTGCTTTCCAACCTTCGTAACATGGTACGGTCCTGTCCATTTGCTCTTCAGCTTTCCGGGAAATAACTTCAACCTGGAATTGTATAACCACACAAGCTGCCCAACTTCAAACACCTTCGGCCTAATCTTCGCGTCATGCACTTTCTACATTTTATCCTTATATGCAGCAGCGCATTCATAAGCCTCATTACGAATTTCCTCAAGTTCTCCCAAAGTCAATTGTCGCTCCTTACCTGCAGTGTCATAATCAATATTAACTTTCCCCTCTTGATAGGCTACAGGTCCTATCCTTCTAATAATCTCAAAAGGTCCAACATACCTGGGGCTTAGTTTTCCCCTCTTGATGAATCTTACCACTCATTTCCAAGGAGAGACTTTTAGTAATATTTTATCTCCTACTTGAAATTCCAACGGTTTTCGTTTGTTATCGGCATATCTCTTTTGCCGATCACGTGCTGCTTTCAGTCGTTCCTTGACTTGAATGATTTTGTCTGTTGTTTCATGTACTATCTTAGGTCCAGATAGTTGCTTTTCTCCAATTTCTGCCCAACAGACTGGCGTTCGGCACATTCGTCCATAAAGTGCTTTGAATGGTGCAGCATTGATACTTGTGTGATAACTATTATTATAAGAAAATTCTATCAATGGTAAGTGATCGTCCCAATTACCTCCGAAATCAATTACACAGGCTCTAAGCATGTCCTCCATGGTTTGAATTGTCCTTTCGCTTTGTCCGTCCGTTTGAGGATGATAAGCTGTGCTTAGATTTATCTTGGTTCCCATTGCTTTTTGGAAACTTGTCCAAAAATGAGAGGTAAAACCACTATCTCTATCAGAAACAATTGATAGAGGAATTCCATGTAAAGAAACTACTTCATTTACATATAATTTAGCTAATTGTTCCATACTGAAACTTTCCCTCATTGGTAGGAAATGAGCTGAATCGGTTAGCATGTCTACAATCACCCAGATTGTATCATTACCTTTCTTTGTTTTGGGTAATTTAGTAACAAAATCCATTGTTATTAATTCCCATTTCCAAACTGGCATTTCTAATTGTTCGAATAAAACCTTCAGCTTTGACTTGTGAACAGGTTAAACACTTGGCAACATATGCTGCTATATCCTTTTTCATTCCTATCCACCAAAAATTCTTTCTTAAATCTTGATACATCTTATCACTTCCAGGATGCATCGTATACTTAGACTTATGGGCTTCTTCTAATATACGGTGGCGTAGGTTTCCTAATTTAGGTATCCACATCCTTTTCTTATGGAATCTCCAAATTCCATACGTTCCTCGTCTTCTTGGGTATATTTCTATCGGTTGCTATACTAAGTACGAAGATCGTATCAATAATGTAACAACACAAACCAACACCGTCCGAAAGATCATTGCGGAACGCAAGGAATTCTACTAATTTAATTACAATTCCAAACTTTATGAATAATAATTTAAAAGTCCTTTTCAAACTTTATGAATAATAATTTATAAGTCCTTTTTTTGAACGGTGAAAATTTTTAACTTGTTGTGAGAGAGATCTTACACCCTCATAAACAGATGTCCCTAACCCCACTCTGGCCAGACTATGTTGTCTTAACCGGGCCCACGCTGACGTCAGAGTTTGGCTAACGGTGTTCCCTGGGAAACCATACCACACACTGCAAGAGGCAGGGGCTTGCGCCGCCATAAGAGAGAATATCTCTGGCATAACGCACGGTGGACTAAAACCCGGGGTGGCTTGGGCTCGAACTCTTGACCTTGGGTCTCGGAGAACACTGAATTGAATTGGGTCCAGTAATCTAAGAAATAGTGAGAATTCTTGATCTCTCTCAATTCTAAAATCCTGGACTTGAATTTATGTCGTGTCATTAAATTCCTCCTGATTTATTAGAACTAAAAGAATTCCATATAAGCATCTCATTGCTTTAGTTGAAAGATTCCATTTGAATTGGAATCAGGTCATTCACTATGACCCGCTAAACATCCATGACTGAATGGTTAAAGCACTCAACTCATAATTGGCGAATTCGTAGGTTCAATTCCTACTGGATGCACGCCAATAAGACCCTCCAATGAAATTAGCTTTGTATCAATGAAATCTCATCATCCATACATAACGAATTGATGTGGTATATTCATATCATACTATATGAATAGTAAGAATTAGTAGTCTTATAGAGAAGCAGCCGAGTAAAGATCCTTTTGAAATATGATTTATTTTAAGTTTCAATTTCACCTCTTGTACCGTATATAATATACACATTTTATGTGTTTGATTTTTCCTTAAAAACTTCCATTTGTTAACTTAAAAAATGGAATACGCCGTTGTGTTTAATTACCTTTTCTTTTATCAACATTTTGATATAAATTTTGTTGAAAATGAGTTGTATTCAAAATTGAGTATTTTTTTTGTATCGTAAGATATATGGAATATCGGTACCGTGATAAAGCAAATTTAACTGATACCAATCGAGCAACATCGGTACTGGTATGAATATAATTAAAACCGACATTAGTATTCATTTTTAAGTGTTTGATTGAAGTAAAACATGACTTTTTTAGTTATATAATATAACTACTATATAAATGGAACCACTGTAAATATTTTTGTATATCTATATATCTATATATATCTATATAAAGCATTTCAGATGTACAGAAATGTAATTTTCCTAACAATTTTTAAGACGTCAATCCAAAGGTCATGAGTTGTTTCCCTAATTTTTCATCCCCAGTACCGAATCTGCCCCCATTCATTACGTTTCAATGATCATCACCAGTCCCAAATCTTTCCCTTATTCATTACGTTTCAATGATTTGAAGATGCAAATGAAACACTCGAAGCATTAATCATGAAATCAATTACATGGCGAATTGCATGACCAGATTCAATGTAATTGTAACTTACGATTCAATTTTCCTATTGAATGAAATTGAAGACACAAATTGAATGTTTGCTAATCTTCGTTGTTCTACATCACCCCCAGTTTTGCATTTGTATATAAGGTAAATGGTTTTTTCAATCATTCTCAGAATCCAACCCCCCTTTCACATTCAATTAGGAATTCCAAAGATCATCCTCTTTAATTTTCTTTTATCAAATTCTTGGACATAGCTTCACCCTTTCTGATTCATGATGTTGGCGTACGTTAACCAAAAGTAAATTCAAGGCACGATGATGAGGAAGAACACCATTGCGGTGATTGGGCTGAAATAAGGGTTATGATGAAGGTGACAGTTGGTATCGGTGTTGGAAAGAACGCTCAAAATGGATCTGAAACTCTGAAACAGTTGTCGAGGAAGACCTTTAGTAAAGATATCTGCATATTGAGAAGAGGCTGGCACATGAAGGACCCGAACTTGACCAATTTGAACTTTCTCGCGGACAAAGTGAATGTCCATCTCTACATGTTTAGTGCGTTGATGCTGAACAGGATTTTCAGATAAGTATACTGCCGAAACATTATCACAATAGACAACAGTGGCTCTTTTTAGCGGAACATGCAACTCAAGTAATAGATTACGTAACCAACTTGCCTCAGACACTGCATTAGCAACACCCCGATACTCAGCTTCAGCACTAGAACGGGAGATAGTATGTTGTCGTTTAGACGACCAGGAAACTAGGTTATCACCCAAAAAAACACAATAACCAGAAGTAGAACGCCGAGTATCTGGGCATCCACCCCAGTCTGCATCCGAATAAGCGGTCAAGGACACGGATTTTGAAGCTGTGATCCGTAGACCATAATCCAGAGTTCCTTGAAGATACCGAAGAATCCGCTTCATGAAGGAAAAATGTGGCTCCCGAGGGGCGTGCATAAATAAACATACCTGTTGAACAGCATACGTGATGTCGGGCCGAGTAAAAGTAAGGTACTGAAGAGCCCCTGCGAGCTGGCGGTACAGAGTACCATCGGCCAAGAGAGTACCGGTCATGCCACTGAGCTTGTTGGATGTGTCCACTGGAGTACTGCATGGTTTACAATTCGACATAGAAGCTCGATGTAAAATGTCCCGAGCATATTGAGCTTGAGACAAAAACAGACCTGTATTGTCACGCGTTGCCGTAATGCCCAAAAAATGATGTAAGTTACCAAGATCAGTCATGGCAAAAGTAGATGATAATGAAGCAATAATCTGTTGTAACAGCCCTGTATCCGATGCAGTCAAAACAATATCATCCACATATAATAAAAGATACGCCATATGGGACCCCTGTTTAAATATAAATAGTGACGTATCACAAGTACTACTGCGAAAGCCCACCAAAGTAATAAACGAAGAAAATCTATGGTACCATGCCCGAGGTGCCTGTTTCAGTCCGTATAAAGACTTCTTAAGGCGGCACACATAATTGGGAAAATCTTTGTTGACAAAGCATGGGGGCTGATGCATGTATACGGTCTCCTTAAGGTCACCATGTAAAAAAGCATTCTTGACGTCAAGCTGATGAATTGGCCAAGACCGAGAGACCGCAAGAGACAAGACGGTCCGGATAGTGTTCGGTTTAACAACCGGGCTAAATGTGTCCTCACAATCAATTCCAACCGTTTGAGATTTTCCATTAACTACCAACCGGGCTTTATAACGTTCCAGCGATCCATCAGATTTAAACTTGTGGCGAAAAAGCCACATACACCGAATAACCGGACTATTTGTGGGACGCGGAACGAGTTCCCATGTACCATTACTCTCTAAAGCACTATATTCTGTATGCATAGCCGCAAGCCAATTTGGATCCGATAAAGCTTTACCGTATGAGCTAGGGATAGGGGAGATAGGTGAGGAAGTGGTAGTCATAAGGTTAAGTCGGGTTTGAGGTTTAGAAATGCCCGCTTTTGCTCGGGTGGTCATTAAGTGGTGGTTGGTTTGGGGGTGGTTGTTTTGGGCTGGGGTTGGGGAAGCACTGTGGGCCGGGGTTGGGAAAGAATTGTGGGCCGTGGATGGAGAAGGGCTAGGGGCCGAGGGTTGTTGTAGCGTGGGTGGTGTGGGAGGTGGTGACCCGGGTTGGTGTGGTGGTGGGGACACGGGGTGGTGTGGTAGTGTGGACACGGGTTGAGCGGGCGGGTTGGATGCTGGTATGGGCTCGGATGTGGGTATGTGCCGAGAAGGTTGGGTAGGATAGAACATGACTGGGTGAGGATCGTCATCCAAAAAAGAATAGGACGATGAGGATATGGGTTCAGTAAATGGAAAAATAAGCTCGTCAAATATAACATGGCGAGATAAATAAACTTTACCGGTCAGAGGATCAAGACACCGATAACCTCGGTACTCGTTGGGGTAGCCGAGGAATATGCACCGAGTGGATCTGGGATGTAGCTTGTGTGGTTGAGTAGCAGATTGATTTGGATAACACGCGCAACCAAAAACCCGTAGGTGATCATACGAAGGATGAAGACGGTAGAGTGCAAAAGTGGGAGTAAAAAATTGAAGCTTTTTGGTGGGAAGAATATTGTGGAGGTATGTACTGGTATGGAGGGCTTCAACCCAAAAAGTTGGGGGGATGTGTGCATGAAACAATAGGGCACGAATGATGTCATTAAGTCGACGTATCATGCGTTCAGACTTTCCGTTTTGAGGCGAAGTGTGTGGACATGAGAAACGAAAGACCAGGCCATTGTTGTGAGCAAAAGTTTTAAAGTGATGATTATCAAATTCCCCACCCAAATCACATTGGAATGCCTTTATTTTTCGATGAAATTGCGTGTGTATAAGTTGATGGAACTTAACAAATGTGGGGAATGTATCAGATTTAAATTTTAGAGGGTAAGACCAAACAAAATTGGTAAAATTGTCAACCAAAACCATATAGTATTTATACCCTGAATTGCTAGTGACCGGGGAGGTCCACAAATCACAATGAATAATGTCGAACGGTGCATGGGTACGAGTATTAGAAGGAAAAAACGGAAGTCGTTTACTATTAGCAACTTGACATGAATGACAAAGTGACATAGATTGATGTTCATTACACGAAATAATCAAATTACGAGATAAAAAATCTAAAACTGGCGCCCCGGGGTGACCAAGACGATTATGCCATTGAGAAGTAGCGGAAGTGGTGAGGTAAACTTGAGCCGGTGAGGTGAATGGATAGAGGTCCCCCGTGCTATTGTGGCGGGAAAGTGCCTGGCCAGTCTTGAGATCCTTCAAAGTAAAACCAAAGGGGTCAAACTCAATGGAAACATGATTGTCACGTGTGAACTTTCGAACGGATAAAAGGTTTTTAACAATATGTGGTGAATATTGGATATCGGTTAAAGAATAGGTTTTGTTAGGTAATACGTGAAAGCTATTACCGGATCCTTTAATTGAAAGCCCTTGGCCATTACCGACAAACATAGTATTTAAAGACGTAAATGGTAGACGTAAATGGTAACGGAATTTGAATTTTCCGTTTCTCGTTAGTGACATGAGAGGACGCACCTGTATCAAAGTTCCATGGTTGACCGGATAGTTGCATGTTTTGAAAAGCAGCACTTAGATCAGTTGGGCTTAGTGTATTAGGAGCAGGTCCATTATTGTAAAGCATGTTGGCCTGTTGAGAGTTTGGCCCAGAAGTTGAAGCCTGTTGTGAGTTGGGCCATGGGTTAGAGGAGTTGGGCCAACCAATCGGCTGGGTAGGATACGGACAAGGTGGCATGTTCCAGGGGGCCCATGGAGGACAAAACTGATTTGACGAACCCCTTGAGGTCCGACTGCCGCTGCTGCCATTGTTCCAGCCGCCAAAATTGTTGGTGTTCCAGCCACCGTTGGCATTGCCGTTCCCGCCACCACCGTTGTTGTTGCGATTTCCTCTCTAGCGGCCGCGTCCACGACCGCGCCGGTATTGGGAAGATGCGTCCTGGTTACGGGAAGTTGAGCGCTGAGGGGATTCATTAGTAGTGGGAGGTGGCGGTGTGGGTGGGTTGGTTGCCATAAGAACCGGATTGGCCTCCAAGGCTGCCAACCGCTGTGCTTCGCGTTCAATCATGTCCCTTGCAATATCCCACGTAGGGGATTGTTGGTAGATTAACGCGGCTGTGACCCCGTATTCCGGTGGGAGTCCGCGAGCCAACTGGAGGACAAGCCGAGATTCTGGAACTGGTTGATCAACATCTTTAAGCTGTTCACCGATTTCCTTCAACTTTGAGCAGTATTCTTCAATGGAGGAACACACGGACAGCCGATGGGTAGTGAAGGCATGTTCAAGCGTGGCTGCACGAGACCCTTTGTTGTTAAGAAACACACCTTGAAGACGGACCCAAGCCTCTCTAGCAGTTGAGTTGGATTCTAGTACACGAACCAGCAAATCATCAGACAATGTTCCATAGATCCATTGCAAAACGATCGAGTCGATTTTGGCCCATGAGACATAATCGGGATCCGTGTCAGCCGGTGGATCGGTGCCGTCGATATGGTGTAGAACTTCGTAACCTTTAGCATGAAGCATGAACAGTTTCACCCACGAAGTGTAGGTGACTTTGGTTCCGTCGAGAACACGAACCTTATGTTGTATGTTGGTGACTGTGTAAACCGGGTGGAGGGGTTTGGCCGTGGCCGAGTAGGAAGAGGAGGGTTTGTCTTCGCCGGGAGGTTTTCCGTCACCTGGAGGTTTTCCGTCGTTGCCAGTCATGGTGATCGGAACTTATCGGAAAAGAAAAAAAACGATGAATATTTGGGAGTGATGCGTTATGGCTCTGATACCATAAACGCTTGTGTAATTTCGTATATCCTTGATAAAATAACAAACCCATTATATAGGGATTACAAGGCCTAATAATAAGGAAACAAATATATACCAACCTAAATACAAAGATAATCTAAATATGGAACATATACAAAGATATTCGCTAATAATGAGGTGTGGTATGGGGAATGTGAACTATTCAATGAAACAAAAAGGGGTTTCGATGGTTTATAATCAGTTGTATGTGTTTGAAGGATTGCTTAATTACAGTTCTAGAACATGTTAAGTTTGATGGTAAGATTTTTTCCTTAGATCTTTTTTTGGGTGTTAATTGATAGTTTGTTGTTCAATTTGGTTATTTGACATATATAAGTAGACGGGTCGTGTTTAGGTTTAACTATTTAATCCATTTAACTAAACATTCGTCGGCCCATTTAGTTAACAAGTTGACATGTTTACGATTTGGTTAATCAGTTTATCACAACCTGTAAATTGTAACCAAGACCAACTTCTCTATTATTTGTTATTCTTCATTGCCTGTAGCGATTTAACATGGTCATATGCTTTTACAAGTACATCTTTTCTTTGAAAGTATATTTTTCTGTTATTTGTATATGTATATGTATATATGGTATTACTACAATTGTTATGTGCTAAAATGTGTATTTTAGTAACATTGCCGTGTTAAAATAAGTGTACCACTTTAATTTTTGGACTAATGCATGTTGTGGGACTGGAACAAATGGTCTTACTTTATCTAACCGTGTTGGAATGGTAATGTGCTATTACTGTTTTTCTATGATATTGATGATAGGTTCTAAAATGTGAATTATGAACTAAAAACTAATAGTGTCCGTTTTTTGTGTTTTGAATTGAACCAAAACAAGTTTAGAGTCACTGTAGGTGACTTTTTTTTTGTTTGACCAATGGCTGATGACAACCAACTTACAAATTGGCTTGCTTTTGGTTTAGCTATTCGAGATCGGCTCGGCTAAAAGCTCAAACGAGCCGAGCCTTAGCGAGCTCGAGCCCGAGCTCGAGTCTGAAATAGAGCCCGTTTAGTTATCGAACGCGAGTTTGAGCCTGAAATACAAAGCTTGTTTAGGCTAAAGTCGCTAGCCTAAACGAGCCCAAACAAAATTTTAGTTTTTATATATATAATATATAATAATGATGATAACATTGGCAAGCTGAGATCGAGCTGAGCTTTGGCTTGTTTAAGCGATACTGAAGCGAGCTCGAGCCGAACTTTTAGCTCGTTTGAGGTTGTTCTCAAAATAGCTCGAGTCGAGCCGAGCCAAGCTCGAGCTTTTGTAATTAAAATTTCCCTACATAATGCCAGATTTGATAATTTGTATAAGTAGCTCGAGTCGAGCCGACCTTGAGCTTTTGTAATTAAAATTTCCCTACATAATGCCAGATTTGATAATTTGTATAAGTTATTTGTTTGTGTTTGGGAAAATCTTTACATATTTTGTTATTTTTATTACTATTATTAGTATAATTATTATTATTTTTGGTTTATTTTCATATCTTAATGTGTCTGTGTGTGTTTATTTGATATATATATATGAATGACTATTGAATTTGTAGATCTAGGTCAATGCCTTTTGGTTTCGTGTGTATTGTGTAGATAACTCCATACTCGAGACCATGTAACACCATACCAGTTTACACAAAAGCACATGAATAGTCGAAAACAGGGCTGAAAACAGGGTTGTTCGCAGGTTGATGCAGTGCGAATCCGAGGCGAATACGAAAATTTATGTGCATATAGACCCGTTTGACCCGTACATATTGATTACGCAAATTACGGTTTACTCATACTTGTAACTAACTTAGCGCAAAGTCGCAAAAAACTTGACTGGTCATAATTGTTGATATATTTATTAACTTTGTAGTTTTTTTATATTGATTTTCAGAAGTTTAAAGATGATGACGGGAACCAAAAGCAAAAGATGCAAACATTGCTCTAAAGATTTGCCTATAGATTACTGTGAGGAGATCACAGTCACTGTAATCGTCTGGTTTCTGGTCTTGTTTGAGCGGTTTTAATCATCTACTGATCCGACTTCTGAGGTACTGTTTGTGTTAATTTATTATTAGCAACTCAAGGATTTTGATATCACTTTCAAAACACACATCCATACGCTCGCTCAAGGATTTTGATATCACTTTCAAAACACACATCCATACGCTCGCTAAATGTTATTGTGGCATTTACAGGTTCACACATCAACTGACGTGAATCCATCGGCTCCAGAAGCTACGATCGAATCAGAAAATGTGACGTCTTCTCTCTTTGATGTATTTTTTGGGTGTGCACCGGTTTCTCCTACCTTAAAATCATCAATAAGCAACAGCTTGGCTTCGTTTCTCAAATAAACTCAGTTGTTGGTTATCAGTATCAGTTAGCAACGGCTTGGCTTGAGTTCTTTTTTATGGTTTCTTGATATTAAAATAGTAATTGTTCTGGGAGCCGAGGGTCCATAAGATTTAGGTGTGTGATTCTGACTTGGTTACTTTGATTTCATACAATTACAGGATCATACAACTAAGACCGGGATACGATGGCTTGTGTAAATTGTAAAAGAAAGAGCTGCACATAGGGGTAATATTGGAGATGGTTGAACTTACTGATGAGGGTTGCTCATGTCTTTTACATCTTTGCAATTAACTGGACAACTAAATCCTTGTAAGTTTAAATGTAGAACGAGATGGTGAACTTAGAAAAGCTGCATTAAATTGTCTAGCCACATGTTTTAAGATATCTGATGCGTTTTTCTTCAGTGCCTTGCACCTTTCTGACCGGTTGTCTTTAGAGATGGCAGTTTGCGGGTGAGATGAGCAAAATTTATAAACCTGGTTAAACATAAAGATATCAAATGGGTTGAATGGGCAAAACTGACATCAAGTGTAGTTAAGTGTTCACGCAAATCCCTTTTCTCCAAAAAGTTGGATTAATTTCTAAATAACGTAGTTATATTAATCATGCCTATCTTGTCTCTATTGTAAGTTGGCCTTTATTATGATTCAGTACAGATGCTATTAAGGTTGTTTTTAAGAATTTGTATTCTCTATTACTATTCGGTTTAGTTTTTAGGAAAATTAAATTTTTGGAGGCGATGTATTATTGTAGGTGTATCATGATGCAATTGGTTCATGCAGTTGATCTAATTAATCTTATTAATTGGGTATAGTACGATTTTTTTTTTTTTTTTGGATCTCATTTTTCGAGTGCTACAACGAGTGCACATAAGTGTGTCCCCTTTTCCCTGCTAAAGACTTAGATGGCAAATTCCATTTCATTAGTATTGTGTTTTGTTGGTAGTACGCAAGAGTGCACATGTGGCCCCGTCGTATCGCGCGAGCTAACCCACTTATATAAAGCATTTTATATGTACAAATGGTAAGTTCCCATCAAATTTTAAGATAACACATGAAGGGTCAAGTTAAAATACCTAACTTTTTGTCATTTTCTCCCATTCTTCTCTTGATCAATGGCATCTATATTTAATAAATCTATACTATATATTAGATTATTTATAGATAATAAAAAATAAACTTATAGATAATAAACTAATCACATTCATCAAGAACATTTATTCAAAAATACATTCTATTGTATTTGTATATTTGGACAAAAAGACTAATCAGTGAACCAAAATTAATCAAATTTAACATAAAATGTGTTTCGTAATTTTAGAGAAGTTAGTTAAAAATTTAGATGTAAATTGTCGACTCCACCGCAACGCGCGGGTTTCCCACTAGTATTGGAAAGTATACCAAGTATAGGTAATGTAACGAACTGAACCGAAACCGATCAAACAACATCAGTACCTCAATTATCGAAACATGTATCATTATATGTTTCTATTGTTTTCGACCGTCGTAAAACACATATCGATATTTGTTTGGGCATAACACAACATCTTTTGTAGGTCATATGAGACAAGTTTTGTGTAATTAAATCAATGTAATTAACCTTTTTATAAATGACTTTTATCAAACCAAACCAATATCACCCGAAAAACATAGGTGTCAATACCGGTGTTCATATATATATGTTGTTGCTTTCGATACAAGTTGTTTTTGATATTTTTTATTACCCATACAAAAGTGGTACCACAACTAGCTTTATGTAGCTCATAACTTCATGTTTTTAACTTTTTTCTATTAGGTTGATACTATTTAAATATTATTTAAATATTGTAGACATACCGAAGTAGGGGTGTGCAAAGTCGGTTAACAGTGGGTTCAGTTAATAGAAAAGTGTTAAGTGTAACTATAGCCGATGATCGGTTAACTGTTGTTTAGTTAACCGTTGGTTGGTTGCGGATTGATTTCGGTTAAGTATCCATTGTATCTTTTAATTATCTTTTTTTTGTTTTGTTATAACTAAAAATAGTTTAGTTACGGTGTTCCAAGTCGCAACTTTTTTTAATTAATTTGGAGTTATATAGGTGTCGATACCGGTGTTCATATATTGTTGTTGCTTTCGATACAAGTTGTTTTTGATATTTTTTTATTACCCATACAAAAGTGGTACCACAACTAGCTTTATATAGCTCATAACTTCATGTTTTTAACTTTTTTTTCTATTAGGTTGATACTATTTAAATATTATTTAATATATTGTAGACATACCGAAGTAGGGGTGTGCAAAGTCGGTTAACAGTGGGTTCGGTTAACCGAGGGTTCAATTAATCGAAAAGTGTTAAGTGTAACTATAAACGATGATCGGTTAACTGTTGTTTGGTTAACCGTTGGTTGTGGATTGATTTAGGTTAAGTATCCATGTATCATTTAATTATTATTTTTTGTTTTGTTATAGCTAAAAATAGTTTAGTTATGGTGTTCCAAGCCGCAACTTTTTTTTAATTAATTTGGAGTTACGCATCATGGGGTCCGATTGTAACCATGAATCAATTGATGAAGATATTATTTTTGAAAATTTAAAAGATATATTGTAAATAAAAAATGCGAAAACTAAGACAAAATAAACACCAACTTTACACTTATTTTGTTTTTTTTTTATTTTTCCAAATTAGCAACCACTTCAAATAGATCTAATTTACATTTTAAAAGCTAGAAAAGCATAAGCATAGAAGGTTTGGTTCAATTACAATTGATTAATGAACACATTAACCATAACCATAATTATAATCGAATGGTCGGTTAATTTGAGTCATTTAACCATAACCATCGGTTTTATCAATTATGGTTAATTTCGATTAATGGTTTGGTTTTCAGTTAAGCTATATAGTATGGGATAAAGCCCCTAGGGACTTTATCATGCCACATAAGCGCCTTGTAGATGACACGTAAACAAGGGGTCTTATCATCAACTACCATGGAGTGGGATAAAAGCTCATAGAGCCCCTCTCATCATTACTCAATTATTTTTTAATTTAGATTTATTTTTAAATTAATAAACATTAAAAAAACACAAGTTAAAAACAATACTTAAATAGTTACTTAATTAAAATAAACGACTTAATTAAAAACGGTCTCGCAGAATTCTTAAAGCCGGAAAAAAGACAAAAACTTGTAACACCCTAAAAATTTAATAAACTTTTTTTTTATATGTATATAAATATGTAAGAACTTACATGATGGTTAAATTTTTATAAAGAACTAGTAAAACTTAAAAGATGAGGGACCAAAATGAGAAAGTTGGAAAGTTGTAATAGTAAAGTAGTGACTCATTATAAACGGGTCAAAATGATGAAATTGCGTTAATGATGGTATGTTATGCATTGACCCGCTACGGATGAGTCAAATAAGACTTGTATGATGAATTATGATGATGGTTAAGCCTTGGCTCGTTACGGACAGGTCGGATGGTTTCTATGCTTGGATGTTAAAGGAATGTTAACAATAAATATGTGTAAACGGATTTGATGCAAGTATGGAATGAATGATTAAATAAAAATTATGCTATTAAATTGTGTCCTTGTTAACGGGTCAAATAAAGGTTGAAATGAAAGTTGTAGTTTATGTTATGTAAAATATACTAATGAATATTTTGGTATTGTGTATGATAGGTAATCAATCTTGATAATGGTGAGCTTGGAATGAATACACATCTCAGCCCGTGTGCGCTTTCAATTAAGTTTGTCATTAATGGGCCAAAAACACCTTTTGGGTTGTGAATGTCTTTTTAATACTTATGGTTTTGTACGTAACTAGGTTATGGTTGTACTTGTGATACGGTGGTTCAGTTAACGTTGTTAAACACTTGATGGTTGTGTTTGGTTCGACCAACCGTAAGGGTATTTTGGTAAATATGAAATTATGGTATGAAAGTTTTAAAAAGTTGGCGTTTTTATTTGTCGTCTTTGACCGTGAGGGTGGTGCCTAGCGCTATTGGGCAAAAATGGAGGTGTTTTGGGGCGCTATTGGTGAAGTTACCACAATAGACTCAAGTGAGGGCGGACGCGAGTGGGCAAGGTGATAAGTAGGCGTTTAGCCAGCACCATATGTTGCAATATTAGAAGATGAATTCGGGCTGTAAATGTATTCTTCTTATGGTTAGATACTTAGATTTTTCCAGTGTTGTAAAAATCGCAACTAGTTGGTGATTAATCACTAGTCGGACCTGGTCAGGCCTAGTCGGACCTGGTCAGGCCTAGTCGGACCTAGTCGGACCTTGTCGGCCGGCCAAAAAAATCGGCTATTCCGGCCAGATTCCGTCAAAAAACCTATTTATTCCGGCCAAAACCCGTAAATTTGCCAGTTTCCAACAAAACCATGTGAATTCCAACAATTAATCTTGTATACTTAAAAGAAAATGAGTTGATGAAGAGTTAAAACATATCTATTTAAAATATTTACCTACAAAAATGTGTATATGTATACATAAAACTCAAAATTACATATAAAATTTCAATCTAATTAATCTCAAGTAGTCACTAGTCCTCGCCTCACCGGCCGACTAACCATTTCTCCAACCTTCAATTTTTCTCCACCCTTGTACCGAAATAATCACATGAGGGAACCCACTAATTTAAACCAATTTTTGGTGCTGCTGATGGCCCAATCCCATATGCAATTCAAATTACAAATATACCCCCATCCCACCTTTTAGTTTTTTCTGGTCGTACCCTTCACACATGCCCCTATAATGCAGAAATAAACCCCATAATTCAATCTTACACAAAATCTAGAAAGTGAGAGAGAGAGAGAGAGAGAAAAGAGTGTACACTCCCAAGACAAATGTCTAGGAGCTTGAGGGGTGCGTAGGATAAGCAGAGTGACTGTGTATGTGGGGTCTGAAACTCTGTTTCTATATTCTACTCAACTCTATTACACATGGTGCAGGTTAACACAAGTCTGAGAGTGTAATTGGGTAAAGGAAAAACCCTTTCTTTTTTAGCTTTTGGGTGTTCATCTTTTTCAACAATGGCAACTGCGCACGTTAGCAGAAGCATGTTCAAAATAGGGTTTCTACTCTTCTTTGTCTTGTTTCTGGATCTGGCCTTGCTATCTTGCGCCAGGCAACAATCAGCTTCAAGACAGAAGCTTCAAGTTCATAAACACTTGAAACGCCTCAACAAGAAACCAGTTAAATCCATTGAGGTATTTCAAATGATTGGTTTTTATTTATTTATTTTTTAAACTATTATTCAGTTATTATTAGTTTGTGATTTTTGAAATATTTAACTTTGGTTGCAAAATGTTGTAAAAATGTTAACTTTTTTTAAGAAAGGTTATGTCTTTGTTACTGATTTAGCTTTCTTGGCTACAAATGATGTGTTTCTTGATGCAAGTTTGGTAATTTTAGTATTATTATTCAGTTATTATTAGTTTGTGATTTTTGAAATATTTAATTTTGCTTGCAAAATGTTGTAAAAATGTTAGCTTTTTAAAGAAAGATTATGTCTTTGTTACTGATTTAAATTATTTTCATGATGTCACTGCAATGGTTCATGATGTATTTATACCTTTTGCAAATATGCATCGTTTTATCCACGAGCATATGTATCTTGACCATGCATTGATCAAGTGGCAAGGACGTGCACATGAATTCAACACAAATATGGGGCTGTTGTACATTGATTTGTCAAGTAACAATCTAACAGGGAATATCCCATATGAACTAACTGATCTCCATGAATTGATTGCACTAAACTTGTCAATGAATGCTTTACATGGAAAGATCCCATCAAAAATTGGCCAAATGGAAAAGCTTGAAATTTTGGATTTATCTAGAAACACGTTTTCTGGAGGGATACCATTAAGCATGTCTCACATGGCTGCATTAAATTATCTGGATGTGTCATGTAATAACTTGTCAGGAAGAATTCCATCCGGCACTCAACTCCAGTCATTTGAGCCTTCAAGGTATAGTGGAAATGCAGGACTTTGTGGAAATCCCCTAACCAAATCTTGTCCTCATGATAAAGAAGTAGAGGTATTACCACTCGTTGATCAGAGTAAGGGTGGAGATGAACGAACAGATGATCTTTGTAGATGGTTCTATATTGGCGGGGCTACTGGCTTTGCAATTGGATTTTGGATAGCACGTGGCGCTTTACTTGTGAGTCATTGGGGGAGGAAAGCTTTTTTTCACTTCATGGATAGCTTGGAAGATTGGGTTTATGTAAAGGTGACAGTGTTCATTGCAAAATGGCAATGCATTGCACAAGCATAATATACTAGTCTACATTTCATGTTTTGTGTTTTGGGTTTTATAACTTTTATGATGTTTCGTATGAATTCGTGTTCTAAGAGTGATGTGGGAGAGGTATTACCACTCGTAGGGGTTGTTACCTGTGTCTTTTATTATTTATAATCAGAGGCGTCTATGAGAATTTACGTATCCTGTTCGAGCTCGAAAAAATGCGGCCATCCGTAATGTTTTATTATTATTTAAAAAATAAATAAAATTAGTATTGGGCTCAATAAACTTAATGCCAAGTGAACTAAATTCTAAACCATAAGAAATGATTTGTAAATGGGCCTGTATTGGAATTGATATGTGTTCGCTATTTAAAATGATTAACATATATATATATATATATATATAGGACCGCTAGAATGAGAACCACCTCGAGTTATGAGAACCGCGAGAACTACTTGATCTGGGGCGAGGTGGACCAAAATTTGTTTTTCAAAAACGTAGATGCATGTATTATAAACACATTCGTAAAAAAAAAAATTAAAAAAAATGTCGTGTGTGTAGTTTTTTACACCACAAACACACACGGCATTTTTAAAATTTTTTTTTTACGATTGTGTTTATAATACATGCATCTACGTTTTTGAAAAAAAAAATTTGGTCCACCTCGCCCCGTACGGTGTGGTTCTCGCGGTTCTCATAACTCGAGGTGGTTCTCATTCTAGCGGCCCCCTATATATATATATATATATCGGATTTTTTTTTTAAAATCGTGTGCCCTTCGAAATTGCGCACCTTGTGCGGAGGTCTTCCCCGCACACCATCATAGCCGCCACTGTTTATGGTACAAAATTTTGATATTCTCTTTATTTGTGGGAAACAAAATAGTACAATATCGTTTGAAAAAGACATTGCAGTAACTATTACGTATATCAGAGTTTATTTGTGTCAAATACTCATTTGATGCCTTTTAACTCATTGCCATTGTACCACATGGTAAAACAAGTCAGCTCAAAGCTTAAAGACGGTGAATACGTACTAAGTTTATTTTCGAACATGAATATAAACATTTTTTCGCAAACATGTGAGAACATGCAAATATATTATAATTAAGATTGTTTCACCATCAATCCTTAACATTCTGCCCAAAGGCCATTTAAATCCATTTCAAATCCACAGGAGACATGTATTTTCACTCAAATTGTTTAAATATATTAATTCACTTAAAAGTAAATTCCAAATCCTTAAGTTCAACCTAAACAATACTCACAAAGCGTATGAGGATCATAAGTCATATATATATGTATGGAAAATTTTATCTTGTGTGTTAAAAGATCTTTAATTTCAGGGATAAATGGGTTTTTAGTTAAATTATAGAAAGAGAAACTATAGTGAATGTTATTCTCTATCTCCATAAATTTAACTAAAATCCATCATTAGACTATGGGGTATGGGGCGTGGGTTGGGTACAAACGCCCAAGTCACCACCAGTAGTGGATCCAGGATTTTTTTTCCGATGGGTTCAATAGTTTACAGTGCTCTGATTTCATAGGGCCAGACATAAAAAATTTCGGGTCGGTCCAACGTTTCAAGTCGGATAAGGTTCATCACACATGATATGATGATTCTTAACTAGCATTGTTTACTTATCTATCTCTCACTTCTATATCATATTCAGTTTTCACCTACTTTTTTCTTTACCTTATGACAAACAAAATAAAAAAAAAAAGTTAGTGGAACAAATCACACACTGGAAGAATTGGAAGTTTGCCTCACATGATGTTGAATTTTTTTTATGGGAATTAGCCAGTCACATATGATCTAATAACAGATACTACAAAACCCTCACATGATGTTGACATGTATGAAGCAAAACATTTAATTCACGTCTCTAAGAATAGTTACTTACTGGAACCTAAACCCTCAAAAGAAGACCAAAAACAGATGTACTATTTATAAAATCAACCCCTTTAAGCATTTGAAGGAGAACCATATGAATTCATCATTTTGGCATTTATTAAACACCTATTAGGCATGAATATCTTTCGATACAGATAACATGAAACTAAAAGAAAATGCAAAGAAATGTGGTGTTCTGTTTGTTTAAATTGGGTAGGGACGATGGTTTTATAAAGTCTAAACCCTAATTTGTGTTTCAAAGTTAGGAAAAAAGATAAGAACTTTAAAAAATAACCTTAAAATGAGATTCGAACCGGAGATGAGACGTAAAGTAGCAGATGCCTTAACCATTTTACCAGTCCTGAGTTTTGTTAATGGGTTCATCCAAAATATTATTTATGGGTTCATGCCATATTTTTTAATAGCATTTCTACTAAAAATTCGAAACCAAGTGGGTTCGTGTGAACCCATAGATGTAAACGTAGATCCGCCCCTGGTCACCACCCCGGGTGGGCTTGGGTTTCGGCGTGGCCCCTTGGGTGGGGGTTTCAGCCCGGGCGTTGGGCGGGCCTAGAGGTCTTCCGTGGCCGGCTCTCATTGGCTGGGTTGGCTAGGCTATAGGTGGCCAGGATTTTTTTAATTTTTTTTAATTTTTTGTGTATTTTTATAATAATTGAAAAAAAAATTATAACACGTGGCCAACCCACGCGGGCTAGCCACACCCCACCATACCGACCCAACATGCAACTGACCAGCGCTGCCCCTCGAAGTCCACGTGTCAGCCCATGCCCCAAACCTCCGCCCCACCATATCCCACGGTCTTATCTCCAAATTTTGTATAGTTTTTGAAGGCACCACATCCGATGTTGGATATGTGTGCCAGGATAACGACTTTTGACAACACTCCTTATAACAAGGTAAGAGCATTCACATCCTTCCCACCAAAATCTATGAGAAGAGGTTTTCATGTTATAAAAGGTATAAAAAGTGGTTGTGAGTATAGGAGAGAGAAAATGTTACTGTTTATCTGTATATTTGAGGGAACACTGTTCACCCTCTATAATTTTTTAATATATTTTGAAAATGGTTGCGAGTGGAAGTGAGAGAAAAGATAATAATAAAAGTATAAAAATATTATTTAATTGAAAATAAGAGAAAAGATAGTTGTTTTAGTGTAATTATAGGGTAAAAAATGATGGATACGATGTGTATGCTCTAAGATTCAAAAGGGTTACACCAATATCGATGATTGTAAAATGAATGTTTAATTGTCAAACATACCTAACACAAAAATGACAAATGACAATGATTACCGGTAAATAATCAGGTATATCAAATTAGCTATGTGAAATAACTATAATAAATAAACATTTGGAGTTAAATGGTTTTTTCTTTAATAGTGTTTATTAAAAATGAATTTTTGATTATTTAATTAGCTAGTTGGTCACTGTCGTTACACGTCACCCTGTCGGAAGCTGGCTACCGCCCCATCTTCCGGAGTGTGTTCAGAGCTAGTTTTTCCAACCAGTATCATTTAATCTTAACCGGTTTTTGGGCTCTTTGCTCGGTGGAGTTAACTTGTTCTGAACTAGCGAGTCATCGTCTCATGGTGTTTCGCAAATTTGACGTTTGCTACAACCTTTTAAGGCAAGCGTTTTTAAACACCCTATGATTATTTTGTTACTATTTTGGTTTGCATTGGACCCCTGGCCGGCGATCAAGAAAGTTTGGTTTGGAGTGGTTCATACGCACGTTTCAACTGCATTAGTTTTTTGTTAAAATACATGTACGAAACCCAATACCTAATTCTTTATATTAATCTCTATTCATTTAAATAATTATTTATTATTCTTTTATCTTTGTTTCCTATACTAACCACTCACATTATCCTACATATACATTTCCCTTGAGGGGAATAGTCCTGTTAAATGATTGGCCAAAAGTGTCGGCAATCAACAAGCTTTTTTTTTTTTTTCCTTTTAAGTTAACATATAATAGTTAAAACTATGACTTTGCCCCCAGTTTAAAATAAAATTATGGTCTTGCCCTCAGTTCAAAATATGATTTAGCCTCCATTTCAAAATTACGATTTTACCCCAGTTCAAAATTGTAATCTTACCATCGGTTTTTTTGGACAAAACTATGGTAGTGTTTTATTTTACTTGATTGACTCATTGTAGTTTTTATTCATGCCAAACAGCTGCCCAGCACTCGTTAATTGGTCCTAACAAGTTATTGTTTTGCCCTCAGCTCTAAATTACATGCTTGCTATCGTTTTAGTTATTTTTTTGGCAAAACTATGGTAGTGTTTTGGTTTAATTGGTTATCTTTTTTTTTTTTTGAGATCGTGTTATAAATAGCATGTATAAGTGACCGAAATAAAGGCGTACATGTTATTAAACTAAGAAATATTCGGTTTAGCGTCCCGCAACGCGGGCAGCGCATAACACTAGTACATTTACAAATACTTATGTATGGAGTGAATAGTAAATTTATTTATTTAGAAATTCATTGTAGCTCCTCTATATTTTTTTTTTCTATTTTATAGAATCGGATGGAGCAAGGATTTAGATAGTTGTTTTTTTTTTTTTTTATTTCTTTAAATATTAAAGACATGTTATGTTTTAGAGACCCCAATGCCATTGTAGGTTTATGTCTATAGAGTTGTAAGTTCCAAAGATAGCATATGCAGACCAACCCATGTCTAATGAGGAATGGCCCATGTACATGCCGTGCTGTTTTCCTTCTAATTATTGAGTTATACCGTGTAAAATCTTATCATTAATGTTATGAATATGAAGCATTACTAGTTTGGCCCCTTAGTTAAAATATGATGGTAAAAACATCTAATATATACAAAGAATCAAGACCTGAAAGTCGTTGGACGTCTAATATGGACCAGTATAACTTTTTTCCATGGTATTTAGTCTTGTATGTGGACCTGAAAGTTGTATGAAAATCAACTTCTAAAAAAATCATCGGACAAGAAAATCCATCTTATAAATGCGCATTGAAGAAGATGTGTATTAGGTTGACTCTAGATGTAGACATCCAAATTGAGGTCTTCTATATGTTGTGTGTAAAACCAACCCATCTTATAAATGCACATTGACGGAGATGTGTATTAGGTTGACTCTAGATGTGGATATCCAAAAGGCTCGATCTATTTGAACACCCGCCTAGCCTATTTAGACACCTTTGAAACCCTAGACATGTCGTATAAGCTTATACGGGGCGTCTAGGCACTGAATTCAAGAGGATCTGAGTGGGATGTCAGGCACAAAGTTTGAGGGGCCTGAACTCCTCGTATAGGCCTATACGAGGTGTCTATGAGTTTGGTGTTTTTTTTTTGGTTGAAAGAATGAGTGTTTTGGTGGGGTCATTTGATGGTTTTTGGAGGGTGATATTTTTTTGAGTGAAAAATTTTGTGTTTTTAAGAAAAGTTTTATTTTTTGTATAATAAAGTTTTACTGTTTTCAAGATCGGCTCTTTAAATATATTAAATTGTTTAAATATTATATTGTTTTTAACATTTTATTTTCTTAAATATTATCCTACCATTAAAATATTATCTCGTTTAAATATTATTTAACAATTTGAAAATTATATTGTTTTCGTATTATATTCTCAACATTTATTACGAAATATCAATTTAAGACAAACAATCAATAAGTAACCGAATAAGTGAAAACAAACTTAAATATGACATATATAAGATAAGTCTGTACATCCATAACAAAAATAAAAACTACAGCTAAACACTGAATACCAAAATATGTCCATGCAGCTGGTCTATGCCTCCGGGAATGAATCTGAGTCCGAATTTGGATCTGGCTGTTGCGGCTGCTGCTGCTGATGATGTGGTGCTCGAGGTGGTGGGAGCGGTATGGGGGTAACCCCTATCTCTCTCGTCTATCATGCGCCTCCCGAACCAACCAACCTATCAAATCGTTTAGCCTGTCAAGCTCGACTCGTACCTGCGGATCTGCTGCAGCTCCCGAGGCATGACCTGGAATAACGTGCCGTGGAAACTGGGGCACCCGGGGAGGTGCGATGGCTGTGGCATCGCCGGTCCGTCTAAATCCACCAGAGGGTCCTGCACGACCGCTGCAGCAGCATCTGGCGGAGGATAGACTAGATCGAATTGCTCTGGTAGGTCCCGCGGTTGCCAAAAGAGACCTCCGCGGGTTTTAAACCGCTCGCCGATGACGTCGAACCTCTTAATCAGGTGCATCCCCCACAATGTCAGAAAACCCATCCGCGTCAGCGCTATGGGCGGCAGTAATTGTGGGTTCTCCTCTGGTACGAGGCCCAATGAACGGGCAATGACGGTCATGTACGCGCCGCCATAGAAAAATTTGCGCTCCTGCAAGTGATGGGCGGAGGCGAAGTACTGGGCTAGACCGTGTGCTAGTGCGCACGGCCTCCTGTACAACAAAAAATAAAAGAAAAAAAGTCGGTGCTCGTACACCATTCACGGCTGTGGTCGCGAGCTATAATAGAAGTAGAGAGCATCCTATGTAGATACCTGCAGATAGTGTTAGCGAAATACAGAAACATAAATTAATAAATAATAATAATCACAATAATTACTTTAATAAACGTACGTACTTGTACAATAGGTCATCAACATGTGAAATCCTCCCCTTCGACTTGCCGTGCTCCCAAGTACCTGCCCCCGCAACCACCTGTCAAAACCCTAAAAGAGTGGGTCTATCAACCAATACTAGTCCTTGCGTATAAACGTCAAGTATCGATCTCCTCCTACAAGTATAAACCACTATGAACTGCAAACTGAGCTAGCGTCATCGAACGCCAAACACCAGCAAGCCTGAAAGAAACCTCAGGCGGAGGGGGATGAGCATGTGGGTGTGCAAGCGGCTGGTTGGCCCAAGGAGGGTGAAATGTGAATGTCGATAAAAGCTCGACCAGTAGCTCCATGTAGCTCGACGTGTGTGCTAACTCAAAAAAGACGCTACCACGACGAATCCACCGGAATGAAATAACAGAGTCTAGGCGTCACACCAATAGCCTCGATCGCATCCCAGTCGATCGCGGCATGCGATCCAATGTGCATCCTCCTAAGCTTCCGGAAAAAACGGAAGGCGGGGGGTACCGTCGATAAACTCCAGATATGGGTGATCGAGCAGCGGATCCACCGGCGGTGGCGGAGTCCCCCGCGGATGTGGTGCCTCCTGGATCTGGATCTGAATCTCATCTTCGTCCATAATCAATCTGGAAATAAATACCGTATACGTATAATAATACTAAATAAATTTGATACCTGCTTTGTGAAGTACGGATTGCCCGGGACGGGGGGTGCCTCTCCACTATATCCACCATATCCTCCAATGTCCAGGTAGTTTTGTTGAACGTAAGGATTGCTCGAGGAAATGAATTGCTGATGACTACCATCTCCTCCGTATCCATTAGGATAGTGTTGTTGCACGTAAGAATATTCACACCCATATCCATAATCTGGATACCCTTGTTACGCCGGATAACTTGGTTCATCAACATGGTATGAGTCATTTACAGAGGATGTTTTATCAACAGGGGGATGCGTATTCAAATCTATAAACAGTCTGTTTTGTTTTCCTTGTACACTAGACACAACCTCCTCTTGCTCGTTAGAATCGGGAACGCCAGACTCCTCCAAAAAATGGTATCATCATTAGTAAACAATTAATTAAAACAACAAGTAATTAAAACAGGTAAGCTAATAGCTGTTACCGGAACGTTTTCGGGCACCTATGACTCGCCAGAATATGGCCCAAAGACATAGTTGTCGTCCCAGTATAATGACATTTCAGCACCTCACAAGAGATTAAAAAAGGATGGTTGAGGAAGAAGCTAATGACCACAGAACGATGGATGGTTGAAGAATTCTCTGCATCTCACTATTTATTTCAAATATAGACGCCTCGTATAGCCCTAGACGCCACATGTTACTTTATGTCGCATGTCAGACACATAGTCAAATCAGTCCTCAAGACGTCTCGTCTAGGCCTAGACTAGGTGCCATGCTCTATCGTATTGCTCCCTCGTATAGGCCTAGACGCCCGTCTGATTTGACTTGGTACGTGGTTCAGTGGCTGGTCGGAGACAAAAACCCTAGACGTTGTTGGAAATTTTGTGAAAATAGCATTTTTCACAAATATAGGAAAATGATTTTTTCCTATTTTGGACTAGAAATAAATATAATAAAATGAGCGGGTTTTATATATTTATTTGTGGGTTTGTGTTCTATGTCGGAAGGGCTTCGCAACGAACTAAACCACGTCCAAAACGGAGCTAAGATGAATGAGATATCGATGCTCAAAGTTTGGTGTTTGAAACTTAAATGCTGAAAAAAAGTGGGAAAGTAGCACCTTGTCCCACATCGGATGAGAGTTGGAACTTAAAGGGGTATTTAAGTGGGAACTCTCCATCCTTATTGTTTCATGGAAGCACACACTAGTGTCCTCGCGAAGGGTGCGGAGCACCCTAACTCGCACTCGCACGCGCACGCGCACGCGCACGCGCACGCGCACGCGCACGCGCACGCGCACGCGCTCGCGCTCGCGCGCGCGCGTGGGCAATGTGGCGCTTTGATGGCGCACTTTGCACTTCGCATCGCCGCGAGCCGCTTGAGAGCCGCCTTTGTATTTTTGACCGCGTGCGCGTGGTGGAGCACAAGGGTTGCAAGGACCAAGTGGTAGGTGATGCGGCGCATGACGTGGCAGTCATGCGCATGCGCGCGCGCGCGCTCAGAAGCTTCCAGCAGCAGTTACTGCAGTGCAGTTACATTCAGCACTCGAAACTGACGAAGTCAATGCTTTGACTGCGAATTTAATGACGAATTAAAGTGCATTAAAGACGTTTAATGCAGTTTAATTCTCCCATTAATTTCGTTTTTCAGTTTCTTCTAGACCTGGTGTATAAATAGGAGACTCCTTTCACCAGTTTGAGACACCGAATTATACAGAACTCTTCAATTTCTCTCTACAGTAATCTTATTCTCTCAAGCAAGCAAGGTACACCTTCGGGTTAGAGTGAAGACCGGCAGTGCAACTGCTTGAGGCTGTTGTATCCTGGAAACAAACGTGTTCTCCTGGGAGACACGAAATTTGTTTTAAGGGACCCGTGTCTAACACGATCCTCAGCCAAAGAACAGTGTTTCTGTTCGGATTTCTGTTCTTGTATTTCCATTTTCAGTTGTATTTGTAATTTTATTTCAGTTGTAATTCTGTTTTGTTCTTGTAATTCAAGTTAATAAATTATTTTATTTATTTTGCACGAACGGATTCCTACAATCTTAAAACAAATTTTAAAACACCGTTCGTGTAGAATCACAAACTTCTCTGCTGTGATTTCAAATTTTTTTTTCCTCACAGCAGGTTGTGTTTTAAAAGGTTTTTCTCTGTTTTGATTCAAAGTAGCGACTTTGTCAAAACAGAACTCTGTTTCTACTCCTTCTGTCGCTGAGTTCTAAAAACCTACTGTTGTAGTCTTCAAAGTTGGACTTAGAAGCTGCGCGGTGGTTTCAAAAACTCTTTACATTGGATAAATAATAAATTAGCACATTTATTATTTTATTAACTTGGTTTTGTGGAATTTTTCAGAATGTCGACTGAAAATACCAATGTCAACGTCGTTGTCGGTACCCCTGCCAACACTGTGGGAGCGTCCACAGTGGCGAATCATGCTGAACGACCCGAGAAGTTCTCGGGTCTCCACTTCAAGAGGTGGCAACAGAAGATGTTCTTCTACTTGACCACCATGAACCTTGCGAGGTTCTTGACGGAGACCGTTCCCCAACCTGCGGAAGGGGAGATTGATGCTCAGGCTCTGAGCGCGGTAGAGGCGTGGAAGCACTCGAACTTTATATGTCGAGGCTATGTTCTCAACGGTCTCTCGGATGCATTGTATAATGTGTACTATAATATCAAGAATTCCAAAGAATTATGGGAGTCTTTGGAGAAAAAGTACAAAACGGAGGATGCGGGAACAAAGAAATTTGTTGTCGCCCGTTTCTTGGACTTTAAAATGGTTGATAACAAGTCTGTTATGAACCAAGTCCAAGAGTTGCAAATTATACTAAATGACATCCATGCTGAGGGAATGGTACTCAGCGAAACGTTTCAAGTGGCAGCCATGATCGAAAAATTACCTCCTGCTTGGTTGGATTTTAAGAATTATCTTAAACACAAGCGAAAGGAAATGTCGGTCGAGGACCTTGTTCTTCGTCTTCGTATAGAAGAAGAAAACAGGGTGGCCCAAAAAGGCACCATTTTGCAAGCTTCGGCTAAAGCAAACATGGTGGAAGTTGGGGAGTCCTCAAAGGGCAAGAAAGGCAAGGGTAAAAAGGACAACAAAGGGAAAGCAAAGGTCAGCAACCTTGGACCGAAAAAGGGGGCTGTGAAAAAGAAGCCTGCACCTTTCCAAGGTACTTGTTACAATTGTAACGAGACGGGGCACCGTGCTAACCAATGCAAGAAACCTAAGCGTGAGCGTGCGCACATGGTTGATGAGGATGGTATGCCTCTCATTGCAATGATAACCAAGGAAGCGGCTATGATTGAAGAAGTCAACGCGATGGGTGAAAACCCAAAAGGATGGTTCGTTGACACGGGTGCAACCCGCCATGTTTGTGGAGACAAGGCTCTTTTCTCTACATTCAAGGAAGCGTCGGGTGAAGAAAAGCTTTATATGGGGAATAAAGCTACCGCAAGCATCAAAGGGGAAGGCACGGTCGTCTTGAAGATGACTTCGGGCAAGGAGCTTACCTTGACAAACGTGCTTTATGTTCCAGAGATACGGAAGAATCTCGTGTCGGGATGGATGCTCAACAAGTTTGGATTTCGTCTAGTGTTTGAATCGGACAATTTTGTCTTGTCTAGACGTGGAATGTTTGTTGGAAAGGGCTATGCCCTAAATGGAATGTTCAAAATGAATGTAATGGTTGTTAACCAAAACAAAAGTTTGAATGAAATTTCTACTTCTACTTACATGGTTGAGTCTTCTAATGTTTGGCATGGTAGACTAGGACATGTAAATTTTAATTCATTACGACGTTTAATTAAATTAAACTTGATACCAACATTCCATATCGAGTCCAATTACAAATGCGAGACATGTGTTGAATCCAAACTTACGAGATCATCGTTTAAATCGGTTGAACGAATAACCGAACCCCTTGATTTAATTCATACCGATGTGTGTGATTTAAAAGTGGTTCCCACGCATGGAGGAAATAAGTACTTCATCACGTTTATTGATGATTGTACTAAATATTGCTACATGTATTTACTAAAGAGTAAAGACGAAGCAATAGAGAAGTTTATCTTGTACAAAAATGAAGTTGAGAATCAACTTAAAAAGAAGATAAAAGCTTTGAGAAGCGATCGAGGAGGTGAATATGTTGCACCTTTTGCCGATTTATGCGCAAAAAGTGGCATTGTACATGAGTGTACACCACCTTATTCTCCACAATCAAATGGCGTTGCGGAACGTAAGAACCGCACATTGAAAGAAATGATGAACGCCATGTTGATAAGCTCGGGAGTGAACCGAGAAATGTGGGGGGACGCCATTCTCTCAGCAAACTATCTTTTGAACAAGATACCTTTGAAAAATAGGGACGAAACTCCATATGAGTTATGGAGAAAAAGGAAGCCTTCGTACAAATACTTGAAAGTGTGGGGGTGCCTAGCTAAGGTGATTGTACCACCTCCTAAGGCTCTTAGGATAGGACCCAAAACTGTTGATTGCATTTTCATTGGATATGCACATCAAAGTAGTGCGCATCGTTTTCTTGTACATGAGTCCAAGAATCCCGATGTACACAAACACACTATCATAGAGGCAAATCCTAATGTCGTCTCATATTTTGAGAATGTGTTTCCTATGTTAGGACAAACACATGCGCCTTCATCAAGAGCGGTTGATGAAGCAGGTCCAAGTTCGTCTACATGGTTAGATGAAGCAGGACCAAGTTCATCTACACGATTAGATGAAAGTCATGAACGCCCCGAGGTCGAGGAGGGTGAGCTTAGACGAAGTAAACGACAAAGGGTTGAAAAATCTTTTGGTCCAGACTTCATGAGCTACATGGTTGAGGGTGAGCCCAATACCTACCGCGAAGCGGTTACCTCCGCGGAAGGACCTCAATGGCAAGAAGCAATTAAGAATGAAATTGATTCTATATTGCAAAATCATACTTGGGAGTTAGTAGATCTTCCACCTGGTTGTAAACCACTTGGATATCGTTGGATATTCAAAAGGAAGATGAAAGCCGATGGAAGTATTGATAAATACAAGGCAAGGTTAGTAATCAAAGGATTTAGACAAAAGGAGGGTCTAGACTACTTTGATACTTACTCGCCTGTAACGCGAATAACCTCTATACGATTGGTTCTTGCAATTGCGGCTCTAAGAAATTTGGAAGTTCACCAAATGGATGTAAAGACCGCGTTTCTAAATGGCGATTTAGAAGAAGAAATTTACATGGAACAACCTGAGGGTTTTTCCGCCCCTGGAAACAAGGGCAAAGTATGTAAATTGGTCAAGTCTTTGTATGGCTTGAAGCAAGCTCCAAAACAATGGCACCAAAAGTTTGATCATGTCATGATTGACAATGGTTTCAAAATAAATGAGTGCGACAAGTGTGTTTATTTTAAAGACACACCAAGAGGTTATGTGATTCTATGTCTTTATGTAGATGATATGCTTATCATTGGGAGTGATGATAAGATGATCAACTCAACGAAAGACATGTTGAAAGCGAGGTTTGACATGAAAGACTTGGGTCTCGCGGATGTGATTCTTGGAGTAAAAATCACTAGAACCCAAAATGGTCTTGTGCTAAGTCAATCTCACTACGTGGACAAGATCCTTGGGAAATTCAATTCGGACGATACGAGTATTGTAACGACTCACACAAAATCGTCCTAAAAACATTCCGTAAGTATGAACCCGGACCCCTGATAAAACAACTCTCATTAAAAATCCTATTTATACTATTATATTATTCAATAGGAAACCCTCATTAAGACACCCAAGTAATTCTACGCAAACCCTACAAATTTCAGAATAATCAGAATCAGGATCAGGGCCCCTAAAACTCAGAGGGGGCATTCCCTACTTGACGATTATCTATATAAAACGTAGGCAACAAGGAATTTTCGAAAAGTATCGACTCAGCTAGCCTACACCCACACGTGGCCACCCTATAACCGACTTTCAAACCATACGCATCGTAGGGGTTTATTGCCTACGATGCGCAAGCTTGTTAAAATACCCTACGCATCGTAGGGCTTATATTGCTACGATGCGCAGGGCTTGACAAAATTCAGCTATAAATAGCAGGCATTGGGACTGACTTCTGTGCACTTGTTCGACGAAGGAATTCACTTCAGACACCGAGTTCTGTCCAAATTACCACAATTAACACACACTAAACTCCAATTAAATATAGCGGGGTGCTGCAGAACAGGGTATTAACTCAATCGCTATTACGATTCATTATCCGATCGATTAAACTATCCAAGGGATGTTTAAGTGCCGCCCACATTAGGGTTATACTTTATCGTTCGTCATTAATTTGACGGATTGTCGTTAATTCGATAGGTAAAGTATTATACTTTATCGTTCGTTGTTAATTCAACGGATTGTCGTTAATTCGATGGGTAAAGTATTATACCTTGTCGTTCATTGTTAATTCAATGGATCATCGTTAATTCGATGGACAAAGTATTGCATTTTGACATTCATTGTGAGAATTTAATCTCGTGGGTTATCGTAAATGCTGTATTAAGTTATCTACCTAGTTCGTATGCATTAGGTTCCAAGGCTAAGTAATAGGCTAAGCTCTGCTTGTACAAATCTGCAATATATCAAAGGCTTATCTGTAGACTAAACTTTGTCCGTATGAATCTGCCTGATTATTTGTGAGTCATTCTCTTTTTATCAAAATTGCTTTATAAATTCTTAAATATTTTAAAAGTTATAATTACAGTGATTAAGTTTATGTAATCACCAATTTACAGCCGGTATGTGGGGTAGTGTGCACATTACTGTTATTAGGTGAGCGTACCTATAAAATATCACGTTAGGTGGGCGAACCTAATTAGTGATATTCGTCATTCATTGGGGCAGCCAATGGTGATATGACCACAGTCACCGTAAAGATTCGAGTGACAAGTACTGTGGGTAGTTGGCTTGATATCAGAAACATTGTAATCTCTCTTAATACTGTATATTATAACAAACGGGTCGTTTTAGTAAAACGAATGAACTCACTCAGTATTTCCCGCTGACAAAACCTTTTTAAACACTTTTCAGGTAATTACAGTAGAATTGGAGTAAGAGATGGATACGGCACAAAAAGGCATCAAGAAGTGGCTTATTTTATTAATTAAAATTTTTGGAATATTATTTTATATATAATAAAAATTATTTTATTAAAGCTACCATTATAAAACATGAGTTTATCCCATTTATTTATTAAAATAAAATCCGGTGTTTCTAAACTCTGATATTTTTTCCTAACTCACGGTTCTGAGGAAATTTCCGCTGCAACGTTTTCAAAATAATCACCGGTACCGCGGGCTGTTCACGACTCTCGATTCCGTCCAGGGTGGGTCGGGGATCGTGACAGAAGGTGGTATCAGAGCCAACTCAAAAGAGCCACTAAGCAAAGCCACTACTTTACGCCTTTAGGTGTTGTAATAATAATACCTAAATTTATATAAAAGAGTTAGGGGATTGATGTTAATTGGTAGCATTTAGACTCAAACTTAAGAAAAGATGCCTTAATATTAGCTTCACAATAAGCTAAGTATTTGTGTAAATAAATATGATGGATTTTGGTAAGTTCATTTCTTTTCTCACAGTTTGTAAGTCCACTCTATTTTCATAGTTTTATCACCTTTTTGTGATACAATTATAATTACAAAAGACTTTTCAAAATCCTAAAATATTTATCAGTTATACTTACAGTAATTAAAGTTATATATATTTTCTAATAGAAAGTTAGCTAATAATAGCATAACCACAATCACAATAGAAACTACGCATCAGTAACCATAGCCTATGACTAATATTATTTTAAACATTGAATCATTAATAAAGTTAATAAATGTTTAAAATAAATTTAATTAATGTATCCCACAATAAAATAGTCAAGTATAATATATTCTACTATACGGAGATTATATTTTTTTAAATTAAATCAAATAATGAAATTACAATTATTTAAGTAAATTAACATATTATATTTGATAAGTTATAATAGTTTGAAATAAAATGATATATGTCATTCTCTGGGTTAAATGGTTTTGTGCCATAAGTAATATATTTGATAAAGTAATATCACGGGATAACTAAGTCCAGAATTACTAGTTGAAAGAATAATCAACAGTAATATGACCTGAGTCACTAATTGGAAAAATGATCAAATTGACACTGTCACCGGAATCGTGTAGTGATCAATATAATAATAAGATATGTTATGGAAATACAAATTTCCTTAATTCTGAATAAAAGTCCTAATAAGATAGGCATTTTTTTAAAAAAAGATACTATTTATGGGAAATAGAAAATTTTCTCCGGCAAGACTGGGTATGAGGTAATAAGACTCTCCAGTTTGTTCGGATATATTGGAATTACCGCTCCGGCGCGAATCGGATAAGACGGAATATATAATATGTCACACGAGTGACAAGATTTCCCTAAATAGTATCATAAGCAAATATTTGACTGGTTTTGGAAAAATGAATTTGTTAAATACATTTACCTGATAGGTGAAATGTTTAATTCAGCATGTAAAATATGTGATTATATAGATAGATATATCTATAAGAAATTCCAAAAAGTCAATATGAAATAAAGCATAAGCATCTATGTCTAGAATTCTTTATTAGGAATTTCTTTTCCAATATCAAACATTATTTTGTTTAATTATCTGCCTAATAACTTGAGCGACCATAATAATAATAAAAAACCCATTAAGTTGGGATACTATCGAAAGTGTAAAGAATTTCTAATAACGCAAGTAAGAAGTATGAAAAGTTGTGCTAATGCACATGAAAATTTAATTATAAGTCCGCAGACGTTAAAATATATCACACCCAACTTTCGAGGCAAGATCTTTGGAAAATATAAATTGGGCACAATGACACTAATGTTAAAATTCTGTCAGTAGAAGAACTAAAAACAACACTTTATCACATGATCCTACAACCAACATAAAATTTCGCTGAGGTATATTAGAACAAGATTTCACAAAAACATCGGTGCACAGTCTAATCAGAGTCATAAGTATTAACACTGAAAAAGGAGTCATATACTTTTGCAAATTCTCTATTTCATTTTATTTGACATTCCCTGATAATATCATTTAATAACGGTTATCATTCGAAATTCCAGATAGAAGTTCTTATATTTCTTTTGTTGAAAATTCTGACTTCTGCATATAAAAAGTTGACTTTCGCATTTCTACTTTTCCTAACGGTCATCATACCAGAAGGATTTATTTCATAGTAACGGATATTGATTCATTTCATTTTTTGGTAAATCCACACATACACCGTTTGTTACACATATGGTTCATTTAATTTCTAAATTTCCACTAAAAGGATTCATTCTAATTTGTCGTTTTATCCAAACTCAAATATCCTTTAGTTAGAATTGATTTTGGTACGGTAAACCACATTATTGCTAAACAATGACTCAGAATATCAAGTCAATAAATTTTTGAAAAACTCAATTTTCTTTGGCATCCATGGTTTCTATTATGACCATGTCCGAACTTTCTTATTTAAACTCGTTTTGTTTAAACCGATTTCAGTTGTTTAAACTTGCTCATTTCAAATTCCCATATGATGGATTTAAAGATATCATATTCTCCAACAAACACTTCAATTCTCTAGAACTATAAAATGCCTAATTGGTCTTCGACTTCACTAAAATCATTTCTTTGATCACGGTCACCTTGTACTAACGTTTTCATAAAATTTAAAACTTGCACTAATCTCATTTTATATATATCATATACGAATATTTATAAAAGTTATCTTAACACAAATCGTGTGAAAAGATAATGATACACAAAGTTCCTGTCATATTTTAATATATCTTATATCTCTTAAATGATTTTTTTTATATATCAATCTAGCCTTTCGTAATAATTATTACTTTAACATCTTCAATCGAAAAACATTATTTTTGGAAACTTACATAAGTGATTACCTAATAGTATTACTATATTATTATTAGTCACCATAAGGAGGATAAGCAAATACTTAGTCAAAATAAGTGAGTGACTTATAATAAAAAAAATACCAAATTTATTGTGCTTATATTTAACTAAAATGGAAATTTTCACAAACTAGGCACTTAGCTCGATTGGCTAAGAGCGCGAAAGGGTGTGGCCTAGACCCGGGTTCGATCCTGGGGACGGCCAATATCACCATTTTTATTAGAAATTTTTCCATTTAAGTATGTAATACTAATATCAGTTTTATTATTATTAAGAAAATATTAATAAGTGTTAGTATTAATTTAAAATACTAGGATTATTGTCAAGGGCAGATATTGGGTAACCTAGCCTTAGTTAGGCATGGATTGGCCACCTATGCTTAAACAAGGCAGCACTAACCAATATCCAACCATGATAATGACTAGTCACCATACATATTTAGTAAATTTTAATTTTATATGGAAATATATATACATGGGAGAAAGATATATTTTCATAAAACAATACCAGAATTAGAGGGACAAATAAAATTATATAAATAATTATGTATCACATATTTTGTGGTAACTATGTACCATAACACTCGAGCAAGAAAATAACCATATAAGAATAATACAAAAGTCATCAACTACGCTGGGTTAAGGGAACCTTATACTATATAAGAATAGTTTTTGTTTTTTTTACAACATTTGTAAATACATTCACAAAAGTTATATAATTTCCAAAGACAAATAAGTAATCCCATAGAATCGACCCACTAAGTATAATATATGTATAAATATTTTATATAATAAATATTTTATCAATCTTATTTAACGTTATAAATAATAATGATTTCTTTTACAAAATAATATTTTGTAAACATAATGACTTCATTACGGTATTTTGTAATATATCTTACATAGTATGATAAAATACTAAAATAATATTTATTTAAAAGTGGTAACCATTTACATATAGTAAAAATGCATAACAAATAATATATATATTACATATATAAGATACGGTTCAGATAAGAACACAAATAATATATATATTCAAATTGCTTTACAAAAGTATAATGGTTGGTTAAACCAAAATAATTTGTTCTTATTATATTTCAATTTCTAGGAGATAGTATGAAAAGTATAGTCATTAAAAGTATACTATCACAATATTTCACAATTAAAACAATTTGAAACTTTAAAATAATACACTAACTCTATTGTCTTTTGGTGTATCTTTGCAATTCACTCCTTTCAACACTTTGATTTCTCATATCATAAATATTTGACAAATCATTTTTCATGCTTTGATTTCATTTTGAACCTGTCAGTTCTACGTCTTCCTCAACCAAAGTAAGCTTTCTTTTGACAAAGAATTTTATTAAATTCTAAAAGTCCTTCACATTCATTTTAAAGAATCTATTGATTATATATCTTTTGGTTTGAACCTAGTCACTTTGAACATTTTATCATTTCATTTCATTCGTTTATCATCAATTTCTTGAACTAATTCAGTTGAACCATTGAATCCTACTTATGGTACAACTCGTATTCACAAAATTTAATATTTCAGTTCTGGGTCATCTACCCTAATACTATTAACAAAAAGGTAACATAATTCCAAAAGAAATATCATAACCCAAATACACTTGGAAGCTGGAATCTGAGATGAAGAAAAAGTATTCCAATTTATTCCAGTAAATCTCGAGGACGAGATTTTTATTAAGGTGGGTAGAATGTAACGACTCACACAAAATCGTCCTAAAAACATTCCGTAAGTATGAACCCGGACCCCTGATAAAACAACTCTCATTAAAAATCCTATTTATACTATTATATTATTCAATAGGAAACCCTCATTAAGACACCCAAGTAATTCTACGCAAACCCTACAAATTTCAGAATAATCAGAATCAGGATCAGGGCCCCTAAAACTCAGAGGGGGCATTCCCTACTTGACGATTATCTATATAAAACGTAGGCAACAAGGAATTTTCGAAAAGTATCGACTCAGCTAGCCTACACCCACACGTGGCCACCCTATAACCGACTTTCAAACCATACGCATCGTAGGGGTTTATTGCCTACGATGCGCAAGCTTGTTAAAATACCCTACGCATCGTAGGGCTTATATTGCTACGATGCGCAGGGCTTGACAAAATTCAGCTATAAATAGCAGGCATTGGGACTGACTTTTGTGCACTTGTTCGACGAAGGAATTCACTTCAGACACCGAGTTCTGTCCAAATTACCACAATTAACACACACTAAACTCCAATTAAATATAGCGGGGTGCTGCAGAACAGGGTATTAACTCAATCGCTATTACGATTCATTATCCGATCGATTAAACTATCCAAGGGATGTTTAAGTGCCGCCCACATTAGGGTTATACTTTATCGTTCGTCATTAATTTGACGGATTGTCGTTAATTCGATAGGTAAAGTATTATACTTTATCGTTCGTTGTTAATTCAACGGATTGTCGTTAATTCGATGGGTAAAGTATTATACCTTGTCGTTCATTGTTAATTCAATGGATCATCGTTAATTCGATGGACAAAGTATTGCATTTTGACATTCATTGTGAGAATTTAATCTCGTGGGTTATCGTAAATGCTGTATTAAGTTATCTACCTAGTTCGTATGCATTAGGTTCCAAGGCTAAGTAATAGGCTAAGCTCTGCTTGTACAAATCTGCAATATATCAAAGGCTTATCTGTAGACTAAACTTTGTCCGTATGAATCTGCCTGATTATTTGTGAGTCATTCTCTTTTTATCAAAATTGCTTTATAAATTCTTAAATATTTTAAAAGTTATAATTACAGTGATTAAGTTTATGTAATCACCAATTTACAGCCGGTATGTGGGGTAGTGTGCACATTACTGTTATTAGGTGAGCGTACCTATAAAATATCACGTTAGGTGGGCGAACCTAATTAGTGATATTCGTCATTCATTGGGGCAGCCAATGGTGATATGACCACAGTCACCGTAAAGATTCGAGTGACAAGTACTGTGGGTAGTTGGCTTGATATCAGAAACATTGTAATCTCTCTTAATACTGTATATTATAACAAACGGGTCGTTTTAGTAAAACGAATGAACTCACTCAGTATTTCCCGCTGACAAAACCTTTTTAAACACTTTTCAGGTAATTACAGTAGAATTGGAGTAAGAGATGGATACGGCACAAAAAGGCATCAAGAAGTGGCTTATTTTATTAATTAAAATTTTTGGAATATTATTTTATATATAATAAAAATTATTTTATTAAAGCTACCATTATAAAACATGAGTTTATCCCATTTATTTATTAAAATAAAATCCGGTGTTTCTAAACTCTGATATTTTTTCCTAACTCACGGTTCTGAGGAAATTTCCGCTGCAACGTTTTCAAAATAATCACCGGTACCGCGGGCTGTTCACGACTCTCGATTCCGTCCAGGGTGGGTCGGGGATCGTGACAAGTATAGCTCGATCTCCAATTGATAATACCCAACGCCTAAGGAAGAATAGAGGCGAGAGTGTTTCCCAGTTAGAATACTCAAGGATCATTGGTAGTCTCATGTATCTAATGACATGTACTAGACCCGACTTAGCATACGCTGTGAGCAGGCTAAGTAGATACACCAGTAATCCGAGCGAGGATCATTGGAAAGCTATCACGAGGGTGCTTAGATACATAAGATACACGAGAGACTATGGATTGCATTATACCCGTGATCCAGCAGTGATCGAAGGATTCACTGATGCGAACTGGATATCGGATATAAAAGATCATAGATCGACAAGTGGATATGTGTTTACACTTGCTGGCGCAGCTATAGCTTGGAAGTCTTCCAAGCAAACGGTTATAGCTAGATCTACGATGGAATCCGAATTCGTCGCTTTAGATAAAAGTGGGGAAGAAGCGGAGTGGCTACGTCAATTTGTGGAAGATATTCCAAGATGGCCAAAGCCGTTGACGGCGATCTGCATACATTGTGACAATCAGTCTGCTCTTGCTAGAGCACAAAACATGATGTACAATGGCAGATCAAGGCACATTCGACGTAGACACAACACGGTACGACAACTTATCTCAACGGGTGTTATCTCAGTTGACTATGTGAGGTCAAATGATAACATTGCGGACCCGTTAACGAAAGGCTTAAGCACAGATAAGGTGTATAGGTTGTCAAGAGGAATGGGACTAAAGCCCATGGATGAAGGGAATATGAGGGAAACCTAACCTAGTTGACTGGAGATCCCAAGATCTAGGTTCAATAGGCAAACTTAATCATAAACCCAAAGGGAGTCACTGTGGGGGGTGCCCCAAACAAAAATCAATAAAGGGAGTTGTATACTTCCTAGTCCATTCCAATCAGTGACATGAAGGAAAGGTTAAGCATGTTGAGGTTAAGGATTTTGAGGAAATCCATATTAACCATGATGCTTTTAATGATTCAGAGGAATCACCTATGTTAGAGAGAAGTGGGGTCGCTTCGAATTGATTTGTGGGGAGGCGCAAATCCTAGAGCTCTCGCAGAACCAGGAACATGTTCCATGACCATGAACGGACACAACGATGAGGTCTTAACTCGACTAGGGAGAGTATTGTGTGAATGTATATTGTCGCCTACATAAATGGGGGATTGTTCAAGGACACCGCGTCTACAAGACCCTAGGAGGCTAAGTATGCTTCACAAAAGGAGGTTCAAAGGTTACACCTACCTATCTTGCAATACTCAACTGTTGAATGTGTATCGTTGAAACTTGATAGATCAATTTCTATTCATGTGGGGGATTGTTGGAAATTTTGTGAAAATAGCATTTTTCACAAATATAGGAAAATGATTTTTTCCTATTTTGGACTAGAAATAAATATAATAAAATGAGCGGGTTTTATATATTTATTTGTGGGTTTGTGTTCTATGTCGGAAGGGCTTGGCAACGAACTAAACCACGTCCAAAACGGAGCTAAGATGAATGAGATATCGATGCTCAAAGTTTGGTGTTTGAAACTTAAATGCTGAAAAAAAGTGGGAAAGTGGCACCTTGTCCCACATCGGATGAGAGTTGGAACTTAAAGGGGTATTTAAGTGGGAACTCTCCATCCTTATTGTTTCATGGAAGCACACACTAGTGTCCTCGCGAAGGGTGCGGAGCACCCTAACTCGCACTCGCACTCGCACTCGCACACGCTCGCTCGCGCGCGCGCGTGGCGTGGGCGATGAGGCGCAATGTGGCGCTTTGATGGCGCACTTTGCACTTCGCATCGCCGCCATTGTATTTTTGACCGCGTGCGCGTGGTGGAGCACAAGGGTTGCAAGGACCAAGTGGTAGGTGATGCGGCGCATGACGTGGCAGTCATGCGCATGCGCGCGCGAGTACACATGGCACGGAGGCGCGCGGTTGCGCGAGTACACAGCCAAGTGGACGCACCGCGCGCGAGGGCTGCAGACCTGCGCGCGCACCAGTGTGTCTTGCGCGCGCGCGCGCTCAGAAGCTTCCAGCAGCAGTTACTGCAGTGCAGTTACATTCAGCACTCGAAACTGACGAAGTCAATGCTTTGACTGCGAATTTAATGACGAATTAAAGTGCATTAAAGACGTTTAATGCAGTTTAATTCTCCCATTAATTTCGTTTTTCAGTTTCTTCTAGACCTGGTGTATAAATAGGAGACTCCTTTCACCAGTTTGAGACACCGAATTATACAGAACTCTTCAATTTCTCTCTACAGTAATCTTATTCTCTCAAGCAAGCAAGGTACACCTTCGGGTTAGAGTGAAGACCGGCAGTGCAACTGCTTGAGGCTGTTGTATCCTGGAAACAAACGTGTTCTCCTGGGAGACACGAAATTTGTTTTAAGGGACCCGTGTCTAACACGATCCTCAGCCAAAGAACAGTGTTTCTGTTCGGATTTCTGTTCTTGTATTTCCATTTTCAGTTGTATTTGTAATTTTATTTCAGTTGTAATTCTGTTTTGTTCTTGTAATTCAAGTTAATAAATTATTTTATTTATTTTGCACGAACGGATTCCTACAGACGTCTCGTATAGGCCTATACGAGGCGTCTTAAAGTCCGTAGACGCCCCGTCTAGGCCTATACGAGGCATCTTAAAGGGTGTGGAAATAGACATTAGGGTGTGTGAATATGTACACCCTATCCAAATTGTGGTATATTATGTTGTGTGTAAAACCAGTAGCACATTAAAAGGTATTGGAAGAACATTTAAAGTATCTTTAGCTCATGTTAATAGCATGTATTTATTATATATCTTTAGCTTGTGTTAATAGCATGTATTTGTTAAGTAGGCAAAATGCACCAATGAGTGAGCAAAGGCCATTTGGTCCAGCGGTAGCCCAATGGCTTTCCTTATTAGAGTTTGTGGGTTGGAGTCTCGCCTAGAACAATTTGCTCCCAGATGAGCTAAGAGTTTTTCTAGATGTGGGTTTCCTCTTGGGCGGGTGACAGGGGCACCACGTTCTGTTTTTCAAACAAAATGGTGATTCATTTGTCATTTGTCAGTGTGATCCATGTTTTGTTGTCTGGGTCTTTGCTGTTAAAAAACAGTTGGGTGTGAACTTGCTAATGCCAAACGATGTTTATGTGAAATAAGCTACAAAGTAGTGCAACTATTTACATGTTTGAGAAAAGTTATATTATTGCAACTTATATTTAAAATTAGTTACAAACCACGTTATATGCCATGTAGACTACAATTACAAATAAGATGCCATGTGAGTGTTTTTGAAACATACGTAAACATTTTGTAACCTGGTTGCTAAAATTGGTATTAAAATCTAAGAATTGGTTTGTATAAACGCATTATTTAAAGTTGTTTGTTAAAATCTGGAAAAAAAATGTAAAGTTTTGTAATTCATCACGTGGCTTAATATTGGATGTGTTGCCATTTTTACTGATATTAATTACACAGTGGAGTAGTGTGGGCATTGTGTTTCCTAAAAACAGCCATACATTACATGTATTCTGGTAAAATCACACTTTTTAGTTTTGATATAATGTGAAGGGATCAGTGAAAAAGATTAATATTTAAGTGTTGATGCACTTTTGGTGTCTGTCGCTTGTTTTTATTTTTGTTTACGTTGTAATATAATGAACGGTCCTTGATGTTATCGAGTCTGTATGTTTGGTCGAGTCGACCAAGTCAAGATATCCTCCTATCTTGACTTGGTACGACAATTATGTTGTATTGATATGTAACGCAACTGCTGAATGCGGTCTGCACATGTTTTGCTACTCTAATCTGTTGTCTGCACATGTTAACTGTCATACCTAATGTTTGCAGCCTCCCACGAAGAACCCTTCTTCGTGGGGTATGGCTTGCACGAAGAACCTTCTTCGTAGCCTGTTTGGTTCTTTGTGGACATGATCAACGAAGAACTACTTCTTACTGGGCTGGGGCCTCTATATAAGATAGTTTATGTTGCTGAACAGACCAAGAGAGCTTGGTGAGTCTATAAAACACTGTGTCTATGTGTTTGTGTATGTTCTCTTCCGTTTAATCAAAGTTAGTGAATCTTTGGTTACGTGTGTTTGTTATACTTTGCTTTGGTTGCATATCTACAAGGATTCTGCACTTGTATTTGTGTTGTTACAACAAGAAAGTAGGTTTCTTGATCCTCCGAGTGGACCTACATTAAGTAATTAAATGTGGTTATAATGCTTTAACTTTACTATTCTTCCGGATCTAGATAGGCAACCATGTTGTGACGAGGTTCTGACATAATTTCCACCTCTGACTTATCAGTTCTTTTCGTTGCGGGTTTCCTTTTCTATGTTTTAGGTGCCATTCTGTACACAGAGACACCAACAGTGTAAGGAATTGCCAAAACAGGAGAAACCACATCCAAACAAGTTGATTGTAAGTTACTGTGAACATTCTGTGACAGATTAACCCCTACGAAGACTCACTATCTACGAAGAGTCCATGACTGCGAAGAATCAAGTTCTACAAAGGACCCTGATCAACGAACAATCAGGTCAACGAACAATCAAGGTCAACGAAGAATGGATTCTTCGTTGACAATAATTCTTCGTCCACTCTTCTTGTTACTACGAAGAACCCTATTCTTCGTTGACTATAGTTCTTCGTCATCCCAGGTCTTCGTCTGTTTTGATTCTTCGTACCTCTATTCTTCGACGATAGGTCTTCGTCCCTAATTCAATTTCACAATTTACAGTTCATTAACTTCAAGTGACAGTAATCATTTAAACATAAAACCGACACCAAAAATCCCACATCATATCTATATCAGTTCATTTACTTCACCTGTTAACCTAAGTCTTTAACACAAACTGACAAGGATTCATTTAAAAACAAACTGACAGATCGAATCCAAAACAAACTAGACATATAAACCATTTTGATCAAAACAAAAACAACATCTTTAGAAACAATAAGCAACATTATTCAAAAGACAACAATAAAACCCCTGTTTTTTCTAAATATCCTTCAAACAAACATTCAATACCCAAACACTGTACATATACACTTTAACCGACATAAGTGTAGAATGTTTTGGTTTTGTTTTTATATTTTATATTTCATTAGAAAAACATCATCATCAATGAGCCATTGATTTCATGCCTTAGGGTTTCGATTTTGTTAAATTGATCAAATAGGTGAGTTGGTTTGATTTTGATGTTAATCGACATCATAAAGCATTTGGTAACAACATACCTTAAGGATTTATGAACAAGATTCAACAACCGGGTCGAATTTGGGGTTTTGTTTTTCGGAGAAGATAGCAGTTGATGGTTTTTGCAGAGTGTGATGAGTAAGTTTGAAATTAGAGATAAAAGTACTGACAAAAAGGGACAACCCTTTTATATACCTGTCTCCTACGAACACTCAAAGGGTCGACGAAGAATGATGTGGGTAGACGAAGAATCACTAATGGGCTCAAACTGTTAGGCCCAAGACCATGATTCGACGAAGAATCAAATCAGCGAACAATGAGTCACGAAGAATGATTCTTCGTTGACTAAAATCAGTGTTCGTTGACTATTGATTCTTCGTGAACCGTTTTGGTTCTTCGTGAACCCTTTGGTTCTTTGTGAACCTTTTCCAACACAGCAAACACCAACTTGGAAGAACCATGAACAAATTTAAACAAATTTTGTCTTCTTGTTTACCAGATTTGCAAAAAGGATTTTATGAAGTTGTGATATTAAAGTCAAGATGGTTTTGGGCTTCTTCTGTGTAGAAAACATTCGAGCGACAACTTCGGCTAATCACGAAAATTAAATTTTAAAGTAAGTAAAAATTAAAATCCTAAGAATCTAAATGCGGAAAGGTAAAACTTGAAACAAACCTCTACAACACTAACTACATGTACACTAAGTTACCATCTTTTTCGAGTTTCAAGGTAAGAGAATCATACCGGCTTACGGTCTTATCAAAAACGGATTTTGTTTCTTGTAAAAATTACAATAAGCATCCTACCACAATTATCGGTATTGTCGTCCACAAAAGCTCAGCTTATCAGATGTAATCACGATTAGGAGATATGCTTTAATGTATGATTTATACTACTTGCCGGTGTTCATCCACTCACGACACATTCCCGTATCAAGACATGCACGAGAACAGGTTAGTACCATCGTAGAGACAAAGCCCTTTGATTGAAAACAAGCCCTTTGTGATTAAATCACTTATTGATGAGGAACTTGATTTTCAGATGCATGAGGGCACATGAGGAAGTCCGTGAACAGGTTAGTACGATCGTAGAGACAAAGAGACGAACTTGACTCCCGGATAAATGTGATATTTTATCACTTATTCATTTTGGACATGTGATTGTTTATCACTTATTGAGGTCGTATGCAATATGTACACGTATGTATGGTATCATGGAAGCTCTTGACTTGCGTCCCCGTTATTTTTCGGTAAAAGATTCAACCATGATACTCAGATGATAAATCAGCATAAAGACCGCATATCTCAGAACCTCAGCATACTATCAAACGAAATTTCGGTACCAAGACCATAGGCCATTTTGCACGTTTTAATCTGATTGTGAGCCTACCGATACATCATTAGTAGAGCTGCTTATCATTTTTCATTTTGCATTTTCAGCCATATTTGACCGACCACTGGTGTATCATCATCTTCTCTTATCTTTTCAAGAAACTCATTTTTGATTTTTTGGATTTTTTTTAATGTTTTTGTATTTTTGAGATTTTTCAATGTTTTTGTGTTTTTCAATTTTCAAAAGTAAAGACAGAAAGCAGTAAATAAATAAAAAAAACATATTTTTGGATTTTTGAAATTTTATGATATTTTTGTTTTTTCTTAAATTTTCTCCCCCTAAAATGCAAAACGTAAGTAAAATGAATTTTTTTTTTGTATTTTTAGATTTTAAGAAAATATTTACAAAAATGATTTGCCGAAGATGATCTACTCGGGTTTCACCTTGATGCCATTGACCAAAAGAAGATAATCAAAACGAGATGTATCAAAAGCTTTTGTAAACAGGTCGGCACGTTGGTGATCCGTGTGGATTTTAACAACATCGATAAGTTTCTTTTCATAACAATCTCGTATGAAATGATACTTAATCTCGATGTGTTTGGTCTTTGAGTGCTGTACATGATTAGGAGTGATTTGTAAAGCAGCTTCATTATCAACATAAATAGGAGTAGTTAGGAATTCAAAACCGTAGTCATGCATTTACTGTTGGATCCATAAAACCTAGGAGCAGCAACTAGAAGCCAAAATGTACTCAGCCTCGCATGTTGAAGGGGCCACACAAGTCTGGTTTTTTACACTACCACGTGACTAGGCGATTCCCAAAGAATTGACATCCCGCAGATGTTGACTTTGCATCAATCTTGCAGCCGCCATGATTAGAATCATTGAATGCAATCAAATCGAAGTTATCATCCTTAGGATACCACAGAACGGTGTCTGGACAACCCTTCAGATAACGAAAAATCCTCTTAACAGCCATCATATGAGAAACCTTCCGATTGGACTGGTAACGAGCAAGAAGACATGTGGATACATAATATCGGGCCTTGAAGCGGTAAGATACATGAGAGATCCGATCATAGCACGATAGAGAGAAAGTTCCACATGTTCACCGGTTCCGTCAGGAGTAATTTCACGATTCTGAGCCAGAGGAGTTCCCGCAGGCTTCGAGTCTTCCATCTGAAATCGCATGAAGATATCCCCAACGTACTTTGTCTGATGAATGAAATCCCTTTCTCAGACTAGACTGATGAACCTGCAAACCCAAAAAGAAATTCATTTCTCCCATAGCACTCATTTCGAACTTCTCTTGCATCACCCGCTCGAATTCCTTGCACATTTCATCGTTTGTAGACCCGAAAATGATGTCATCCACATACACTTGAACCAACAACAAATCCTCGTTTCTTTCCTTGATAAAGAGAGTACAGTCGATCAACCCATGCCGAAAACCATTCTGCAACAGATAGGTAGAAAACATTTCTTACCAAGCCCTTGGAGCTTGATGAAGACCATAAAGTGCCTTGTTTAATAGCCAAACTCTGTCAGGATGAATCGGATCTTCAAAACCAGGCGGTTGCTCAACATATACTTCTTCCTCGACCACACCATGAAGAAATGCACTTTTCACATCCATCTGATAAACAGTGAACTTCTTGTAGGACGCATAAGCCAAGAAACTCCTTATCGCCTCAAGACGTGCCACCGGTGCATAAACTTCATTATAATCAATGCCTTCTACCTGATTAAAGCCCTGGACAACCAATCTCGCTTTATTTCTCACAACAACACCTCGGTCATCCTTTTTGCACTTATAAACCTATCGAGTCCCAATCTTCTTATAGTTCGGGGGCCTGTCAACCAATTTCCACACGCCCAATTTCTGAAATTGCTGAAGTTCTTCCTGCATTGCTTCAACCCATGAATCGTCTTTCATCGCCTCTTTCCACGATTTCGGCTCAACTTGATAAACATAGCAGGCGAAAAAACAATCATTCTGTTCCCCGGAATCTCTAATTGTCGAATACAACCCAGCATTCTGGTTGTTTCAAAGCTGATTACGTGTCTTCACACCACTTTGGACATCTCCTATAATATTCTGCCGAGGATGAGTATCATGAATTCGAGTTTTAGGAACATCGGGAACTCGAGAATTAATACCCAAATTATTGATATTCAAATCAACAACTAAATCGATGCCTGGAGACGCGTTAGATGTGGATGGATTCCCTTCAGTATTGTCTTGAACTTGCACCTGAGAAGTTGCTTCAGAAACACCTTGAACAGGAGCTTGGACAGGAGCTGAAGTTGCTTCATTAGCATCATGAAATTCCTCATCTTCCGACGAAACATTATAATCAGCTGCATCTTCAAATTCCTCATTTTGAACAACATTACTGTAGGATCGGTTTTCGACTCCGAAACGATTGCGAACTGACTCGTGTAACGTGCGGAATCCGTACACGAACGTGACCGAACACACACGACGTAATATAATCTGTGATTCTATTGAATGCTCTGAAAACGTACAGCACCTGAATCACGTACACAACACTTTCTCTCTCTAGCTTCTTTCTCTAACACTATAGCTCTCCAAAGTGCAAAATGGCAAAAGTCCTAAAACTAAGGCATAAGCCTCCTATTTATAGGCCAATGCTTTAAAGAGAAAACTCATTAATTACCTAAATGCCAACTTGCATTTTCCCTAAATATTACAATATAAGCGCTAGTATTCTTCAAATTCTGCTACGGACTGGATTGACTGAGGCGATAGACATAAATGCACTAACAGACTCCCCCTGGATATTGCCGCAGTCAATCTCGTAGCGTCTAGTCTTTCTCTCTCTCTTGAGTCTTCTTCAAGCTTTTAACACGTCTTTAGCAACACAGACTCCCTCTTTCTTGAACAAAATCCCCATGATTTGTCTTCAGCTTCAGCTCCCCTTTCGCTTAAACTCTTTTTCTCACTACAACAAAATTGGCTTTTTAGGACCTTTTCTGTGGGACGCTTGTAAAAGAGGGTCATAAAAAACTTATTTAATATGACTAATGAACTTTTGGGTTCCTTTTATAATATACTCTACTAAACCGATGTCATAAAAAACTATTTAATAGGATGGGTGATTTTTTGGGGTCCTATTATCATATAATTTAATAGGACACTTAAAATGTAGATCCTAATAAAGTACTTTATAAGACATTTAATTGTTAGTGTCCCATTATGTGGTATTGTATTAGGACACTTGATCATCTGGGGTCCTATTATAACATAACTTAATAGGACACGTTGTAGTTAAGTCATAAATGTTCAGTGTTATAGGACCCTTTCTAATCGAAGTCATATTAGAATTAACTTAATAGGACACTTGACACTTGGGTCTTATAACTTTAAACTTTATAGGACGCTTAATCATTGTTGTGTTATTATAATACACCGTAATAAGACACTTGATATTTGAGTCATAAAACATTAGTTTATATGACGCTTATTCGCTAGAGTTTTGTTATAATATAACTTAAAAAGACACTTGACCCTTGGGTCTTATAAATTTAACCTTTATAGGACGCTTAATCATTGTGGTGTTATTATAATACACTGTAATAGGACACCTGATATTTGAGTTATAAAACATCAGTTTTATAGGACAGTTATTCGCTAGTGTTCTATTATAACATAACTTAATAGGACACTTGACACTAGGGTCTTATAACTTTAACCTTTATAGGACGCTTAATTATTATGGTGTTATTATAATACACCATAATAGGACACTTGATATTTGAATCGTAAAACATAAGTTTTATAGAACGTTTATTTGCTAGAGTTTTATAATAACACTAGGTTATTGACCCGCTTAATCATGGCCGGTGAATGGTGGTGGTGAGTGGTGGTGGTGGTGGTGATGAGAGGTGGTGGTGAGTGGTGGTGGTGGTGGTGGTGGTGGTGGCCGGTGAGTGGTGGTGGTGGTGGTGGCCGGTAGTTGTGACACCCGGCCTTCACAAGGTGAACACAAATCCCATTACCCTAGACATTCATTTAGGCAGTGTCTTTAAAATTTCACATACATTCACGACACGGTAGTCTTGAGCAAAACCATATAATTTATGTGATATTCCCTGCTATGTGAAATAAATATAAACTATATGAATTTTCATGTTATGCGAATTACGTGACTTCATGTGCTATGTGGCTTGCATGTTAGTTTTGTAAACATTCGTGAAACTACGTGTATTGACGTATAACAATAGATTATTAATGAATTTGGGAATAAGAGCGTGTCATATGACTTAGCTTAAATTTCGAGGACGAAATTCTTGTAACATGGGGAGAATGTGACAACCCATACTCTCGATCCCGATCATCGAGAGAAGGGCATTTTATTATTATTATTATTATTGTTAATATTGTTATTATTATTATTATTATTATTAGATAATAATAACACGCGAAGAGAGAACCGAATCGTTTGACGGATAACCTAAACCGAGCTTATGTAATTAGTGTGCATTAGATTAACATTCGTGTTTTATTAACAAGTTTGTTTAAAAAGTAATACGATAATTAGCGGGTCCATACCTATGAGCTAAGCCCAACCCAAATTCCCTTTAAACCTTCATTGTGAAAACATAAAAAAAAAAATAAATAAATAAAAAAAACCTAAGCAACTCATCAGCCGCACACCACACTCAAACTCTCTGTCATCTACCTCGTACAAGTCCGGCGACGGCTCCGGCCGGTTCCAGTTGTTCCTTCGGCGAGCCACATCCACCCACACAACTTTCCTCTCCCTCTGATGCATGCAAGGCGTTCAACGGCGGCGTATGGCGGAGCTCCGATGGTACTGGTACATCTGATCTTTCTTCTTCTCTTCAGATCCGACAATTTCTAATCAAATCCTTTTTACAAGGTGGTGGTGCTGTATGGCTGAAATAAGGATGGAATACGGCTGAGTCGATGACGGCGCTGCTGTGGTGGCCGCGGTTCAGCTCCGGCGAAGGTGACGTCAGCAGTGGCATCGGTACAGCAGTGCCGGATGTTAGTGGCAGTGGCGTCGGTACAGCTCCGGCGAAGGTGATTTTCCTACATTGTTTTGTGATTCCTTGGTTTTGAACTATAATTGTTAATTGTTTGATGTTCTGTAATGTAAATAGCTGCAGTCTGTTTGTAGGATATATTAGTATTAACTTTGGTTGTAAACTGTTTAGTGTACATGAGATTTTGGTGTCGACAGTGCTTCGTTTCCTTGTAACTTCTGATTGTGGAATAAAAACATAGATGGTTTGTTGAATATTTATACATGTTAACTGCTGTTTGCTTAGATTTTGGGCTCATTCTGTTGTTTCTACTGTCTCCTAACTCTTCAGCCACCTTAATTAATTTTATTTATTTTTGATCTAATTCTTCATCTAATTTTTGGGGTGAGGATTGGAGTTGGGTTTTGGATTTTGTTTAGTGCCGCCAAATATGCCCAAAATATGTTAAAGCATGTAACGAATCAGTGGAATCATAGTTAAATGTATGTGAGTGTGTTATACAAGAACTATTGAAACATTGTTTTATTATTTGACTTTTATGGTTTAACTAACTACCAAACGTCATGGCATCTTCTAGGTGTTATATGAGAAAATGAGGAAATCGATTATATAAATCAATAATAATTTTTATTTGAAGATATTGTAGGAAATATATATTCAAGACTCAATGGCATGTATATTCATTTATATGTTTCAAATACAGTACATTAGTAATTTGACATATATGTAATCATCAAACCAAGATTGAACTATGAACTTGTAGTTTTAACAAGATTGAACTAATTTAAAATGTTGTTTTTTTTTTTTTTTCTACAGTTTAATATAAATTTCGTGGGAAACAGGTTTTATAAAGATAGATATTTTTCTCATATAATGAGACAAAAAAATCATTTAATTTGAATCAATATAAATGAAATGGCAACGCGCGGGGTGACATCAACTCGTTAATATACACAAAATCAAACGAAAAATTAAGTTCTTATGTAGGTCTTTAAAAGTCTAGGTGATACTGGCTGCAGAGTTGTTCTCAAATCTCTCAAATCTATTGAAGTAGCCTACTTGAAATCAGTGAACAAGTCCTTCCTTTTATAATTAATATACTAACTAGCACTTAGACCCACGCGCGTTGCGGCGCGGGTACAGTGCAAACATTGAACGGATAAATATAAGTGTCATGTAATGGGTACACCATATGAAAACGCGTGTTTTGACATATCCGATATAATAGCATTGCGGTTGGATCAAATGCAAGGTAATCGAATTTAAACTATACAATCATAACGTATTTATATGTGACCCAACTCATACATAAAAAACGTACAAAAAGCATAAAACGTGTATAAAAGAAAAACTGATGACGTATTTAATTATCGTTATATTTATTATTCGGGCCTGTCCGTTCGAGCTTAACACGTAGATATTTAACGAATCTACACACACGCACTTGGGCTAGGCCCAACCCAACTAACCTAAGCCTAAACCCTAGACCTATATAATACTACTTATACCTCTCACCCTTTCATTTATGAAAACCCTAAATTCCTTTTACTTTGAGCAGCAGCACACCACAAACCCCCCTGCCCCCTTCTCTCTCGATCTGCCTATCTCCGGCGACATGCCAGCCGGTGCCGGCCGCTCTCCGACAACCACGCCCCACGCTGCGGACGACACTCACCCACACAAACAAACCATCACCTCCTTGCACCTTGTTTCCTCCCACCCGAACTGAAAACAACCGGCCGCCACACTATGGTGGTGGCATACGGCGGCTGAAAAACACAGTAGAGAGAGAGAGTGTGTTGACGAAGGGAGAGAGATCGATGGCGGAACAGGTGACGTAGACGGTAGTCAACGACGACCGACGACCGACGACCAGAAGCGCCGACAATGGCGGCGACGGCGGTGTTACCTGGCTCCGACAAGTAATCCGGTCAACAATCCCGCAGATGATGATCGGATGTTGAAAGATGTTACTCTGATGTTCTATTTGGCGGTTCAGCAGATGATGGCTCGGTTCAGGCGACTGTGATTCGGGTTACGTTTGGCTCAAGATCTAGTTCGAGTTCCGTTGATGGACCAAGGCTAATAATCAAAGCAAAGTAGAAGGGTTAAAGTGGAAAAGAAAGAATTAGGGGGGGGGGTGAGTATTGTCGGTGGCAAAGGCCACCGACTTTGTACTTTAAGATAGATAGAAATATGTATCAATGTAAGATTTTAGTATATCTAAAAAAAGACCCCGGCCTGACCCGAAACCCTTTCTGACCAGGACCCATTTTGACTCGAACCAAAACAACCCTTTTTTATAATTGACCCGTTTTGACCCATGACCCGACCTGACACGTTTGCCAGGTCTACTAGTTATAAGCACTGATCCTGATATTAATTGGGCATTATGTACCAAGAGTAAAGGTGAGATTATTGTGTACAAGATTATAAACGTGGGATTATTATGTACCAAGAGTAAAGGTGGGAGATTATTGCGTACAAGATTATAAACGTGGGGATTATTAAAAACCAATTTTCCTTAGTTTTTCTATAAAAATGTTAGCCTGATAGTGTAAAACTTTATTAATTTTTTTTTTGTAAAATGTTTTTTTGCACTGTTATTTCTAGAGTTTAATAAATATTTGTTGAAAACTAAAATCTAGGTCGGAGATGAAGCTTTACTCAAAAGCATTCTAAACTCTACCGAGACTGTAGCAAGAGGAGGGTCCAGAGCTTGGACCCAAATGATCTAGTTGGTGGTACAGAGATTGGACCAGAATGGTGTGAGGTAAATGTTCAAGTACCAATAAAAAAGATGAAAACTTGGTAAGACCATATGGTTTATTTTCTACAATTCAAGATTGTATTGGTGCATCCATCGCATGGCCCTATCCATTCATCTCGGTATGTATTTGTTAAACTTGTGATACAAATAATTTTAATATCATGGAACTTAATGCTTATACATGGATGATTTATTTGTAGGTAGTCCATGAGGATTGAGGACGCATGACGACTCAAGATTTTATGCTTCTTATTTCTTTATTTGCTTTTAATTTTCTTTGTTTAAATGTTAAGACTTTATGTTAGATAATTTTATAACTTATTTATGGTTAGTGTCTTTATTATGAATATGGCTACTTGAAGATGTTATACAATAACTATTAGGATGTTATATGTTGAGTGTCTATTTATAAAATTGGTTTTAAAATCTTGGGATATTAGGACTATTTTCTTGATATTAAAGTAGCTATAACGTTACATCATAAGAGTCCTATAAATTAATTTTTAAGGACGCTTGTATGTGTATTAAAAGATTAAAAGTATGTAATCACATATTAGAACATTGTAAAAGTGTCCTAATATGTTCTTTTTAGGACGCTATTTAAGTTGTCTATAGACATATTATGCGACCATAAAATTGGTTTCATAATCTTATTTGGTATATTAGGAGTTAGGACCCTTTTCTAGGTACTAAATTAGCTATAATGTTATATCAAAAGGGTCCTATCAATTAATTTCTAAGGATGCTTGTAAGTGGATCAAAAGATTATAAGTATGTAAGCACATGTTAGAACATCGTGAAAGTGTCCTAATATGTTTTTATTAGGACACTATTTTGGTTGTCAAAAGACATATTAAGCGACCATAAATTGGTTTCATAATCTTATTTGAGATGTTAGGACGCTTTTTTTAGTTTCGGGACTTATTACGACCCCTTTACATGAAACGCTTTTACCGTTGGTCCTATTAAATGAAAGGTCCTATAAAATAGCATTTTAGGACGCATTTGCGCATACTAAAAACCCAGTTTTCTTGTAGTGTCTTCAGGCTCCCCCTTTCGTCAAGCTTCCGTGCTTTTGGGATCGTCACCTGGCTTTCCGGTTACAAGCTCCTCAAGGATAGTTATCTGGCTCCTTGAATGCACGCTCCCCCTTGCATTGAGCTCGTCTTTAGACTCCCCTTAGACTCGGCTATCGGGATCGTAGTCTGATACAACATCTGCAACTCTCAAACATTTATAAGTAAAACTGTTTTGAACATCCAGGATTGAAAATCCTTGCTCTCTCAGCATAAGCTAAAATATTTTGACAGAGAAAGCATTTTTCGATTGTCCAGGAATCGTGACCTGGCTCTCAAAAACTTTTAATCAAGATCCTGGCTCTAAAAATACAATAATATGAATATATCCCGGATTACTTGACTTTCTCCCTATCAACAATCTTCATAGATTTGGCAGTATTAAGTATCCAAAATCGAAAACTAGCTCTTTACAACTGATTTTAACATTTTAAGAATCCAAATCCCTCGCAGTTAATCATCCAAGTCCAAATTAATGACCTTGGAGATATCACAAACTGTTTTCGATTTTTGATTAAAAAAAATTTCAAGTTTCAAATTAATGAACTTGTTTTATTTTCAGAAACACAATCAGCATACTTAGATTTTAAAACTCAACACTTAGACATCGGTTGTCGAAACTAAAGTAGAATCAAAATCGTTTTGTATTTTCCTGAAAGATAAAGCAGTAAAGAAATATTTACAAACATATTTACAGACAATATTTTTGTTTGAGTTCGTGTCAGAGGATCATATCAGTTTATGATAAATCACTAGTACCGTTGAGCTTTAAAACACTTTCAGTTCTAAACGATTCATTTAGATTGTCAGTATACTGATCCACTTAAATTTTCACACAAAGTTCAATCGATTCGAGATACGATTTAGTGTTTTAAGGACTTAAACTTATTCGCGTGTCCCACCTCAGAATATACTCCCGTATCAAAATTCCCTAGATTCAGTCTTACAGGTAAGTATACCAATCTGATATCTGTATCTGGGTTAGTGCGAGACCTTGAGAGCTCAGGTATGAACTTCCGTTCAGTCAAAGAGATGAATGCTCGACTTTAGGTGTGTTCCCCTTGGGAATCTTCTTTACAACTGCACTTGATTCGTATCTTTCGATATTTTATCAATTTTTATGCAGAGGGTGAGCTTTAAAAACGCGTAAAGTATTATACGAGGTCTAGGCCATTGCTTCCGCAATATCAGAAAACCAGGTATAGTACCACATATATCAAACAGTATAAAGACCTACTATCTCAAAATCAGGCAATCTCTCAAACAAGATTTCGGGGGTTACCCATATATCCGAGAGATGTTCCCTACGAGATTAGTAAGTATTTGATATTTAGGTTTATATCTCAAAAACAACCTACTAAGTGTGTAAAAACCTATTGGCATATCATCAGTAAGACCGTTTATCACATTTGAATTTCCATTTCTTTAGCGTACTGTGATTGTCTACTGATGTACTATCATTTCCTCTTTTTACACAAAACTCATTTTGAATTTTATCATGTTTTTGGCTTTTTTCAAATTTTATAATGTTTTTGGATTTTTTGAAAATTTCTTACTCCCCCTAAAACTCAAAACATTTGAAGAAAATTTGACAACCCGATCGTGATAGCTTTGTCTCGCCATCCATTTTCTGCATCTCATGCTCTGTTTTGCAGAAAGTATAACGTACCCCCATGATTTACAACCCATTGATTTTCAACAGTTTGAAAACCGTTTTTCAATCTTGTGAAATTAATCATGTTTGTTCCGCCGTGAGGGTTTCGGCATATTCAAGAAACATATTTTTGATTTTGATTTTTTTACAAAATTTAAAAACAAACATATTTTGATTTTTCAAAATTTTGAGAAAATAAAAATATATTTTTGGTTTTTAAATTTTTCAGTTTTTAGGGTTTTGAAATATTGTTAATTTATGTACAGAAATCAAACAAACTCCCTGTTTCAATTGCAGGCTTTAGCAGCCTTCTCTTCTCGTGCCAGGCTGCTTCGATTCTCCTTTGGCTGACATTTAATTTTCTTTAGAAACACCTGCACATTCAACTAATTCAATCACTTAGCCCAGGTGATGCGGGCCCAAGTGTGGAGGAGCGGACCATCTTGTATTTGGAGGCCCAAGATCGTGTAACAAAAGGGGGCTTCACTAAAATGGCTCTAACTTGGGCTATGGGGGTCCGTTTTGGGCGTGCGACCAGGCGAAACGAACGTGGGAACGAGCTCCATCTTGTTGGAAACTGCCTATGGCGGTTTGGGTCATCGTCCGGGCAAAAAACGCTTATTTCTATTAGTTATTTATGTTTTTATGTTTTTTGAAGTGTTTTAGGCATTTTGTTTTTGGGCTTGTGTTTGGCCCGTTGTCTTTTTTAGGCCCATTTCGAATTTCTGTTCCTATTTATATGTTGCTCTAGTAATGTGAAAGATCAAACTTGAATTTTGAAACTACTCAATTTTTCACTTCAAATTTCGTGCCCTTTGGGTTGAATTTTGGGGTTGGGAAAAGACTTACACGGGTATTCGCATAATTAACATGTTCGTTCTTCGTTATCATATCACGCACTACATCACCAAGTCTGCTTGATTTTAGGCATTTCAACACAATATGTTTCATTCAACTTCGGAAAATCTTTGTCATTTTGTACAAAGACTTTTTCAATTTTGACATCATCTTTTTCTTCATTTACCGAAGTCATTTGTTTCTTAACTGCCCATGTTTGACCTTTTGGAGCACCTCTTTTGTAAAAATGTGAATTTTTTTGAACATTATGATTTTCAACAACTTTTGTTTTCCAAAACTGATTTGATTTCGTAGCATCGACAGTTGTTTTTCAACTTTGTGTTGTTCTAAATCTGGGTGTGTGAAAATTCCAGGTTTGTCTTGAATCGAACCTATTTGGGTTTGATTTCCAAATTTGATTCGAAGCAAACTTGTTTGTATTGTACCTCCAAGTTTGTTTTGAATCAAATCTGGTTGACCTTTATTTCACATCCTCATATTTTTGTTTTTCAACATCATCCAACTTCTTTGTCGTCTCAACATCAACAGGTTTCAGATTTGGACACTTGCGAGCAAGATGTCCTGTTTGGTCATATTTGAAACATGTTCTCTTGGACACATATTTGACCTGCTGTTGTTGCTTTTTCTGAGCATAGAACTCTTCATTAGACTGTCGTCTAAATTGAAGTTCTTTCTCTTCTTCGGAACTTGTTCCGTGAACAAAATTCATCTTTTGTTGATAATTTGGAATTTCATTTTTCTTCCAATTCTGTTTCCTTTTATAACCCAGCCCAGCCTTCATGTTTTTCTTTTTGTAACCAGGTTTGTTATAAAAAGTTTTGTGACTCTTTCCAGCAAACTTTGGAATCTCAGATTTTTCAATTTCAACCATCTTGAAAACTTTGTCAATCTTTTCTGAAATTACATTCTGAATCAGGACTTCATGATCTGAGAATAATTTGTCTGATCCAATCATGGTATAAACCAATACTTTTGAATCATCATTCTCCTTTTTCTCAGATTTTGAGTTTTTCAGATAACCTTCATGAAAACTACCTTCATTTTCATCCCGTGATTCAGTTTTACCTGTTTCAACCGACTCTTCTTTCAAAACACTATCAACGACCTTACATACCACCTCCGAATCACTAGAATCATCAGATTTGGAATAGGTTATGTCAATGTTTTCTTGCAATTGATCGACCATGTTGAAATCTTTTCCACCTTCTCGTCATCATAGAATGTGATTTTTTCCTCAAACGGTGGTGGAACCTGATGATACTCTGAGCCAATGCCTTTCTTGTTTTGCTTAGAATCTTTACCATCCGGTTTTATATTGAAAATCCGTTCAAGAACAAATGAAGAAGCGTGAAAACTATGTAACTTGTTGTTATCTTGTTCTAAATCAGCTATTTTACGCTTTAGCTTAGCAACATCTTCAATGTAAGAATTTACAACTTGTTGATTTATTTCATATTGTCGCTTAAGCGTGTCAGTTGTTTCAGAATAATATTTCAATCTTGATTGAACAAGTTTCATTTGACTTTTCACATCTTCATATGACTCTTTTGTAATATGGTATGCAAGTTTTTATTGAATCGTATTCCTTTTACATTTCTTGAAATGTACTTTCTTTTTGTAAACACTCTTCTGTCATCTTCATCCCTCTTTTTCAGACTTGCTGTCATGGCATCTCTGATGATTTTATCCAGCTTTTTCTTATAGTATTTATCTTTTTCAACATTTGAGTAGTACTCGCCGGATAGACGAATTACTGCAAGAACATCATCAAAAACCACTTCCTTTTGATGATCAACTGGTTCACCATTGCTTTTGACATAACACTCTCACTTCTTGTCCCATCTTTTATTGCTTCTTGCTTCTTCATACTCTTTTTCCATCTACTCAATTCTGTATCCAACGATACATCTTTCTGTGTAAGTTTTCTCTTTCAGAATCTCTTCTCTCGTTTTCTCTTTTATCTCAGCAACAAATGCACGATGTATGTTTGATGATATAGTTCTGCCATGAGCTGTGAACTGATCATCAATAAGATCATCTTCTGGAAGGAATTCGCGCTAGTCAAACCCTTCATCATCTTGGATCACAACACAAGCTCTTGATTTTTTTTTTCAGGATTATCTTCAATTTGTTTCAACCTTGGTGATTCCTCTCTGTTCTTGTGATAGATCGCCTTTTGATAGTAATCTTCTTTAAACGGATTTGCTCTTTCTTCAACAGCATAGTTTCTACATTCTCTTTTGAAATGACCTTTTTGCTTGCATTTGAAGTAGGTCACTTTTGATTTGTCGAATCCCAGCTTTGTTGATGGTCCACAGATTGATTGTCTACCAGTAATATCCATGAACCATAACCACCTGCATTGGAGCTTTCCTCATCCGAGCTACCGCTGTAACCAGAACTGTCATCATCCTCAGAGAACTCCTTACTGTGAACATGCTTGATATACTTGATGATCTTAGCATAACACGCAGTTCCTCCATTTCCTACCATTCCCTGATTTCCCAGTTGAACTGACCAGTCACATCCTTCATCTGCATGAACTACTAAGGCCCTGTTTGAATTGGAAGGCCCTGACTGGTTTGAGTTACCCAGATTGTTAACTGCTACAATGCCCCTTTCATTGTTCACTTGATTGGCATTGGATGAGCTTGACTGGTTTCTGAAAGGATTTTGATTTCCTTGTTTGCTCGGTCTAGTGCATTCCCGCTTGAAATGGCCCTTCTCACCACAATTGAAGCACGTAACTGCATCCTTATCAAAACCATACTTAGTATCCCTTTTGCTCTCCAAACTTGTTCTACCCGTTCTTCTCATGTAGTCCTTAGCTCTTCTCACTGCACTTGCAAACGCCCACTTAATATCCATCAGTTCCATTTCCTCCCTGTCTATTTATTGATAGTCTTCATCTGTCAAATTAATGTTCCCAATTTGACCAACGACTAATCCACAATAGGCACTCACCATTGTATTTAGAAGCTCTATATGTTCCCGAGCACCTTCCACACTTACTTTGGTGAAGTTTGAGGTATCAAATCTGACAGTGTTGGGGTTTGAAGATTGAGTGTTGTTGTTTCCTTAAAAGGCTTGTTGAGGAGGTGGTTGACAAGGTTGTTGTAGAGTAGTTTGAGTAAATGGAGAGGGTTGTTGCTGGGTTTGTTGAGGAGCAGCTTGTGAAAAAGGAAGATAAGTGTTCGGATCGAATGGTCTTCCATAAGGGTATGTGGGAGGACCAGGGGGTTGTGCTGGTTTAGGTGGAGGTAAATAGGCACTTGAATCAAACGGTCTTCCATAAGGATCTGTAAGATTACTAGATGATTGGACTAGTTGACCATAAGGGTTTGTACTTGATACAAATGCGGTCTGAAGCTTCGGTTGTTGTTGACTGGTACTAACTCCCATATTAATACCTCGAAAGTAAATCTCGGGATTTTGTGGAACTGGAAGTCGTTTAGCCTTTCGAATTTCCTCTTCATCCTTGTTCTCGAACTTTTTGGACGAATTCATAAATGCTAACTGTATCTAAAACACAAGTATGCTTCAGCAAGTCAATGAACTGACTCCACTTGGGTGGCAAAGCATCAACAAAACGCATGACCATTTCTTGTTGTGTAGCAAAAACCTTATATGAGTGCATCTCACTAAGCAAGTGATAGTACCGAGTAGCCATGTCGTATAATGTTTCATTTTCCATGAACCGAAATCCTTCGAACTCCTTCAACAAATCATGACGAATCTTTCTTGTTGCAGCATTTCCTTCTCCTCTAGCTTCCAAAACGTCCCATAAGTTCTTTGTACTTGTACAATACGTAAATTGATGAAAGATATCCTTATGAAGTGCTTGCGTAAGGATAAAAGCTTTCTTCTCAAGATCGTAAGCCTTTTTATCATTCTCGCTCAATCCTGCCAAAGCTTGTGCATTGGAACCTGCTTCTTCGAGAGCTACGTTGTACGGTGTGATAAAGCATGTCCATAATTCGGTGTTTTGCCTTAGAACATACGTATGAAAACGACCTTTCCATGATGGATAATCGTTCATGTGATTCTATTTTGGTGGACGATTGTTGCTTCCCATTTCACTCTCGCTTAAGAGAAGATTTTGAATGCTATTGTTTTGATTCGTAACACATGCCAATTGATGTTCGGTAATTTCCTTTTGGGTATCAATCCTTAAACCCATTGTGAAGGATCTTGTGGTGTACTTGAGTTTTCACTCCAATTCTAAGGATTTGAACTCATTATGAAGTTTTATAAAAGACTATTTAGGTTAAAAGGCAAACTTGTAAGTTTTGAAGAAGTTATAAACTCTGTGAGAAACAAAAAGAATTCACTACGAAGAATGACCCACGAAGAATTATGTCTACGAACAATACCTTGTCACGAAGACTAAGATTCTTCGTTGACTAGTGAACCCACGGAGACTCTTATTCTTCATTGGCAAGTAGAACCATGAGGACTTGATTCTTCGTGAGACCTGTCACCCACGAAGAATGAATTTTCGTCCAGCTGATTGTTCGTGTACACAATTTTCATGCATTGGTTGGTGAGATTCCCCTTTTTACAGTAACTTACCTTTTCTGATTTTAAGAAAGTTGATAGCTGGATATCCTAACTTAGTTAAAAACAAACATTCGAAATCTTTCCTTTTTCCAGAAAATCTTTTGAATCTTATCCTTACCAACCAAAATCCGATGATTTTTCCGGTTAAACGACTCGCCGGAAAGTTTGACGAACTCAAATTTTGCAAGAAATTTTAAGAAAAACCAAGTCCTAACATGTCTCCATGTGTTTTAACTGGGTTTTTGTAAAAATTATCTTCAAACAACAAGTTTTAACTAAGTTTTAAACACTTTTTCTGAAAAACTTAATTTTCTTGTTTTCAAGTTCAAAAACAACTTCAAGAAACTTCACAACTTGCTCAAACACAAGGTTTTGCTTGGTTTTAAACAAGGAAGAGAAACTGGCTCTGATACCACTTGTAGGTCCACTTGGAGGATCAAGATAACCTACTTCCTTGTTTGTTAACACAAAAATGAGTGCGGAATCCACGTAGTTATGCAAACCAAAACAAAATAAAGCAAACACAAGTAACCAAAGATTCACAGGCTTTTTTTAAGTGAAGAGAATCAGTACACACATACACACAGTGTTATTCTTTTTGCAACTACAAGGCAACAAGTTTTCTGGTCACATGCCTGTTTAGATTGGGGAAAACTTATCGGAGTTGTATGCTGTTAACCTAGCATCAAATAACTTCTTTGGAACCATCCCTCTACAATTATGTCAATTAGCACATCTTCGAATTTTGGACTTGTCAAAAAACAATCTTTATGGAACCATCTCCTTATGTCTTAATAATCTCACTGCAATGGTTCAAGAAGGATTGCCACCTCATGAAAATGTGCAACGTTTTATCCATGAGCATATGTATGTTGACCATGCGTTCATCAAGTGGAAATGATATCTACGTGAATTCAACAACAACCTGAGATTGCTAAAGTACATTGATTTGTCAAGCAACAATCTAACAGGAAAAATCCCATATGGGCTAACCGATCTCCATGAATTGATTGCACTGAACCTTACAATAAACACTTTACTTGGAGAGATTCCACCAAAAATTGGCGAAATGAGAAACCTTCAAATTTTGGATTTATCTAGAAATAAGTTTTCAGGAGGAATTCCACCAAGCATGTCTCATATGACTTCATTAGATTACATGGATGTATCATATAACAATTTAATTTGTCGGGTAGAATTCCATCTAGAACTCAACTCCAGACCTTTGAACCTACAAGGTACACCAGAAATACAGGACTTTGTGGACCTCCCCTAACTAAATATTGCCCCGGAGATAAAGAGTTGGAGGTGGCACCCTTTGTTTATGGAAGTGAAGGCGAAGGTGAAGATGATTTCGGATATGGTTTTATATTGGTGGGGGTACTGGCTTTGCAACTGGAATTTGGATAGCATGTGGTGCTCTACTTGTCAATCGACGTGGGTGGGAAGCTTTCTTTTTGCTTTCTTGATATCTCAAAGGACTGGGTATGTGTAAAGCTGCTGATGTTAATTGCAAAATGATAACGCGCTACGCATAGATCATAGTATTTTAGTCTACATTTCATGTTTCTTCATAATATTTTGAGTTTTCTACTTTTTACGTTGTCATCTAATTGGTCTTGTTCTTATATATTTGTGTTAAGAGAGAGAAAATATTATAATGTCATGAATCACTTGTACACTTGTACTAATAAAGTGTAAGTCTCAATATCAGTAAATTGCCACCAGCACCATGGGTGGCCATTTCTCTTCTTGTGTGAAACAATGAATCTTAAACAGTTGATGCCACTTGTATTATAAGCATGCGTTCATATCTTTTAGTGAACTATTTTTCCATTACAATTCTCAATGTCTACTTAAATTTAGTTTTGTTGTTAAAAAAAACTATGTTTGATGACATCAATTATAATTATTTTGATTAGCAAACATTACACATATGTCTGTTGAAGGGGGAGCATTAAGACTACACGGTATGGGGGTCGTCCCCCTACCGTCTTGGTCCGGCGCCGGTCCAAATACCGCCCCTCACACCCATCCTACGTGGATCCTACATGGCGGATCATCCTCCAAGGGAGGACCATCACCATACCACATAGCCTAATATGAAACGGATCTCAAATTGGAAACATGTCATTGACAAATTTAATTCCAAGTTGTCCGTATGGAAAGCTAAATCATTGTAGGGAGGGCCACTTTGGTTTAGTCGGTTCTATGGAATCTCCCTCGTATTATTTATTTTTATATAAAGCCCTTGTTGGTGTCATCCAGCCCTAGGTAAAAAACAAGGAGGGTTGCATGGGAGTATTAAGTTGAAGTGGTGGTGGCACCTTGGTCAAGGCTATTCACAATGGAGGCAAGGGGTTAAACTTAATGCCGGTTAAAAAGTTTCCTACAGGGGTTTAAAGAGAAATATGGGGGATCGATAAAGGCCTACTCAAAGTTAACATGTGGGTTCAATAGTGTTGGTGCATATTTTTGTGTCTGTAACTTGCTCTTAATTAGCGTCGTTATTTTACGGTCTTTTGTTTATCGAGTCTGTATGTTCCGTCAGTCGACCAAGTCGGATATCCTCCTATCTAAGTTTGGTACGACAATTGTCTCTTTGTTATGTAAGTTTAAACTAATGCATGTTGCATTTGGTTTGTAGTTTATGTTTGTGTGTGTGTGTTTATACAAGTTCAGCTGCAAACTGTTTGACAGTTTGCAACTGTTCTGTTTTGCAGCCTCCCCACGAAAAACATATTTCGTCGTAAATGTGTGTGACGAAGAACCCCTTTCTTCGTTACATTGTTTTTCGTCGCAACAGTGACGAAGAACTTGGTTGTTTGTCGACCAAGGTTCTTCGTCAGCCCTCTTATGTTCTTCGTCATGATTGGGCTGGGCTGCAGTATATAAACCCCTTCAACATAAACAGGTAGCTTTATTTCTCCGATAGTATTCTTCGCTTCTCCACTGAATCCTACAAGTACAGTTGACTTCGAAGTAATCTCAGCTTCCGGGATATTCATCCTCTTCAAGGTCTCTAACTGGATGATATTGACTGAGCTGCCATTGTCTACCAGTATCCTGTGGACAAAATGGTTAGCAACATATAAAGTAATTACCAACCCATCGTGATGGGGATCCTGGATGTTATCCCGATCATCACTTTCGAATGTTATCACTTTATCATCTGTGAGCATCGTCATTCTTGTTGGCTTATCTCCTCTCTCTGCTTTGGCTTCTTTAGCATGCCTTTTGGCTGCAAAATATGAAGTCCCACATATGTCAGATCCTCCCGAGATGAAGTTGATTATCTTTGCATCGAGTGGTGGAGATGCTGCTTTTTAAGGATTCTTGTCAGTATCCTGTTTCTTATTCTTCTTCTAGCCAAGAAGTTCTTTTAGATAACCTTTTCTTAGCAAGTAACTTATCTCTTTTCTCAAGGCTATACAATCCTCCGCCATGTGCCCAAAATCTTCGTGAAAGGACACCACTTTGACTCGTCCTTCCAATCAGCCTTTTGTGAATTTTTTTCTTGGCCATCTTGCCTTGTCCCCCAATCCCTGCATGGCATACATTAGTTCAGGAATATTTACTGAAAAACAATATTCTGAAAGGTCAGGATATTCTTCTCCATCCTCATCCTTGACAGCATTCACTCTTTTTTGTTATTTTTAGCATATGGCTTGGATCGGTATGGTTTATACGAGGATTCTGACTTCCTGTTCATTGACTCATATGTTGAGGATGCATTCATCCTCTCCTGCATTTTCTTGTCATCCTCGAGCCTTATGTATCTCAAGGCCCTATTCCGAGCTTCATCCAGATTCCTGCAAGGATTCATTACAATATCTTGGTAAAATTGAGAATCCTTCTATAATCCCATTTTGAACACTTGTACTGTCGTGGCAACATTAAGGTTCGGGATATCCAGGGATTCTCTACTAAATTTGTTAACATAATCCCTCAGGGATTCTTGTCGTCCCTGTGTTATCCTGTAAAGATCACTCGTTAGTTTCTCAAAGCTCCTGCTACAAGAAAATTGACTGTTAAATAAATTAACTAAATGAGCAAAAGATGTAATAGAATGAGGTGGAACATTTAAAAGCCATTTCAGGGTCGATCCTGTTAAGGTGGAACCAAATCCTTTGCATAAGCATGCTTTTTGAGGTCTGGTGGGATTGGATTTATTTCCATCCTTTCCCTATATTGGGCAACATGCTCTTTAGGATCTGTCGTCCCATCAAAAAGCTTCATGTTGGGAGTCTGAAATCTTTTTGGTATTTCTGCATCATAAATAGGGTAAGCAAATCGGGATATCCTGTGGCTATCCTGGGATACTTCCGGTATAGGCTGCACTACCCCAGGCACACTTGATATCACATCCTTCAATTTTTGAAGTTCTCTAGATAATGCTGATGTTGCACCTGCATCCTGCGAATATTCGAGATTGTTAGTAGCAGGGATATTGGTGTTAATGGACAGGTTACCAGTCTGATGATTCTGGTCATATCCTAGACCATATCCTGAATCCCTCACGGTTGATATCCTGGCCGTTGAGGGTATTTCCAGGATATTACTCCGAGAATGACTCGGTATGATATTTGCCCTGATTATCTTCAGTGAATACTGCGAAACTAAAGTTCAACATCCTGGGCTGCAACGGGGTAACAGTATCCTCAGCAGGTCTCTTGGAGTTGGACTTCAAGAGTTGTATTTTCTTCATTATAATCTAGTTGGTTTCCTGCTGCTTTGTCATCTGATCTTGTATATTGTCAAACAAAGACAAAATTTCATCATTAGAAGCAAGGATAGGAGTTCCCCCTGAAACTCCGGATCTGTAAACATTCCGAGCAGTAGAAGTGTCTCGGGGTGTTTGGCTTTCATTCCTACTTTGAGAAGGTTGAACTTATGAGAGGTAATGAACCAGCCGCAACAGAGGTTGAAGTAGGCATTGAAGAAGAGCTCAAGTTTGATTGAGAGGCCATTGAAAACAGTTTTGTAAAAAGTTTTGAGAGCAAAAAACCGAGTAACGATTTTAGCAAAGTTTTGAATAAAAATTGCACCACTTGCCCCACGGTGGGTGCCAAATTGTTTTAGTTAAAAATTACCAAAGCAATTAAGAGATCAAATTTAGTTTGTGAGGTAGTGTGCTATTGATGTTTGCAAAAATGTGTTAACTTGATTGAAAATAATAACAGTTTCAGGATACAGTTCGAGGATATCAAACTATAACAGTTAATAGATAACATACAAGAAAAGTAAATGTGGACACGACATGTACGAGGAAAGCCCTTGATCAATTTAGATCGTCGGCACAAAACCTTGAGAGCAGACAATCGTCAGCTGCCATGTTCTTCTTATTGCTTGAATAACCAGGATACAATGTCAGGATAATGCTCGGATCAGATCTAAGTGTTACAACGATTGTGAATTGTGAGTGTTTGAGTGTGATTGCAGCTAGAAATGAGAAAGTGTACGAGTATGAGAGCTCGAGAGCGTGTGTTTCCTATGATCCGGCACCCCGTATATATAGTTACATGAATAAACAAACTATCCTATTATTCTGGGATACTCTGAGTATTCTTTAACGACCGTTGCAGACCACTTCTTTCGGCTTCAACGTCTTTCTTGTGCTGACTGTGATGATGCCCGATGTCACACCCCGACCCGCAATGGAATAGGTGATCGGGGCATGATCGGGTTGATCAGAAGAGCTTATGACTTGCTATTACTTGTTTTAAATAATAATTTATTCATAACAAATGTTTCCCGAAACAAATAATTCAAATACACAATTACAAACACAAGACATTGTTCATAACAAATAAACTACACTAATCCATTTCTTGTTAACTAAGGTCCATCCTATGTCCAATCTTCTCTTTGTACCTGTTCACCTGTATCATGTGTAAAAATGGTTTTTGGGTCAACAAAAGTTGGGGAGTAGATCTTTATTTGTTTTTATTTAACTTTAAAAGCTTAGTTGATTTTATTTAATAAAAAGTATTTAACATGCGATATTAAGTGTAATAGGTGACATAAATCAGTTAATCCAATAATCAACCAATCCATATGTAAATAATATAACATGACATCACAAACCATAAGCAAAGAAACAATGATGCAATTCAAGCCCCAAAAAGCGAAAAGCGAAACTATGAAACAATGATGCGATTCAAGCCCCGAAAGGCGAAAAGCGAAACTATGAAACAATGATGCGATTCAAGCCCCGAAAGGCGAAAAGCGAAACTATGAAACAATGATGCGATTCAAGCCCCGAAAAGCGAAAAGCGAAACTATGAAATCCATGACATAAAGCGGTAAACTCGTATAACGTATGAATGAAACAAGTAATGCAATATACAAAATAACATTAGCACATATGACACTTAACTTGGCATGTTATTGAAAAGTATACAAAACATAGGAACATGACACATGAAACACCCCAAAAAGTTAAAGTGACAAAAAGGGGAAAAATAAGATCTATTCACAATGGTTGCGTTTGCGATTCCTTGTAAAATAACGTACTTGTAAAAATTGAGAAACCGAACACGCGGGATGGTTATCCTAGATAATTAAAATAACAGGTAACGAACTTGTTAGTATTTTGCTTATAAATTAATTATTTATATATAATAATTTTTCTTAATAATTTGTTAATTATTTAAGTTTAGGCTTAAGGTTTTAGCTAAATAGAACAAGAATAAAAACAATCCACTGTGATTGATTATTAAAAAAAAAATGAAGGATTAAAATTTATATTGAAACGGTGACCTTGATATACTAGTTATAACATAACAAAAATGACCATCGAAATTATAGGGTCGCCTGGTCGAACCGGGGACCTCTGATTGTTTTATACCACAACACCAAATCTGTTGGTGTTTTAGCTTTTAATTGATTTAATCATATGTTTCTAAAAGTTCTTCTTCCTCCTTAATTAAAATGATCTTGATTTAGTTGGAGAAAAAGAAAAATTATATGATCTCGTGCATATCCTTCGAACATCCTTGATAAAGTTGTACCATTAAAATCATACATAGGGGCGGACCTACCTCTTTGGTAGGGGTAACCCCCGCTACCCCTTGGTCGGAAAAAATTTGGAAAAATTAGTGTAAATTTTGGAAAAATTTGACGTTTTTTCGATTTCGTTACGGCTTATTTATACCACGTTACCCCTTGGTCGGAATCCTAGATCCGCCACTGATCATACACGAATATATTCTATTGTTTTATAAAGGATGCTAAATTGGTTGTCAAAAAAAATATGGTACATGAAAATGAAAAAAAAAAAATGAAAGATTATTCCAAGTTGCATGGATTTACACAAATGAAAATGAATGATGGTATTAAAAATGTTCCCCAGCCGACTGTTATAATGTTCCTTTCTTTCTTTACTTTTTTTTCAACTTTCAGATTTACAGATTGTCTTATATGATTATTAAGATGAAAATGAATACTAGTTCACAATGAAATTAACGAGGAACAATGGAAACTAGTAGTTTACCCGTCCGCGGTCCGGGTATATATGATTAACACCATCAAAATGCACTGCATATTTTAATATCACAATGACCTTTTATCCAACTATTAAGAACATCAATAACCGTGTCTATATTTAAGATAATGATGACTTTTTATTCGATTGCGATTAGTAACTACAATTGTTCTTGTATTCTCATACATCGAATTGTCATACATACTAACTTAAAATCTTACATCTAATTCGCATAATTTAAAATATTTAAGTAACTATTTGTAAATTGATTAACACAGCAATTGCTAACACAATTAAATGAAGATAGATGAGATCTATCAAAGTTAGATGTTTATGGTATAGATAGTGTTTTTTTCATGTTTGCAACTCTATATTCAGGCACAATTTAATATCAACACAAACTAAATAAAATTCAGACACAATTTAACATCAACATCAATATCGATCTGCAATCCTCAGATTCTATATCTATACTATATAATAATACTTATGCTTGCTTAAATAAGTAAAAGTAAAATGCGACAAGAAAGATTAGTACGATTAAAATTTATGACATTAAAAGAGTAACAACTGAACTACGAAACGTTCAAATCTAACAATAACAGTCGGAAATTTAAAAATCTAACAGCAAGAATTAAGAAATTTTAGGTTCAACTCTATCGAGTATTGAACCTCTAGATGTATATCCTTGAGCATCGCCATGAACTCCACGTCTCTATCACCGCACTCTATATTACTGACAACACAAAGGTCACGAACGGAAGTCGAAGGCATCACCATCAGGTTTCTTGAAACCTGGTCTCTCGTGAACAGACCAAGGTGCAGTCCATCAAAACACCTCTTCAGCTCTTGAAGAGTAGCCCTATCCGCATATACTTGCTCCTCAACTTGCTTGATAAATCGCTGCTTTAAATCATCCGACTCTACAGAAGTGTATGGCGCCATTTTATGTTATATATTACTCATCTGATGTGAAAGAAAGGTATCTTGGTAGTAAAACGTGATGAAAAACAGGTGAATTGGCAATAATATTATATAGTGAAATATCTAACAGCCCAAAGGTCTGATTTAAATTCCCTATACATTTAATAATCTAGAAGGGAAAAACGTGTACAATTAATATAAACATGTAAATATTAAATAGTGAAATATCTAACAACTCAAAGGTCAGATTTAAATTCCCTATACATTTAATAATCTAGAAGGGAAAAACGTGTACAATTAATATAAACATGTAAATTTATATTTAAAAACAACGGTCTTTTAATACAAAACCTTTCAAAAATAAGTTTTCATGGCAAAGCTAATAAAATTAAATATCATGAAACCCAAAGGACAAAATTTAAACCTTCAAAAAAAAAAAAAAAAAAACAGGTTATCATAATTACGATTAACCTCTTCATTTACCATAAGACCCATTTTAAACACTATAAAAGACTGACGATTAGTTTGATTGAAAAAACATCAGCAATTGTCTTTTAAAAAACTGTTTGTCAAAAAACAAACCAAAACCAGCAACACCAACAATACTCTAGATGGCAAACAAATGCTTCTACCACTGGTCAGACACCAGCACTGTTAAAATGCAATTCTCTTGATGGTCGCTCGAAGAAAAGAGAGCAGATGAAGAACTAAACAGAAAAGTCAGCATCATCAGTGACAACAATTACAAGCAAACCTGGAGCAGCATCGGATTGCTTGATGAAGTCCTCCACTCTCCTCCATTAGATTTCAAGAACAACGCAAAAGAGTTTATCACACAACTATTGAAACAGGATCAGAAAATCTGTGACATCCTGGCCGATCTGCAAAACAAAAGAAAGAATGAAATTACGTGGAAGAAGGCGAGAGTCGTCGAAATCCTAGGAAGTGTTAATTGTAGCGTGTAATATTTTATGCATATTTCAGTCTTTAATCTTTCTTTATATTTAATTTAATAAAATCAATATCCATATTAACATATTCTTAAATATGAGTGTTAATAAAAATTATCAACACTTGTTTCTTCATAATCAACTTAAATAAGTATAACTACAGTAAAAAAGAAATAAGCTACAAACCTAACATGAAACTCTCCCATCAAAGAAGCTAGCACAGTGGACAACGGATTAAACACAATGGACAATAAATTAAAACACAATGAAAAACAAATTAAAACACAATGAAAAACAAATTAAAACACATTGGATAACAAACTAAACACAATGACCAGAACATATAACTTAATGTATAGAAAACCCACCTAGTTGGAAAACACAATAATCACATGCAATAACACAATATATAGAATCACTTGCAGTACCATGGCTAATATTAACACTATCCATCCCACCAATATCTGTATACAAATAACATTCATTTGTCATCTTCAATCAAAACTGATATTGTGCTTGATCCATGTGAGGTTGCTGTTGAGATATTGGAGGTGTTGATCAGACAAAATGTATGTCCCAGCTCCCCTTTATATAGGAATATAAAGAAACTGCTGGTAACCATATAGGAACATAAAGAAACTACTGAAAACCAACCCACTACCCACGGAACTGCATTTGTTTTTTTTTTTTTTTTTTTTTTCAAATTGCTTCCTTTTTTGTCGAAATCGTCTTAGGTGGAGAATGTGGGCAGAAAATCATGGGGGAACTAACTAATTAGCAGTTTTTTAATTAGTTTTATAATTGTTTTGTTAGATCGTGGAATGTGATCTCCTATTTATTAGGATGACCAGGTCAAAGTGTCAACCTTAACTGTTTTTAGGAGATAATCGCTTCAATTCAGAAATAACTGTTACGTATTTAAAAACACAATGTCTTAAAAAACACAATGTTAAATTGTATGTATTTAATTATCTTTTACTAAATTACATAAATAACCGTCAAGATTGGACGTATTAAAAACACAGTGTCTTCAACACAATGATTTTTCTAACACAATGATTTATAATACTGCAACTTATAGCTCATGGGATAACATTTGAACACATTTTAATGCATTAATAAGGAAATACGGATACATCCCGAGTTTTATTTGTTTAAAAGGTAATATCTATTAAGAGATCGAATTAATGGTTGTTTCTTAATGTATAATTTAAGTTTTTCTTTCAGGTGCTACGTGCTGCAATTAAAATTGATCTTCTGCGTGCTGCAACTAAAATTGATCATTTACGTGCTGCAACTCAAATTCATCTTGACACAAACATGAATACACCTTTAAAATAAATATTACATATTACTTTGTTACATTGTGTAATTAAAATTAATGGTTTTTAGAGGTAAATTAGTTTTACTTTTCTATTGTTGCCACATGATACATTGAAAAAGGAATAATTGGATTTAGTAACATATTTTATGTTGTCTATATTTTATTACACATGTGTAATTAGTTAAAATGAGAGAGTGGAGAACGTGGGGAGTAATTTTAGGTAACTTCCTAACTGCTGCACAAAAACTTCCAAATTTTTAGAGGTTATTACGGCTTAGATTTAATCTCACAATTAACCGCCATGACCGTGATAAGAACATCCAAACTACGTGTGTATTTAAGATCATGATAACTTCTTATCCAGCTGGGATCAATAGATGTAGCAGTTTTTCAATTGTCATACATCACAACTGAATGGTGGTTTCGTTATCAAAGCTATCACGCATTTAGCTTCTTCTTTTTTCTTCTAAACCTACGTTGTTTATCTTTTTTGTTATTTTAATAATATAGTGTTATGCTATATAAAATTCTGAAAATACGGTTGTGACGTGCTTAGTTTTATTTGTATTTTAATAGAAGTTTTGTTCGAAATGGGGAGGTTCACGTATAATACAATTTCTCACTCAATCAACTTGTTCTTCAATTTCTCTGAAAAAACCCTTGTTCAACTTCGTACAATTTCTCATCTTTTGCATGATTTTGAAGCAAATCTCTCGATTCGTTCAGTTCAATTCGGTCGTTGATAAGTGTTTCTAGCATTCGAATTTCGTCAATCGTTGTAAAAATCCTAAGAAAAATTGGCTTCGATCTGTGTAATTTTGTATGATTTGAACCGATCGATTTAAATTAAGGTTTAATGGATTGATTTGTTTCAAAGAGGGGAGGGGGTAATTGATAAGTGAGTAGTTTTTATTAATTTTGGTTTTAATTGATGAATTGCTTGATGATTTTGTGATTTAATTTTGTTTTTTATGGTTTTTTTTGGTCTTTTGTAGTTTTAGTTCATTGTGTTTTTCGTACTGTGTTTTATAAAACACACATATTCATTGTGTTTTATAACACAATGACAAAACACACTTTATTGTTTTTCAAACAGTTTGTTATGTTTTAGTCCATTGTGTTTTTATTTGTCTTTTATAACACAATGATAAAACATATATTTTTATGTTTTAGTCCATTGCGTTTTATAATTTAATGATAAAACACAGTTTATTATGTTTTTATAACACAATAATAAAAATGCATTTTATTGTGTTTTAGTCAATTGCGTTTATGAATTATGGTTTTAGTTGATTACGTTTTTGTATTGTGTTTTATAAAACATAGTTTATTGTGTTTTTAGTCCATTGTTTTTTTTTTATTGTGTTTTATAACACAATTATGAGAAGTAAGTTTAGAGGAGTTGATGATCGTAATTGTAGACTAAAAGTAATTAGGAAATAAACATCTTTATAGGAACGTAATGCGCACGGAAGTAGGATCCACGTTGGAAAAGGCTGAAAGGTGTGGATAATGGTTGGAACGTGATTCGCCACGTAGGAACATGAATGGAAGGGTACACCATCCCCTCAATGATTCATGGTGGTTGGCATGGATTGAATCACGATTACCATTGGCCACCTTTTCCATTTTCCTAGATTTGGACACTTAAAAAAATAAATTAAAACAATAAAGGACAATAAAGGGGATAGTGGTTTTGGTCATGACTACTCCCTTAAAACACAATGGACAAACAAACTAAAACACAATGGATAACAAACTAAACAGAACGACTAAAACCTATAACACAATGTATAGAAAACCCACCCAATTGAAAAACACAATAATCAAACTAATAACACAATGTATAGGAAACTTAAATATAACACCATCTTCGTTGTGTCATATTATAGGTTCTGATAATAAATACACAATGGACAGAACCAAAAATAACATTGTGTGATAATTTTTTATAATAAGACAATGTGTAGAAACCCTAGTAAAAAACGTAATGACCAAAACCCAGTTGAAAAACACAATGATCGGAAAACTATACATAATGTATGGAAAACTCATCTTCATTGTGTTGTACATTAATTATAGGTTCTGATAATAAAAGCACAATAGACAGAACCCAAAATAACATTATGTCATAGGTTCTCATAGTAACACAATGTATAGAAACTATAACAAAAACGTAAATACTGTTGATGCATTTTTAGTGTCTGTAACTAGTCTTGTTTTAACGATGTATTTTGTATGGTCTTTTACTAATTATCGAGTCTGTATGTTATGTTGACCAAGTCAGATATCCTCCTATCTACTTGTGTACAACTTATTTGTCTCTTTTGGTATGTAATGTATTATGAACAATGCATGTTGCATTAAAGGGTAGTTTTGTCATTACTATGTTTATATGTTGCTGGTTGTTACTGTCTGATAACAGGAACAAACACAACAGTTGCAGTCCTCGACGAAACAGACTTCTGTTTCGTCGTAACACTTAATGGCGAATCAGACTTCTGATTCGTTGAAGGTCATGACGAATCAGACCTTGATTCGTCATGTATTGGGCTGTTCCAGGCCCAATGTCTGGCCCATGTTCAGATTCGTCAAACACTTCTTGTGTTTCGTCGATATCAGTGGCCAGGGACTATATAAGCAACACTTTGTGTTCATTTGAACTCAGAGATGAGAAACAGACCATAGTAACAAAACTCTGCCAAAATTTAGTCTGAACTGTGTTTGTATCAGTTGTTATCGGTTCTCATCCCGTTAATCAATAGATTGTGTTTCATTGATTAATCCGTTGTTATTTATGCTATACATGTTTGATTTGGCATAGTTACGTGGATTCCGCACGCGTAACCGTGTTTACTATAAACAAGTGATTCGGTTCGTAATCGATCCTCAGATTTCGGGACCTACAAGTGGTATCAGAGCATTGGCTCTTATCCTTGTTTAAAATCAAACATTGTTCGGTTTTTATCAAGTTTTTGTGTGTGTTTTTCTGAATCTTTGTTCTTGAAAAATCATAATTTCTGGGAAAATATTCATAAAATCTGTTGTTTTATTGTTGTTTGATAAGGATTTTTATCAAAAACCTAGTTGGATTGTTTGTTCATGCTTTAAACCGGGTTTTTAGTGAAAATCTAGTGTATTTTCGTGTTTCGGAAATTTATCAACTGACCGGAAAACTCATGTTCTTGAGTGTGTTCTTCATATATTCATAAGTGTTCTTGTAACAAACTGAGAATTTGATTTGTTAAATTGTTAAAAACCAAGTGTTATAACTTATAATACATTAACTTGACTTTTGTGTTAAAGTGTGATAATTGGTTTGGGTAATTAAGTCAGTTTCGTTGAAAATAGGTGTTAACAAACATACCTTGTGTCAGGTTTAAATATCTTATTGTCTGAGACTTTCCTTTGACTGAACAGTAAGATATTTTAAATATCTAAAACAGCTGTCTGATACCCAGTTTTGACGAAACAAGCAGCCGACGAATCACATCTGTTTCGTCGCAACATCTTTGACGAATCAAACGTCTGTTTCGCCACAATATCTTTGACGAAACAAATTCTGTTTCGCCACAAATCACAATTCTCACAAGTCTGTTTCGTCGTCATTCATTCAGACGAAACAAACCTGTTTCGTGAACTCTGTTTCGTCGAAAACAGATCTGTTTTAAACAGAAGACTTATATCAGCTTGCTTACTGTTTGTTTTCAAGAATTTGTGCAGGTACTATCATACATACATCAAATATGAGTTGTACTAGTCCATGGGATTGGAGTATGGATTCTAGACCACGTGAAGATCCGTCGTCCGCAGCAGCGTGGATGAAGAGTGTTTATGGTCAACCAACTATAAGTGCCGGACAATGGGCTTTGGCATCCAATCAGAACCAAAACATTCAAAATCTTCTGATTAGCGAGAGCGAAACGGGTAGTAACAATCGCCCGCCAAAGTTGAATCATATGAACGAGTTTCCATCATGGAAAGGTCGGTTCATTACATATGTTCAAGGTCAAAGCACGGATATTTGGAGGTGTTTCATTACTCAACGCAATGAAGCTCTTGAAGTAGCAGCTTCAACGGCCGAAGGTTTTACTAACATGCAGGAAAATGACAAGAAAGCATATGATTTTGAGAAAAAGTCGTTTGCTGTTCTTACTCAAGCACTTCATAAAGATATCTATCATCAGTTTTCTTATAGTACGGACACGAAATCCCTATGGGATTGTTTGGTGACAAGAGGAGAAGGAAACGCAGCTTCCAGAAAGACACGGCATGATTTATTAAAGAAAGAGTTCGAATCATTCCAGTTCTTGGAAAACGAAACTCTAAATGAAATGACCACACGGTTTTATCATTTGATTAGTGAGATGTATGCCTATGCTGTTAATGCAACTCAAAAGGAAGTTTGTGCACGATTTGCTGATTCTCTACCACCAAAGTGGAGTCCATACATTGAGCTTCTAAAACATACAGGTATTCTAGATGCTGACACCATAACTATCTATGAATTTGTACAGAAGCTGGAACATAAAAATGATGAAGAAATCCGAAAAGCAAAACGCATTGCTGCTCCTCAGAACATTGAAATGTATAATGGTGGAGGTTTTGACCCGTCAGCTAGTCTGAGGCAACCAAAGTTACAAACGGCGTTTGTATCAGATACAAACTCTTCTCCGTTTCCTCAACAAACTCAGACTTATTCTGGAGGAGGTTTTATTCCTTTTATACCTCCAGTAAATACTACTCCACCTCAAGCATATTTAGGAGGAGGTTTTAATCCATCCCTACCACAACAACTGGTACCACAACAACAAGTCCTACCACAACAACAAGTCCAACCACAACAACAACAGCAAGCTCATTATACCAACAATCCTCCAATTCCAAACCCTAACACAGTCAAAGTTGATACATCAAACCTCTCAAATGTTAGCATTGAAGTAGCAAAGGAACATATGGAACTTATTAATACCATGGTCAGTGCTTACTGCGGTTTGGTCGCGGGTCAAATTGGAAACATCAATTTAACCAACGAAGACTATCTACAAATCAACCGTGATGAAATGGAATTGATGGATATAAAGTGGGCATTCGCAAGTGCTGTTAGAAGGGCGAAGGACTTTATGGTTCGAACAGGAAGAAGTTCTTTGGAAAGCAAACAAGATACAAAGTACGGTTTTGATAAAGAAACAGTTACGTGCTTCAATTGTGGGGAAAAGGGTCACTTCAAACGTGAGTGCACTCGACCAAGCAGACAAGGCAATCAGAACCCATTCCGTAATCAGACGAGTACTTCAAATGCTAATCAAGACAATCGTGGAAAAGGGATAGTGGCTGTAACCAACACCACTAACCAGAATCAGTCTGGACCATCAAATGAAAGTCGTGCATTAACCGTACAAGCTGATGAAGGGTTTAATTGGTCTTTACAACTTGGGGAAAGTGATCAAGGTAAAGGAGGAACGGCGTGTTATGCTAAGATTATCAATCACATCAAGCACGTTCATAAGGAAGAATTTTCTGATAGTGACGATAGTTCTGGTAATTCCGGGAGTTCTGATGAAGAAAGTTCTACTTCGAGTTCTGAATCTGATGTGAGCAAAGAAGCAAGTTCTAATCTTGATGACTTATTGAATGAAGCAGAAGATTTGAAATGTCAGAAATCAGTTCTGATCAAGAAGGCTGAGGTAGTATCTGAAGAAATGGAGAAGTTCTTTTCTGAAGACGGATCTTTCTCTTATCAGACTGCCTTTATGGCAAATGTCTCAGCTTCTACAAGTCAGGTAAAATCTGAAATTCTTATCAACTGTAGAGATTGTGAGTATATGAAAAGTGAATTTGATAGAATAAAACTTGAATGTGATACGATTCATATTCACAATCAGAGTTTAGTTGTTGAAATGGCTAAATGCAAAGAAGCGAATATGGCTTTGATTCGAAACGAAAAAGAATTTAAATCTATGATTGAAATTCAAAAGAAAAATGTTTCCGAAGTGACAAAAACTGTTTATCATAAACAAGTTAGTATAAATGAATACATCAACATTGTTGAGGAAACTAAAAAGGAACTAGCCATTGCCAAATGTGAGCATGATGCAATCAAGCAAAAATTGGAGAGTTACTCTAACTCCCGATTTGTGCTCGATCACATTATTGATGTTCAACAACTAAAGGGAAACAAGAGAGGTGTTGGGTATAAGAAGTGTCCGCCCCCTTTGAGACATGATTATACTTATATGCCTGATGAAGAAGAAATGCCACGGTTTGAATCCAGTGTGCCTCTTGATTATGAGGAAGTAACTACTGGCCTAGGATTCAAATCGGACAATTCTCCAAGTACAAATTCTGAGCAAAAAGAGTCAACATCTACGAAACCAGGTCCTCCAACCATTGAGGACTATGAGTCGTCGGATGATGAATCTGAATCAGATGTGAATAAACAGGATAAATCACTTGACAAACTTAAAGGAGTAGAAGTTCCAATTGAGAATCATATTTTGTGTGATCCTCCTACCCCTGCTGTTCAACCTGTTGTTCAAAAAGTGATAAATCCTGTGTCTACTGTTAAAAGTAATATTGTGTTGTACACTTTGGTTGGTGACTCTAAAATCTATTCAGATAATGATTTTCCAATTAAAAATGTCAATCCTTCATTGATTGATAATGTTTTTGAAAATAACACAAGTAAGTTCAAGGGAAAGTCGATTCAGCGAGTTAATGTGACTCAATGTAATCCAATTTCTAAGACTGAAATTAAAAAGAAATTTGGAAATCAGAAATCACCTTCAAAGCAACCACCTATTGCTTCTAAGGGTAAACAATCAGATCAACGAGCTAAATTGTCAAATGTTTCCAACTCAAAATTTGAAACAAAAGGGGCTCGTTATCAGAAGAAAAACAGCAATGTCAAATTTGTGGAATCGAGGGGTACAGATAAAATTGAGACTTTTGCTAACAAGTCAAACACTGATTTTGTACAAGTCAAAATTTTAAAACGTGATAGTCAAAACAATTACACTCAACATTCAAACGGGTGTGATGAAAAAGCTAGTACCTCAGGTTATACAAATTCGACATCTGATCGTCGATCCAGTTCTCCTAAGTTTGTTGAAAGGAGAACGTGTTTTAAATGTGGAGAGTTTGGGCACATCATCAAAGATTGTGCTAACACTCCGAAAGCGAAATTTGTTGAAAGAGCATCACCTGAATCGATTCACTCTAAATGTCGTTCTGTTTCCCCTAAACATGATACACGAACTATTAAAGAACAGGAATCGAAACAACGACATCAAAATGTGAAGAAAATAGAAAAGGCTTTAAAACCTAAGGTCAATTCTGTTCCAAGGGAACCAAGTTCACCTGTAAAACCAGAAATTTCAAAATTTGTTTACAAAACTCAATCTGGTAAACAAAAACAAACTTGGAAACCTAGGAAGAGTGAAGGTTCAGGGGGAGCTGTTTGTTTGGAAAACCATCAACAAATCGAGATCACTATTCGTGATGCTCAGGGACGACCCAAGACCACATTGGCTTGGGTCCCCATCCTTAACTAATCATTGGATGAAATGTGCAGGATGTTCCAGGAGGAACTATTAATAGTCATTGGATTGTTGATAGTGGGGCATCTAGGCACATGACGGGCGACTTACGGCTTCTATATGATGTGAGAAACATTAAAGGAGGCTATGTTGCTTTCGCTGGAGACAAAGGCGGTTACATCACTGGAGAGGGAATGATTTCCAATGGTGTGGTATGTTTCGATAAGATCAATTATGTTCGTCAAATTGATCATAATCTTCTCAGTGTGTCGCAAATCTGCGATAAAAAGTTCACCGTGCATTTTGATGATGCCGGTTGTTATGTGCTTAAACCTGGTTTCAAAATTCCTGATGAATGGATTCTCTTATCGGCTCCAAGAATCAATGATCTTTATGTTCTTGATATGAGTCAAGCGATTACGACTTCTGCACAAGTCACATGTTTTGTCTCGAAAGCCACGGAGAAGGAGTCTATATCTTGGCACAGAAGAATGGGACACATTCACTTGAGAAAAATGAACCATTTGGTGAAAAACAATCTTGTGAATGGCGTACCCGTGAGAAGTTTTCATCTACAAGATATCTGTGTTTCGTGCCAGAAAGGGAAACAAACAAAGAAGTCTCACCCTTTGAAGAAAATCAACACTGTTAGCATGCCTCTCGAACGCCTTCATATGGACCTCTTTGGACCTATGAAACACAAAACAACGTTCGGAGATGTGTATTGTTTAGTAGTTACTGATGACTACTCTAGATTTTCTTGGGTAGCTTTTATGGCACACAAGAGTGATACTCCTCAAATCCTCAAGGATCTTCTTACAATGTTGGAAAATCTCTACTCGTTGAAAGTTAAGAGGATCAGAAGCGACAATGGAACTGAATTCAAAAACCGGATTATGGACGAGTTCTGTACTTCTAAAGGCATTCTTCATGAATACAGTTCTCCTTACACTCCACAACAAAATGGTGTCGCGGAGAGGAAGAATCGGACGATAATTGAAACTGCAAGAACAATGCTGGTAGAGTCGTCGTTTCCTGTTCAGTTCTGGGCAGAGGCTGTGTCGACTGCTTGCTACACATTGAACCGAGTTCTTACGGTTAAGAGACATGGCAAGACTTGTTTCGAACTTCTACAGAAAAGGAAACCAGATCTTTCAATTCTAGAACCTTTTGGTGGTCCATGCACTATGATTGATCCGGATGGAAAGTTTGGAGCGAAAGCTATCGAGGGTTTCTTCCTTGGATATGCTACACCAAATTTTCGTGTATGGAATCTGACTACCAAAAAGATTGAATTATGGAGTGAAGTACGGGTTCAGAGATATACAGATCCTGTTAAAGCTCCAGGTGATCCTTGGATGTTCGATTATGATGGGCTATTCAATTCCTTTGACCTGCCAACTTTTGATGAAGATTCTGCAGCTGCTAGAATGATATTTGATAGTGACAATGCTGCTGAGTCATCATTAGTCAGACCTGTTGTTGTTAACTCACAAAGTTCTAATTCGTCTAACAACACGGTTCAAAATGAGGAAGTTGAGAATGCTACTGAATACAATGAGTCATCAGAAGAAGATGAAGAAAATCTTGATGCGACTAAAGGCACTAAATCTCCAGTTGTTCCAGTTCAGGGTATTTCTGTTGATACTCCTCATGTGCAAGTCGATGATACTGCTGAAGGAAATGCATCCACTTCTACGCATATTCCAGGTGTAGAGTTGGTTGTTGATCTTAATATTAACAATTTGGGTGTTAATGCTCGTGTTCCTGAAAATCCTGAAATGAGGATACACGATACCCATCCACAGCAAAATATCATAGGAGATGTCCAACAAGGTGTGCAGACACGTAATCAGCTGAGAAACAACCCGAGTGCTGGTTTGTATTCAGCTATTAGAGAATCTGGTCTACAAAACGATTGGTCTTTCGCGTGTTACGTTTCACAAGAAGAACCAAAATCATATAAGGAAGCTTTAAAAGATAATTCATGGGTTGAAGCTATGCAGGACGAACTGCAGCAATTTCAAAAGCTTGGTGTTTGGAAGCTTGTTGAAAAACCGGAGAATTACAAGAAAATTGGAACACGATGGGTTTATAAATGCAAGAAAGATGATCGTGGAGTTGTTATTCGCAACAAAGCGAGACTGGTTGTTCAGGGCTTTCGTCAGATTGAAGGCATTGACTACAATGAAGTTTATGCACCTGTTGCACGTCTGGAAGCTATCCGAATCTTCTTAGCTTATGCTTCTTTCAAAGGATTCAAAGTTTACCAGATGGACGTTAAAAGTGCTTTTCTTCATGGTATTGTTCAAGAAGAGGTGCATGTCGAACAACCTCCAGGGTTTGAAGATCCTATTCACCCAGATCGGGTTTGGTTGCTCAACAAAGCTCTTTATGGTCTACATCAAGCACCTAGGGCTTGGTACGCAACCTTATCAAACTATCTTCTGGAGAATGGATTTAGACGAGGTCTTATTGATTGCACACTCTTTATCAAAGAACAAGATGAAGATCTTCTGCTGGTGCAGGTATATGTTGATGATATAATATTTGGGTCTACTAATGACTCTTTGTGCAGGCAATTCGAACGTGTTATGCAAGAAAAGTTCGAAATGAGCGCTATGGGAGAGATGAATTTCTTTTTGGGCCTTCAAGTTCATCAAACAGAGTCTGGGATATTCATCCATCAGACTAAATATGTTGGTGACATTTTGAGCCGATTCCAAATGTCAGATGCAACGCCCATTGGTACCCCACTTCCGCAGAATCACGGGATTACTCCGGATTTGAAGGGAGAAAGCATCAACTCCTCGTACTATCGTGCCATAATCGGATCTCTCATGTAGCTTACCGCTTCGAGGCCTGATATCATGTACCCAACATGCTTACTAGCAAGATATCAAGCAAACCCGAAGGCCTCTCATCTGTCAGCTGTCAAAAGGATTCTACGCTATTTGAAGGGATGCCCAGACTTAGGTCTTTGGTACCCTAGGGATGATAGTTTTGAATTAATTGCATACAGTGATTCTGATTTCGGTGGTTGCAAAATCGATGGCAAATCGACAACAGCAGGATGTCAGTTCCTAGGAAATCGACTCGTAACGTGGCAGTGCAAGAAGCAAACGTGTGTTGCTACATCAACATGTGAAGCAGAATATATTGCTGCCTCGAGTTGTTGCTCCCAAGTTCTTTGGATACAACAACAAATGCGCGACTACGGTTTAGAATTCCTATCTACTCGTATTTTTGTTGATAATAATGCTGCCTTGCAAATCACTAGAAATCCTGTGCAACATTCTAAGACTAAACACATCGACATTAAATATCACTTTATCCGTGATTGTTTTGATAAGAGGTTAATCGATGTCGTTCATGTCCCCACTGATCACCAACGTGCCGACCTGTTTACAAAAGCTTTTGATAAATCACGTTTTGATTATCTACTTTTGGTCAATGGCATTAAGGTGATACCCGAGTAAACTTCTCTGGCTGATCGTTTTTTTTTTTTGTAAATATTTTCTTTATAATCTTTGAAAATTCAAAAAGATTTTAGTTTTCGTAAACTTTGCGAATTTTAGGGGGAGATATTTCAAGAAAATACAAAAACAGTGAAAAAGTTCAAAATCCAAAAAGATGTCTTTACTTTCTGTCGTTTCGTGTTGAAAAATTCAAAAATTCAAAAACAATAGAAAAACCAAAAATGAGTTTCTTGGATAAAGGAAAATGATGAAATTCACTGGTGTGGTCGGTCAATGTGCTCAAAATGCAAAATAAATAGAAAAATGATAAGTATCTCTACTAACGATGTATCGGTAGGCTCACAATCAGACTAAAATGTGCAGGATGATACAAACCTAACAGACTTCAAGTCAGGTGGGAACCGCTCATTGGCATATGGTCTTAGTACCGAAATCTCGTTTGAGAGATTGCCGAGATCTGAAATATTCGGTCTTTATGCTGCTTATCATCTGGGTATCATGGTTGTATCAAACCGTAAAAATAACGGAGACGAAGTCTAAGATCTTCCATGATACTATACATACGTGTACATACTTCATTCGACCTCAATAAGTGATCAACAATCACATGTCCAAACAAAATAAGTGATAAATTATCACAGATTCTTTGCGGGAGTCAAGTTCGTCTCTCTGCTGTACGGAAGTACTGACCTGTTCACGGACTTGCTCCTGTGCCCTCATGCATCTGAAAATCAAGTTCCTCATCAATAAGTGATTTTATCACATAGGACTTGTTTTCAATCAAATAAGTGAGTCTCTCACATTTTTATACGGTCAAACAGATGATAAACGGTATACTCACCGGTAAGATGAATTCTCGTGCATACCTTGATACGGGAATGTGTCGTGAGTGGATTTACATCGACTTGTAAGTATAATCCTTACCGTTAATCGTATCTCTTAAATTATGATTATGTCTGATCAGTTTGAGCTTATGTGGACCACAATACCGATAATCGAGGTAGTATACTTATCCAGAGCTTTAAACAGAATCAAAATCATGTTGACTAAGACCGTAAGCTGGTATGATTCCTTGTCCTTGAGATTCGCAAAAAGATTGCACTTGTACAGTTGTTTAGTGTTTTTAACAGTTTTCCGCATTTTCATTTAGTTTCCCTTGCTTTAAATTTTCTTTTAGTATATTAGTGTAAAGTTCGTTTTTGATTAAGCCGAAGTTGTTGCTTGGTGTTTTATACCGGAAGCCTGAAACCTTCTTCATAAAAACGTTCTTGCATTTGAAAATTCAAACTGAATGGAATTGTGTTCATAATCTGTTTTGACTGCAAAATATTTCCAGTCTGGGTGTTACGGTTTTGAAAAATCTGTTGGTGAAACAGACCTGTCACGAATCACAAGTGTTGACGAATCAACACTTGTCGACGAATCAGACCTAAGTTGGCGAATCAAATCTGATTCGTCATAACAGACGACGAATCACAGGAGCCCAATTCTGTTTCGTCATGGGCTAAAGTTTAGGCCCAAGTTCAAGCCCAAAGTTCTGATTCGCCGGGCCCATCTCAGTTTCGTCGAATCCTCTGATTCGTCGAGACAAGGTAGTAGATAAAATCCCATTGATGCCTATGAAGCAGGATTTTCTGGAAGACATGGCATTGTGGTGCTACGACTCGGATACTCATGAAGCTGTTATCGTGTTCAGAGATGGTCGTGCTAACTACAGGATGTTGGATCCGATGTGGATCGTTTGAAGCTGATATTGGAAGATTATATCGTCATGATATTTTCTATGAAGACCAAGATGCACGTCAAGCGTTGAAGTTTCAGCGAGTAGCTTGTTTTTGCTACTACAGGGGTATTCATTCGGGCAGTACGTGGTCCGAACAACATTGAAGGAAGATTAGAAGACCAAAGACGAGTAACAGACAAGGGGGAGTTTGTTGATGCATTTTTAGTGTCTGTAACTAGTCTTGTTTTAACGATGTATTTTGTATGGTCTTTTACTAATTATCGAGTCTGTATGTTATGTTGACCAAGTCAGATATCCTCCTATCTACTTGTGTACAACTTATTTGTCTCTTTTGGTATGTAATGTATTATGAACAATGCATGTTGCATTAAAGGGTAGTTTTGTCATTACTATGTTTATATGTTGCTGGTTGTTACTGTCTGATAACAGGAACAAACACAACAGTTGCAGTCCTCGACGAAACAGACTTCTGTTTCGTCGTAACACTTAATGGCGAATCAGACTTCTGATTCGTTGAAGGTCATGACGAATCAGACCTTGATTCGTCATGTATTGGGCTGTTCCAGGCCCAATGTCTGGCCCATGTTCAGATTCGTCAAACACTTCTTGTGTTTCGTCGATATCAGTGGCCAGGGACTATATAAGCAACACTTTGTGTTCATTTGAACTCAGAGATGAGAAACAGACCATAGTAACAAAACTCTGCCAAAATTTAGTCTGAACTGTGTTTGTATCAGTTGTTATCGGTTCTCATCCCGTTAATCAATAGATTGTGTTTCATTGATTAATCCGTTGTTATTTATGCTATACATGTTTGATTTGGCATAGTTACGTGGATTCCGCACGCGTAACCGTGTTTACTATAAACAAGTGATTCGGTTCGTAATCGATCCTCAGATTTCGGGACCTACAAATACATATGACATGTGGCTTTGATTGAAAGATCCCTTTACGTGATGATTTGCTCCTCACAAGAATGTTCCAAGGATACATGTCAGCATGAATGAAGTTGTCCACCTGGTAAAAGAAAAAAAAAATTCTTTATCAAATATACTATTACATTTATTTGAAGTGATAATTATCTTATCAGCAACATTTTTAAAAGAGCATGAATCCCAATGTGTGGAAGAGAACTCTTAAGCCGAACATGTCCTTCATGTTCATCAACATAACGCAATACACTCACCTTGTTCGAAAGTTTCCACCAAAACAACTGGATGTACAAGTGGATATACATGTTTAGGGAAAAAAACATCCCTACAACCCCAGAAATTATATATAAATCTACTCAAATGAGCAGCTCCTCGTGCAAGATCAACTTGTGACATCATAAACACGCAAACTGCCAAAAATTACATACAAAACTTCACGAAGTCCTTTTTTCTCTTAAGGGTGATCTGTACACCACCAAATTTTTGTTTTGGACAACTTTACGCTCGAATCAAATAACCTTTTTATACTCATTCTCAGGAATGAATGTCTCATGAGATCTATCATTATTAACCTAGTCGGGGTGGGGGAGGTTATTTATTTATCATGAGAGAAGTTGAAGAAAATTGGAGTTAGTGGGGGTGGGGGTGTTTATTTATTTATCATGAGAGAAGTTGAAGAAAATTATAGTTAGTGGGGGTGGGGAAGGTAGAAGTTGAAGAAAATTAGAGTTAGTGAGGGCGTGGGAGGTTATTTATTTACCATTAACACAACAGTTGACTTTATCAGTTTTGTTTGAGAACATGGTCGAAAGCTACAAGAAACAGTTTAACCTGAATAGGAAAAACCGTAAGCCAAACCGCTAGTAACGGTTTTTGAATATCTAAACCAAAAATGAACCGCTGATATATGAAACCAAACCAAACCGAACAATTACTAACGGTTTGGTTTCGATTTGATTTTATGGTTCAAACTTTATTAAACCTTTATGTAAAGTTGCATAATATATAAAATAAAAAAGATGTCTTATTAAAAAAAGCTATCAAGTTATTCGAAAATGCACAGAGCACGATTTCTAAAGTAAATAGCAAACAAACATTACAATCCTAAATATAGTTTCACATAACATAAGAAGTTCCTGCAAATATGAAAGCATCATCGCCCATTCCATAAAATAGATAATCTGGTGTAAACTAATAGAAGTTTCCAACATATAATGAGGTCTACCAAATTACAAATTTTACCCCTAATTAATCCAATGGTCCACCTTTAAGATTAATTCATTGTGAATTAGTAAATATGGTCAGGTTCAAAAATTAGTCCACTGTGAATATTGCATTGTATTTGTAGCATTGGAATTTAAAAAAATACTCAATTCTTACATGGTCCTATGTGGTATAAATAGTAAACCAAACCGTTTGGTATGGTTTAAAAATTTTGAACCAACCGACCAAAAACTTACATAAAACCGACTATGAAACCAAACCAATGACCGGTTTGGGTGGTTTCACAATTTAAACCAAATCATGAACACCCCTAGCTGGGTATGTAAATCTCATACCCATTGACATTTCCATAATTTTATCAAGCCTGTACCTCTACCTCTGGTGATTTCTATATACCAACTAAACACCATCCTAATGGTTATTGTATAAACAACACCAACCATACCCAATAAAATCCCACCCAAAGCAAAGTTGTTGATAGGGTATGAGGGTGTGATACCTCTAATGCTTACAGGCCAGGGACGAACCTAAGTTAGAGCTTGGGTGGGCGGGCGCACCCATTAAAATAAAAATTTTAGTGTATTTTATAGGCTAAAATTCCGATCGCACCCCTTGAAATTTCGATTAAATTCTTCATCCGCACCCCCATAAAATAATTTTTGGGTTCCGCTTTTTTATTTTCAGAAGAATTGTAGGTTTTTAATTGTTTGAATTATTGCTCTACCGTCGAATGTGCAGTAAAACCATGTCCTTGCTTACCTCATGTTCTTTTCACTTTCCGATCACAAAAGTATGAAGAAAAAAAAAACATGTCAAAGCTTATTTCAACACTTTTAATAGTTCATTGCGTGTTTATAAATATATACAAAATACATCTTTAGTTATTACAACTACTTGGAAATGATTTGAAGGAAGTTATTCTACAAATTCTCCTAAAAATAAGAAGTGTACAAAGATACAATGGATCGCACAATATGACACAATGCCAAAGAATATTAACACAATGTCGAGGAAAAAAGACACACTAAGTCACAAAAAAGACACAATGACACAAATAAAGATAAGACACAATGATAAATAAAAGACACAATGATAATAAACAAAAATTCTAGAATCTACAACCTATAAATCCAAAAGTGAAAAACTTAAAATCTCACATAGTAGAGTTTGATGAGACGGTTCCAACGCCACTTGAATGAGGTCAATCGGAGTCCGTTTGATACCCTTTGTACGACTTCTTATTTTTAAAAGCCTTTGTATTTGATCCTAAACCATGATTTGAAATATAAAAAATACATTTTTAGTTATTACAACTATTTGGAAATGATTTGATAGACTGCCATCCAATTCATGTAATATATTAAAGCCGTATAAAAAGAGGAATTTATTCTACCATTAAACTCACAAATATGCAAATTACTCACTGAAGCTATGAAGGAGGGCAGTACTATAATTTTGCGAAATGCAAAAATCGACATGTACAAAGGGTCAATGAGACTTGCGGTTGACAAATGGGGTTGTGTTGAAGTAACCAACTGATTTTTCTATTAAGGAAGATAACAATCTTTCACTAATCGAGTTTGAACTCATGACAGTTGAAGAGACAAAGCAAACAGAAGAAAACAACACAACAGAAAGGCCACAAAACTAATTGACAACAAAGCCTAGCCAAAATCATGCCCACTGAAGCTGCCCCAGTTAGCCGACCCGAGACTTCCGATTATGAGCCTTTTAGTGGTCCACCAGAAGCACTTTTTTATCTCATCCACCAGTGTAGAGACCATTTTATATTTCCCGTTGAACGCCCTCTCATTGCGGTTGTTCCAAATCCTCCATAGGATTAGAAGGAAGATTGTGTGTATTACCCACCTTCTTTTCCCTGCCATATCCACACTCTAACCACTATGCTTAACCATTTGGTTGACCGAAGTAAATGTATCCGGGACCGAGATCTTCACCCACACGCATACCGTCCACCACACATATCCCAAAATACCCTTCAGTTTGCCCTCTGAGTACTCCCTAAATTAAAACAAAAATACCCTCCAAAGTTAATTTAGAACATTGGCAGAGTTGGTAGAATATAAATTAATAATATACAACTAACTAATACTTACTTAATGGCAACCTTAAACTTCTCATAAGTAGCCGCCTTCTCAATTCTCACGGTTGACTTTTGGGAGACTGAGCAATTTATGAAACTGTTTGACCTGAACCAATAAAGCTTCACTTTTTAAAAAAAATCCAATGTCAAGAAGAAATGTTAACTATTGTTGTGACCTGAACCAATAAAGCTTTACTTTCAAAAACGGGTCAACCTGCTAGTAGCCACTGAATAGTCAGCCAAGCATTTAGCAAAAACAGATTCCAATGTCAAGAAGAAATGCAAAGAGATGATAAGATATGGTACTCACACTACTTTAAATCGTCTCGTAATAAACTTGTGTCACCTAAGACGTTCGACAAGAACATAATATGAGCTTTCCAAAACTTCCCGCATGAAAAAACAAACATTTATATGAATGGCTAAATTTTGTACGTATTTATTGTCTCACAAAAGAAGATTAGCTTAAAGGGAAACGGGTCAAAGATATTTAAGTTCACCAAAAGTCCATTTTTAACCCGTATAAAATACCTAACTCGTTTTATGCCCCTGATGATATGCAGCACCCCAACTGATTATCTATTCCTAGTGTCGGTGGAATCCAATTGCAAAGGCAAAAATTCATTCAGCCAATTTGACCCCCTCTTTTTTATTTAGGTATTTTCCATTTGACAATTTACGATATAAAATATAACCTACTGCAATTATCCCTCCCTTCGAGTTACTTTCATTATTGTAGATTAAACTTGATGTCAAACTGAATCCAACATACAATGTCTGTGAATGCTTGAAATAAATCATACTCTCACCTGAATATGAAACATGGCTCTTAATGTTGAGTTGAGTTGCCATAAAAGCTATGTGTTTTCTTTCGATGACTTCAATATAACCCCTTCACTTAGCCGGCTGTTCTTATACGCACTTCCAGTGATAGCAGTTGCTGCAATTAAAGTATAAATTTTTTACTCATTTACTCTGAAATAAATTCTAAAGTAGGCCTAGAAGTATCAAGTGAATACATTGTTTTTCACAAATCTATGTGATATTGGAGACTTAACCAAAAGGCAAGAGAGATCCTGGCGATAACCGAACAGAGGCGACAACAACCCACGACATGGTTATCATACATTGAATGTTAGCACCCACTACACAGATTCCACTTCACATTTTATTAGAATAGTTGTAAACATTCATCAATATAAATATATAATCTTGTAGCTTTTTCGCAATACTGGGAAAGATTGCTAAACCCTGGTCATCTAACCACTCTAGTCGACGCAGCTCACCCACTTCGCTGCCTGTTGTCGCCCTCGCCGCTGGCCGCTGCATTCGTTCATCGCACCACCGCAGGTACAAACGTCTCCCTTCGTGGCAGGAAACCCTAACATTACAACACTTTGAATGAATTTTAGTGTCTCATTTTGTTAAATGTTCTTTTAATATATGTTTTTGACGGTACAATCCATAACATTAGAGTGTGAAGTAATGGTAAGCTATAAGATGTTGCTCTTTTAGTAGCAAGGTAGAAAACAGATAGAAGAAGGGCAAAATCAATACCTTAAAATGTTTGCACTCATATGAACCTGGATAGAACGATAACCGTAGTTTGTAATCATATAACCCTAATTTTAGGAACTAAATAAAAAAATTAGTTTGTTGATAAGAACCTTGATTGATGAAGACCTGGACCTTGTATGCAAACAGTAACCATTTATTACCAGAAATTGAAATCACTTACAATCACAGCTCTTGTGTATGCAGATTTACTACCAAAAAAGAAACTGACCTGAAAACGCAGTTCACAATCTTAATCAGAGATCCGGATCTCAATTTCGTCGCCTGTAAGTCGCTGCCGCCACGACGTGTCGGTAGCGTACTCCTACTCTCGCTCCCATGTCTTCTTTAATATGTCTCTCCCCCTCTCAATCTCTGTAGCAAACCCTCTGTCTCTATGTTCTGGTGTGTAGAGGTGGAGATGGTGAACACATATATGAGATGAAACGTATCATAAATATCAGATGCCACCATATAACCACTTATGCAGCCCAATGAATACTGCCAGGCTGGATGACACTATTCATTTAGGTTGTTCTATTAACAGATAGTAATGGTGGTTACCTTAAAAGCCAGGCGAGAAGCCATCCAAAGACATACTCTGCTGCTGATGCATTCTGAATATGCACAAATTGTGTACAAGCGTACAAGTTATTAGTAGAAAAGAGGCAATTGGAAAACATAACAAAATAAAACAAAGAGAATTTAAACAATTGCTCCACTTGAACATATCTAGCATTTCATCAAACACCTAGAACACATCACATCAAATACAAAAATTATTAAATAAACATATAATTTCAAATTTTGTGTATCTTAAATCAGAAGTTAACAAATATATTTATCAAAGATCCTTACAGATAGATGATTTCACCTTAGTGTCGGATGGATAACAACCCGCGGCTCACTTGAATGGATAACAACTGGATTGGATTAGCTTTGTGTTGATTGTAAATTAGGGTTCACTGTTTGCAGCTTTGACAATCTGTGCCTAGACATATATTATAACAAAAAAAGATTAACCCTTAGCTTTATCTTTTTCAGGAGTCAAAAAAGCATAAGAAGTTTGTGCATTGCCCATACATCACAAAGTATCATGTTTATTTATCTCAATTGACAATTCTCCATCCATATAATCTGAGTATGATTAAGATTGACATCATTAACATGTGAAACAACAAACAAATGTCTCTCATATAATCTGAGAAAAGTATAAGCTATAGAAAGCACATAACCATCAAGATGATCGATCTGAAGTGAAGAAAGTCTCATTCCACCAGTTCATGGAAGCTATATGTTTTTATATTGTTGATTCAACTTCCTCTTTCACCTAAAACCAATGCGAACTGATTCCCACAAAGATAGGAAACCTTAACTTGCGTTGAAAAAAAAACTGCCAAATTTTTTGGGTTTGAACGGCTAAGATCAATTCTCAAAAATAACTGAAGAGTTATTCTGGTCAGGATCTCTCCAATTTACGGTTACCTCTGTGTTGACTGGCAGTTTGTAAGTGGCGAACCATTTATTAATAGTTTTCTTTCAAAATGTAAAAAGAACATGTTTCTTTTTATGATTAATCGTATAGTACACTGGCAGCTATCCGCATGTAATGAACTCCGTCGCCATATCAAAACCATCTAGAGCCCCGCCATTGCAACAGCCATGAAGTGCATCAAAAGGTGGTTGGTCAATCATCATGCAAGGGTTGCTCTTTTCCCTTTTGCGTCTCTTGACTGCACAAAGAATCAGGTGAAGGAATTGAGTCAGTCAAACACATATACTCTAGTCAATTCAACACTTTTGACTTTTAAGGGTCAAAGCAGACTACTTTGGAACTTAAATTGAATATAGAGTTACGTATACTTCGCTTAAAGAAAATGGATCAAATTACCCAGAACCTCCTAAACCGTTCTATTCAACGCATTACACGATGGTTGAAATAATATACTTATTATGATCATATTCTTATTGAAAAAAGGGAACCACCCCCCCCCCCCCCCCCCCCTCCAATTATCCAACCCACCCATTTTGCCACCTCTAGCGCATATGATACATGTTTGACGATGAATTATTGAATCTTGATCAGATCTTAGGTTGAAATAACACAACTCATTTGACCTAAAGAGTGAAAAGGGTGTATGAGAAAGACCTGTGCAGCAACAGATCTTTTAGCATCCAAGAACTCGCCATAAATGCTGTATACTCTCGGTTTTTCAGCTTCTGAAACTGAAGGTATTGCATTGTCATAGATCGAATGTAAGAGTGTATTGGTAATAAGTGGCATATTTCAAGGCTGGTGAGCTTCATTGCTATTCAAAAGATCGTGAACAGCTGCCAGCTGGGCATCTGATAAAAAAGCTTGGAGATCTGCTCCACTAAATCCTTCAGTCTTTTGAGCTATATCTTCTAAATTCACATCTTTAGCCAATGGTAACTGATATTCAAAAGCTCTAATCAGATCTTGCATCCTTAAAAAGACTGGCAAAATTGGTAGGTATTTGCATTGTCACTGCGACAGAACTGGAACGGGTTGGGACGACCCGTAAGCCGCAAGCACATTTGATAAAACCCTTGTTCCGTTTTTAGTTTAAATTATTTAGCTTATAACCCGTTTGACCCGTGAGAGTAAAGCATAACCCATATCGACCTGTTTATAAGGTAAGGGTCAAATAGTACTTACCTTTCTGGAAAGACAGTAAGAATATCGAGTCTCTCTTGTGGTGATGGGAAATCACAGACAAGTAGGCGATCTAATCTACCAGGCCGCAGCAGCGCAGCATCCAGTAGATCAGGTCTACTGTAATTCCAAAAAAAGGAGTTTCAGGTGTTTCCGATCAGATGAATAAAATATGAATTTCTAAGATCAAATTATATATTTTTCATTTTGGTTTCTATAGGTAATGGTTTTGTATTTTGCTAATATGATTGATTATTTTTGTTACCAAACACAACAGATGTTTAAAAATTAAAGCTGATTACCAAACACATTAATTCATTTGATAAAAACGGCTCTAAACCACCGTCATAGCGGTTAATTTTGGGAGTTTAAACGGATGAGATTTCATTTCAGCATGATCGGACGGTAGATATTGATTTGGAAAGTAGTTAGACTTAATGGGCTTAATATATATATATATATATATATATATAATTAAAGCGAAGAAAATGCACACGTGGGTTAGAGAAATTAACATCATTGGAAGCAGGGGTTAATTTAACTAAATTGCTTAAATCCCTAACTTCTAACATACCAAAAAAGTAACTAATCAACATTTATTAGTTAAAGGGTAAAATAAGTAAACTACATGCATTTTATATTTTTTTAAAACTTAGATTGAATTACAAAAATAGAATCCAAATTAAAACTGAAGACAGGTTAGAAAGACCAAAAGAACACAAAAACAAAATAAAATAACCATGCATCGTGTAGTTGGTATCATCCTAGACTCCATTTATGAACTTCTCTTGTAAACCTGACACGTGAATAGTTTAAATTTTCAAACCCGGAATGAATCACGACCACTCCACCCACAAGATTTTCATACTCGACCTTTTGAAACCCAGCATCCGCGATCATCGAAGCAAATACCTCCTGAAAAACCACCAAGAAGAAAGTAAAACTTAACGGCGTGTTGAGTAAAACCTGCATCAGACAATGGCTAAATCTATATCTTATCTCATCTCTATCCTACAAGTGCAATTGGTCAAACGGGTTGAGAGTCACACTATACTTGATGGATGCAAAATTATAAATTGTTTTATTCACAGTTTCAGATTACTAATGTAATAATAATAATTAACAACTAAACAACACATTAACTTTTATAAAAAAAGGAAAAACATCGTTTGCAGTTCAACTAAATACATACCTGAGGAGGAAAACGCCGAACGCTCTCCACCAAATACTGATAAGAATCACGATCTCCTGCAACAAGCTCTCCTAGAACTGGAATGACTGAGAATGATAGTAATCATACCTGACGAATAAACAAATCAAAACAAAACAATATGAGGGTGTGAAAAGTAGTAGAATCAATACATTGAAAAGAAGGCCAGTTTTGACATAGAAAAGTCTGCATCATCCATGCATATTGTGTCTATTGTGTACTTGATAATACTTCAACTATCGTTTAATAATCATGAGACCCATCACCGTTTAACTCATGGGATCCTGTCACATACATGTGTGTGTGTGTAAGTGCTTATAGCTGCTTGAAAACTTGAGTGTCTACATGGCTGAGCTCAAGGCAAAGGAATCTCCCTCTCTTTTTGAGTACCCTGATTAAAAATCAAACTATTAACACAGAAAAACTTGTAATATCGTGTAAATTTTAATGTCATGTGATGGATAATACCAAACACATAATATTTATCAGGGTACAGAACTACCTGTATGCTTCAGCAAGAACTTTTTCAATGTGCGTAACATTTCAAATACCAAAAGCAATAGTGTAACCATCCATCGAATCATGCTTCAGCGATACGGATCATAACAACATTCCAAATTACACTAATGCATGCTTAAAACACACCAAATTTCAAATTATCTGAATAATCTAAAGCATTAAGCATAGTGATAAGGAAGAATGCAATAAGCTACCAGCCAAATGTAACACCAATGCAGACTAAGAAAAAAACATTAAGATCCAACAGATGAAGATGATACCAAATCATTTACACCATATTTTCAACTGATATCCACTGTTACATCATGCATTAAGCTACCAGCCAAATGTACTGATCAAAACAACATTCCGATTGATCTAACACTATCATATCCACGTTAAAAACACACGCAACACATTCAAAAACAATATATGAAGTTCATGTCATATTGCACACCTAAAACTTCACTTCATTGCATTATACGACTTAGATTGATCATTGATCAACAGAATCATAACAACATTCCTAATGTATGTATCTAAAAACACGAATGTGCATCGAAATAAACTGTCACGCATATCCTGCAAGTGTTTCGGTTCAATCTCAAGCTTCTTTTTATCTACGAATATGTCATGCCAAAATTCAAGCGTAGAGCCTCTCACCTGACTTGTGCCTGGTACTACAGGTTTATATTAGAGGTGTCAAAATGGACGGATTGGGTAACGCTTACTTTTGGTACATATCCAAGTAGGTCAGCTTGACCCGGGAAACTTATCGCCCAAATTTATTAATTTTTTTTACAAAAAAAAAGGTTGTGTTTGAAATACAATTATATTATTTTCAATACAAATCTAACTTTATGAATAAAATGATTTGAGATATTTTATGCACATAAAAAACAATAATACACTTAAGACCAGTTTCATAAGCAAAGGGATCGAAATACTGCATGAAAGATGTGGAGTAGTTACCAGAGTTTTAACGTTGAATGATCAGAGGAAGGTTAAACCGTGTTTGGTTGCAGGATTCATCTTCGTACAAACGGCTTTTGGCAGACAATTATTCTCTGGTCACTACCATTTTCAAGATCAATGACCCTTGCTTCCCATCGAATTTGTGTAGCAACAGAACGGGCCTTCTCTATGGACCCCACGTCATCCGAAAGAACAACCCATCCCTGCAAGAGAACAAAGCTATAAGTTGCCTTTTGTAGTATGGGTCAAAATGATCAGTGAATAAAATGATTTAAGAGGTTGTTAATAACAGTGGTTTAGCGGGTTTGGGAATTCCGGGAAGGTGAGTGATACGGGTAAATGATCAGTGGTTTAGATGGCAGTGGATGGAGATGTTAGGAATCAGTGGATCCATCAACAGTGGATGAACAACAGAGGTTGTTAATAACAGTGGATTAGCAGCAGATGTGGTTAGCTAACAGTGGATCAGCAACAGAGGTTGTTAGTTAACAGGGGTTAGCAACAGAGGTTGTTAATAACAGTGGATTAGCAGCAGAGGTGGTTAGCTAACAGTGGATCAGCAACAGAGGTTGTTAGTTAACAGGGGTTAGCAACAGAGGTTGTTAACAACAGTGGATTAGCAGCAGAGGTGGTTAGCTAACAGTGGATCCGCCTATATTTTTCGTTCATTCTTTCCAAAATATTATAAAATAAAAATTTGCTCGTTATAAAAACAATATATGTACATACATAACAACCTATACTAAACCATATTATTGATTCTATTAATCTAACAGGTTGTTGAACATCAACTTAAACTAATAATTATTCAAAGGCATAGAAACTCACCTTTTCTATTGCCCTCAACTTACATATAAAATCCATTTTATCACTCAGACTTTGAAGCTCCTTGTTTGCTCTTGAATACTCAGTTGGTGACGTTTCTGGCTGTCTTTATTCAATATAAAAAATTAGAAACAGATATATAATATCAGTATATAAACTCAAACATACATGAGACTTGATGAGTCTTACCTGATTAATAATGCCTTGAAGATAAGCATTCCTGTGCTCAATAGCAGACAAGTCTGTGCTCCATCATCTTGATCAGTTCAGCTGATGATTGAGGCAGCACCTCAACCACTTTAAAAACAAAAAAAAAAAAAGATTAAGAGATATATTAGTGGATTAACATACAAATAATCATATCAGCCAACAGATTTGACCCAATTACTGAAATCCTATAAAGATGACTACTTTTTCTGTTTTAATTTCATCTAACTAATAACTGATTTGTTAGCAAACGTACCCTCAAAAAAATGCATAATAAAAGAAAAGAAGATAAATATGAAAAGAGACCAGTTGAGTATAAGGTTTAACACAAAATAATGTTATTTAGGACTCAATATGCCTCTCTTTTATTTCTCCGACGAACATCTCTACATCCAGCTTTTCCATTCAATTTGAGCACTCATAGTTCTTCATCAACATCTGTAACGTGAAAATTAAAAATCAACTAATAGAAATATTCTGGTGATGAAGACGAACTTACAGTTCTTGTGTTGTTTGCAATAAAAAGCAAACCCAATTTGATTAGTTAAACCACTGATAAAATACAAGATAATCAACACAAAAATCTAAAACAACCTGAGAGCGTGAATTGTTACCTGATGATGAGTTCGATTAATGATGGAGAAGAACATCCGCATTCTCTTTGCACCATCAGACCCTCGTCGTGACGATTCACCACCCTGATCAGACCCCTTTCGCCCTTTAACCTTGCTACTTGAACCACCTGATGCATCATCGTGCGAGTCAACATCCGCAAGACCATTCTCTAGTGCCCTCACCAGATTTTCGAAATATCTGCGAGTCACTTTAGTCAAATCAGTTAACTTTATTCTAAAACAATTAAATTTCTCCTCGGTGATGTCTTTGTCTTCGTTTATAATATAAGTTTGTAGTTCTTTCTCCGCACAAAGATGAAGCCTTTCTAAGCCAGATTCTGCTTCACCCTGCACATACTCAAAGAACGTTTTTTAGCCTCTTCGATTTTCGGTATGTAATACCCGTATTCAATTATCTGTATCCACGCTGAGGAAAAAAGACACAATAGATCGCAAAATATAACACAATGTCGAGAAATATAGCACAATGCCGGTAAAAAAAAAGACACAATGAATTGCAAAAAAGACACAATGACGAAAAAAAAACACAATGACGAAAAAAAACACAATGACGAAAAAAAAACACAATGACGAAAAAAAAAAACACAAAGATCTAAAACAAATTTTAAAATCTACAAGCTAATAATCCAAAGCGAAACCGATACTTGGTGTTACCTTGACCTTTCATATGCCTTTAATGACAGTGAATGCCTTCAAATGAGTATGCATCCCGATACACGCCTTCTTCTCCCATGATTTCGTTCCATGACAGCCAATATACCACCAAGAACCCCCAATTTTGATTCTATGACAGCCGACTATACCACCAAGAACCCCCAAAATCAGAGCCCTGATTTTTTTGAGAGAACTAAGAGAGGATATTGAATGATTCTGGATTTGAGAAGAGGATTTCTTGTGTGAGGTGATCGAACAAAGAAGACATATCAGAAGTCTGCTAGATTAAATGTGAAAATTAGGTCAAATTAGATAAAATCACAACAAAATTTGATAGATTAGGATAAATTACTTGAATTGCCGACTTGGTGCAGTGATTAGAAGTAACATTCGTTCCCAAAATTGATTTCCCTGTAACCTTTCAACAAAACCTTCAACCATACACAATTAGAGCAGGGGTGGCTGCAAAATCACGGTTGCTTCATGGTAAAAACATTAGTTTCTGCCACGAGCCCTCCGGATTTTACACCGCCAAAAGTCGATGATAATCAAATTGATGATGTTCTGGATAAAAAATAGGGTGAAGGTTGTAGTCGGAGGAGGATTTGCAGATGGTGGCGATAGGTTAATGAAAATGGAGGAGCGTATGAGAGAAACATCTGCAAAACACCAGTTGAATCAGAGAAATTTTAGAGAGAGGAAGAAGATGATTTGAAAGTGAATGAGGAAGATAACCACCTGAATTATAACCATCTGCAAAACACCAGGCGATAGGTAATGTATAATTGTAGGGCAACGGTTGAGGGAGCGTACCCACGTAGCGAGAAACATGCAGAAAACAATGGAAAACTTAACTGGCGTTGAAAAAAAAAACTGCCAAATTTTTTGGGTTTGAACAGCTGAGATTAAATCTTGAAGGTAACCGCCTGAATTATTACGGTCAGGATTAACTAAAACGTGGGTTTGACCGGCGGTTACATAGCGGCGAACAATTTATTAATAATTAAGGACATTATACCGAAACGAATGCTACGCGATCCCGAACGTCTCCGGCGGAAAGCTTGAAGCTTCGGTGAGTTCTTCATTACTCAGTGAGTGGGAGGTTGTTTTGTGACAAAGTGTTGGAGGTGAGTGTGAGGGTGTCGAATGGCAGGATTGTAGGATCTTGGTTCCTCAATTTATAGTTTCATCGAAGTTTGGTTATAAAAGTTTCCGAAAAAAGAACGTCTCGGTCAAGGATGTATGGGGTCGTGATTCGTGACAAGTTCGTGATTGATATTAAAAAGGAAACGCGAAAGCGTGTATAATCTCCGAACAATCAGCGAAATCGGCAAAGAAAAGGAAATACAGCATGATTGTTGCTGTCAACAGTTGATGGCGGCAACCTTGTTTAAAAAGGAATGTAGCGCGAAACTAGGATATAACTATCGAATTAATGAGAAATATTAACAAAGCTGGTTAGTAGTGTAGTGGTATGATTATTGTTTGGTGGATGGCTACACACCTGTTCGAAACCCGGTGGTTACATTTTGTTCTATTTTTGTTATAGTTAAAAAAAGTTACAATATAACCCCTCCACTTTACTAACTGAGCTAACTGCGTTGTAACTTAGATTATTACAACTAACCTTAAATCTAACTAGTTTATATTAAAGGTTTTAAAATGTTACAACTTAACCCTTTAACTTATGTTACAAACTAATTGGGTTAACTTATGAAATTAATACTTTTAATTGCAATCTAACTCAATTAATGAATAATTAAACAATTAACTAAATGAAATTTTAGATAAATAAATAGATCCTTCCAACGATAAATTTCTTCGCGAAAATTCCCGTTATAATTTATCAAACTAACTAGGTTAGTTTAGGAAAAAATTATAATGTGATATTGATTAGTTAAAAATAATCAAATAAATAAATGAATAATTATAACGTTAATTAATTAGATTAAAGAATAAAAATCTTTCAACGGGTGTTTATTTCGAAAAAAAAAAACTCTGAGGTTTCAAAGGTTAGGATTCGGATTTCCAAAACGGGTCGGATTTTTGGGAGCCCAATTTGTCGGGTGTTACATCCGAGATGAATGTGGTAAGTTGTTTTTGTGTATTGTGTGGTTTTGTGATGTCTAGTCTTGTGCTTTCAATGTGTTGTTTTGTATTTTTATTCTCCTTGATTGTCTGTTATTGTTAAGAGATTATTATAATAGATTTGTAAATTTTGAATGAGAAAAGTGTGCATATGATTGGTATTTACGGATGCAGTACATACTCTTTTGTCGAAAGCTGTTGTTTATGATAATGATATGGTTCTATTATATAAACTGTTTATGTGATGTGAAATGTGATGATGTGGTGTATATCTCACATCTGTTTATTTATTGATTTAGTATACATGTGTGACTATAACAAGAGTAGTTACTTTAGTTCATATAAATCAGTGCACCATATTGCTGATGACTAATTAACTGATGATTTCTTTGGATGATGGAGTTGAGAACTTGTTCGTGTATGAATAAATGATGAATATGGTTTTTCTGAGAAAATTTGGAAAGATGCTCATTAGCACATGTATGCGCACCCTGCACACTGCTTGATCGCACACAAGTTGTCACACACTATTTTGTGACCACACACTCGTTGTATAATCATCCGCTGCATAAGGTACAACTATTATCTGCATGATCGCACACATGAGGAGGCCGCATGATGTGCGTGAAGTGTGTTATGGTTTTAATGTTTATTTTAAGCCCTTTTACACTTTTTAGCCAAGTTTTAAATTTATAAAACACGATATTTACTAACACTAAACACACATATGGGCAAGTGCACCCATCATGAGCGTAGTATAGTGTTGGTAAGATACCGAGGTCGTCCAAGGACACAAGAGCTTTTAGTACCGGTTTATCCTCAACGTCTAATCAAATCAAAAGTTAGAAAAAGGTCTTTAAACAAGAAAATAAAAACTAACTAAAATGCTGAAAAATAAAATAAAAGTAAAAACAGATAGACAAGATGAATCACTTGGCTCCGACTCGTGTTTAGTGTAACCTTTGATTATTTCCGCACTTTTGCACTTTTTAAGAGATTATCTTAGTTATTGTAGTAGGCCCCTCTTTTGAAGGTGACGTTACCCTCAACCCAATAGTTTGAGTCAGCAAGGATACAATCCTAAAGGGTCGGATTATTGAAAGATAATTGATTAAGTTATTAATGTATATTATTGTAGGCCCCTCTTTTGAAGGTGACGTTACCCTCGGCTAAGTAGTCTGAGTCAGCAGGGATACAGTCCTAAGTAGCCGGGTTAAAGTATTAATATTAGCTTACATATGAGGGGATCAAAGAGTTTGGACCCCCGCCATCCAATACCGGTAAGTATTTAATGAGGTCCTACTAAATTTGACCCAGGTCCTTGCAGGATCTATACACTGAACAAGGCAAGACTCTTACCAAACCGTTCCCTTAACCCCCGACCAGGTAGCCAACATACCTCCATATAGACCGTGGAGATATGAATGGTGAAAATCTTTTATTTTATATAGACAGTAAAATAATGCCAAGACACACGGACAAACGATAAGGAAGAATCACCTTCAACATAACAAACTAGTTATTAAAGTCATTAATACATAACCAAGTAAAAAGTGCGAAAAGACTAAAATTAAAAAGTATTACACTAGACACTTGTCTTCACCAATTGATGTAGTAGACTTAGGAAAACATGGCCTTTGATTGTCAAGAACTCTTACGATCAATCTTGGATCCCGAGACGACTCACACACTCTATGATGGACAATGGATGATGGTGGTGGATGATGGTGTTTTGATGGTGGTGGGTGGTGGGTGAAGTGTGAGAGAGGTGGTGTGCCAAGGGATGGTTTGCAATTGAGCCAAGCACCCCTATTTATAGCCTGAACAGCAGCTCGGGCACGGCCCCGTGTCCATTGGGCACGGCCCCGTGTCCATTGGGCGTGTCCATCATCCTTCTCTTCCCTCATTAATTGCAGTTTGTCTGCATTAGTTGACCATGCCCCCGTGTCCACTAGGCACGCCCCCGTGTGCAGAAGCAAATCTGTGCTATCAAGATTTCCCCAGATTCTGCAAATCTTAGAGTTGACCACGGCCCCGTGTCCGCTGAGCACGACCCCGTGGTAGGCGATAGAAGTTTCTACAGCTTTGTCTTTTCTGCTGACACTTGGGCACGCCCCCGTGTTCACTGAGCACGGGGTGTGTTCAGCCTTCTGTCTTCTTGATTTTGCTTGGGAAGATGCTGTCGGGGGGTCGGGCATGTCACGTTTGTTCCTTTTCTTGTATTTATATTAGATTTAGCTGTCGTTTTGCTTCTTTTGCTCATTTGAGCTCATTTAATCATGAAAATACAAAAGGAAAACAAAAACACACTTTTTCCAGCATTAGTACTAAAAAAGGGTTAGTTTTATGCCACAATTGATGTAATTTATATGTTGTGTTTTGCACACATCAAATACCCCCACACTTGAATCTTTGCTTCTCCTCAAGCAAAACTCTTTATAATGTGGCTTTACACTCCCAAATGGAATGGGTAGAAGAGAAGGTTTTTGGGCTTGTCATAGAGTGTCGGGATTTCCAATATTCTTTATTAAGTTTTATTTTTATTTATTTATAATCCTATTCGTCATGATTTATTTAAAACATTACATAAGATAAATTACTTATTAGGGCATTTCATGCCTTTTTAAAATTCCACTTATATACAAGTTCACATACCTCACGGGGGATCACTCAACACTCGGCCGAAGATGTATTTTAGTGAATCACTCGAGAGCGGCATGGAACTTACTCCTACCATAGGCTTGCCAAGCAATCAATCCTCCTCCTTTTTAACTATATACCTTTGTAAATATCAAGAGGACTTTTAGGTGAAGGGTTAGGCTTGGGTTAAAGGTAGGTGGTTGGGTTAGTGGTTTGTAAAAGGGCGAAAAGCGTAAAAAGCGTCGGTTTTCGTAAGACTTTATATTTTTGCAATTTTTATTTTGATGAAGCCTTTATTCAAACAAAGCTATTTTTGGATGAACTTGTTTATTTATTTCTCTTTTGCTTCATCATCATTTTTTTTTTTTGAAAAGTCATACAAAAAACCGAGCTTGTTACTAAAACAAAAGGTTAAAAATAAAAAGGTTTTGGTGGGTGAAAGGGTGTTTGTTTTTGGGTTAAGAAATGAAAGGTTTAGGCTCAAAGGGGTTAACTAGGGGGATTTTGGGTAGGTGGCAAAAAAAAAAATGGAGTAGAAATAAAAAGGGTTAGTCCTAAAGCCTCCATCATTTACTTACTCGGGTTTAAGTTGGTAAGGACCGGGAATGTATCGTCGTGGCAAGTTCTATAGTCGTAAGAACCAAGCGGCTATTCACACAAGAAACGAAAAATGAGCATTTAGTTTAAAGATATGTATTTGTATGCTCAATAAAGGCTCAAAACTCACTTTTGTGGGAATGGGTTTTTATGTGATCAAATATATATAATCAAATTTTAACTAAGCTTGTCATGCCGTTTCATAATTTTCTTATGATGGTTCTTTTTATCACGACGCTATCGGTTGTAAATTTGTAAAAATATAGCCTTTTTAGAACTTGAAATTCCCAAGTTAAACCTAGACAAGTATAAAAAATGAATTTTTTTTTTTGAAAAAATTTGGGTTGATTAGCGGTTCCAATAGAGTTTTGTGTAAGGCTTGTAATTAGGACTTGCAAGATTCAAGGTTTTAGCATCCCCCCACACTTAAATTACACATTGTCCTCAATGTGTCCCAAAAATAAGTTTTTAGGTTGATTGAATGTGTAAAAAGGTGTGAAAAAGCAAAAATTTGTGTTACTGGACCTCTGGACACGGCCCCGTGTCCGATGGACACGATCCCGTGTCGGTGTGCCAGTAACGAAAACTTACAGAAGTTGGACACGGGGGCGTGTCCACTAGGCACGACCCCGTGTCTGGCAAAAGTCTGCAGATTTAAACAAACAGCAGGTCTGGGGAAGTGGGCACGGGGGCGTGTCGGCTGGACACGACCCCGTGTAGACAATCTGCAAATTTGAAAAACAGGTTTCTGGCTTCGGTTTTCCTGTCCCGGCTTTAGTAGCACTGATGTTTAGTTCTCTAAGCCTCGTATGTACCTGTTTTATCAATAAACACTACACCAAACCATAGCAAACATCCTAAATTACCAAGTTCAACATCCACGTCACAAAGTTAAAAAAAAAACAAATGCAGAAAGTAAAAAAAGTTAAAGGAAAGTAAATTGTTCAACACACGGCACGTAGGCCGGAAATTGTTCAAGATAAAGGGGGTGGTTAACCTGTGGGATTACCAACCAGCTGCTCCTACCTCCACCCTAGTCCATGTCCTCGTCCTCATCGTCATCACCTCCTCCTCCGTGCCCCGCCATGTACTCCCGGATGCTCCCAGTGTCATCCTAAATGTTGGATATGTTTCTCTCAATTGCTCCGACCCGGGTGTACATGTTGCTCGCCATGTTATAGGTGTTCCTGGTACACATGAGGTTTTCCTGCAACAAATCATGTAAACTTTGGAAGTTAGGAAAACCACCTCCTTGTGAGGAGGATTGGCCCGGATCACCGTGGGGCTGGTACTGGTTGTGGGGAGGTTGTTGAAACTGTGGAGCGTGGAGGACGAGTGCTTTTTGCGGGTTCCATGCATGCCCCTGCATCCTTTGGAAGCTAACTGACCTGTCTTCAGCCTCATAAATTAAGTTCATGGAGCGGCAGATGTGTACATCCACTCTTCCCGACCATGGGCTCTTTTCGAAGGACTTAGGCATGTTGGTGAAATGCTTAAAGAGACGTTATATCCACCCTCCAAAGAAGATAGGGGTTGGTGAAGTAGCAAGCTTGTTCAAATGCATGTTTCAGAGCAGGAGGTACGGAACATCGAGGTGACTGCGGTTATGAATGCAATGAAGGACTATCAGGTCTCTCAACCCTACAACGCCACCACTATCATGCCTTTGGCTATGGGAATAAGTGAGGACCCTATGGATGTAACGGCATAGTGGGTCCCTCAACTTAGTGCTCTTAGTGCTGCTCGGGTTGTAGTGCCCTTCACCAATCTGAGCCCACGCGGCTTGGCGCTCGTTCTCATCCAACTCTCGCACCCCTCCGGTGTTCTCTTCGACCCAAATTATGCCATCGAAATCGAGTACCTAGTTCCACCACATCGGAATCCCACCCCATCACTGTCGAAAGGGTCGCACCTTGAATTGTACGTGAATGTGCTATAGAATTCCAGATTGTACTCGTGGACTGAGCGAAGTCGAGTGGTTAGGGCGACTCTTAGTGGGCCGGTAACGAGGTTGTTAAACCGGTCAAGTTGGTTCACCATTGCTAACAGATCCATGCACGCTTGTCTTGGGTATTCTTCCGGTCTTGTTTGAAGTACTTCGTATCTTGCCCTAGCATCGAGCTCATTTGTGTTGAACCTCGTGAATTTCTTCGACATCTGAAAGAATACACCAAAAGTTAGCATGAAACAGTGGAATTTTCGGACAAAACTGCAAACAGCGAGCTGGACACGGCCCGTGTTCAGCGGACACGACCCCGTGTCCAGGCGTCTGTTACTCAAAAACTTCATTTTTCGATGCAGTTTTGAAAACTTGAAAATTTTGGGTCCAAGAGGTGCGGTTTCCCCCGAAAATGAAACCCCAAGTGCCGTTTTTCCCAAAACAAACCGTTTACCCCTTCAATTTTATCTTTTTTGGTTCAAAAATAAGGGTTTGGGGTTTTTTATGAGAAATTGGATGAATCTATGAAAAATACAAGTGGATTTACTTACTATAACATTAATCTAAACTAATGCTAACAGATTTATGCAAAAATTTGAGGTTCGATCCGGATGAAGTTCAAGAACCCTAGATTTTTCCCCAAATTTTTGATGTTTTAACTACATGCAAATACTTAATCTAACTACTAATGGTGATAGAATCGTACCTTGATGTTGTTAGAAGTAGAGGAGACGTCGAAAATCTACGAAAAATCGCCTTGAACCAGAGCATTTTTGGGGAAACGGGGCGTGTGGAATGGTGTAACTGTTATGAAAAAGGGGTTTTATCCCGACAGTCGCGCGGACACGGCCTCGTGCTGAGCGAGGTTTTTTTTTAGTGCTCGTGTGAGTGCCCTTGTTTCCCAAAAACTTGGTCAGAAAACTTACCGATTCAGATGTCAACCCGTTTGTTCGTAACTTACCAGGTATGATGTTTGATGTTTTCATTCTTCGACCGTTTGAAGCATGATTTCTTCCTCTTCATCCTTAATGAATCCTTGATAGAGTTTCAGCCGTTGGCCATTGACTTTGAATGGAATTCCATTCTGAGATTTAATTTCTACTGCACCGTGTGGGAAAATATGGGTGATGGAAAAAAGTCCTGACCACCTAGACTTTAATTTACCAGGAAACAATCGAAGTCGTGAATTAAACAAAAGAACTTGATCTCCTACTCGAAACTCATTAGGCTTAATATGTTTATCATGCAAGTTTTTCATTCTTTCCTTATAAATTTCGGAGTTTGAGTATGAATAATTCCTAAGTTCGTCTAATTCATTTAATTGACAAAATCGATTTCTACCAGCAAATTCTAAATCTAAGTTTACATTTTTAATTGGCCAGTAGGCTTTGTGTGCAATTTCTACTGGCAAGTGACAACTTTTTCCATAGACGAGCTTATATGGGGTTGTACCTATTGTTGTTTTATAAGCAGTTCTAAAAGCCCATAAAGCATTATCTAATTTATCGGCCCATTCCTTTTTATTTAACCCTATGGTTTTTTCGAGTATTCGTTTTAAACCTCTATTAGTCACTTCGGTTTGTCCGTTTGTTTGAGGGTGATATGCTGTTGAGACCCGGTGATAGACCCCATATCTTGTTAAGATTTTTTCAAGTTGATGGTTGCAAAAATGGGTACCTCTATTACTTATCAGTGCTTTAGGTGTCCCAAAACGAGAGAATAATTTTTTCAGAAATCTTACCACGACTCTTCCATCATGTCACACCCCTATTTTCCACGTGTCACCGGTGGGCCCGGTGGGGAGTATCGTGACGTAGTTGGTATCATCATAGACAAACAACACAACATATAAATGCACAGCGGAGGCAAAGATAGATTCATTTCAACTTTAAATAAAATGTAATATTAAATATCACGAGTAGTTGAAATGGATCCACAGGCGGATCAAAATAAAAGAAGATATTGTTCAACAGTTTATTTGACATCCAAGCTTGCGAGACTTATTATGGACGCTTTAGAAGACAGCCAGCCTAGTACGAGTAGTACCTGCACTTAACCTTTTGGGAAAATACGTCAGTTTACACTGGTAAATACAATTTAACTGACTCATTTTGAAAAGGGTTGAAAATTGATTTGAATGCACGTGGCACAAAACCTTTTTATAACTTGGGATAATTATGCAATATAACCTTGTAAGGGATTTACATGTTACTTATGCGTTCAGTAGCCCGATCCGTAGACCGGGTTAAAGATTAATAGACACACCACAATATTGAGTTATACACTGACAGGTGTACGCCTACACCCCGTGCTCGGGTCGTGGCCATCTCGTAAGATGATGCCAAGGATATCCGGGACATGGTCATTAACCCCCCAAAGGCTTTAAGCAAACAAAACACATTCAAAACATAGCATATCAATAAATTGACCTCTATTGGATTAAGAATTCAATGCCGGACCAAGCGGTATTTTATATACCGTACCCCTAGCCCGTATAGGGAAAATAAGTTAAAAGTATTTACCTTGGTAAGTATAAATCTCAATTAGCAAGTGAAGGTAGCTTTTACTGGTGCCTCTATTCTGGAACAAAGGTTTATAATAACCTATTAGGTTTCTAACGGGTCTTTATTTAAGCCTAAGCTTAGACCGGTTAGTTTTAAAGACGATACGGTTCAAACGCACGATTAAGCGAAGACCGGATAGAATGTGATTTAGACCCGAAAAGTTTGAAGACTTGTATAATATGGGTATACTAAATACATTCTGGATTTTGAGAGAAAAATGATAAGGTTTGACCCGTTTCGGTCAATTTATGCAAACTTGTTACATAAACCGAACCCAAAGCGAAAAGGGCGTCACGGGTAACCATAAGAGTCATATGCAAGTTCCCTGAGTTAATATGCTTTAAATATGTTATAATATCAGTAAGATATTTTCTATTATGCCCCAAATGAATTTAAACTCAACTTATGCCTCATAAGGGCACTTTGGTCATTTAAAAGATTATAAAAGAGTTTAATTAGTAATCTGAGTTACAGGTCTGATTTATACAGTAAATACACTTAATTTAACATGTTATAACAGTAGGGTATGACCCATATGTGAAACTTATCATTTAAAACCAAACTATGCTCCTTAGGGGTATTTTGGTAATTCCACAAGGGCTAAAAAGGTCAAAACTGGAAACCTGGGTTCAAAAACTTTTACTTACTATTATTATATAAAAATATACTAAAAACATCAGTATGTATCAACCTTATATGTTCAATATGGTTATAGGGCATACTATGCGTTAAAAACGCTTAAAAAGGCGATTTGGAGCCATTTCCGGGTTTTTAAAAAGAAAGTTGAGATTTTTTCAATTCCAGAAGGCTCAAAATATTTTATTTAACAAATAAAATCAGTAGAAAAAGGTTTGGGGTCAAACGGATTTGTAAAACTCATTTTATGGGTTAAAAGGGCAAAATCGTCATAACCGAATTAAACTTAGAGACCTATGTTATGCTCAGCCAAAAATTAAATAAAAATCTTTAAAAATCCCAAAATATTATATTACATCAGTGGGTAAAAAGTTTGATATCAAAAAGTGGGTTAAAATAGGCTATACGCTAATTACGCCATTTAATTAACATATAGCTTTCAAATTACGCTAATGAGCATAACTCTTAAATCTATACCTCAAACTGATATCAAATTTTAGGTGCAAGTTTATAAATCAGTAACTAATGTTTCTACTCTTTCACTTTTTCAAAAATCACGTTTTATAGTCAAAAGGGTAAAATAGTCAACATTTAAGCATAATTGGAAACATGCACATGAATCGGATAAGTATTGAACCAAGTTGTATAATCTCAGAGAGTTATACTTATATGAAACCTGGTCCAAAATAAGCTCTAAGGCATTTCTAAAGAATGCTTAAACGGGTCAGAACTGAAAGTCAAAGCAAAGGTCAAACTATGCGACTTTCGGGTCCAAACCGAGCCTAAACTAAAAATTGTCGAGTTGAACATGTTGGGACATGTTCTTACATTACTTACCAAGTTATATTAATGATCAAACAGGTTGCAAGTATCCTACATTGCTAATTATGCTTTAATTTGAAAATAATCATTCTGTTGACTTTTTAAAGTTAGCTTTGACTCGACAATTAACATGGTTAGAGTGAGAATCTGAAAGTACCCTTTTAAGGGTTTATTACCCACCTAAATACCTACTTAAAGGTATTTTTAATTCGTGATTAGACTAAGCACATTTTAATTAATCACGAAGTCAAACCTTAATTACGATGGTTTGACCTTTAGTTAATTAACTAAGCTAAACTAGATTAGAGAGGGTTAAGGCTACTTACAAATGTCCTAATTATGATTAGGGACCACTAGGAAGGTTGATGTTGATCAGGAGAGCTCCAGAAAATGTTGCAATTGCAATTGCCCAAAATGTTGCAACTTCCATTTTCTTATATAGTGAACCTCATGAGCCTAGGATCATGCCAACATAGTCTAGGATGGTAACAAGATGTCCCCAGGTGTCCTATAATGCTAAAAACCGGATATAGGAGACCCTGGATTTGTGACAACCCTCACCAAACCAGGTATCCGTACGAACTAATTAATATTTAATTAATACTTAATTACTGTGCTTGCTTACAGTTGTGATTAAACTGCTATTTGAATTCTGATACATACACGTACATGCATCATACTTTATTGCCGTCACTCCATTATTTACACAGAACATCAGTGACAACCTTGATGCACAAAAGCACAGTGGGCACACTATACGGATAACCCAGTAAACATGCTGACATAGCCAGCATCAGACAGACACTGTCTCTAAGGCCAGTATGAGCCGGGAATAGATTACTACACTAGTATGGAGTGTAGGGAGATGAGGATTATAGAACTGTGTCACTAGGAAATAGTTATAGTGACCGGATGTGCCTAAAACGTACTTTGAGTACAAAATTCTGCACTTTAAATAAAAATTCAACATTTAAATTAACTAGTAAAGTGCAAAAAGTTGGCAAAATAATCCTAGACACTTTCCAAAGTGTTGGTGAATTAATGGGTCACTAAAAATAATATTAACGGCACTTTAAACGCTTATGTAGCACATTAACGGATTTATATCCAACCGTACGACCGGACTTTACCCGGAACCTAAAAATATTGTCAATGACACTATTTTTTCTTTTTCTGAACCAGTTAGGGTCCCCGAATACCCTAACACCCGTCATAAATTATTACACACTAATAACTAATTTTAGGCACCTAATTAACTAACTAGTACTTACCTATCAAGTTGGAATCCAACTAAATACCCACCCCATGTAACCGATCGGTTACCACAAAAGGGGACACCATCTTACAACCTTAATTATTTTAATCCCCATGTCATATATCTAGTGGACACAATTTCCTTTGGTTAATTTGGAAGGTTTGGCCTATAAGTAAAAGCATAAATCCCTTGTAACCTTCACATCTCATTCACCCACACAAAAAAAAAAAAAAAAAAAAACTTTTCCTTCTTTCCCTCTTATAAGCTTCGGCCGAACACAACCATCTTCACCACACTATTTTCAATTTCATTCAAGCTATTCCACATACACACAAGGGTGAGGGATCACGTATAAGGAGGCTCGGTGCATACGGAATCGCAAGGACCTCACCACAACGCTATTAACCGCCTATTTTTCGTCTAGTTTCTTCCCTAGCCTCGAGCTAGTAGTAAGTGACTCTAAACACTCTATTGTTCATATCTAAAGTGGTTAATAAGAAATTTAACGGGTAAAAATTTCGAACACTAGAGAACAAAATTTAAAGCCTTATAAAAATGATGAACTTGTTGGATAAAAGAGATGTAATGGTGTAAAACTTGTTAAACTTGTTTTGTTATGGTTATTTATTATTGTTGGATGCTAGTAGGGGAACGGTTCGCCATCTAACCACGCTAGGTCATGTTCATGGAACGTGAACTAGCACTATGTTAAGTGTAAAAATAACTAGATGACGAACCCTTTCACTCACAAACATGAACTTGTGTAAAAACGATTTTTCTTATGGAATGGAGTTCTAAATTAGTAGATCTAAGGATCTACAAGTGGTATTTTCGAAGGACCAAGTAAAATATATACAAGTCTTATTTTAAGTCGGATCTTTCATAAACTAGAGGTATTTTTGTGAACAAACTAGTGCGTAGACGCTTGTGTAACAAAAGGTTTTAACAAAGAATTATTTTTGAGATTTTTGACAAGAAGTTGTAAACTTACACCTTCTTTAAAAATAAGATTTTTAAGAAACCGATTTCATTAATAAAAATAGAAAGATCTACTAAAAACACTAGAAGGTTACTACACACTTTTACATAACCCACAAGTTCATGTGTTCGCGACTTACGTATATTTTTGACTAGTTTAGTGTTGAAATATTGTTTGTTGATGTTGGGAACATTGTTGGTTGAATTTATAAAAAGAAAATGATACGCTTGAAAGCGTGGCCACCCCCAGTTACAGAGGAAACTCTGGCAAAATTTTTCCAGAAATATAACACTTGGAAAATATTTTTACGACAAGTGTTATGAATATATTTTCGACTTGTTTTTTTTCCCCAACAAGGTTTGCCATGATTTTTATTACAAAATTTCCAAGAGTCGGATGTGGGACTTTCATAAATAAAACTTGTTAAATATATATTTAGAATATATATTTTTCATAGTAACACTTGTGTAATTTTTATGATTATTTTGTGAACTACATAAATATTATTTTTAGAGTAAAAATAATATTACTGGAACACACTGAATATTCACGGCTCCAAAATAATACGAACGCCTCCACAAATAAGTGTCTAAGTTACACCGGCATTATTTATACCACCCGAACCTTACAACGTAACTTACGTATTTTCAGAAAATACTCATAAGTGTGTATTTTGACAAGGATATTATTTTGGAAAAAATTTATGGAATAAGATATAATATTTTTGGGAAAAATATTTATATTTTGGGAGTAAAGTATTTTGGACAAATGAAATAAAATATATTACATTAAGTGAGACTTAATAATATATTTCGAAGTTATACGAACGCACATGTATTAAAACCCCCATCATTGGGAAGGAATATATTTACAAATAATTACGAAGTGTAATTACGAAATAGTTGCCTAACTATTTCCCTAAGACGTTAAACCTTAAGCCAAGGCACGGTCGTCCGTCTAATAGAAGTTAGTACGTGTAGCTCGTCACGCAGCAGGTTATTCTGGGACGGACTATTTCGAGACGCACTTCAGTGAGTTCATGCTCCCCCTTTTCTCTTAACTGTTTTCAGTTTTTAAACTGCGGGGGTGAAATACATGTTACATTTACTACAAACATTTTATACACGGTATGATTAGCTAAGGAACTTACTACTAGATCACGTGAATGGATAGGCTATTATCATAAGACCATTAATCCTTGTATAAGGACCGAGAGGCATGAGTGATAGATCTATCGGGTGTTGCGAGCCCCACACATGGGCCAGCGTGCGGCTGCATGTGGTGACTATGTCGTTCCGCCAGAAGGACCGGTATAAAATACGCGTTACAAGTTTGAGTGCTTCCTAGTCCATGTCACTTATTAATGTATTAGCTACACATTAATCGATCTCTTTTTCCTTAATTGCTACATACCAGGGATTTTCATACATACAGACTTGTTTACAGAGGTTTATACATACTCACTTACACATGAACTCGCTCAACTTTATGTTGATTTTTCAAACTACATGTATTTCAGGGAACTAATGGATCTGGCACGGTATGCACGTATTTTCAAGCTGCGTTTGAATAAAGGAGTCATTCAGGGTTTAGAAGGTGTAACCCCTTCCTGGACGGGTTACATATCTCTAAGCCTAGTATTGTTTAAAGTCTTTTGCTAAATCTTTATAAACTCAATTAAATCAAGTTAAGGTTTGTAACTTATTTTGTGATTGTTGAAAAATGGGATTTTTCTAAACTTTATTAATGGATGAATATCTCATGTTTTTATCATATAGCATTGTTATAATTGTTGCTATGGTATAAACCCACGCTTCCGCAAAGCCAGGGTGTGACAGCTTGGTATCAGAGCCTTGATCATAGCGAACTAGGATTCTTTCTCGAGTCTAGACTATGATCACTAGGGCTCTCACGAAAACATTTTTACACTGCATACGACTTAACTCCAGATCCAGGTCACAAAACGTGTTTACAAACAAATGTTGAGCACATTTTATTTGTTAGTTATGGTTCAGTCCGGGAGGCTGAGAGAATTATCTAGTGGGACTAGGGAGTCAGTCTGGGAGGCTGAGAGAAAAATCTAGTGGGACTAGGGAGTCAGTCCGGGAGGCTGAGAGAATTATCTAGTGGGACTAGGGAGTCAGTCTGGGAGGCTGAGAGAATAATCTAGTGGGACTAGGGAGTCAGTCTGGGAGGCTGAGAGAATTATCTAGTGGGACTAGGGAGTCAGTCTAGGAGATTAATCTAGTGGGACTAGGAGATTCAGTCTGAGAGGCTGGGAGGTTAATCTAGTGGGACTAGGAGATTCAATCTGAGAGATTGGGAGATTATAGTCTGAGAAACTGAGAAATTCAATCTGAGAGATTGGGAGATTATAGTCTGAGAAACTGAGGAATTCAATCTGAGGGATTGGGAGATTATAGTCGGAGAGACTGGGTAGGATAGTCTGGGGAAGACTAGGATGATTATATGCTTACATTGTGGTTACTTACACGCTTAATTGCTGATTTGTGATATACGTGCATGTGAATATTTACATACACTAATCGTTAATGATTACTATGGGTATACATGTTACGCACCGGCACACATGTCACTCCAAGTAGAAAGCGAGTTATCAGACATCGATAACCCTACGGCCACCGCCACGGATAAGGAGACTGCATCTGCGCCAGAGATATTTACGGCAGACACTGAGAGTGATCCTGATATGCCGATCAAGGATGAGGACGACTTCTAACAGTCCGTGCTACCAAATTCTGGTAATACTTTACCCTTGCTGATGGCTTCTCTGACAAGAATCCTTATGTCACTCCTGTTTCGATCCATGACCACTTCATCACTGGTCATCCCGATGGTGAGCACACTATGGATCCGATCCTAGACAATGCGCCTCTTGTGGACATCCCTTCCGAAGGACGGTTACTCGACGAACAATTGATAACGTTATTGACGTAATACTGATGGTCCTTCCAATAACGCCCATAATGATGGAAAGTTAGACGAGAACGTTATTACCAATTTCACTTATTTGAGACCCCTGTTAACAAGCTATCCTCTGATTCTAGCATGCATTCAGACTCCTTTGAGTCTGTGGCATCTGCAGCCCTACAAACAGCTGGATTACAACATTCTGCTACTGACACAAGACGACGATGACATGGCTGCTGCTCTATCACCTGCTTGAGGCACCACACCGTTACACGACCCAGGGCCTGCTGCTGAGCTAGCCTCTGCACCTTTTGAGTCAGCCTGATGTTGCAACTGCTGGTTCTACACCCTTGCTTGATTGTGACCCTGTTTCCTTTGGTCTGCCAGACATTGCGCCCTTTATATTTACCTGCATCGGGCAATCTCCTCATTTGTTGAGATGTTTGTTTTTACACCCGCAACCGCTGACGTTGCTCCTTTTCCCTATGAAGACCGACTTCCATTGCGACAAGGTGCCTATAGCAATCTTTCAGAATATAACCGCACCCTGGGAAGGTACTTAAGGTCAGCACTCGAATAACGATTCATCTGCTACAATAGCATTTTCCCAACTACACAGGTCGCACCATTTACTACTTTCACCTCTACATCGCTGGTCGAGCCGATTTGATGGTTCCTTTAATACACTACGATAATTTTAGACCCTTACCATCCCTCACATTATGAAGGCCACGCGCAAGATGAGTTGCTCCTATAACGTCAACTACAGTTTGAGGATATGAGTCGCAGAACGTTGGAGCTTGAGCTGACACCACAATTGGCAAGTTCAATTGCAAAACATTACATAACCATAAACATGATTTAAGTGTCTACATCACAAGACCGCATTTTGTCAGAAAAGTTTATGTAAGACACCACGTCCTCCACCCTGTCTATTGTCAGCATACTTTGATTCGCCACATACCTCAAGGTCCTTTTTGCGCTCTCGACCGTTGCTATTACACCGTTCCCAGGATTCTGATACTTATTTCTTTACTATCGAGCGGCAGAGCAGATAATTACTTCGACGTATATACAAGCTCGAGGAGGGACTCACACACGTTAACAGTTTACTTTTCTTTCCTCCTCCTCAGCCACCAGTATAGTTGGTTTCTGGATTATGCGGATTGCATTACACTTGGGTAAAGACACTAATGATAAGCCGGGATTGCGGAGACTTTTGAAAACCACTTCTGATTATGAAATTTTGATGCACTAATATACTTATTGGACAAGGGTAGGGTGACCCTGTGTCCCTTTTGATGTGATACACTTTGTTAGACACAGTGATTGTGGCCGAAGGATAATGAAAGCCCAATCATCTTTAAACATGCGACAACACTTTGTGGCCAATAACCAATGAAAGCTCAGTCGCTAGGTTTTCGCTAAGCACGTCATTGATCTATGTGTGTGTGCTATAATTATAATACTACGTGCTTACTTGCTATATTACCGAATTATTTGGTCATACTATGACTATACTATTATTTGATTGGTTAATATGATAACCTGTTATGTGTATGTACTTATGACCACTAAACAAATGCACGCACGAAGCAAATTAGACCTGACCTAACCGACCTTCTTCTAGGAAGATGTCGACTCAAGGGAACACCGATATCAACAACCCTCTACCGACAACAGAGGCAGAAATGCAAGAGCGCCTCTTACAGGCCATCGCACAGTACGAGGCCCATCGCTCCGAGCGCAACGGAGGTACCTCAGGAAATAACCCACCCAACGGTAATGTTTGGTCCTTTAAGATACATTACAAACGTTTGGACATTTCCTCAAGTGCTTTGCTAATACCTTACGTGAATAATGTCGCTCGTATTGCATGCTGCACCTACAAGCAGTTCTTAGGCTGCCAGGCCCTACATTTCGACGGCACTGGGGGTGCCGTAGCCTTCGTGCGCTGGGTTGAGAAAACGGACACTGTTTTGCGTGCGAGCAAATGCGCCCCAGAGGATCAGGTCACGTACATTTCCGGGCTGTTCCGAGATGGGGCTCTGTCATGGTGGAAACTACAGGTTCAGACAATGGGCGAGGCTGCTGCGTATGCTTTATCATGGGACGAGCTGAAAGAGCTAATGCATAAAAAGTACTGTTCGAGAACAGAAAGCCAGAAGGTGGAGACTGAGTTCTGGAACTTGAAGATGGAAGGTCCAAAAATAGCTGAGTACGTGGAGAAGTTCCAAGTTCTGTCGCGTATTGTTCCTTACATGGTAGATCCGGAGTTTAAGAGGATTGAGCGTTTCATTTGGGGATTGGCACCCCAAATCATGAGCATGGTGACGACATCAAAGCCTGCAACGATCACTGAGGCCATCAATCTAAGTGTAGCCTTGACTGAAGAGGCAATCAGGATGAACAAATTTTCAACCTCTGAGGAGAAGAAGGAGACTCATGTAGAGTCATCTGGGGACAACAAGAGAAAGTTGGCGAATTTCAAACAGGGTACCCAATCGAGTAGCAACAACAAGGCCAAAAAGAGAAAAGAGTACATGGGTAAGCTACCTAAATGCGACAGGTGCCGACATCATCATACCGGGCGATGTAAAAATGGGAAGTGTGACAACTGTGGCAAAGTGGGACACAACAGGGAAACGTGTTGGCGTAAGACGAAACGTGGAAAGAAAGGAAAGAGGAAAGATAAGGGATGTTATACCTGCGGGGATATGAGGCACTTTAGGAAAGATTGCCCAAGGGAGATTAAGCAAAATCATGGGAAAGATGTCTAACACCGGAGCCAGAGAAGCACGCCAGGAATCCAAGCATGGATATCGGTACGTCCCATACTACTCAATGTTATGCATCTGTATTGCCAAATACTGTTGCAAATTTTACGATCCGCACCTCTAGAGTTCGAGAGTATATTTGGTTTAAGTAGCGAGAAAGTAAATATTCCAGTACCCATTAGAACTAGCTTAGGGGAAGCCAGTGGAAGCCAACGCAGTAACTGGAATCGGCACGATAGAACCCGGAGAGCGTAAGTTTACGCGAGATCTATTGCCAGTTGAGTTGGGAAGCTTCAACGTGGTAATTGGATGTATTAGTTGGCAAGCGATCGAGCGGAGGTTGATATCCGCACCTCGATGACGAATGAAGGAACGATCGTGACTCACGAAGCAGGATACGCCACCACCGATCACGAATTACTTAAGGCACGAAAGTTGTTGTGGGAAGGATGTGTTGTTTCCTGGCTCATCTCGGGGACAAGGGAGCCGAAGAAACTAAAACTTAAAGAGACCCCCGTGATCGGGGAATATCCTGAAGTCTTCCTCGAAGATTAGCCAGAATCATCTCCTCAACGATTAGTCGAATCTCACATCGATTTAATTCCAGGCACCGCACCTGTATTCGATGCATCGTAGCGACTTACATTTTCGGAGATGCAAGGATTGACAGTGAAGTTTTAACAGTGGATAGAGAAGGAAGATAACAGACCAAAACTTTTGTTTTGGATAACCTCAATTCTGCTCGCCAAAAGAAAGGACGAATGACTTTCAAATGACCGGGAGTCGGACGAGCTAGCCAACCAGAGTCGGTGTCTCTTGCTGAGGACTAACGAACTCCTTACAAAACTGACTGTGAGGACCCAACTACTATTACACGACTGGTCGACAATCGAGCGTCATTGGCGGTGAATTCAAGAAGAAAGTTTACCGGTGAAAATTGTGGGACAATGATTAGTTCTTAGACGTACACAAAAACGGTGCTTCCTACACAATGCACAAACCAGCCTACATGGGATACAAAATCTAGAGGATTTAGAAAACATAAATTTAGGACCTTTGGGAACCCAGGTCCAAACTCGTGAGGGTTTTATTTAGGAACCCTATCTGTCAACTCAATCAACCATCATTAACCTGGCGCATATGCCAGTTCCGTTGACCCAACAGAGAGTACTTGGATTTCTTTTACTTCTGGCGAGTAGATGTTTGCACCTCTACTCCCCTTAACGGTAGTTGCATCACATAAATTTTTCTTCGCTGAGAGCGAACACCCATTGATTCGAGACTTGGTCATTTCTCCATTTTAGCAAATACACATTGCTTCATTACTGGAAAACTTATATGTTATGCATGCACCTTTTTGTTACGCATGCGATTTCATTTCAAACGCTTCATTGAAGTTCAACTATCATGTTGCTAAATCTAATTACTGATTCGTGATTCAAATGACCTACGTTATTGTAATTGTTGACTCTTCTGTTATCAAGTCAACACACTCCCTTGAAACTTCTTCTATTTCAAGTTACATTCATGGTTTATTTTTGCTACCATGCCGAAATTTCCTTTGTTGATACATAAGTTTATTGTCGGGTTACACTGAAACCAGGTTCAATTGCTTGAACCTATCCATCTTACATGTTTGATTTGAGACGCTGTATGATGTATTGAGAGCATCACATTCAAATATCCTTACATAGATTCTTTCATTACGAGTCGTAGTAGTTTCGGTTGGTCTACGACTCCACTAAATCGTTTGATTGATTTCGATACATTGCGGTGATACTTTTACGAGATTGAAGCTTGCGCTAATTTGGTCACTTACTTCTTACACGAGTTTAATCGATTATTTGATAACTTTCCCTAGATCCGTCTTGTTTATCACGATTTAAATCGGTCTCTACACTGTTGCGTGTTAAAACAATGGTACATAGATTCAATTCATAGCATAATGTACCTCCTAACGATTCCTTCGTTGTCAATCAAATGCCTTGCGATATTTATTACTTTTCATCTTCGATTGGAAACAGTGGTTCTTTGATGTTCCGTATTTAATTGGAAACTCTATAACATGGTATAAATCAAATCTTCAGATTGTCCCAGTACACTTTCATATGATTTCAAACGAGGTGAACTTGTTCAGTTACCACTATTATTGGATAATGCCATTGCGACACCTTGTGGTGTCATCATAAGCTTGTAGCTTGTGCTAATCATGGTAACCGTTTTACACGAGATCACACATACTTTTGTTTGATTTATCATTTAGACATTTCTGATGCAACTACAAATCAAGACAATGATACACCAGATTCGCTTGTATTTCCATTCAGTGTATCTTCACCATTCAAAAATGTCAACACACTAAACCTTACCAGACATTTATTCAGGAGTTGACAGATCATTTTACAATTACGTTGAGATGCTGCCTTTGAGTTCATATAGCGGGTGCTATGGTTTGTGAAAACTTGTTTGCATATTGCAACCGATCGTTTAAAAATCTTATTAGTTGAAACTCCATTTTTGTGGAACCCCTGCTAGCTGGATTACACTAGACTATACGTCAAATGCGTCTTGTACCTTTGACATCCAATGCTAAAAGCACACACTTTTCAACCTTAGGATTCAGGTTGTTATATATTCTTGGACTCACCTAATATGAGTAATGTTTGTTTCAATTTGATGATTATCTACCTCGATATTATTCATACACATACATGTGTGACTTAACGCATAAGGAGTTAAGGTAGTACAAATTTCGAGGACGAAATTTCTTTAACGGGGGGAGAATGTGACAACCCTCACCAAACCAGGTATCCGTACGAACTAATTAATATTTAATTAATACTTAATTACTGTGCTTGCTTACAGTTGTGATTAAACTGCTATTTGAATTCTGATACATACACGTACATGCATCATACTTTATTGCCGTCACTCCATTATTTACACAGAACATCAGTGACAACCTTGATGCACAAAAGCACAGTGGGCACACTATACGGATAACCCAGTAAACATGCTGACATAGCCAGCATCAGACAGACACTGTCTCTAAGGCCAGTATGAGCCGGGAATAGATTACTACACTAGTATGGAGTGTAGGGAGATGAGGATTATAGAACTGTGTCACTAGGAAATAGTTATAGTGACCGGATGTGCCTAAAACGTACTTTGAGTACAAAATTCTGCACTTTAAATAAAAATTCAACATTTAAATTAACTAGTAAAGTGCAAAAAGTTGGCAAAATAATCCTAGACACTTTCCAAAGTGTTGGTGAATTAATGGGTCACTAAAAATAATATTAACGGCACTTTAAACGCTTATGTAGCACATTAACGGATTTATATCCAACCGTACGACCGGACTTTACCCGGAACCTAAAAATATTGTCAATGACACTATTTTTTCTTTTTCTGAACCAGTTAGGGTCCCCGAATACCCTAACACCCGTCATAAATTATTACACACTAATAACTAATTTTAGGCACCAAATTAACTAACTAGTACTTACCTATCAAGTTGGAATCCAACTAAATACCCACCCCATGTAACCGATCGGTTACCACAAAAGGGGACACCATCTTACAACCTTAATTATTTTAATCCCCATGTCATATATCTAGTGGACACAATTTCCTTTGGTTAATTTGGAAGGTTTGGCCTATAAGTAAAAGCATAAATCCCTTGTAACCTTCACATCTCATTCACCCACACAAAAAAAAAAAGAAAAGAAAACTTTTCCTTCTTTCCCTCTTATAAGCTTCGGCCGAACACAACCATCTTCACCACACTATTTTCAATTTCATTCAAGCTATTCCACATACACACAAGGGTGAGGGATCACGTATAAGGAGGCTCGGTGCATACGGAATCGCAAGGACCTCACCACAACGCTATTAACCGCCTATTTTTCGTCTAGTTTCTTCCCTAGCCTCGAGCTAGTAGTAAGTGACTCTAAACACTCTATTGTTCATATCTAAAGTGGTTAATAAGAAATTTAACGGGTAAAAATTTCGAACACTAGAGAACAAAATTTAAAGCCTTATAAAAATGATGAACTTGTTGGATAAAAGAGATGTAATGGTGTAAAACTTGTTAAACTTGTTTTGTTATGGTTATTTATTATTGTTGGATGCTAGTAGGGGAACGGTTCGCCATCTAACCACGCTAGGTCATGTTCATGGAACGTGAACTAGCACTATGTTAAGTGTAAAAATAACTAGATGATGAACCCTTTCACTCACAAACATGAACTTGTGTAAAAACGATTTTTCTTATGGAATGGAGTTCTAAATTAGTAGATCTAAGGATCTACAAGTGGTATTTTTGAAGGACCAAGTAAAATATATACAAGTCTTATTTTAAGTCGGATCTTTCATAAACTAGAGGTATTTTTGTGAACAAACTAGTGCGTAGACGCTTGTGTAACAAAAGGTTTTAACAAAGAATTATTTTTGAGATTTTTGACAAGAAGTTGTAAACTTACACCTTCTTTAAAAATAAGATTTTTAAGAAACCGATTTCATTTATAAAAATAGAAAGATCTACTAAAAACACTAGAAGGTTACTACACACTTTTACATAACCCACAAGTTCATGTGTTCGCGACTTACGTATATTTTTGACTAGTTTAGTGTTGAAATATTGTTTGTTGATGTTGGGAACATTGTTGGTTGAATTTATAAAAAGAAAATGATACGCTTGAAAGCGTGGCCACCTCCAGTTACAGAGGAAACTCTGGCAAAATTTTTCCAGAAATATAACACTTGGAAAATATTTTTACGACAAGTGTTATGAATATATTTTCGACTTGTTTTTTTTCCCCAACAAGGTTCGCCATGATTTTTATTACAAAATTTCCAAGAGTCGGATGTGGGACTTTCATAAATAAAACTTGTTAAATATATATTTAGAATATATATTTTTCATAGTAACACTTGTGTAATTTTTATGACTATTTTGTGAACTACATAAATATTATTTTTAGAGTAAAAATAATATTACTGGAACACACTGAATATTCACGGCTCCAAAATAATACGAACGCCTCCACAAATAAGTGTCTAAATTACACCGGCATAATTTATACCACCCGAACCTTACAACGTAACTTACGTATTTTCAGAAAATACTCATAAGTGTGTATTTTGACAAGGATATTATTTTGGAAAAATTTTATGGAATAAGATATAATATTTTTGGGAAAAATATTTATATTTTGGGAGTAAAGTATTTTGGACAAATGAAATAAAATATATTACATTAAGTGAGACTTAATAATATATTTCGAAGTTATACGAACGCACATGTATTAAAACCCCCATCCTTGGGAAGGAATATATTTACAAATAATTACGAAGTGTAATTACGAAATAGTTGCCTAACTATTTCCCTAAGACGTTAAACCTTAAGCCAAGGCACGGCCGTCCGTCTAATAGAAGTTAGTACGTGTAGCTCGTCACGCAGCAGGTTATTCTGGGACGGACTATTTCGAGACACACTTCAGTGAGTTCATGCTCCCCCTTTTCTCTTAACTGTTTTCAGTTTTTAAACTACGGGGGTGAAATACATGTTACATTTACTACAAACGTTTTATACACGATATGATTAGCTAAGGAACTTACTACTAGATCACGTGAATGGATAGGCTATTATCGTAAGACCATTAATCCTTGTATAAGGACCGAGAGGCATGAGTGATAGATCTATCGGGTGTTGCGAGCCCCACACATGGGCCAGCGTGCGGCTGCATGTGGTGACTATGTCGTTCCGCCAGAAGGACCGGTATAAAATACGCGTTACAGGTTTGAGTGCTTCCTAGTCCATGTCACTTATTAATGTATTAGCTACACATTAATCGATCTCTTTTTCCTTAATTGCTACATACCAGGGATTTTCATACATACAGACTTGTTTACAGAGGTTTATACATACTCACTTACACATGAACTCGCTTAACTTTATGTTGATTTTTCAAATTACATGTATTTCAGGGAACTAATGGATCTGGCACGGTATGCACGTATTTTCAAGCTGCGTTTGAATAAAGGAGTCATTCAGGGTTTAGAAGGTGTAACCCCTTCCTGGACGGGTTACATATCTCTAAGCCTAGTATTGTTTAAAGTCTTTTGCTAAATCTTTATAAACTCAATTAAATCAAGTTAAGGTTTGTAACTTATTTTGTGATTGTTGAAAAATGGGATTTTTCTAAACTTTATTAATGGATGAATATCTCATGTTTTTATCATATAGCATTGTTATAATTGTTGCTATGGTATTAAGAAGTCACACCAGATAAACCCACGCTTCCGCAAAGCCAGGGTGTGACAGGATTCGTATACCACCTAAATAAGTCGGTGCAACCGTTTAAACAGGCATCTGCCAGTTATTTCGCCCAGACACGTGCTTTACGGACCTCAACGTTCCGGATGTTGAGGTCCGTAAGCTACCTTACGCACCTCAACATTCCGGATGTTGAGGTCCGTATGCGATCGCCAGCGACAGAAAGTTTGTTTTGAGCTAGGCTTTGACCATGCAATACTTATATCTCCGAATCTCTTGTACTTTACTCAATGTAGGGACCATATTTCCAGCCATTGAATGTCATGGCATGCATTTACACTTCTTGGCACTTTGTGGGAGATTTAAAGTGACGGAAATTCCTAAGAACTTTCATAGGATCCATGTCTAAGGTTATAACCATTTATTTGTTATTTAGGATTCCAGATTTATAACAAAATTCAGATGTTGATAAAATATATCCTGGTTAGGGATTTATTAATAGGTCGCTCAGAGGTATAATTTAACATGTCGACGTTTAAATCCTACCGTACATCTTTATCTGGATCCGTATATATAACACGACTGCACAACATGACACGTGTCTTTATTTTATTGGACATGAATTTTCGAGGTGTTACATCCTCACCCCCTTAAAAGAAATCTCGACCTCGAGATTTACTGGAACAAATGAGGGTATTTTTCCTTCATGGTAGACTCTACCTCCCAAGTATATTCGGGACCTCTACGGGCATCCCATTTGACCTTAACAATAGGCACATGTTTCCTTCTAAGCTTCTTTACCTATCGATCCTCAATCGACAAAGGTTTTTCTACAAATTTCAAGCTCTCATCTATATGCACATCCGTGTGCGGTATGACTAGCGAGTCATCAGCTAGACATCTCTTCAGATTGCAGATGTGAAAAACATTATGGATAGCACTGAGCTCTTCAGGCAAGTTTAACTTATAAGCAACTGACCCGACACATTCGATAACCTCGAAAGGTCCTATGTATCTCGGGCTTAGCTTGCCTTTCTTACCAAATCGCATCACCCCTTTCCAGGGTGATACTTTAAGCAATACCTTGTCACCTACTTCGAAGTGAAAAGACTTACGCTTTGGATCCGCATAACTTTTCTGCCTATCCCTGGCAGCTTTCAAGCGATCGCGAATCTGGACAATCTTGTCCGTTGTTTCAAAGACCAAATCTGGTCCTGATAATTGAACTTCTCCAACTTCCGCCCAACAAATGGGTGTTCTGCATTTTCTACCATATAATGCCTCAAAAGGCGCAGCCTTAATACTAGTATGGTAGCTATTATTATAGGAGAACTCGATCAATGGTAGGTGCTTATCCCAACTGCCACCTAAATCAATTACACAAGCTCAAAGCATGTCTTCCAATGTTTGGATGGTACGCTCACTCTGTCCGTCTGTCTGTGGGTCGTAAGCCGTACTAAAATTTAAGCGCGTGCCCAAAGACTGTTGGAAACTCTTCCAAAAATGAGAGGTGTATCTCGTATCTCTATCAGAGATAATTGACAATGGCACGCCATGTAGAGCTACAATTTTATCTACGTATAATTGGGCTAACATGTCTGAGCTGTAAGTTTCCTTAATGGGTAGGAAATGTGCTGACTTTGTCAGTCTATCCACTATGACCCATATAGTATCATTTCCCTTTCTCGTCTTTGGCAATTTGGTGATGAAATCCATCGTCACCATCTCCCATTTCCATGTGGGAATTTCAGGTTGTTGAAGCAAACCTGACAGCTTCTGGTGCTCAGCTTTGACTTGCGCACACGTCAAACATTTTGCTACATAGGCAGCTACAGACTTTTTCAAACCAATCCACCAGTAGTTTGCCTTTAGATCCTGGTACATCTTATCGGCTCCGGGATGAGCGGAATATTTGGAACTGTGGGCTTCCTGGAGGATAACATCTCGAAGTCCTCCATAAACTGGAACCCATATTCGTCCATTCAATCTTAGCATTCCGTCCTTGTCATAGGATAACTGCTTCTCAGTTACTCCTAGTTTTTCTTCAGGATAGTTAGCTTCCAGCACAGCTTCCTTCTGTGCAGCTAACACCCTTTCGTTCAAATTATTCCTTATTTCAATGCGCTTGGCATTGATTCTTAGCGGCTTCACTCTTTCTTTTCTGCTTAAGGCATCAGCAACTACATTTGCCTTGCCTGGATGGTATTTTATCTCACAATCATAATCATTTAGAGTTTCCATCCAGCGTCGCTGCCTCATGTTCAAGTCCTTCTGATTGAACAAGTGTTGAAGGCTCTTGTGATCTGAATAAATCACACATTTGGTTCCATATAAGTAATGCCTCCATAGCTTTAATGTAAATACCACGGCACCCAGCTCCAAGTCATGGGTGGTATAGTTCTTCTCGTGCACCTTTAGCTGTCGTGAAGCGTAGGCAATAACCTTGCCCTTCTGCATGAGTACACAGCCCATACCAGTGTGTGATGCATCACAATACACCACAAATTCTTCTATACCATCGGGCAATGTTAGCACTGGTGCATTGCTCAACTTTTTCTTCAGAATGTCAAAAGATTCCTGTTGCTTAGGGCCCCAATCAAACTTAACCTTCTTACGTGTCAACGAAGTTAGGGGCGCAGCAATCCTTGAGAAGTTTTCGATAAATCGCCTATAGTATCCCGCTAAACCCAGAAAACTGCGAATTTCAGTAGGTGTCTTTGGCTCTTGCCAATTCATAACTGCTTCTACCTTAGCGGGATCCACTTAGATACCACGCTCACTTACCACATGTCCAAGGAATTGGACTTCTCGAAGCCAAAATTCGACCATCGAAAATTTGGCGTAGAGTTTCTCATTATGTAGAAGTTTGAGAATACAGCGAAGATGCTTCTCGTGGTCAGCTTGGTTCTTTGAGTAAATAAGGATGTCGTCAATGAAGACGATGACAAATTTATCCAGATAAGGCTTGCAGACGCGATTCATGAGATCCATGAATGCGGCTGGTGCATTAGTGAGCCCGAAAGGCATCACTAGGAACTCGTAATGTCCATAACGAGTCCTAAATGCTGTCTTGTGCACATCTTCATCTTTAACCTTCAACTGATGATAGCCTGACCTCAAGTCAATCTTAGAAAAGTAGCTTACCCCTTGTAACTGATCGAACAGATCGTCGATCCTAGGCAAAGGATACCTATTCTTGATAGTGACTTTATTAAGCTCACGGTAATCGATGCATAGACGCATCGACCCATCCTTCTTCTTGACAAACAAGATCGGCGCTCCCCAAGGGGACGAACTAGGTCTAATGAAACCTTTAGCTAACAGATCATCTAACTGCGTCCTTAACTCCTTCATCTCCATTGGTGCCAACCTATAAGGTGCTCTTGCTACCGGTGCTGCACCCGGGATAATGTCAATGCGGAATTCCACTTGCCTATCTGGTGGTAAACCAGGTAGTTCTTCGGGAAAAACCTCAGGATATTCCGAAATGACAGGGATGTCTTCAATCTTTGGCTTTGGCTCATCAATAGTAACTTGTGCCATATAAATGACACAACCCTTCTGCAGACATCTGGATGCCTTGAGCATAGACACTTGCTCAGGCAATCCATGCTGGGTATCTCCTTGGATGGTGAGTGACTCACCAGACGGAGTTTTGACAACTACTTGCTTTCTATTGCACACAATCTGGGCTTGGTTATGCGATAACCAATCCATACCTATAACTATATCAAAGCCGGCTAGCTTAAAGGGAAGTAAGGACAAAGGAAACGGGTGATTCCTAATGGATATAACACATCCATCTAACACAGTTGAGGCGGTTTCTATGGTTCCATCAGCTAATTCCACCTCATATTTCACACTTAAGGCTTTTACAGGCAATTTCAACAACTCACAAAACTTATTATCCACAAAAGACTTATCTGCTCCAGAATCAAACAATACTCTAGCAAAAACATCATTTACAAGAAAAGTACATGTAATCACGTTGTCATCCTGAACAGCTTCCTTAGCGTCCATCTTGAAGACCCTCGCATTGGTCTTTTTCCCATCCTCGGTTTTCTTGGTGTTCTTTGGGCAATTGGACTTAATATGCCCTTTTTCATTGCAACCGTAACATGTTGCATCTTTCAGCTTCTTACACTCCAAAGTCTTATGATCCGTGGATTTGCAAATTCCACAGGGTCTCGAGTGAGACTGGGATTTCGACTCAAGTCGACACCTCCCAAAATGGTTCTTCTTACAAGTTTTACATTTGGGCTTATCCCCCGATTGTTGCCCGTCCTTCTTAGATCCCGACCCTTTCATGTGGTCGTCATTTCCTCGGTGTTTCTTACCTGATATTCGTGAGGTATCGTCCTCACGCTTCCTTTTGTTCTCTTCTGAATTCCTGAGTGCTCTCAACCTGACTACGTCTAAGGTAAGAGAGAGAGATAGATCAGCTGCTGATCTGAAGGTTGCAGGCCTTGATGCCTTTACACTAGCTTTAATTTCTGGGGCTAAACCCCCGATGAAGCGAGCAATCCTCTTAGGTTCTGGGGTTACCAAGTAAGGAACCAACCTAGATAGGGTATTGAAAGTGGTGAGGTATGCCTGGCAATCTAAATTCTTCATCACCAAAGCTAACAAATCTGACTCGATTCTTTCTACTTCATGCTGCGGACAATAATTCTCTTTAATAAGAGCAACGAACTGATCCCATGACAAGTTATAGAGTGGGATCTTTCCAGCAGCTTGTATGAGAGACTTCCACCATGCCAGTGCCTCTCCTTTGAAGGACTGGGATACATACTTCACTATGTCCCTTTCAGCACAACCGCTGATGTCTACAACCATATCCATCTCGTCCAACCAGGTCATGCAATCAACCGCTCCCTTTCCCCAGTAAAGTCTCTTGGTTTACATGAGACGAAGTATTTGTATGTACAGGACTTACCACGCGGTTCCTGTTTATGCTCGACCTTCCTTGAGGGGACACTGTTTTGGTTCGAAGAGTGATGATCGTCATCATCCTTCTTTGGCTTATCTAGCTTAGAGGGTGGCTTATCATGAGCTTTAGAATGTGTCTTTGGCTTAGAGTGAGGAGCTGATCGGGTCCTGCTTCGAGTACCATTCGATTCGCTATATTGCCTCTCTATGGCTTTATTAACCGCATTTTCTACTAATGCTTGTAGCTCCGCGCCCGTTACGAGTATTTTAGTATTATCCGGGTTTTCCGTTGGACAACTGTTTATTTCTTCAGACTTAGCCATGTAGTCTTAATTGCTACATAAAAATAAGGACAAGGTCTATTTAGAAGCCTAAACAGTGTTATCGTTCTTGACGATTTATTAACCATGGTAAGTAAGAGCCATATTAGTTAATTTGTTAAGTAATTTCATTCAGGACTTTTTATTAGTAACTTTATCCTAGAATGAAATAAAATATTGGCGCAACAGGCCTAGTCACGTAGACAAATTTCTAAATTATAAATTTAGATTTATAGGATTAAAGTTTGAATAAAAATAAAAATCAATCCTTTTCTTGGCAGGGAGTCTATAAACTACGGCTGCCTTTGGTTTTATATGACATTAGTTATAGCCCGTATGCATCATGCCACAATCAGATGTATATATAAAAATATAAATTTGGATAATTTATTAAAAGGGTGACATGTGTGATTTTGCGGATCACACTAGCCAAGAATGTTAACATATTTGCAGATGTTAACAGAGATTTGAATCTTTTCAAACAGGTTCTACCATATTGGCCAGGTCTTTAATATGACATTCAAGCTAGGTTTTACCTTTTTAAGATTCTTATTATTAAAATGGTAAATTAAAATAATAAATGTTATTTTTCATTTATTCACATATTATATTCATGCATATAATTTAAAATGAAAAACTTAAATTAACCATTCCAATTTAAATTTTAAACTAGTACAAATTTGCCCTAAAGGGGACTTTTACGTAACAACATGCCCACGCAGGGGCCAACTAACAAACCCACGCAGGGGTCAAAATAGAAAAATATGCCCACGCAGGGGCAGAACAAAAAGAAAATATGCCCACGCAGGGGCAGAGTACAGAAAATAAATGTCCTCGAAGGGACATGAGTACAACTAAAATAAATAAACAAACAAAGGATTCAGTGATCCTTCTTCCTTTTACCCTTGATTAAATCCACCATCTTCTTGAACATCCCCCGGTTATACCTTCGTTCTTGCCGCAACTCATGCCGAAAGTCCTGCCGCACCTCATTTATCCCTTGAAGGATTTCCTGAATTTGTGGCGGTGATATCACCGGTGTCCGCGGTGGTTGCTGAAGATGCTGAGGTTGAGGAGGCGGCGGTTGCTGATATTGCGGAGGTTGAGGAGGCTGCGGTTGCTGATACCCATATGGTGGGTATCCATAGGTCGAGTGTCTCGTAGCCCAGGGACCTCCATAGGGACCTTCCGGCTGGAGAGTGTTGAAGCTCGAAGCTAACCAGTAGGGATCCTCTACAAAGTTGTAATTTGTGTGGATCGGCTGCTCGAAGGGATTGTACGCTGCCGCACCATTGTAAGTGGGAATTGGGTCTCCAAAACCCAATGGTGGCTGCGGCGCGACTGGCGCAGTGTTCACTTCTGAGACGGGGTGTAAAGATTCTCCCGTCTCCGGTTCTTCGTGAAGTGGCGAGTATCGGCTGCCACTTGAATGTGGAGGGGTGCTGATGCGCACTCCCCCTCGTGCGGATATTCGCAAGGTAGTTCTCCTTCGCCTCGGGGGCGAGGGAGGCTGAAGCTGAGGTGGTGCTGCCGGCGGAGTGACCGCGACAAGTCGGGAATCCTCGGAAGGATTCTGCTGCTGCTGTGGCTGGTGCAGGGGAGAGCTGTGCTGCGGCTGGTGTAGGGGAGAGCTGTGGTGTGGCTGGTGCATGGGAGAGTTATGGTAACTGGGGGGTATATGCCCAGTCATACTGCCGGAAATTCTCCTCAAAGCTGTCGGGACCATTGTAAGGTGATCCCAAAAAGGGTGACCCATCAGAAATCTCGATGGGGTGGTTCGGAGTTCCAGATGGTGGCATTGACGGATCGGTATCTTCATCGATATCCATCGGGTTGCCACCGGAAAAGTGGTCTTCAGGTCCAAGTGGGTTAAAACCCACTGGTTCTCCAAGGTAATCAGCAGGGTTGAACAGACCCTGGAAGACGGGTGATGGATGGTCAAAGGGTGATTGGTGTCCTTGGAGAGGAATATAGGACTGGTGAGAGTTGTGGGGCTCATTATCAGGATAAGGCCCAAAGGCGTGTGGGATGGAAGGTGAGGTACTCAGTGAAACTGAGCGCCGAGCTGGTTTAATAAAAGACCTCCAAAGATCTTGAGCATCTGAGTTATGGGGATCTGAAGGTGTTCGCCGGTGCGAAGGTCCGGCTTCATGGTCGTTTGGGGCTACAAGTGGCCCTTTTCCCCTTCCTCTTCCTCTCATACGTGGCGGCATGTTGACAACCTGTCAAAACAAACAAGTGATACAACAAGAAATATATATAAGACAAAGTTAGAAATAAAACCAAAAATTTGGAAAATTCCTAAGTTCTTCGTCTAGACTCGAGAATTGAGGAATGTGCAATTGTGTAACTGAGATTAAACACAAAATGCTAGTGTTTAATTCACTCAGAGTTGGCTCTGATACCAACCTGTCACACCCCTATTTTCCACGTGTCACCGGTGGGCCCGGTGGGGAGTATCGTGACGTAGTTGGTATCATCATAGACAAACAACACAATATATAAATGCACAACGGAAGCAAAGATAGATTCATTTCAACTTTAAATAAAATGTAATATTAAATATCACGAGTAGTTGAAATGGATCCACATGCGGATCAAAATAAAAGAAGATATTGTTCAACAGTTTATTTGACATCCAAGCTTGCGAGACTTATTGTGGACGCTTTAGAAGACAGCCAGCCTAGTACGAGTAGTACCTGCACTTAACCTTTTGAGAAAATACGTCAGTTTACACTGGTAAATACAATTTAACTGACTCATTTTGAAAAGGGTTGAAAATTGATTTGAATGCACGTGGCACAAAACCTTTTTATAACTTGGGATAATTATGCAATATAATCTTGTAAGGGATTTACATGTTACTTATGCGTTCAGTAGCCCGATCCGTAGACCGGGTTAAAGATTAATAGACACACCACAATATTGAGTTATACACTGAAAGGTGTACGCCTACACCCCGTGCTCGGGTCGTGGCCATCTCGTAAGATGATGCCAAGGATATCCGAGACATGGTCATTAACCCCCCAAAGGCTTTAAGCAAACAAAACACATTCAAAACATAGCATATCAATAAATTAACCTCTATTGGATTAAGAATTCAATGCCGGACCAAGCGGTATTTTATATACCGTACCCCAAGCCCGTATAGGGAAAATAAGTTAAAAGTATTTACCTTGGTAAGTATAAATCTCAATTAGCAAGTGAAGGTAGCTTTTACTGGTGCCTCTATTCTGGAACAAAGGTTTATAATAACCTATTAGATTTCTAACAGGTCTTTATTTAAGCCTAAGCTTAGACCGGTTAGTTTTAAAGACGATACGGTTCAAACGCACGATTAAGCAAAGACCGGATAGAATGTGATTTAGACCCGACAAGTTTGAAGACTTGTATAATATGGGTATACTAAATACATTCTGGATTTTGAGACAAAAATGATAAGGTTTGACCCGTTTCGGTCAATTTATGCAAACTTGTTACATAAACCGAACCAAACGCGAAAAGGGCGTCATGGGTAACCATAAGAGTCATATGCAAGTTCCCTGAGTTAATATGCTTTAAATATGTTATAATATCGGTAAGATATTTTCTATTATGCCCCAAATGAATTTAAACTAAACTTATGCCTCATAAGGGCACTTTGGTCATTTAAAAGATAATAAAAGAGTTTAATTAGTAATCTGAGTTACAGGTCTGATTTATACAGTAAATACACTTAATTTAACATGTTATAACAGTAGGGTATGACCCATATGTGAAACTTATCATTTAAAACCAAACTATGCTCCTTAGGAGTATTTTGGTAATTCCACAAGGGCTAAAAAGGTCAAAACTGGAAACCTGGGTTCAAAAACTTTTACTTACTGTTATTATATAAAAATATACTAAAAACATCAGTAGGTATCAACCTTATATGTTCAATATGGTTATAGGGCATACTATGCGTTAAAAACGCTTAAAAAGGCGATTTGGAGCCATTTCCGGGTTTTTAAAAAGAAAGCTGAGATTTTTACAATTCCAGAAGGCTCAAAATATTTTATTTAACAAATAAAATCAGTAGAAAAAGGGTTGGGGTCAAACGGATTTGTAAAACTCATTTTATGGGTTAAAAGGGCAAAACCGTCAAAACCGAATTAAACTTAGAGACCTATGTTATGCTCAGCCAAAAATTAAATAAAAATCTTTAAAAATCCCAAAATATTATATTACATCAGTAGGTAAAAAGTTTGATATCAAAAAGTGGGTTAAAATAGGCTATACGCTAATTACGCCATTTAATTAACATAAAGCTTTCAAATTACGCTAATGAGCATAACTCTTAATCTATACCTCAAACTGATATCAAATTTTAGGTGCAAGTTTATAAATCAGTAACTAATGTTTCTACTCTTTCACTTTTTCAAAAATCACGTTTTATAGTCAAAAGGGCAAAATAGTCAACATTTAAGCATAATTGGAAACATGCACATGAATCGGATAAGTATTGAACCAAGTTGTATAATCTCAGAGAGTTATACTTATATGAAACCTGGTCCAAAATAAGCTCTAAGGCATTTCTAAACAATGCTTAAACGGGTCAGAATTGAAAGTCAAAGCAAAGGTCAAACTATGCGACTTTCGGGTCCAAACCGAGCCTAAACTGAAAATTGTCGAGTTGAACATGTTGGGACATGTTCTTACATTACTTACCAAGTTATATTAATGATCAAACAGGTTGCAAGTATCCTACATTGCCAGTGGCGGATCCAGCCGGAGAAATCACTGGGTTCCTTTTTCCAAATCATACAAGGTTTACACTACAAAAAAACGTTTTTTTTCCAAATCATACAAGATTTACACTACAAAAAAACGTTTTTTTCCGAAAAGACTGGGTTCCTGGGAACCCGGTCTTTCTATACTAGATCCGCCCCTGTACATTGCTAATTATGCTTTAATTTGAAAATAATCATTCTGTTGACTTTTTAAAGTTAGCTTTGACTCGACAATTAACGTGGTTAGAGTGGGAATCTGAAAGTACCCTTTTAAGGGTTTATTACCCACCTAAATACCTACTTAAAGGTATTTTTAATTCGTGATTAGACTAAGCACATTTTAATTAATCACGAAGTCAAACCTTAATTACGATGGTTTGACCTTTAGTTAATTAACTAAGCTAAACTAGATTAGAGAGGGTTAAGGCTACTTACAAATGTCCTAATTATGATTAGGGACCACTAGGAAGGTTGATGTTGATCAGGAGAGCTCCAGAAAATGTTGCAATTGCAATTGCCCAAAATGTTGCAACTTCCATTTTCTTATATAGTGAACCTCATGAGCCTAGGATCATGCCAACATAGTCTAGGAAGGTTACAAGATGTCCCCAGGTGTCCTGTAATGCTAAAAACCGGATATAGGAGCCCCTGGATTCGTATACCACCTAAATAAGTCGGTGCAACCGTTTAAACAGGCATCTGCCAGTTATTTCGCCCAGACACGTGCTTTACGGACCTCAACGTTCCGGATGTTGAGGTCCGTAAGCTGCCTTACGCACCTCAACATTCCGGATGTTGAGGTCCGTATGCGATCGCCAGCGACAGAAAGTTTGTTTTGAGCTAGGCTTTGACCATGCAATACTTATATCTCCGAATCTCTTGTACTTTACTCAGTGTAGGGACCATATTTCCAGCCATTGCATATCATGGCATGCATTTACACTTCTTGGCACTTTGTGGGAGATTTAAAGTGACGGAAATTCCTAAGAACTTGCATAGGATCCATGTCTAAGGTTGTAACCATTTATTTGTTATTTAGGATTCCAGATTTATAACAAAATTCAGATGTTGATAAAATATATCCTGGTTAGGGATTTATTAATAGGTCGCTCAGAGGTATAATTTAACATGTCGACGTTTAAATCCTACCGTACATCTTTATCTGGATCCGTATTTATAACACGTCTGCACAACAAGACACGTGTCTTTATTTTATTGGACATGAATTTTCGAGGTGTTACATCCTCACCCCCTTAAAAGAAATCTCGACCTCGAGATTTACTGGAACAAATGAGGGTATTTTTCCTTCATGGTAGACTCTACCTCCCAAGTATATTCGGGACCTCTACGGGCATCCCATTTGACCTTAACAATAGGCACATGTTTCCTTCTAAGCTTCTTTACCTGTCGATCCTCAATCGACAAAGGTTTTTCTACAAATTTCAAGCTCTCATCTATATGCACATCCGTGTGCGGTATGACTAGCGAGTCATCAGCTAGACATCTCTTCATATTGCAGATGTGAAAAACATTATGGATAGCACTGAGCTCTTCAGGCAAGTTTAACTTATAAGCAACTGACCCGACACGTTCGATAACCTCGAAAGGTCCTATGTATCTCGGGCTTAGCTTGCCTTTCTTACCAAATCGCATCACCCCTTTCCAGGGTGATACTTTAAGAAATACCTTGTCACCTACTTCGAAGTGAAAAGACTTACGCTTTGGATCCGCATAACTTTTATGCCTATCCCTGGCAGCTTTCAGGCGATCGCTGATCGGACTGTCGTGCTCCAATCAAAGATAATATTTATATGCCCAAATTACCCTTAACGAATAGCTAGTGGTAGCAAGGGGTCGAACCACAAAGAGTATGTGGTTTGCGAATGGATTCACTTGAATTAAAACGATTGTCACGATTTATGAAGCTTGCTATGATATTTTTGTATTTTTATTTTGTTGGAAAATATGGATTTAACTAAATGAATTGGTTTAATTAGATAATAACTACTAATTAACAATTGCAATAAAGATTTGGTTACTAGACACTAATAAGGAAAAGGATTCACACCCGGTTTCGATAATTGTTAATCTAAGGTTTCTACAAGTTTTAAGATTCAACTTAGTTGCATAAGATTAACGGATTTAGTGTACCGTGACTTAGGTGCCAATAACTATCGACGTTTCAACGAACGGACAAGAATACACTTTGTAATCAACACAAGTAAATCCTAACCAAGACAACGCATATTACACATAACCATTTCATAAAGTCATAACTTTAAACATCGCTCGACAATTTATGAATACGAAACAAATGCAAGCTATTGTCAAAGGTTTCAAAAATCATACACAAATTGTCACAAAGTTGAAGCAAGAAACAATTCAAAACCATAAATTAAACAACTACCTACACCGGGGTGAAACCGAGATGATTAGCCGCTCATAGTTGAAGAAGCTTGATCACCGGATGAATGGAACTTGATGGAGGTCATCTTGGAACTTGAGAGATGGAGGAATGGTGAATGATGAAGGTTCTTGTGAAAGATAATGGTAGGATGGATGATGAAAGAATATTGGTGATTGAGTATGGAAAAATGGATCTTGATGGTTTCTACCTATGATTCTTATGGAATGGATGATTGTGAATCTTGGTGATCTTGGCTCTTGATCTACATCCTTAGATGGATTGGAGAAGATTCATGAATGGAGATTATTTATCATTGATAAAATTAGCTCCAGCCATCAAGTCCCCCACCACATTAGGTGTAATTCCCCTTTTATGACACAAAAGGACCACTTCTAATCATTACAATCACTAAGGAACACTTTTTCACGTCTGGTGTCCAGTGTAAGCTAAGCCCCGGGCTTAGCTGATGCTGGAGAGTTTCTGCCATTTCCTTCAGTGTTGGGCTTAGCTTAAGTTTGGGGCTTAAGTCATGTTGGCAGCTTTATGTTAAACTTGATTTTTCACATGTTTCTTCCGTTCCACGCCCCTTGCACCTTCCTAATAGCTTCCAAACTTCGTGTTTAGCCTTCCAATCTTATTATCTTCCATCCCTTTCATCTCTAACTCCTTAATGCTCCCGTAAACACGTTCAATCTACAAAACATCACTTCCCCGTAGTTCCGCTTCATCTTTAAACTCCCCAACTTTACCGAATTAAATGATTTACCTGTAAAACCACCAACACTCGTGGTTAACACATTCAAAGCACGTAGTCGCTTAAAACACAATAAGACACATAAAATATGCATGTAAACACTCGGGTTTCACACCCTCCATCACATCCCCACACTTATCATTGATTGTCCTCAAGCAACCATTACAACATTACTCACCTTATTAACAAATCACCATTAAATCCCTTACCGAATTAACAATTTAAGATCCCAAGTCATACCCGTCCCATAGACTGACACAATCGAGGTTGACAATCTGACAATAAGTGATATGCACTTAAAACAATTTAAGACTTGCCTAACTAAAACTAACATGCTTATGATACTACACACATGCCACATGCCCCTCACAATAATCACTCCTCTCGGCTTAATCAAGACTAGCGTGTAATGTGCTAGTATATATTTCTCTCAAAACCAAATATGTTACCTTGCATTCATAAGCTTGTATAGCAATCACACCTCCACTGTATCAAGTAACGTAGCACATATCAAAAGGACTTTTCAGGTTTTGGGTTAAGGGTAAAGGTAAGGAATTGTTTTTGGATTTTTATGTTTAGATGGCAAAAATAATGAATAAACCAAACTATGACAACTTATTCACAATGATACTAACAATTTGGGTGATTTTTCACTAACACGAACATAATAACGATTTTTTTTTCTTTTTCTTTTTTTTTCATTTATATTTTTTTTCTCTTTTTTTTTCATAACATATACACAATTGTCATTCATGGTTGGTAATCAAACGGGACAAACAAGGTGTAACAAACGAAAGGTGAAAGGCTCAACATGGTTTACTAAGGTAAGATGGATAAACAATCAACATATGACACAACGAGGGATCCTAATGCCTTTATCATCTATGTGCAAACGCTAAACTACAGTCTCGGTACCTATTAAACCACACAAGTTCTAACACAAAGCAACATATGGCCTACTCTCAACAATTGAACATTTATTGTAAATCAACTAACAATCTAGTAGGCTCAAATTTCTCGCCAAACAAAAGGAATATGGGTTGCCGACACGTAGCGTGTGTAATTCCTAAAGCATGTTACCCCTAGTTAGGCATCTCTTCTCAACTATTTTCTAAAACTTGTCAGAAATACTATCATGAAACTTAAAGGGACAACCATGACTAGGGATCTAAGTTAGTTTAATATCAGTAGGAACCCTTTAGCGATTGAAAATGTTGGTTTTCATGTAGTTCAAGCATACTTGAGAAACAAAAATTTTCAAAAATTTTCATTTTTTTCCAATTTCAACCAATTCAAGCATTTAAGATCATCAATCCTACCAACCCTCTCTCAAGTTACCGCATCCCCACACTTTGGATACATTGTCCCCAATGTATAGTACAATTTATAATCTAAACTCGAGAGATACCATCCACAGACCATAAACGACTAATAACCTACTCGACGTGACACGTAACACCATTCACGACACAAACGTTCACACCACCAAATACACAAAAACAAATAAAACATAGGATATATAAACACATGCACCTGATCAGAAATAAGTGAGTGTTTGTAGTGGTGTAGCTGCTGCGATCTAACCGGAACATACGCATCCAGGGATTCTCTGATATCTCACCGGGGATGTTGCAAAACATCCCCACACTTGAATCATTGCATCCGTGAAGATAGAATTGTATAAACCTGTCAAAACACAAACACACCAAAGGAAACCAAAAAAATACAAACTCTACATCCTCGGGCTGCCTCCCGAGAGCGCTAAGTTTAAAGGTCTTCAGCCAGACCATACCTGATCTACCTCTCATGGTGGTCGAAGTGCACATTTGCCTACCGAGTTTCCAACATACGCTCGGTAATTAGCATGCCGAATCCATTCTCTTTTTCTTCTATTCGGCATGCGTAACGTACAACTTCGGGGTCGCTTCTTACCAAACCGGCCAATGTCTTGCAATGCCACCCTTCGAATCCTTATACCAGAACCTTCATCCCCAACTTTGTTGGTTGGAGTGATAAGTATGGGAGAAGGATAGGCATGAATGTGGGCTTCTTTCGGTTCTGACCCGTCTTGCGGTGTTATGTCTTCCGCTCGGTTCAAACATTCAGTTTCTTGCTCCGGAAGATCTATAACCTCTTCCACCACATCACCATCAACCATGGTACCATTCGCCAAAACCTCTTGGTCTCGCCTAAGTTGGGCCATCTCCTCGGTTAATTGACCAACCTGAATAACCAAAGCCTCAAATGATTTGTCTCTCATCTCGTCTTTCTTTTTCATTTCTATCATCATATCCATAATCATATCGAGCTTAGAGTTTAACGAATATTGAGGCTCCTCGTATGTCGGCTGAGGGGAGTCATGATAATAGTCATCATACTCCTCCCGGTAACTCGGGAAATGCGGCAAGTCTGGTTGATAGTTGTTGTAACCCTGCTCTTGCTCATAATGGTAATCTAGCTCCGAATAGTAATATTCTTGATAATCTGGTGGTGGTGGATTAGTGCATAGATAATATGAGGATTGACCATTGAAATCTTCATAGTCCGCCCTCCTATATTCATACAATCCGCTGAGGTAGTCTTCCCGATCCTTGTTGGCTTGAACTTTTTCGTGGAAAACAGAGCAATCTTCTAAATAATGCTCTCCGCTTCCGCAACACTCACATGGATCATCATCTACCCAATTCATATTGAAAGATGGTACCTGCAAAACATGTACCTACACAAACAAGCTCGACCACCCGAAGTAAAATCACAAATATACAAGACAAAGGAAAGAAAATAAACTAAACAACTTAAACAGATAATCACGAATTTCAAACAATAATCCAAACACAAAGCGCACGCACTCCCCGGCAACGGCGCCAAAATTTATTTTAATTAATTTATTATTATTTTTATTTATTATTATTATTATTATTATTATTATTATTATTATTTTAACCAGGAGAAACAAATGTTTCAAAACCGGGGAGTGTGTGCGCTTTGTGTTTGGATTATTGTTTGAAATTTGTGATTATCTGTTTAAGTTGTTTAGTTTATTTTCTTTCCTTTGTCTTGTATATTTGTGATTTTACTTCGGGTGGTCGAGCTTGTTTGTGCAGGTACGTGTTTTGCAGGTACAATCTTTCAATATGAATTGGGTAGATGATGATCCGTGTGAGTGTTGCGGAAGCGGAGAGCATTATTTAGAAGATTGCTCTGTTTTCCACGAAAAAGTTCAAGCCAACAAGGATCGGGAAGACTACCTCAGTGGATTGTATGAATATAGGAGGGCGGACTATGAAGATTTCAATGGTCCATCCTCATATTATTCATGCGCTAATCCACCACCACGAACACCATAGTTCCCCGTAGTTACAATTTATGAATACGAAACAAATGCAAGCTATTGTCAAAGGTTTCAAAAATCATACACAAATTGTCACAAAGTTGAAGCAAGAAACAATTCAAAACCATAAATTAAACAACTACCTACACCGGGGTGAAACCGAGATGATTAGCCGCTCATGGTTGAAGAAGCTTGGTCACCGGATGAATGGAACTTGATTTATTGCAAACGAGTGAGAATCGTGGAATACGAACAGTAGGGTTTTGTTCTCCTCAAGAAACTAATCAATTTGCACTCAAAAAGTGTTTGATTCGGTGAAGATTTGAAGAAGTCGGAGCTTGGGTGGCTATGGAGGGTTAGGTTTATGCTTGAAGAAGAAGATAGAAACAATGAACTGGTGTGAGTAAATAACCTGTGCATAAAACCCGACCCGGTTCCCTTTTTTTTTTTACTTGACCCAAGCCCCCAACGTAGCTTAAGCCTTGAGCTTAGGCTATGCTCACATGTTTCGGGTTTTTTTTTTTTTTAGTTGATGTTCCCAGCGTAGCGTAAGCCTTGAGCTTAACTTACGCTCGTGAACTGCTGTTTTGTTTTTTTTTTTTTTTGGAAAGCACCCCAGCATAGCTTAAGTTCCCAGCTTAGGCACGATTGGACGTTTTCTGTTTTTGAGGGTTTTTTTTTTTTTTTTTTTAACTATGGGAAAAATGACAAAATTTGACGAAAAGTCGTGTTCAAATCTATTTCTATCTTAACTTGTCATCATTCCACGTCTTTTTTTAAACATCGAAGGTTTTTTTTTTTTAATTAATTTATTATTATTATTATTTATTATTATTATTATTATTTTAACCAGGAGAAATTTATGAACTTTTAATAAAGTGGCTATATACATAATTTATTAAAAATCATTTTGTAAATTTTAATAAGTAAAATTTTTAAAACACGAAAACCGTTAACGGTTCTACCTCCCCCCGAAAAGTCGTGTATTGTCCTCAATGCACATAACAAAGTCTAAACACATACCTTGTGTCTTCATGACCCGTTCGGAATGTCCGGACTTCACACAATCATGAGGGAATAGTTATGAAATGAAAACGATTATATCCAAAACACACAAACAATTAAAACTATACATAACTCTACAAAAATGTTACCAGTCCTTTTTAGTTGACCTCATAAACCGGAATGCTTACCACGAAGCTTACCGATTCCTTGATTTCATCCACCTTCTTATTACCATCGAGGAACGGTTTTAGCCTATGCCCATTAACCGTTTGCCGTGACCCATCCTTTGGGTCCTCAATGGTAACATCACCCAATTGTCCGACCCGGGTGATAACATAGGGTCCCATCCATTTGCTTCGGAGCTTTCCGGGAAAGAATTTGAGTTTCGAATTGTTGAGCCACACTTTTTGTCCAACCTCGAACTCTTTCTTCCTCAACTTGGCATCATGCGACTTCTTCATCCCATCTTTGTACTTGGACGCGCATTCGTATGCCATTTCTCTTAGCTCCTCCAACTCGTATAGCTTGAGTTTCCGTTCCCTACCTGCATCATCATATTGAACATTAACTTCTTTAATAGCCCATAATGATTTGTGCACAAGTTCAACCGGTAAATGACATTTTTTACCGTAAACCAACCGATAAGGTTATGTGCCAATGGGTGTCTTATGTGCCGTACGGTAGGCCCATAAAGCATCGTTCAATTTGATTAACCAATCCTTACGGTCCGCCCGCACGGTCTTTTGCAAAATATTTTTGATTTGCCTATTTGACACCTCGACTTGCCCGCTTGTTTGCGGGTGATAGGGGGTAGCAATTCTATGGTCAATACCAAACCGTTTTAAAAGTTTTCCAAACCGAAAGTTTTTGAAATGAGATCCTCCATCACTTATGATGACACGAGGAATCCCAAACCTTGAAAAAATATTGGTTTGAACAAAATTACAAACCACGGAATGGTCGTTTGTCTTGGTGGCTATTGCTTCGACCCATTTTGACACATAGTCAACGGCCACCAAGATGTACAAGTTACCATAAGAATTGGGGAATGGGCCCATGAAATCAATACCCCACACATCGAAAATATCGACTACAAGGATTGGTTGCATGGGCATCTCATCCCTTTTTGAAATACCCCCTAATTTCTGGCACTCTACACAATTTTGAGAAAATTCAATTGCATCTTTAAATATCATTGGCCAATAAAGACCACTATTCAACACTTTATGACCCGTTTTCTGGCCACTAAAATGGCCACCACATGCAAACGAATGTAGATGCTGCAATACGCTTGGAATTTCCTCATCATCTATGCATCTTTTAATCACTTGATCCGCACACTCTTTCCACAAGTGCGGTTCTTCCAACCGGTAATACTTGATTTGAGACAGGAAATGTTGCCTCTTCCGTCTATCCCAATGTGCTGGTAAGTCACCTGTAACAAGATAATTCACAATGTTAGCATACCAAGGTAACTTATCTAATCTCATAATATGCTCATCAGGGAAAGACTCATTGATCTCTAATGTTTTAGGATCATCTTCAACTGTCAACCGAGACAAGTGGTCCGCTACCACATTCTTGGTACCCTTTTTGTCCCGTATCTCCAAATTAAACTCTTGAAGCAACAACACCCATCGGATCAACCTCGGTTTTGCATCTTTCTTCTCCATGAGGTAAATAACTGCAGTGTGATCAGAATAAATAATCACTTTACTACCCCATATATATGACCGAAATTTATCCAATGCATATACCACCGCGAGTAGCTCTTTTTCGGTGGTGGTGTAATTCAGTTGTGCATCCGAAAGAGTCTTACTCGCGTAGTATATGGCAACGGGCCTCTTGTCAATCCGTTGTCCCAACACGGCCCCCACTGCATAGTCACTCGCATCGCACATAATTTCAAAAGGGAAAGACCAATTTGGCGATTGCAAGATTGGGGCCTCAACTAGCTTTTCTTTTAATTTGTTAAAAGCATTTTTACAATTTTCATTGAAATCAAACGGTTGGTCTTTTAACAAAAAATTACACAAAGGCTTGGTTATATCACTAAAACCCTTAATAAATCATCGATAAAAACCCCCGTGACCTAAAAATGACCTAATACCTTTAACAGTTGTGGGATACGGTAAAATAGATATAACGTGTATCTTTGCACGATCGACCTCTATCCCGCGACTTGACACTACGTGCCCCAACACGATTCCCTCTTGAACCATGAAATGGCTCTTTTCCCAACTTAGGACCAAACTAGTTTCAACACATCTTTTTAACACTTTGTCTAGTTGGTCCAAACAAGCCTCAAATGATGACCCAAAAATTGAGAAGTCATCCATGAAAATTTCCAAAGACTTCCCCACCATATCTGAAAAGATACTCATCATACACCTTTGGAAGGTGGCGGGGGCATTACATAATCCAAATGGCATTCGCCTAAATGCGAAGGTGCCGTAGGGACAAGTAAATGTGGTCTTTGATTGATCTTCAGGATGGATGGCAATTTGGTTATAACCAGAATAGCCATCTAAGAAGCAATAAAATTGTTGCCCCGAAAGTTTCTCAACTATTTGGTCAATGAACAGTAAAGGAAAATGATCTTTAGAAGTTGCGGTATTCAACTTCCTATAATCAATACAAATTCGCCACCCGGTTACCGGCCGAGTGGCTACCTCTTCACCTGCGTCAATTTTGACGACTTGTATACCCGCTTTCTTTGAAACCGTTTGTGTTGGGCTCACCCATTGGCTATCCGAGATCGGGTAAATGATACCCGCATCAAGCCATTTCAGCACTTCCTTTTTCACCACCTCCCGCATGTTCGGATTCAATCTTCGTTGTGCATCTCGAACGGGAGACACATTCTCTTCCGTGATGATTTTGTGCATCACCACCGAGGGACTAATACCCTTTAAATCAGCAATGGTCCATCCAATCGCCGCCCGATTGGTGGCCAAAACACCCATTAATTGCTCCTCTTGTTCCTCGGTTAAGTTTGATGCAATGATAACCGGGAGTGTGTTGCCTTTACCAACATAAGCATACTTGAGATGCTTAGGCAATGCTTTCAATTCAATCTCCAGAGGCTCTACTAATGACGGCTTCAATTTAGTGTCAATGCTCTCCGGTAAACTCTCGATGTGGTGCGTCCATGTCGGTTTTCCTTCTCTAACCGCAAGCACCTCCATTCTTTTCACTTCCTCATCTATGCTCTTTTCCATCTCCAACTGTGACCTATCAAACATATAACAATCCTCCATTGTGTTTTCCCCCTCCACGACTGTGTCGCAAAGGGGTACACACGTGTCAACGATGTCCGCCATATAGCATTCATCATCAACTGAAGGGTTCATAAGTCCGGAAAAAACATGCAACCTTAACCTCCGGTTTCCAAATGTCATGTCAACCGTTCCCGTTTTGCAATCAATTTGAGAATTTGCGGTTGCCAAAAACAGTCGACCCAAAATCACCGTAGGTTGTTTGGTTGGGTCCTTGGCCACATAATCAAGTACTAAAAAGTCTACGGGGTAGTAAAAATCTTAGATTTTTACTATCACATCCGAGACAATTCCACGGGGTAGTTTGGGTGTCAAATCGGCTAACACCACGGTGGTGTTTGACGACTTGAGTGGGCCAAACTCGTATTGGTCATACAAACTACCCGGTAGAATGCTCACGCTAGCACCAAGATCTAGAAGTGCCCGATTGATTTTGAAATCTCCTACTTGAATTGAAATGATAGGCGCACCCGGATCTTGGAGCTTAGGTGGAAGTGCACCCAAAAGAATCGAACTTACATTATCAGTTAAATCTAATTTCTTTGGAAATTTATGAGTTCGCTTTTGAGTACACAAATCTTTCAAGTACTTAGCATAAGATGGTACTTGTTTAATTGCATCCAAAAGAGGTAAATTTATTTTTACTTGCTTGAAAATCTCCAACAACTCTTCTTGTTGTGGACCTTTTTTGTTTACAACCTTTTTCATAGGTCCCTTTAATGCTTCGGGATAAGGGGTGGTATTAGTCTCCACACCCTTTTCCTTAGCCTTAGGGACGGGTATGGTCACAACGGGAGTGTTATTATTATTTTTCAAGTCATTTTTATTTTGACCCGTTTGACCATCCTCATTTTCTTCCTCACTAGCATCTTCCACCACCCCTTCAACAAATTGGGGTAGTGGTGTTTTGACACCATTGTCCACAATTCGACCACTACGTAAAGTAAGTTTATTAATTGGTACCTCACGTGTGTTCCTTGAGCTTGACCCTTGATGTTTGGGGTTTACCGTGGTGTCACTTGGAAGCTTTCCCGAGCTTCCTCTAACTTGAGCCATTTCCTCCACGAGTTGGGTTACTTGTTTTGCTAACAACTCATGTGCCTTGTCCCAAATCTCATTCCCCTTCTTGGACTCTTGCATCATCGAAAGCATAGCATCCAACTTCGCATTCAAATCATTGCCACCCCCTTGGTTGTTTGCCCCACTTCCATTACCGCCTTGGTTGTTGTAATTTCTTTGATACCCACTTTGGTAATTAGTATCTCTACCTTGGTGTCCTTGATTGTAAGGATGTTGGTAACCCCCTTGGTAACCACCTTGACGATTTGGATATGATGACCCGCTTTGATTATTTTGATATGATGATCCGCTTTGATTATTTTGATATGATGACCCGCTTTGATTATTTTGATATGATGATCCGCTTTGATTATTTTGATATGATGACTCGCTTTGATTACCCGGTTGAAAATTCGGGTTCATTTGATTCGCGGCATTCCCATATCGGAAGTTGGGATGGTTTCTCAAACCCGGGTGGTAAGTGTTCGAATTCATGTCATTATTTTTTCTATCACCGAACACTTGATTGACTTCCTCGGTGTACTCACTAGGCCCCATTGGACATTGATCGGCCTTATGGCCAATTTCTCCACAATCCTCACACACTACGAATTGGACCGCATTCACCTCCTTTTTCATACGAGCCAATTCCCGTTCTAAGGTAGAAATCCGATCCTTAGAATCAAGACCGGGAAGCGAACGGGAAACGGGATGCTTCTTTGCTCTATCGGCCAATTCCTTCTCCTTTGACCGTTTACTCATCCGCTCAAGAAATTCCCAATCGTCATCCTCATGATTGCTCAAAAGAGTCCCGTTGCTCGTTGACTCGAGGCGATTCCATGTAGCATCATCCAACCCACGTACAAAGCACTTCACCAATTCCCACTTTTCTATTTGGTGATGTGGGCATTTCCGAATCAATTCCTTGAACCGAGTGAATGCTTCATGTAACGGTTCACCCGATAGTTGCCGAAACGACCGTATTTCATCCCTAGCATCATCGGTCTTCGCCATTGAATAATATTCGTCTAAGAAGATTTGTTGCATCTCACCCCATGTACGAATGCTATTCACCGGAAGTGTGAGAAACCATTGCTTTGCCTTGTCTTTTAACGAAAATTGGAACAAGCGAAGTTTGACCTCCTCTAATGCAAAGTTGTGCCCACCGATAGTGTTACAAATGGACGAAAACTCGGCCAAATGCGTGTATGGTTCATCATTAGACCTCCCATTGAAATGGGGAAGTATATTGATGTAATGAGGCTTACAATCAAACATTCTCCTTTCACACACTATAGGAGAGTCATTGTCGGTAACTACCGGTCGAAAACGGTCATTCACTCCCCGTGGAGGTTGTTGATGACGTTGTGGACCGTTAACTTCTTGGTCGACCGGTCTTCGATTATCCCGTCTATCATACCCCCTATCACCCCTTTGATCACCCTCCCCCACGAAACGAGGAATCCGATTAGGATTACCATTGTTGTTATTGTTGTTGTTGTAAAACCCATCATTTCGGTTCCTTTGATTTTCGTTTCTTAGTTGGCGGTTATTTCCATACCCATCATTTCTCCCCACATAATTGGCATTTGGATAGCCAAACTCCTCACCTTCAAATCCTGGATTATTGTAAATATTACCCCGATTTACGTACCCCCAATCTTCGTCATCATAGTAGCCCCCGTCATCCGAGTTTTCCGTATGGACACTCACATGTTCCGGCGATTGATAACCGGGAACACTATGCGGTTCGTCATCGGGAATGGCGTTCCTCAATTCGTTGAGATTGGGAAATGGGACTTCATTCATGGGAATGCCATGAACTTGGTTAGTTCCACGGTTGGTGTGAGCATTTCGGTTGTTTAAGTTGGGTGGTAACGGGTTTTGTGGGTTAAGGTTTTGAAATGGCGGTGTAGGTGGTTGTTGGTTGTTATTGTAGTTTTGAGGTTCCATTTGACTAGGACCAACGGATGGTGTAGATGATGAATTGGGGTTGGGTTGATTAGGAGCAAGTGTTGCCTCTAATCGAGTGGCTAAGTTTCTTCGAACTAAACGCTCAACCTCCGGTTCGAACGCTAGTGATGAGGTTCTACCAGAATTCCTTGTATGCATGCACTACTTGTAAGTGTAATCTGCACAAGTAACACACCCGCATAACAAGAAAATAGAGAAAATAGCAAAAAGAAACAAAGCACCTTAAACAGTTAATCACAAAAATTCTAACAATTATCCAAACACAAAGCGCACGAACTCCCCGGCAACGGCGCCAAAATTTGATCGGACTGTCGCGCTCCAATCAAAGATAATATTTATATGCCCAAATTACCCTTAACAAATAGCTAGTGGTAGCAAGGGGTCGAACCACGAAGAGTATGTGGTTTGCGAATGGATTCACTTGAATTAAAACGATTGTCACGATTTATGAAGCTTGCTATGATATTTTTGTATTTTTATTTTGTTGGAAAATATGGATTTAACTAAATAAATTGGTTTAATTAGATAACAACTACTAATTAACAATTGCAATAAAGATTTGGTTACTAGACACTAATAAGGCAAAGGATTCACACCCGGTTTCGATAATTGTTAATCTAAGGTTTCTACAAGTTTTAAGATTCAACTTAGTTGCATAAGATTAACGGATTTAATGTACCGTGACTTAGGTGCCAATAACTATCGACATTTCAACGAACGGACAAGAATACACTTTGTAATCAACACAAGTAAATCCTAACCAAGACAACGCATATTACACATAACCATTTCATAAAGTCATAACTTTTAACATCGCTCGAAAATTTATGAATACGAAACAAATGCAAGCTATTGTCAAAGGTTTCAAAAATCATACACAAATTATCACAAAGTTGAAGCAAGAAACAATTCAAAACCATAAATTAAACAACTACCTACACCGGGGTGAAACCGAGATGATTAGCCGCTCATAGTTGAAGAAGCTTGATCACCGGATGAATGGAACTTGATGGAGGTCATCTTGGAACTTGAGAGATGGAGGAATGGTGAATGTTGAAGGTTCTTGTGAAAGATAATGGTAGGATGGATGATGAATGAATATTGGTGATTGAGTATGGAAAAATGGATCTTGATGGTTTCTACCTATGATTCTTATGGAATGGATGATTGTGAATCTTGGTGATCTTGGCTCTTGATCTACATCCTTAGATGGATTGGAGAAGATTCATGAATGGAGATTATTTATCATTGATAAAATTAGCTCCAGCCATCAAGTCCCCCACCACATTAGGTGTAATTCCCCTTTTATGACACAAAAGGACCACTTCTAATCATTACAATCACTAAGGAACACTTTTTCACGTCTGGTGTCCAGTGTAAGCTAAGCCCCGGGCTTAGCTGATGCTGGAGAGTTTCTGCCATTTCCTTCAGTGTTGGGCTTAGCTTAAGTTTGGGGCTTAAGTCATGTTGGCAGCTTTATGTTAAACTTGATTTTTCACATTTTTCTTCTGTTCCACGCCCCTTGCACCTTCCTAATAGCTTCCAAACTTCGTGTTTAGCCTTCCAATCTTATTATCTTCCATCCCTTTCATCTCTAACTCCTTAATGCTCCCGTAAACACGTTCAATCTGTAAAACATCACTTCCCCGTAGTTCTGCTTCATCTTTAAACTCCCCAACTTTACCGAATTAAATGATTTACCTGTAAAACCACCAACACTCGTAGTTAACACATTCAAAGCACGTAGTCGCTTAAAACACAATAAGACACGTAAAATATGCATGTAAACACTCGGGTTTCACACCCTCCATCAATCGCGAATCTGGACAATCTTGTCCGTTGTTTCAAAGACCAAATCTGGTCCTGATAAATGAACTTCTCCTACTTCCGCCCAACAAATGGGTGTTCTGCATTTTCTACCATATAATGCCTCAAAAGGCGCAGCCTTAATACTAGTATGGTAGCTATTATTATAGGAGAACTCGATCAATGGTAGGTGCTTATCCCAATTGCCACCTAAATCAATTACACATGCTCGAAGCATGTCTTCCAATGTTTGGATGGTACGCTCACTCTGTCCGTCTGTCTGTGGGTGGTAAGCCGTACTAAAATTTAAGGTTGTAACCATTTATTTGTTATTTAGGATTCCAGATTTATAACAAAATTCAGATGTTGATAAAATATATCCTGGTTAGGGATTTATTAATAGGTCGCTCAGAGATATAATTTAACATGTCGACGTTTAAATCCTACCGTACATCTTTATCTGGATCCGTATTTATAACACGTCTGCACAACATGACACGTGTCTTTATTTTATTGGACATGAATTTTCGAGGTGTTACACATCATTTGTTGGAAGTGCCTCGGCCTCGGCCCATTTAGACAAGTAATCTACTGCCACAAGTATATATTTGTTTCCTTTTGACGGTGGGAAAGGTCCCATAAAGTCGAGTCCCCACACATCAAAAATTTCACAAACAAGAATGCCAATTTGTGGCATTTCGTTTTTGGAAGAAATATTACCTGTTCTTTGGCAAGCATCACGTGTCTTGACAAGACTTTGGGTGTCTTTGTAAATGGTTGGCCAATAAAATCCTGAATCAAATACCTTTCGTGTGGTACTAGCGGCACCATGATGTCCTCCATATGGACCTTCATGACAATGGCGGAGAATTCTTCTTGCTTCGCTACCATGTACGCATCGTCGGATGAGTTGGTCGGCACACATTTTGAAAGATATGGATCCTCCCAAAAATAATGTTTCACATTATCAAAGAAATTCTTTGATGATGTGGCCAACCTTTTGCGACTATACCGCTAGCTAGGTAGTTAGCATAGTCGGCGCACCATGGTTCTTCTTTGTACTCCACCATTTCTAGGGACTCCGTTGGAAATTTCTCGTTGCTTTGCTCATCCCTGGTTGCCTCCAAAGCTGGGTCTTCTAAGCGTGAAAGATGATCTGCCGCGGTGTTTTCTGCTCCTCTTTTGTCTTTGATTTCATTATCAAATTCTTGGAGGAGTAAAATCCACCGAATCAAACGTGGTTTTGCGTCCTGCTTTTTGAAGAGATATCGAATGGCTGCATGATCTGTATAGACTATAGTTTTAGAAAGAACAAGATAAGAGCAAAATTTATCAAATGCAAATACCACGGCTAGTAATTCTTTTTCAGTTGTTGTGTAATTTTCTTGTGCATCGTTAAGTGTTTTACTAGCATAATAAATTGGGTGAAAATGCTTTTCTTTTCTTTGTCCCAAGACAGCTCCAACTGCAAATTCGCTTGCATCACACATGATTGCGAAAGAAAATTTCCAATCAGGCGCTATCATGATAGGTGCATTGACTAGCATTTCCTTTAGGGTTAGAAATGCTTGATTGCAATCCTTGTCAAAGATGAAAGGGGCATCTTTTTCAAGTAATTTTGTTAGAGGCCTTGAAATTTTAGAAAAGTCTTTGATAAATCGCCTATAAAATCCGGCACGCCCTAGGAAACTTCTGATAGCTCTAACGGAGGATGGGGGTGGTAATCGAGAAATAGTGTCTATTTTGGCTCGATCAACCTCCATTCCTTCGCTTGAGATTTTATGACCGAGTACTATTCCCTCAGTTACCATGAAATGGCATTTTTACCGGTTAAGGGCAAGGTTAGTTTCCTCACATCGGGATAGCATTCGTTCAAGGTTATCGAGGCATTGGTCGTATGATTCCCCAAAGATAGAAAAGTCGTCCATGAAGACTTCCATTGTCTTTTCTATCATGTCATGGAAGATGGCTACCATGTAACGTTGGAATGTTGCGGGGGCATTACGTAGACCAAATGGCATGCGTCGATAAGCAAAAGTTCCATAGGGACATGTGAAAGTTGTCTTTTCTTGGTCTTCGGGTGCTATCTGGATTTGAAAGTAACCTGAAAAACCATCCAAGAAACAGTAAAATTTATGACCGGATAATCTTTCTAACATTTGATCAATGAAGGGCAAAGGAAAGTGATCTTTCCTCGTTGCTTCATTTAATCGTCTATAATCTATACATACTCTCCATCATGTGACGGTTCTCGTTGGTATTAATTCATTCTTTTCGTTACTTATTACCGTCATACCTCCTTTCTTTGGAACTACTTGGACGGGACTTACCCAAGGACTATTGGAGATAGGATAAATAAGTCCGGCATCAAGTAATTTGATGACTTCGTTTTTAACCACTTCTTGAACATTTGGATTTACTCGACGTTGTGGTTGTATTACCGATTTGTAGTCATCATTCATTAAAATTTTGTGCGTGCACATGGAAAGACTTATTCCTTTAATATCTACAAGCTTCCAAGCGATCGCGTTTTTGTGTTTTTTCAAAAGATTAATTAATTTTTCTTTTTCTAAACTACCTAATTTAGATGAAATAATTACAGGTGATTTACCATCTTTGTCTAGAAAAGCATATTCCAAATCTTTTGGAAGTTCTTTGAGCTCAAGAGGTGGGTCTTTAGGAGACTCCTTATTTGGTTGCTCATTATGATCAAGAACTTTAAAAGTTTGTTCTATGGCGACCTCTTCTTCAACAAAGTGGTCAATCTTTTCACTTGTATCGAGTGGTTCATCTTCATCTTCAATTAAGGGGTCGTTATTGCCGAATGGATATTTCATTGACCGCTTAAGATCGACACTCTTTTTAAATGCCCCTAATTGAAGAGGTAGATTGTTATACTTCCGGTTTTTCAAAGCTTCGTGGGTTTTTACAAAGGGTCGTCCCAACACTAGAGGAGCGTCATCGAGGATGACAAAGTCAGTTGGGATTACCATTTGATTTGTTTGAACCAAGACATCCTCAACTACACCGATTGATTTTATTACTTTCCGATTAGATAGAAAAATGGGTATTTGAAGTGGAGAAAAATCACTAATACTTAATTTTTCGAAATGTAGTTGGGCATTATGTTAACACAAAGATCTTTATCAATTGTGACATTACTAATAAATGAATTTTGACAAAAACATGGAACCGGTGTAATGTTAATTTCAAATGGGTCTTCTTTTATTAGTGAAGTTTGATCATTAGTTAACTTAACGCTTACCGTTTCGTCAATTTTAGTGTTAGTGTTTAACTCTTTTAAAAACTTAGCATGAGTGGGAACTAAACAATGATTTTCAAAAGAAGGTGACAAGAGATTAATTTCTTCAAAATTAGACTCTTCTTGAATTTTAACGTTGACGGACTCACCTTTTTCGTTGTTTAACTCATGTGTCGGTTTTTCACTTATTTATTCTTCCATTTTTATACTTTCAACTATCTCTTCTTTATTTAATTCTTCTCTTGCGCGGGACTCCTATTCCCTTGCACGAGATTCTTTTATGTAGCACTCGATAGTTTTAAGCTGTTCTAATATCCTATCGGTCACTTCGGTTATAGAAAAATGATCGGGATTTTCAAAGCTCGAATCCGATTGTTCGATCCTTTGTTCCTCATAATACCCATATGAAGTAGATGGTTCACACCATTGTTCTTCATTGTAAGCATATGATGGATAAGGGTCGTAATTTTGTTCTTTATAATACTCATATGAGGTGGGTTGTTCACGCCATGGTTCCTCATAAGTATACGAAGGTGGTGGCTCATATCTTGGTTCCTCAAAGTATGAGTATGAAGGCTCATACCTTGGTTCATCAAAATATGAGTATGAGGGAGGAGGTTCATACCTTTGGTCTTCATAGGATGTGTATGAAGTTGATGGCTCGTACCTGGGCTCCTCATAGTAGGTGTATGAAGTGGATGGTTGATATAAGTTACAATATTGAACCGAGTGCGGGTCACCACAATTAGTGCAATAATTACTCCTATAATCATCCTCCTCATAGGTGTAGTTGTAACCTCCTGAGTATTGATCCATAATAATCACTCAGCAGACCACAACCAAGTCTCGAGATCAGAAAATAAAAATAAAAACAGAAACAGAGGCTGGACACGGCCCCGTGTTCAGTGGACACGGCCCCGTGTACAGAATCTGTATCTAGGCGTTTTAATTAAAGTTACTGATTTCGTTGAGCACGGGGCGTGTTCAGTGAGCACGGCCCCGTGTTCAGGCTCTGTATCTGGATGTTTTATGAAAAATATGCAGCACGGCCCCGTGTTCAGTGAGCACGGTCCGTGTTCAACCTACTGTAAATGCAAAACTAAACTAAAATGCAGAAAAATGTGCGCGCGTTTTGAAAAAGTTTTGAAACACTGATTAGGCCGTCGATTTTAAGCTTTCTTAAAATCCTTGTGTCCCCGGCAACGGCGCCAAAAACTTGATGTGCGTGAAGTGTGTTATGGTTTTAATGATTATTTTAAGCCCTTTTACACTTTTTAGCCAAGTTTTAAATTTATAAAACACGATATTTACTAACACTAAACACACATATGGGCAAGTGCACCCATCGTGAGCGTAGTATAGTGTTGGTAAGATACCGAGGTCGTCCAAGGACACAAGAACTTTTAGTACCGGTTTATCCTCAACGTCTAATCAAATCAAAAGTTAGAAAAAGGTCTTTAAACAAGAAAATAAAAACTAACTAAAATGCTGAAAAATAAAATAAAAGTAAAAACAGATAGACAAGATGAATCACTTGGCTCCGACTCGTGTTTAGTGTAACCTTTGATTATTTCCGCACTTTTGCACTTTTTAAGAGATTATCTTAGTTATTGTAGTAGGCCCCTCTTTTGAAGGTGACGTTACCCTCAACCCACTAGTTTGAGTCAGCAAGGATACAATCCTAAAGGGTCGGATTATTGAAAGATAATTAATTAAGTTATTAATGCATATTATGGTAGGCCCCTCTTTTGAAGGTGACGTTACCCTCGGCTAAGTAGTCTGAGTCAGCAGGGATACAGTCCTAAGTAGCCGGGTTAAAGTATTAATAGTAGCTTACATATGAGGGGATCAAAGAGTTTGGACCCCCGCCATCTAATACCGGTAAGTATTGAAGGAGGTCCTACTAAATTTGACCCAGGTCCTTGCAGGATCTATACACTGAACAAGGCAAGACTCTTGCCAAACCGTTCCCTTAACCCCCGACCAGGTAGCCAACATACCTCCATATAGACCGTGGAGATATGAATGGTGAAAATCTTTTATTTTATATAAACAGTAAAATAATGCCAAGACACCATGGACAAACGATAAGGAAGAATCACCTTCAACATAAGAAACTAGTTATTAAAGTCATTAACACATAACCAAGTAAAAAGGGCGAAAAGATTAAAAATAAAAAGTATTACACTAGACACTTGTCTTCACCAAGTGATGTAAGAGACTTAGGCAAACATGGCCTTTGATAGTCAAGAACTCTTACGATCAATCTTGGATCCCGAGACGACTCACACACTCTATGATGGACAATGGATGATGGTGGTGGATGATGGTGTTGTGATGGTGGTGGGTGGTGGGTGAAGTGTGAGAGAGGTGGTGTGCCAAGGGATGGTTTGCAATTGAGCCAAGCACCCATATTTATAGCCTGAACAACAGCTCGGGCACGGCTCCGTGTCCATTGGGCACGGCCCCGTGTCCATCATCTTTCTCTTCCCTCATTAATTGCAGTTTGTCTGCATTAGTTGACCACGCCCCCCGTGTGTAGAATCAAATCTGTACTATCAAGATTTCCCCAGATTCTGTGAATCTTAGAGTTGACCACGGCCCCGTGTCCGCTGAGCATGACCCCGTGGTGGGCGATAGAAGCTTCTACAGCTTTGTCTTTTCTGCTGACACTTGGGCACGCCCCCATGTTCACTGAGCACGGGGCGTGTTCAGCCTTCTGTCTTCTTGATTTTGCTTGGGAAGATGCTGTCGGGGGTCGGGCATGTCACGTTTGTTTCTTTTCTTGTATTTATGTTAGATTTAGCTGCCTTTTTGCTTCTTTTGTTCATTTGGGCTCATTTAATCCTGAAAATACAAAAGGAAGACAAAAACACACTTTTTCCAACATTAGTACTAAAAAGGGTTAGTTTTATGCCACAATTGATGTAATTTATATGTTGCATTTTGTAGACATCACCGCACACTTCAGTGAGCCGCACACTAGTAAAAGCCGGTGTTTCGGTTTAACCGCCCACTTATAACAGTACATTTGAACTATGATTAACTATGATGATTATTGTGACGTGTAAACATGTTAGTATAACATGCAATTGTTGTTACTTGAACACTACTTGTTAGATACGTGTACGAACATACGTGATTACTTGTATACTGTAATACCCCGCACTCTCGATCCCAATCATCGAGAGAAGGATATTCGATTAATGTTCGAATTCCTTATTATTATTCTTATTATTATTATTATTATTATTATTATTTACTAAAATAATAATCCACGACGAGAGCTTTACTCATTTATTTATTTAAATTACCGTTATATTATTAATAAAACTCGGTCAGTCTGTTTGAGCGGGACGCCTAATCGTTTAACAAGTTCACGCAGTTGGGCGAGACCCAACCCAACTAACCTAAACCTAAACCCTAGCCTATTTAAGGAAAGTTATAAACCCCACCTTATCATTTTCTCTAAACCCTAAATGCACACTCTAAGGCAGCCGCACACCCTTCTGGCTCTCTCCTACCTCTGGCAGCCAGAGCTACTTTCCGGCGACAAATCACAGCCACACCACAGCCTCAGCAACACTCCCTCCTCCGCTTGTTTCTTACCCACAAATAAGGAGCTTCATCTTCTCAAACACACAACACAGACACCCACAACCTGTTACCCTGTTCCCACTCGATGGCCGACGACGAATGAAGACGACGCCGCCGTGAGCGGCGGTGACGGTGGTGAATTCGAACTGCGGAAACATGGTGCAACCACCCTCGCTTTAAAGGTGCCGACGGTGGAACTGCGGGGATGAGGATATTCGACGGACGATGATGCCAGCTGCTCGATGATGAAGAGAAGAGAAGTTGATTAAGTTGAGGCGTCGACGGGATGGGACGCCGGAACAAGGCGGTCCCGGTTTCTTTCGACAAGCTCCCGTGACGATTGAAAATGATGACAATCTAGATCTGCTGATGGATTTATTCTCAGGTCAGATTCGGGTAAATGTACGAGGTATGAAAAGCTGTATAAATTGATTATTATGATGCAACATGAGTTGTCTATATGGTTACTAAAGTGTATAAATTGATTATACGATTCATTTGTTGGTACTGATAGATGTTGATTTCTGCTAGTGATTTGAATGATGATGATAGGATGTATTCTTGCCTATTTAGATCTAAATATAAGTGTGATGATACTGCCTTTGAGTTTCTCATATGTTGTACATTGTTTGCTAGGAAGGAAATTTAAAAACATGATTTCTTCCGGTGGCCAGCCTCACCCACCACTTCCCAAAGGACCCCGGTTCGAATCCTGGCAGGCACACCCTCCAGGGTTTCACTTCCGGTTGGGTAGTAACCGCCAGGCAGCTATGGGGCTAAGCTAGCTTGTGAAGTGGGATCACTCCAGCAGTTGGGAGGACCGGAGGACCGTGCAATATCCCCCCCCCCCCCCAGTTTACTGTTGAAATAAGTTCACGACATTGATAAGGATTTTTAATAATAAACTAGTGTTAAGCCTCCCGTGTTACCAGTATTGCGGGAGGGGTGTAAACCGTGCTAAATAGCAACCGAGCCACAACTAAAACCGGGAAAACCGTAAAACCAAAACATGAATTTTAACACCAAGTCACATGACATAAAGACGACCAAACATAGTACAAAATAGTAATTGAACAAAAAAAAAACTAAGAGACCAAACGTGACAATCAAACACTATGCTAAGTAGCAATCAAACGACGACCAAATCCCAATGTAATGAATTATAAAAATAAAAAATAAACTTCTAAAACAAAAGATAAAAAAACTCTAAAGTCAACACACACACACACAAAAAAACACAAAAGACAAAAATTAGTTACTATTCATCAAGATGTGATGAATTAATATATATATATATATATATATATATATATATATATATATATATATATATATATATATATATATATATATATATCAACTAGAGTTATGCGCCGCCCGCGTTGCGGGACACTAAACCGAGTATTTCTTACTTTAATAACATGTACGCCTTTATGTCGGTTAGTCATACATGCTACTTTTAACATGATATCAAAAAAGATACATCAAGTTAACCAATTAAAGAAAAACAGTACCATAGTTATGATAAAAAAAATAACTATAAGGATGACAAGCGTGTAATTTAGAGTTGGGGGCAAAACAATAATTTGTCAGCACCAATTAGCGAGTGCTAGGCAGTTGTTTGGCATGAATAAAAACAAAATTGAGTTAACCAAGTAAAATAAAATACTACCATGGTTTTGCTAAAAAAAAAAAAACCATGGCAAGATTGCAATTTTTAGCTGAGGTAAAATCGTAATTTTAAAATGGAGGTAAAATAATATTGAGCCGAGGGCAAAACCATTTTTCGATTTTGAATTGGGGGCAAAATCATAATATTCTAACTGCGGGCAAAATCGTAATTTTTAGCTGAGGACAAAATCGTAGTTTTAAACTGGAACCAAATCGTAATTTGGCATGACTGTAGCTGAGGGCAAACCCATAGTTTTATTTGAATTTGGGGCACAATTGTATTTTTTAACTGAGGGAAAATCGTAAATTTAAGCAGGGGCAAAAGCAAAATTTTGTTTTGAATCGGGGGTAAAATCGTAATTTTACACTTGAGATAAAATTGTAATTTGACATGACCTGTAAATAACTATTATATGAAAAAAGAAAAAAAAATAAAAAAACACCAAAGTGGCCGCCACTTTTGGCCAACCACCAATGAGAACTATTCCCGCCGTCCAAATGTACTTTCATTTGTATGTATTGGAAATGGAAATGAAAATGGAAATGGAAATTGCTTGTTGATAGGCTAGATGTTATATCTTCACTGTTTTGAAAAGCATGTGTTTCTTCCTCAAAATTGATAAGTATGATGGTAGGACTTCTATAACAATTTGTTATATATTAACTGTTGTTTGCAAAATGTACATAAGAATCCAAAAGTTATTTTGAATAATGAGAATATACAAATGTCCGTTGGTTGTTGAATAATTATGTATGTCAATACTCTTTAACTGTTTCGAATACAAGTAGGACCAAAATATGTTTGAAAGTTTGAATATGAGCTGTCTTGGGTGTAAGTTTGGATTGAGGATTCTGTGTAAATACTAGGATTTAAGTGATTGGTGCTTAAAATGAAATGTTGATTGTGTGTGTTTAAGTTTTTCTGATAAAGCTAGGTCTAGGGCTGTAAACGAATCGAACGTTCAGCGAACAGTTCGTGAACCGTTCGGCGGGAAGTTCGTTTATGTTCGTTCGACTAGCTTAACGAACGAACACGAACAAAAAATTTAGTTCGATTAGCTTAGCGAACGAACACGAACATAGGTCTCGTTCGTTCGACTGCGTTCGTGAACGTTCGGTAATATGTTCGGTTACGTTTGTCCGTGTTCGTTTGATTATATTAAAAAATAATAAATAATAAACCTTTTATCTATACATATTGAAAACTTGAAACCCTATATTTTTCTAAGTTAGCTAAAATTTGGACATCCTAATACATTTTTGGGGATAATTATTTCTAAGTTAGTTAAAGTTGATTCATCATTTGGTGGTGTATTAGACTCTTGTGTTTTGATTTATCATTTGATGGTTGTATTTAACTACTTATATCCAATGTTTAAGGATAACAATATTTTTATTTTTTTATTTTCATGCTAAATGTTCGTTTGCGTTCTTTTTTATTTGCTTGCGTTCGTTTGTGTTCGCTTGCGTTCGTTTGTGTTCGAGACCAGTGTTCACGAACTGTTCGTGAACAACTGAATTTCCCTAACGAACGAACATGAACATAAACTTATGTTCGGTATGCGTTCGTGAACAGTTCGCGAACATGTTAATTTCCTTAACGAACGAACACGAACATGGCCTTGTTCGTGTTCGTTCGGTTCGTTTACAGCACTTAAACCTATAATTAGTCTGTATAAAGTACAACTTAGGGTTGCATGACCGCACACTTGTCAAGCAGGCCGCACACTTCAGTGTGGGCCGCACACTTGACAAGTGTGTCGCACATTATTAATAGGCCGCACAGTTATTATGTTGGGCTTGATTAAGTGGGCCGCACACTGATTGAGCCCGAACCCTTATACGACCGCACACTTTAAGACCGCACACTCTCTTGTATCTCACATGCATGACCGCACACTGTCAGAGGTCGCACACTCTCGTGTGGACCGCACACTCTCGTGTGGACCGCACACTCTCGTGTGGACCGCACACTGACAAGTGGGTCGCACACTTGTAATGGCCATGTCTTATTTGTTTGAATGCAAACCTATACAATATATTTGAGTGATAATTAACGGTGATGATACGTATGAATGTGTATACATGTTAGTATAATGTACAATAGTTGGTATTTGTACACCATGGTTATTAAAGGCACGAGGCGTACTCAGGGCCATTTGTTGGCCCGGGGCCTTATTTGCGCCTAGGCGCGCCTGGGCGCTCGCTTTAATAACTATGCAGAAGAATATTGGCATACATGAACTAACCTGAAGATTAAAGGCGCGAGGCACACTTAGGGCAATTTGTTGGGCCCGAGGCCTTATTTGTGCCTGGGCGCTCGCTTTAATAACTATGTTGTACACTACTTGATGATTACGTGTTAGATACGTGTAATTAATACGTGATTACTTGTTTACCGTCCTAATAAGTGGTAACCATAATAGGGCATGGTTGACCAACTTAGGACAAACGCTTTATCTGTCGAGCAAACCAAGGTGAGTTCACACTAACACTAAAAGCATGTATTCCCGGTGGTTTGGGAACCTAATATTCCGAGGGAACGGAATAGTGATTAAACGAAACTCATAAGGTCAAAACATGTATTTTCAGGATCGGGAACCTTATACTAAACGAAAACTCTCCCATGAAAGTCCCTTTACATATATACCGATCAGTCGCCGGGGGTGAACGGGATATTAGTTGATAGCGTTGTTAGGTCTGACAAACCTCACACCGTGTTGGGAGCCGGGAGTGAACTATTATCTGGAAACTGGTCAATAATGGTAGAACATTGACCTGGGCAAATAACAATTACGTCAATGTTTCGGTAACTGCACAGTTTAGTAGCTCATATATGGGGTAGCTCCCCATGGCATGTTTTGGATAACACGATAACTTAATGAATTGATGTTTTTGGGATAAAACAAGAAAAATGTTTTCGAAAAACCGTGAACTCACCAACTTTATGTTGACATACTACTGCATGCTTGCATGTCCGTTGATGCTGCGCTGGAGTTGCCTGGAGCGTTGTGGTGGTCGTCTAGAATCCGATTGTCGGATTCCTATTTTGGAACTTATGTTTTAAACTAAATATGAACTTCATGCTTCCGCTAAACATTTAAATTTTGCTTTAGAACTAACTATGCTTTGAACTTTGTTTTAAACATGATATGTTTTAGACTTAAACGTTATGTCGTTAATCACATTGGTGATGGTTTTTATTCTACTTATATTAAATGTTCAATGTGATTGGTGGCTTGATCCTGGACAGTCACACGCCTCGCGGTGGAACTCCACATGTGGAACTTGAGGGTATGACATATACTGTCTTAATCAGTGGTGACCATAATAGGACGTGGTTGACCAACCTTAAAACAAGTAAACTATCTACCGAGCAAACCGAGGTGAGTTCGCACACTTTACTGAAGCATGCATTCCTGGTGGTTGGGAACGGAACGAATAACATCTTCCCCTTGTGTGGGATACGGGTAACATCTTCCCCTTGTGTGGGGTACGGGTAACATTATCTCCTTGTGTGGGATACGGGCTACATTATCTCCTTGTGTGAGATACGGACAACATTTTCCCCCTTGTGTGGGAGGCTCAGTTAAATACTATTTATATTTCATGAACTAGCCTACTAAACGGAACTCTATCACGAAGTCCCCACCTTACAGTACCGATTAGTCGCCTGGCCTGGCAAAAGGGATATTAGTTAAATAGTGCTATTTAGGTCTCACTAACCTCACACCGTGCCTTGAGTGGACGGGAGTGAACTAATAGTCCTCGGCAACCGTCCATGATGATAGACATTAACAAACGGGGCACCAACAACACAAGTGCGATAGTTTTGGTATATCATGGAGTTTAGTAGCTTACATATGGGGTAGCTCCCCATGGCATGGTATAAATGAGTAATTTAACAAACAAAAGTTTTTGGGAAATAAAACTGGAAATCTTTAAACTCGTGAACTCGGCAACTTTATGTTGACACCCTACTGCATGCTTTGCAGGTTGCTCGTTACAACTCAGGACGGACATTGCAATCGGCTAGAGTGCGTGGTTTGTAAGTCTCATATATAATTAACGAACTTGTGGTTTTAAGTTATAATAGACTTTTCATTATACTTCCGCTGCTAAATTAAACTGTGTTTTTGGACATTAAAACCTTGAACACTAATCGGGTCAATTGGAAAATTTTGTAAACTACGTAAATGGTTCGACATGATTAATTAGTGGCTAGATCAGTCACACGCCTCGCGGTAGTACTCCGCGTGTGGATTTGAGGGTGTGACAGGTGGGATACTAATAGATTCATATGGAAAAACATCCCCTAGATAAACTGGAGCAAAGGTGTTGGAGATGAGTTTTTTTATGTAATTTGTGTCATTTGTGGCTGTTGTTGAGCAGCCTTTTCTGTTTCATGATTCTCTCGTATTCTTGCTGTTTTACGGCTTTCTTAACTCTTTGCTAAGTTTGGTTTGTGTTTTTTTATTGGAATTCCTCGCTTTGCCGTTATAAAAAACATGATTCAGTTAAACTGAAGCACCTTTAACAATATGATTCAATGCAATCTAGCAGCAAACACACTGAAACTTGGTCCTATAATATAACCTGGCATACATGCTAGGACTAAAATTATGTTGAAGTTGCTGAGAACTACAACAGTTGATGCATATTCATCCTCATTTGCAGAACTTGCAAATTCACAATGCAACAGCAGTTGGTTTTTATGGCTACATTTTTCTGAGTGTCTTTCTCACCTTACAACAATTCTTAAAAAGAAACAAACAAATTAATTACTTGATAGAATCATAGGCAAAAGAACTAAAGAATTACAAAGAAAAAATAATATACAATATTGATCTTTTTATGTATTAATTATTTATGGTCTATGGATATCTCCTTCTAAAGAGAGATGAAAATCACATAATTATGAAACTAATAAACTAATGTAGATTGTAGATATATGTACAATAAAACAGATAGATATAACTACTCTTAACTTATGTTTAAATTATGATTCAACTAATTTGTCCTAGTTGCTGTTGTTTTCCAAATACCAACAGGTGATGAGACAAATCGAACTACTGAAAAGCATATCAATGGAGACAATTCTGAATAACGTATTGAAAAGCTAAAATAAGACTCGTTCAAATATTAACAATGATTAAACCGTGTATATATATGTGTATATATATATATATATATCTATACTACTTTATAATACATATAGGAAGGACTTCTTAAAGTCCATAAAAATTCCCTTCAAACACCTCTAAAGCATGGTTTACAACCCTCTAAAGCACAAAATAATTTACACTTTCAATTATGCCCCTCCAAAACTTTTAGCATTTACCCGGATCCATCATAGCCGTCCATTTCCTTTCACTTATTCACACGGATCGTGATCTGAGGGATGATATTGTTTTCACACGGATCATCCACCTTTCCCCTTCCTTCTCTCTCATCTCTCTCACATCTCACCAGATCTCATCCGCCCCCAACTCCATGCTTTCTCTCTCCCAGGCGATTTCCAGATCTAGGGTTTCAATAAACCTGAATCGTTCATTTTATCTCAATCCGACAGAAGATCCAGTGGGGTTGACCTCTAGGTACCGTTTTAAACCACGTCTAAAGTTTTTGTTTGTTATTTGAGTCTGATATGTTTGTTATTTGTGTTGAATCGTTCATTTTCTCTCAAATTTGACAGAAGATCCACTGGGTTTTTCTCTATTCGGCACAAGATCCACTGTGGATGACATCTAGGTACCGTTATAAAACCACATCTAATGTTTTTTGTTTGTTATTTGAGTCTGATTTGGATCTGGTTAAAATTCTGTTTGCGAGGCAATGCTTGAACGGGTCTCTGACATGATGGAAAAGGATTTGATTCTTGTTGGTGCTTATGTTAATCCTCATCGTCTTCTGTTCAGATCTTGTTTTAATACCGGTAATCGTTTAATCTAGCTTTAGTTTACTTTGTATCTGTTGTTTTTGGTTGATTTTAGGTGTTAAAATCACGTTTTATATGATGAATTTGTTCAGATCTGCGTGGAAGGATGTGCGAACCGAGATCTAGGGTTAGATCTGGCGAAAGTTTTGGATGACTCTGGATTTGTTATTGTGTTAGGAGATGTCGTGTTCCTCAAGCCTGAACAGGTTGGCTCTTAGTCTAACCCTAATTTTTCATAAATTTTAATTGTTAATTCTTGGTGAGATCGTTTTGTTTTATGTAAATCTGTTAGTTTGTAGGTGTTATGATATTGGGAATTTATCATTTTGTGAAAAAAATCATCATTACTTTTTTTTTTTATTAAAATAACTATTTCAAGATTCATATTCATGTTAAATTGCTGAGATACTAGGTTTGACTTACAAATAGTCAACATTTTTGCTCTTAGTTTTTTGTATGTAAATTATGCAGATGTGAACGCTCTCCGGCGATCTATTTCCGCTACAGCACCGCCAAATATTGAAGGAAACCGTACACTGTGGTTCCGGTTCATTTCATCCCGATCGGGATTGAACGAAGATCGCGATAATGGCGGAGGTCATGTTACGCTTGATGATGCTCTGTTCGCAGGTTGCGATCAGAGGCATTGGTTGATCACAAAGGAATTTGAAAAAGATCCTGAACCGTCTCACGAAGAGATGGTGGAAACATATGTTCAAACTGCTGCAAAAGTTTTGGGAAGGTTCTATACTTTACCTTATGTGATTTAATGAGTTCTTAGGGTTAGGTATTCTGATTGATTGTTGTTTGATTTCAGCGTGGAAGAAGCGAAGAAGAAAATCTACGCGTGTAGCACAACTACGTACAAGGGCTTTCAAGTTGAGGTATCAGAGCAGTTTAAAGGTATATAATCTTTTTTTTTTTTTTTTGACAATTGATATGTTGTTTGCTGTTGATGTATGATTTAGGTCTACCGGGCATATTGTATGTATTGCCCGATTCATATGTGGATCCTGTAAAGAAAGAGTATGGAGGATCACATATTAGGGCCTGCAGCTGGAAACTTCTGTTGGTGCCAGCATGGGATTGTTGAGGATCACATATTCATTGTTCGGGAACCAACTGGTCAGGTCTGGTGCAGTTTTTTACTTTTATTTAAAACTAAAACTGTCAAAACCGAGCAATGCGATATGGATTTGACATAAATATAATTACTTCATCGGTTGTCATGTCTAACTCGCTAAATATATAGGTCGTGTTCGAGTTGGTTTGTTTAACACGTTTAACGAGTTGTGTTCCGGTTGACATGCTTTAACCCGTTTAATAAAACAGGTCAACCATCTAAATATAGAATATACTTCAATAAAACAGGTCATCCTATTTACATCTCGCCATTACATTTATGACCCTTTTAACCCAGTTACGGCTTTATTACAACCTACCAACCCATTTGACTCATTTAGATAAATACGTTACACGGGACCTGTTCGGGTTACACGATTTTAGGTTTTCGGATTAGAGTAGTTTTTTACTAATTCCTTTGTTAAACAAAAATCTGACTTTGTTTTAGAAAGCTTTTATATTCAAGTTCATTGACTGGCTGGCATGGCAGACATTAAAAATTTAATCAAGCATTTTCCTTAACAATGCTATTTTTTTTCTTTTTGTTTCAGAGCCATTCAAGGCGTTCGGTGAGTTTGCTGGCTATTGCAGCTGGAATAAAGCAAAAGTATTTGTTTAATAACATTATAACAAAGGTAATCATCCAAATGCTTGTTTATGTGTATATCTTGGCTTCTTTTCACCGTTACTTACATTTTTCGTACTTTTATGTACCATAAAATAATATAAAATGGCATAAGCTAATTATATCTTACTAGATTGTTTCAGCTTTTAGAAAATGACTTTGTTGTCATGGTCTTTCATTATGATGGCATTGTTCATCAATGGAATGATCTACAATGGGCTAGACTGAAACACTTATTTTTGCATTGCAGTTTCTGATGAATATGCTTAACTTGTAAAACATGATCATTATTTTCCGTTTTTAAATATCTTATAATTTATGATTATGATTTTGTTATCTGAAGTTCATAAGACTGTCATAGATTCAAATGGGTATTTTTCAATTTGAATAAACAGAATATCAATTTAGTTCAATTGGTCACTTGGTTAAAACAGAATCTTGGATGAAGTTTTGACCTTCACAGCTCGAGCTCGAAGTTAAACGAGCCTAAGAGCGAGCCAACGATGGCTCGGCTCGGTTACAAAATGAGCCGGCTCGGCTGAGGTCGTTTAAATCGAGTTTTTTAGCTAGCTTTTTCGACCGAGCTATGAGCCACGAGCTTTTTGAACAACCACTTATTTCTCAGTTTGGCTCATTTTGTAGTGTGGTTCCTTGGTTGCATTTTGTAGACTCAACGTTGCTCTTGTAAACGATTTGTAGCAGCTCCTACAACAAACGGTGGTGGTTGGTGTCCAGACGCATTTCTGGTGACTTCGGTTTAGGGTTCCGACAGTCTCATTTTCACTGTTTTGCTCCATACACAGAGGTAAGGTTTTTAAACTGGCCCACTTGTTTTGGTGTGGGTGGCTTCACAGGTTATGTAATTCATGAACACTTATAAGTATATAAATAAGTTGTGCCTTGAGTATAAAAAGCGGCACACTTATGTGCCTATTGTCTGGGTGCGCTTCACTCTTTTTAAAAAGCCAGATATTGCGCGAATATTTTATTTCATTTCAGTTTGGTTAATTTTTTGTGAACTTTTTTGGTTTCATTGTGGTGTGCAGGGACCCATTGATGGGTATTTAATATCGAATCGTACATACAGAGTTGCAGCAACAAAAAAGGCCACTCCTTTTTATTGGAACAGGTGAACATATGGATGAATTTGAACTAATTGAGATTATGTGCAGCGATTTAATTTGGGATTTTGTTTGTTGGGTAGATATTTAGGTCTACATAGTTAAAAAGACCCCAAAGGAGGTAATTCTAATTTGCACAATTTAAGCGTTTATTAATTAAAGTTCTCCTATTTTGTGCTGATCATGATGGGTGTTTTAACGGAGCCAGGTGCCTGATTTGATTAATCGTGGGGGGAACTTCATCGTGGTCCGAGTCTCAGCCGACTTACAAAGGTATCTTTCCTGATGACTACAACTTTATAATTGTGTCATTTGGGTTTAGCTGTGAACTTTTAAAGTGTTTTTTTCTTGTGTTTAACAATGTCAAGTTTACTGCTTAAAAGGTTTACACAGCCAATTAGTGTGTTTTTTTTAGCACATGGACCTGCAATAACCAATGTAGTAATTTGAGTTGTTTTTATTGCAATGAAGGAGTATGTTAGCTTCAGCAATTGAAAGTAAAGGGTAGTGCTGCTTTAGAAAAAAATGTTAAGTAGTGATAGAAGTTTAATGTGAGGCGTGAAACTTATTATTGCAGCCAAATAAGTTTTGATGTTTTGTTGCAGGTACATTATTTGGCGTATTTGACCCTCTTGACCGTTAGCTTTTTGCACCCGCTGAAGAAGAATCTTGGGAATGGCAGCGGTGATATTAAACCTGTTTGACACATTTCCCATTTAGCTATAAAGAATCTGATATACACATGTATCTCTATGTTGTAGGTTTAACACCAACAGAGAAGCTTTTGGATTTGTTTCATGGAAAACTGGGACTAAATGTTGACCCTATATTCGATAAACTAGGCTACCAAGATTTCAAGCTTTTGTCTATGTTTCTGTATATGTTTTTTTTTTTTTTTTCTCAAAGGGTGACCATATTTATGTTCATGATCACTTAATTCATGCGGAACAAAACTTATTCTTTCTTTATTTTTATGAAATCACCCTTATACATTCCCATTTAGAGTAATCTTATAAATAAAATTGTAATATATTTTCTGTAACACGGTAATGTGTTTAAATTATGGATACATAATTGGTTTATTAGACAAGTTAATTTATAAAAGAAACCGGAGAGGTCAAACTGTGAAACCAAACCGGAACCAAATCGTTAGTAGCGGTTTGGTTTGGTTTGGTTCGGTTTTAATTTTCAACGGTTTGGTTTCGATTTTTGATTATCAAAATCAAAAACAGTTATTAACGGTTTTGCTCATAGTTTAACCTAAAAACTGCCCGAATCGGACCATGAACACCTCTAACCATGATGGTTCCCTAAAGCTATAGGGTGTGGTCATAACTCTCAAGACCACCATTACCCTTTATGTCAGCCCACTCTCATCTACCATTCAAATCAACAATCTTATATGGTGTGGTTGTGACCCAAACAACCATCCCTATTATATCACCAGTGCCAACACATCACGAATAAGAAAAGTAACTTACGTACTATACAATATATCATGAGACGACGGATAAACTAACAGTAAACGAGTCTCCTATTGTAAATCGTCACTCCCGCCGCATCGCGCGGGTAAATGACTAGTGTATATATATATATATATATATATATATATATATATATATATATCATTTCAGTTTTTACATATTTAAAAAGTGCGCAAGCATGCACATAAAGAAATTCAAACCTAAACAAAAGACCTCTTTAAGATGAGAAAAAGAACAATTTATAAGCACAAATTAAGAAGAATTAACTAAATCAGTGACAAAAAGATCACTTCAAGATGGGAATTGCAACATGTCATAATAGGATGTTAAGTTGTAAGCGGTCATATTAACACACAATATGTTGTAATGCGAATATGGGGTTAGCACACTTGGTAGAGGCACATGCCTCTTAAAGGGAAGGTCACAGTTTCAAACCTGGGCAAGGTGAGTTATTTAATTAATTTGTGCAATGTAAGGTAGGAGCAAGCTTTGTCGTTTAAAAAAAAGAGTTGTTATGGATGTTATGAGGCACCATGGATATTAAGAGTCACGTTAACTTTTAACAGGTTAGATTGGATTGTAACGAGTCATATTACGTTGTAATAAGTTATCATGATAGCCTTAATGAGGCAAGATGGAGAGTAACTAGGGTCATATTAGGTCTTGATGCGTAGATTGGATTGTGACAAGTCGTGTTAAGTCATACAGAGTTATAACGCACCATGCGTGTCTTGATGGATATAGACATATTGGGACAAACGCGGTCTAATATTAAAGTCCTTTGCTAAAATAGTTAAGTTGTGATTTAGTCCTTTAATCTTTTACATGAGGCTACTAAATTCGCTAAAGTGGACATATTAGAATAAAGAGTTTCATTTCGATACTATTACATCACCTAAGAATAAAATAAATACATTGTTATATATATATATATATATATATATATATATATATATATATATATATATATATATATATAGTTAGTGTGAGGTTCATTGGGGAACACTAAAAAAGTGGAAAACAGTGGGGAACCGACTCAAACGAACTCCGATTGGACTTATTCCAGCGGTGTTGGAACCGGCTCGTCGAACCCTAACTAGGATCTCTTAACCCTAACCCCTAAATCATAACCCTAAACCCTAAACATGTTAGGGTTTGACTTTTAGGGTTTAGCTTTAGGGTTTAGTATTAGAGTTTAGCTTTAGGGTTTAGCTTTAGGGTTTAGAGTTTAGCTTTAGGGTTTAGCTTTAGGGTTTAGCATTAGGGTTTAGCTTTAGGTTTAGCCTTTAGGGTTTAGCTTTTAGGGTTTATAGTTTAGATTTTACGGTTAGCTTAGGTTTTAGCCTTATTTTTTAGCTTTAGGGTTTAGAGTTTATGAGTTAGGATTTAGGGTTTAGGGTTAAGAGATCTTAGTTAGGGTTCGACGAGCCGGTTCCAACGCTGCTGGAATGAGTCCAATCGGAGTTCGTTTGAGTTGGTTCCCCGCTGTTCCCCACCTTTTTAGTGTTCCCCAATGAACCTTCCCATATATATATATATATATATATATATATATATAGGGAGGGGCTCATGCGAGAACTCCATTTATTGCGAGAACCGCGAGAACCAATGTGAACACAACCTAAAATAGCTAAAAAAACCTAAAAAACCCTAACCCCCCCCCCCCCCCCCCCAAGTTAAATGCTAAAAACTAAAACCCACAAAAAACCTAAAAAAAAACCTAACCCCCCCCCCCCCCCCCAAAAAAAAAAAAAAAAAAAAAACCTAAACCCCCCTTCCCCACCCCCCAAAAACCTAAACCCCCCCCCCCCCCCCCCCAAGCTAAAATGCTAAAAACTAAACCCCCAAAAAACATTAAAAAATCTAAAAAAAATATAAAAAAATAAAAAAAATCTAATTTTTTTTTAATATTTTTTATGCTCAAATCGCTACTTTTAGTGGCAAAAAAAACATTTTTTTTTTGCTTCGAAAAGTAGCGATTTTTATATAAAAAATATTAAAAAAAATAAAAAAAAAATTGTGTGATTTTTAGCTATTTTTAGGCATTTTTTGTTGTGTTCACATTGGTTCTCGCAATAAGAGGTGGTTCTCGCATGATCTCCTCCCTATATATATATATATATAGGGGACCGCTAGAATGAGAGCCACCCCGAGTTATGAGAACCGCGAGAACCACACATTCCGGGGCGAGGTGGACCAAAATTTTTTTTTACAACTAGATGTGTATATTATAAACACATTCGTAAAAAAAAATTTTAAAAAAATGTCGTGTGGGTAGTTTTTTACACCACAAGTTTGGTGTAAAAAAAAAAACAAAAAACACCAAACTTTGTGGTGTAAAAAACTACCCACACGACATTTTTTAAATTTTTTTTTTTTTACGAATGTGTTTACAATATACACATCTAGCTGTAAAAAAAAATTTTTGGTCCACCTCGCCCCGGAAGGTGTGGTTCTCGCGGTTCTCATAACTCGGGGTGGTTCTCATTCTAGCGGCCCCCTATATATATATATATGTATGTGTGTGTTACATAATGTTATAAATCATATATATTTTAATTATATTTTTGAAATTTATTTTTTGTTTATAACTATAAGAAATCATATATTATATTATAACCAGTTATGTTAGGTATTAATGAGTTGTAGTGTACCAGAAATGTCTCATTAGACATGGTTATACGTAGGGGTGCAAACGAGTCAAGCCGAGCGAGCTCGAGCTCATTTAACTTATGAAAACTTGAGCTTGAGCTCGGCTCAATTCGAGCTTTGTTTCTAAAGCTTGAGCTTAGCTCTTAGGGAGTGTTCAAGCTCGAGCTTAGCTTGGGCTTGTCTCGGTTATTATTTATTAATTATAATTATTATTTTATATATAATTTAGTTATGTTTTTATATTTTTATAAACAATAGTTATTATTGTTTAAATGTATATCTATATCTATACTATATTATAAAGCATATAGGAAGGACGACTTAAGGTAATTTGCCACTTTACTTAAAACACTTTTAAAGCGTAATGTACAAGTGTTTAAAACACATGAAAATCAAAATTCAAATCACTTTTCAGTTATACCCTTTTGGAATCCCGCTCCTCTCATTTGGGTGGCCAAAATCATTCATTTAATTTTTGAAATCTCGCTCATCTCATTTGGGCGACCAAAGCATCATTTTAGTGCCTTCTCATTTGCAGAGAGAGAGAGAGAGAGAGAGAAACTGAGAACCAGAAAAAGAGAGAAATTGCAGGAGAAAGAAAGAAAGATGGATCCCGGCTACCTCTGGCGGTGCCATCAGCAACGACCATCCTCTTTTCATTCGATTTGTATTCTAATCCCTATGAATTGAAGATTTGGATTAAACCCTAAACGAAATGTGGCAAGTTATGTAAAGCCTAGCGATTGATTTTTGTCATTCTAAGTAGGTTACCACATCACGAAATCATTATCAGCCTCCTCTCCTCTTAACTGCTTTTGATTCCTTTCAAAACCCTAGCTGTGTTAGATTCCTCTCTGCTGTTCATCGACCCAGATCTGGAATTTTAATTCATATCCATCAGTTTGTTTGCTTAATTCGCATATACAGGTATTCTTTTTCACCATTAGTTCTATTTTATGCTTTATATTTGGGGTTATGAAACACTACGACATCAATTTTGGTTTCCAGGGTTCGTGGTTGATTATGTTATGCAAATGGATTAGTCTTCTGGTTCGGATTTGGATTACTTATTCAAGCTTGATTATGTTATGCAAATGGATTAGTCTTCTGGTTCGGATTTGGATTACTTATTCAAGCTGTTGGTGATTGGGGATTCAGGATATGGTAAAAGCTCTCTTTATTTGAGTTTTACTTCTGATAATGCCATTGAAGACCTTTCTCCTACAATTGGTAATCTATTGAATTATTTAACTGTTATAAAACAGGATTTGGTCTAATGAATTGGATAAAATACTTATAGTGTTTGAATTGCTAATTAGGGTGTTTGTTTGTCTGCTGTAATCAACCGTATGTAGTTAAAAGGTGCACTTACGGATGATATATTTTCATATATTATGGAAGCTTGAACCAACATCAGAGGAGATGGGGATTGATATGATGAGGGGATGCTTGACAATGTGTTATTATCAGCTTGGTTTCATCTTTCTCAGCCGACTTGATACATTCGGATTTCAAAAGGTATCAGTAATATTTTATAGTAAACCTCAGAACTCTCATATGCTAATTATTTTCATTTTCATTTTCAGAAAATGACGACAGGTGACGGTGATCGGTCTACAGGAGTGTTTGCTTTCTCCCTCTTTTTCCGGCTTTTAATTCTTAATAATCATTAGTTTATTTGATTACTTTGATTTTTTTTTCTACAGGGTTGAAGCATGGCCTCAACCATCTTCCTACCGATATACATGGATTGTAAGCCTTGAATCACTTTCAGATACAATGCTTAGTTTCTGTAGAGGTTCTCAAGTGCTGGCTGTGGCTCCTCTTATATATTTCAAACTCAATTATTTTAATTATTTAATTAGTGATCAAAGTTGCCTCTTTTATTTAAAGTATAATAATAAAAAAAGAGATTAACTTATGTATGATCCTCATGTGTTTTAGTTGTTTCAGTATTCAAATTCTTGGTTGTTAAATTAGTCTTGAAGTGTTGGTGCATTCATCTGTCGTCTTCGTCTTATGTCGAGTCTCGGGTTCGTTGCACGGCTGAACAAGAGTGATGTCACATCATATATGATGATGACATCATATATGTGACATCATCATATACATCAACATATGAAGACAAAACAGAATTGTATCTTTTTTTATGTTGACCGTTTGAAAAGAACCTGTCCGTTTGAATGTAAAGTTTGAAATAGGGTTCCGTTTGAAGGGTTCCGTTTGAAATGATTATGTCATTTTCAAACGGAAGGGTCCTTCCTATAAATAGCCTTCAAACGATTTCATTTGTAACGTTCTATATTCCGACGCCGAGGTGCTGTCGAGGTGTCTCCAGTCCTGTAAACGTTCAGAAATCAATATACGAGACATTTAATAGTGAATCCAAGCTAAACAAAGACCGAATCAATGAATTCCGCCTCTGATTCGGTCTGAGCACTCTTCTGATCGACTCGTTAGGTCGTTTCACGATCCTACAAGTGGTATCAGAGCTCAGGAGGAAGAGTTCTTACCGTTTAGCTCGTTTTCGCTAGCAAATTCTGATTTTCTACACCTTCTTTCATAAAATTGATAGTTTTCACGGATAAAATCGGCTAAAACTTTCACAATTCAAACGAAACACAGTATTAACGAATCCTTGAGAATATCAGTTCAAAACTCGAAGTTAAACCGGTAAAAAAGGACTGAAATATGGGTTCCGTTTGAACGAATCTTGGCATTTCAGTTTGAAAACCACCATATCGTTTGAACATATCGTTTGAAAACTGCCTGAACGTTTGAAATTTGTGTTCCGTTTGAACATGTCGTTTGAAAACTGCCTGAACGTTTGAAATTTGTGTTACGTTTGAACTTCACGTTTGAAACATAAACACCGTTTGAAAGGTGTATCGAGACTTGTGAAACTTTAATCAAGAATGTCAGTAGGTTGAAAAATTAAATCACATGGTTGTTTCATTCAAAGTTACATGTGAATGTTTTAGAGGTCCAATCATATTGAATTGATTAATGATATTGTCGGTTTGCATGTTGAACTCATGTGATTTTCGTAAATCATCATGCTTGTGTCAGATTGCTTTTGAATACATCTATTGATATGATTAGTTTAAATGAAGGTCCAATTGAATTCGTTAATAGTGGAGTATGGCATGTCAATTGTAAGTGGTCAGAATTGTACATATCGAGATTTGTTCACAGTTTGCATGAATTGATATGTGTTAAAAGTTTTTTGGCTTAGTGGATTTGTGTCAGCCATAAAGCGGCCCAATCAGTGTTAAAATTGTTGTTTGTTTTTACTAATTTGAGGTCAGCCATACATCAGTTTTTACATGTGAAGAGTAATAGTTGTTGCTCATTGTCAGGAAAATCACGTGAATTGCTTTATTGAATTAAACAATTCTTGGTCCAATCATTGTGCACGTCATACTTTAAAAATTGAAAGTGTGTTGTTGAGTGAAACTTGTCGGGTTGTTTAGAAAAATGGCAATGATATTTGATGAGGAAGAAAATGTTTATATTGAACGATTAAATGAAGGATATGGTTGGTATAGAGTAAGCAGTTATGAACAAGATGATAAACATATTTGGAGTCTCAGACTTAAAGAATTTGTGTGTAAAAAGAATGAGACTGTGAAAGAAATGAAAAGGAGATTTGATTACTTAATGGATAATTTGAAAAGGTTTGATATTAAGTTGACAGATGCTGAAAAAGTATCAAAGCTTGCAGATGCATTACCTGCTGAATGGAATGATATATTGAAAAAGATAAAACAAGAGTCTAAATTTTCAAAATTACATCCATCTGATTTCATCAATAAACTTCAAACACATAGTGATGACAATCTTGAAAAGAAGAAAACATTGATGAACAAAATTAAAAAGAATCTAGATGAATTGAATTTGGGAAATCTAGATGAATTTAATTTGGATGTAATTACTGAAATTGATAGAAGAATCTGCATATGCTTTGCTGCACAAAGAAGCATGAGATATGACTATAAGAGAGGATGTTACATTGATAACTACTTGAATCCTCTTGATTTTGTTAAAATTTTTTGTGCAGGTATATTTTTGTCAAGAACAGAGACAGAGCAAGTTCCAAAGATTGAAGAATCTGTAAAGAATGAATCTTCAAATTCTACATCAGTGTGTTTTACATGTGACAGCTTAAAGACGAAAAATGACAAACTTGTGAAAGATGCGGAAAGTTTGATTTTGGAAGTCAAAGAGCTGAATGATAAGAAGCAAGCTGATGATAAACAGATTCTTGGTTTGAAAGAAACATGTGTAAAGATGAACTCTGAAAATGACAAACTGTTAAGTAAAATGAACAGTTTGACATTGGAAAATCAGAAATTGAAAGAAAAAGCAAATGTTTTTTAAGAGAAAGAGAAAAGTTTTGAAAATGAAAAATCAAGAATTGAAAAAGATTTTCAAAATCAAGTAAAAATTCTTGAAGATGGAAGAGATGTGTTTACCAAAAACAACATCGAAAAGCAAAAAATGATAAATTCCCATCTTCAGAAAATTATCAAACTTGAAAAAGAATGTGAATGTGCTCGAAAGAAAATCAAAGAGTTAGAAGAAAAGGAGTCGAATTCAGAAAATGAAGATTTCTGGATAAAGCTTGAGAACAAAAATCTGAAAGCAAATGAGACAAAATTTCAAGAACAGATAAATGTTTTGGAAAATGAAAAGTCTGTTCTTGAAAACATGAAGAATGAGAATGAAAAATCAATCAAGTTTCATCTTGAAAGAATCTCTCAGCTTGAAAACGAAGCTGAGAATTCAAGAAACAAGATTGATGAACTTGAAAAGAAATTGAAAGGTTTTGTGACTTCATCTGAGTTCCCCTGTCCAAAACCGATCAATTCTGTTCCAATAAGTGACGATGTCACAAACTTTGACAAAGTCAAAGTTGAAGATTGTGATGAGAAATCTGATGATGAAAATAAAAAATTAGAAAAACAAAAATTGTTTTTGAAATTAAAAGAAAAGTTTCAAGAAACTGTTCCACAATCAACTGAAAAGGGAGAATGCTCTAAGCAAAAACCTTTGAAGAAGAAAGTGGAACAAAAACAAAAAGAGAAAATTTTTAAAAATGATCAAAAAGATAATAAAAGCTCATCAGATCGATCATCCAATCGCAATCAAAAACCACAAAAAGTAAAAAATGAAAATTCAAAAATTGTTGGTAATAAGTGGTGCAGGTTGGACCACAGTGCTCAAAAGTCAAATCCAGCATACAAGAGGAGAGATGGATATCACCAAGCCAAACAGTGCTATGATTTGAATGTTTGGACTGAAAATGGTGATTGGTACGATAACAGAGTGTGTTACCGATGCGGGTATCAAGGACACATTGCTGTTAATTGCCAGAGTTGGAGGTTTGATTCAAGGAGATGTTTTAATTGCAACATCATTGGACACATTGCTAGAGATTGCTCAATGAGATCAATGAGAAGATCGAGGGCTGAATCTCAGAAGCAGGTGAAGAAACCAGTCAATGTCAAGCCCAAAGAACAGAAAGTTCAAGAACGTAAAGTTCAAGAACAAGAAGTTCAAGAACCGAAAGTAAAGCTTTCACAGGGGCAAAAAGACAGACTGAGGAAGAAGAGAAAGAAGGCTAGAGAGTATCTAGAGAAGATTTTGTCCTCGGGTTCATCTGTTGGTAAAAATAAGAGTTCTGATGAATCGCTTTCCTCGACTGCAAAGTCAAGCAAGACAAGTTCATCAGATACAAATCTGAGGACAGAAGAGAGAAAGAAGAAGAAGAAAATGGTCGGCGATGAATCTGATGTGTCAAAGTCAGACAAGCCACCATCAGGCAATGAATCTGACAGGTCAAAGTCAGACAAGCCATGTGCAGGCAATGATTCTGGTTCGTCAAAGCCAGAGGAGCCATTGGTTGAGGTAAAATTGGAGAATTCAGGTTTAACAATGGATGATGCAAATTTTCCACCATTGTTGAACAAGAATTCAAAATCACCCAAGGACAGTCAGGCTTGGGTGAATCTGTTTAAATGAAAAACCTGACTTGCCGGAGTTCCCAGGTTGGTAAGCGTGGAACATGAATCGGCACATTTCTTGAGAAATTCACGAAAGTGATATTTCGTCTTACAGGTGGTAAATCAGGGACAATAAGTTGTACTTGATTTTCTACAAGTGATGTTTGTGGATTGATCTTACAAATGTTAAATTTTTACAAGTGGTTAAAGAAAACAAGGTGATGGATGAAACCCCGAATTTGTGAAAAGACACACAAAACTTATTTTCCGGAAAAACCATTTTGATTAAAACAAACTTAAGTGTTTTGAAATCACTATGGGAAAATAGTTTGTTGTCAGGGGGAGTTCTGATTGTTCAAGCCAAGTGAATGGAGAATTGAAGTGATTCTCATCATGTTGTCATTTTATTGTATAGTTTATTTTCAAATTTCCTAAAATGTGTTTGCATTTTAGGGGGAGTAAGAAATTTTAGAAAATCCAAAAACATTTGAAAATTTGAAAATGTCAAAAACATTGAAAAATGTAAAAATGAGTTTTGTTGTGAAAAAGAGGAAATGATAGTAGATCAGTTGGACTGTCACAGCATGCTAAGGAAATGTAAAGTTAAAATGTGATAAACGGTCTCACTAAAGATGTGACGATAGGCTCAGCTAGACTAGTAGATTTGCGAAAACGATACAAACCTAAAGCAAAAAGCCTAGTTCTAGTGGGAAACACGGTTGAAAGTGTAGTACTTGGTTTTGTCCTTCTTGACTGTGTGCCTACTCGGTAATCGCTGATTGTCGAAAGACATAAAACTGGTTAAGTTTGTGAACTTTCACAACTTTGCTGAAAAGTCGCTGTGATTGTGCATTTCATTTTGCAAAGATTTAAACTTGTTTTATTTCTTTATTTTGTTTAAGCATCGGACATCCTCTGCGTATACGTGAGTATCGACCTGGATGTTGTTGCCTAAACGTTCTGCTTTATTTTCTTTGGTGTTTCGTTTAAGCTTTGGATCACCTCTGCGTATACGGGAGTATCGACCTGGTGGTTAAAGCCTAAATAACTTCAACTTGTTTTATTTTTCTTATTTTGTTTAAACATTGGACTTTCTCTACGTATACGAAAGTATCGACCTGATTGTTAATGTTTAAACATTCTGCTTTGTTTTCGCACAATTCACAGTTGATAAAGTTTAAAGGCATTACTTGAGTCAGTGTATTGCATGATGAGGGGATATGCTGAGATCGTGGGGTCCATAAGAACTTAGTGCAAAATTAATATACTTTAACGTATCGGTAAGCATTTCGAAAGTTTTTAGATTGAGTTTAAGTGGACAACAATATCGTCAATCAACGTGAATCGTTTAGAGCTTAAAATGTTTAAAGCTTAACGGTGCTAGTGATTGGTCACATAAACTGATATGATCCTCTTACACAAGCTCACAAAAATAGTGTCTGTAAATATTTCTTTACTGCATTTCATTCTATTCAAAAATCCAAAAAGATTTTAGTGTGTTTTAGCATAAATTTTGTAAAATACAAAAAGATTTTCGACAACTGATGTTGAAGAGCTGATTTTCAAAATTTCAAGTGCTGAACATGATGAACAGGTTTGGGAGTGTGAGGTTAACAGAAGATATTATCTTGAGAAAGAAGTTGAGATTAGTTAATCAGGGTCATTAATTTGAACTTGATGTAACTATTTCCAGTAAGTTTTTCTTATTGTTTTAAGTAAAAACTTATGTGTTTGTGAGAAGATTGTGCAGGAGATGAGCTTAAACAGAGATAAAGCCAGGGATTGATCTCAAGGTGATAGCTAATTCCAGACAGCGATCCCATCATGATGAGAGGGGGAGTCTGACGAGGTTAGAGCCAAAGAGAAGATCCTGGTATATGCTAAGAAAAAAAAGAGACTGATTAAGACTGAAGATGCAAAGACTCGACACTTAAGACTCGTCAACATCTGAGGGGGAGTCTGTTGGTGCATTCATCTGTCGTCTTCGTCTTATGTCGAGTCTCGGGTTCGTTGCACGGCTGAACAAGAGTGATGTCATCATATATGATGATGACATCATATATGTGACATCATCATATACATCAACATATGAAGACAAAACAGAATTGTATCTTTTTTTATGTTGACCGTTTGAAAAGAACCTGTCCGTTTGAATGTAAAGTTTGAAATAGGGTTCCGTTTGAAGGGTTCCGTTTGAAATGATTATGTCATTTTCAAACGGAAGGGTCCTTCCTATAAATAGCCTTCAAACGATTTCATTTGTAACGTTCTATATTCCGACGCCGAGGTGCTGTCGAGGTGTCTCCAGTCCTGTAAACGTTCAGAAATCAATATACGAGACATTTAATAGTGAATCAAAGCTAAACAAAGACCGAATCAATGAATTCCGCCTTTGATTCGGTCTGAGCACTCTTCTGATCGACTCGTTAGGTCGTTTCACGATCCTACATGAAGAATCAGGGTTTCAATTGGTAAACTTAAATTAAAGATGCTATTAGTATAATTATTAATATTATTATTCGTGAAACATTAGTATGTATGTATTAAGACCGGGGTTTATTTTTGTATTTATCATGATCAACGACTGGGGTTTATTTAAAGCAATAGCGGTGACATGAAGGGTCAATAGCGGCGACATCTTATGCCGGGTATTAACGGAGCTCAGGGGCAATCTGGAAATTTTTCAAAATGTGGTTTTTTGAATGGTGTTAAGGCTGCAAAAATTTTAAAACCGATAAGAAACCTGAAATAATAGCATCAGCATTTGGTCGGATAAGCTCAGATTCCTCATCATTTGCTCCAATTGGAGCTCAGGTATGAACATGTTCGTGTTCGTTTGTTAATTTTAGGCAACGGATGCAAACGAATGTTCATGGACGCAAATGGAAACAAACAAACAAACACAAACAAGCGTTCATGAACATAATGTATAATACATTAATACTTATTATATATTTTATTTGTTGGAGTTTTGAAGTATTTAAATAAAACTAAAAACACTAATGAACATCTAACATAAATGAACACGTTACCGAAAGTTCTCGGACATAAAGGAACGAACGCGGACTCTGTTCATGTACAGTTTATTTAACTAAATGAACGAAATCGCCTGTTCATGTTCGTTTCTTTATTAAACGAGCGAACACACCGCCAAACGGTCAAACCTGGTCAACACGGGTCAGTTTTGGGTTTGGTCGAACCTGGTCAACACGGGTCAAACCTGGTCAAAATCAGTCAAAGCTGGTCAAAATCAGTTAAACTCAGTCAACTGCTGGTCAACGTAGTCAACTCAGTCAACGCGAGGCTTGGTAAAATTTAAACGATGCGAATTTTGTTATATTATTTATATAAATACCTTTTAGCGCGAAACCGAGCTCAAACCGACCCGACTAGTATAACGACAAATATTTTTCGAGTAAATTATAAGGATTATTTGAACTCATGCGATGGATTTTTGTATATAAATCGTGTATATGTTAGTTAAAAACGAACCGACGTATCCTTACGAAATATATAATTATGTGTTAGACTTATACGTGACCAAAATGGATGTTTTGAACACGGCGGAAACTTATATACATTGTTATTACATTGTTTTGAGTTTTGAAAATATATCGACAACTTGTATTGTCGGGATCGTCCAAAAACAGAGGAAACTCTGCCCGTTTTTCGTTAAAATATAAATATTATTTCAAAACCAAAGGAAACATATCCGAGATCCAAGCATTTTTCTAAAGTCAATATAAGTTTACGCACATTCTCGATTCTCGACGACACTTATAACTTACAAACGAGGTTGTAACCTTTCAACATATATGACGACTATTCGGGAAACACGTGAATACATTATACGAGTTTATACTTGTATTATTTTTATACGAATATTTGATTACATACACGTACGACCATTCGGGACAACTAACACGAATTCATAAATATATTTATATTTAGATATAAATATATATATTCTAAGTCACTCGGAAACTAATTCGTTTCCAAGAATTAGTATTCATCCCTGCTATTAGTGGGATTAAAGCAACCATTGATTGGTTATTACAAGTCAAGACGATAACACTTCCCTAGAGTCGTTGGTTAACGATTCGCTAGAGCTCCGACGCGTAGTTTAGCTACGTTTAATTAGAGACTTACAAGTTATTACTTGATTAGGAATGCTTTAGTTGCATGTTAGCGAGTTCACATTCTTGGAATGACATCACGGAATCACGCTAAGCTAGCTTGCACAGGAATGTCAAAGTGAGTTCATAACCCCCACTTTATACGGTTTTACATGTTTATAAATGATTTCGGGGGTGGAAAGACATGCAAGTTTTTGAAAAAGTAAATAACTTTTCTGTAACAACTCTCACAAAAAGATCCTAATTATTACTTTAATTGACCATTAGGAAACCCTAATTGAGACACCCAAGTGATTCCGCACAAACCCTAAAATTTTCATAATTTTCAGAATCAGGATTAGGGCCCCTAAAACTCAAGGGGGGATAAACCCTAGTGGACGATTATCCACTTAGAAACGTTGGCAGCAAGTAAATTTCGAAAATTATCAACTCAGCAAAGCTAGTCCCAAACGTGGCTACCCTATAGCCTATTTTGATACCTTACGGACCGTACCCTTGATAGGCTTACGGACCGTAAGCTGCTTTACGGACCTCAACATTGGTAAGCTTACGGTCCGTAAGCTAGTCAAAATTTGTGTATAAATAGCAGACATTGGCAATCGAAATTGAGAGTTCAAACGACGTAAAAACTCTTCACATACACTGAGATACGTTCTGATTACTACAATTAACACACACGGGTCTCGAAATTCTGCCGCAAAACAGGGTATTAGCACAATCGCTGCTACGATTCATTTTCCGACGATCAATATATCCAATGAATGTTTAAGTGCCGCCCACATTAGGGTTATACTTTATCGTTCGTCATTAGTTTGACGGATCATCGTTAATTCGATGGATAAAGTATTATACTTTGTCATTCGTTGTGACTCCGATGGATGTTTAAGTGATTACACTTTGTCATTCGTTGTGAATCCGATGGATGTTTAAGTATCGCACTTTGTCATTCGTTGTGAAGGTTTGATCTCGTGAGTTATCGTAAATGCTGGATTGATTACTAACCCAGTTTTGTGTGCATTGTTATTTAAATTAGGTTAAAAAGGCTAATCAGTAGGCTAGGCTCTGCTCAAATTAAATCTGCAATGTGAGTCATTCTCTTTTTATCAAATTACTTTTGAAATCATGTTTATTTTCAAAAGTTATAACTACAGGGATTAAGTCTTTGTTATCTGAAATTACTGCCAGTAAATGGGGGGATGTGCACATAGCTACTAATTATTTATCACTTGGGGTGAAAGGACCCTACAAGTGATATGTCCACAGTCACAAGTCCGGTCAAGTGACAACTGGATCAGTTAATATACAGATAGTGGCAATTGTAATCGCTCTTAATACTGTAAATTATAACAAAAGAGTCGTTTTAGTAAATAGAATGATTCACTCAGTATTTCCCGCTGACAAAACCTTTTTCAAACATGTTTCAGGTGATCTGTTGTGATCCAGGAAAAGTGCCGTGAAGCACTACAAGCTCAAAGAAGTGGCTCAGTATAAAAAAATAAAGAAACATGTTTTGTAAAATAAAAGATTTCTTCGTGAAATCTTAAGATTGTAAATTACCGGGTTTTATCCCGAGTTGTGAAATAAAATAATCAGGAAATATTTCAGTTTTTAAAAGATCCTGAAGAAAACTTCCGCTGTTAAACTCAATTAAATAAATACCACGGGAATTTCTGTCCCGCGGCTCCTGGAACGGGTCAAACCGGGTCGGGGGCCGTGACAGAAATAAGGTGGTATCAGAGCCACTCATCGAGCCACTGATTTAAGCCAATTAAGTATTTAGAAATACTTAAATTTTTTTTAACTGCCAATTATGTGATTATGTGTTTTCTTAATTGATATAATTTTTAATTATGTGTATTTTAAACAGCATGAGTGACTTGTCTGACGCCCTTCAGAATTTAAATCTGTATCCAGTAAGAATAGAAGTTTCTAGAGATTTCAATAGGTATGTACCAGACATAGAAGAACCTATAGAATTCAACGCTTTACCTCTCAAGAAACCCAAGCCTAAGAAAATAGAAATTGGGGAAAGCTCTAGGCAAATTGAGGGGTTACCATCTCAGGAAGAGCTAGATTTTATATTGGCAAATTATGATACTAGTAAAGATGTTAATGAAAATGATTTTATTCATCCCATTGAAACACAACTACCAATGAACTTAGAACCAGCAAATCCAAACCCTTCAATCCACTCGCAAATAGACGAATGGTTGACTAGTGAAATACAGTTACAAAACCATCCCTATAAGCTTTTTCCTCAATACAATCTAGAATCTTTATCGAATTCACCAAAGAGTAACGAGAATAGGGCTGAACTTCGTCATGTTGACAAAGAACTAATGGATGCTGGGAATAGGATCCAAGAGATTTTAGGACAGATCTCCTGGAATTACGATAAAAGGGAACGCCGTTACTAGAAAACCAACTAACAAAGGATAGGGGTTTTATGGAACTATGGTTGTGTAATAGTAATAGAAAAATCAGTCTGTAAGATAAACTAAAACTTTGTAAGATAATAGTGTGTATTGATGCATACTATGGAATTTAAGGGAAATCGAGAAATCGATAGTTTGGGTTATATTAGTATTATGAACTCAGTATAATTGTTTTGTGTAATTGTTATTTATTTGATACTAATAAAATATCTATAATAATTACCAGATGGAAAACGCTAATAATGAACCAGTTAATGAGGTTAATCAATCTGAGCAACAACCAGGGGATCAATATATGACTAGGCAGGATATAGAAAATATTGTTGCTCAAGGGATAGCCAATGCTATTCCAGCATTCGTTGCTGCTGTTAAAAACCCAGTAGAACCACAACAAATCGTTCCTAGCAAACGTATTTCTGAAGATAACTTCAGTAATAGTGTAAACGGAGGCAATGATCATGTTAATCATAATAATGAACCACAGCAAGCTCCGCTCCCTAAGAAAATGAAAGTTGCAACGCCTGGTTGCACTTTCAAAGAATTTCTTGCCTGTAAACCCACTGAATTTGCAGGCAATGAAGGAGCAACTGCATCACTGCGTTGGTTAGAGAAAACCGAAGCAGTAATTGCAATAAGTAAATGTGCTCAGAATGATCAGGTCATGTACGCGTCAAATCTTTTCAAGGAAGGAGCACTCGAATGGTGGAACACGGTATTACAAGCCAAAGGAAGGATGAAGGCGTATGCTATGATTTGGGAAGAATTTAAAAATCTTGTAGAAAGAAAATTCTGTCCTGAGTATGAAAAGGAACAAATGACGAATAAGTTCCTAACCCATCGGATGGTGGGTGTAGATTGTCGCGGTTATACTTCGACATTCTTTGAATATGCTAGAGTAGTACCAACACTGGCTTCGCCAGAACCGGTACTCATTTCTCGTTATATTTGGGGACTGATTAGTGAAATCCGTAACATCGTTAAAGCTGCGAGACCTCGCACTATTGACGATACTGTGGAATTAGCCAACACCCTAACTGACGAACTGGTACGCACGCAAGATGAAAACAGGAAGAAGGAACTGGCTCAGAAAATTACCCAAGGATTTCGTACGGGTAATAATAATAATAATAACAGCTTCAAGAGAAGAGGAACAGGGCAGTCCTCCACTGGTCCATTTTGCAATTCTTGCAAAAGGAAGCATTTTGGAAGATGTAAGGGATATTGCAATTTTTGCAAAATTCCGGGACATCGTGAAGAAGAATGCAGAAATAAAACAAGGGTCTGCTACAATTGTGGAGAAACTGGACATTTTAGGCCAGATTGCCCAAAACTAAACAAACCAGCTGATAACAAAACTAAACCTGCAGAAGGATCTAAAAAGAATGTGAGAGCCTTTCAATTAACGACTCAGGAAGCCGAGCTGATTCCTGACGTAATAGCTGGTACGTTCTTAGTTCACCACATTTACGCCAAAGTATTATTTGACTCTGGTGCAAACCAAAGTTTTATCAATACTTCATTTTGTCAAGCTCTTAACCTACCTTTAACCAACATTAGGCAAATTTTTACAGTCGAAACGGCTGATGGGAATTCAGTTAAAATAGATAAGGTTTTGCAAAATGTAGAAATAGAACTTTCAGGTCATAAAGTTTTTGCAACCTTATTACCTATGAAATTAGCCGAATTTGATGTTGTGTTAGAATTGGATTGGTTAGTAGCCAACCATGCTCGAATTCTTTGTGATAGGAATTCTATAGAAATTCAGGCACCTACTGGAGAAGTAATTATGATTACAGGAGATAAACCACGGAAACCCATGAAGTTCATATCGGTAATGAAAGTTGCTAGTTATGAACGAAAACAAGGAATAGTGTATATGATTTCAGTAATCATTAGCACTAAGGATAAAGAACTTAAGGAAATACCTGTAGTCTCAGAATATCCAGATATCTTTCCAGAAGAGTTACCTGGATTACCACCAGATAGGGAAGTAGAATTTAGGATTCATCTAATTCCAGGAACTACACCGATAGCTAAGGCACCATATCGGTTAGCTCCTACCGAAATGTTAGAACTAAAGAAGCAATTAGATGAAATACTAAGTAAAGGTCTTATACAACCTAGCTCATCCTCTTGGGGAGCTCCAGTGTTGTTTGTAAAGAAGAAGGACGGTTCAATGAGAATGTGTATTGATTATAGAGAATTGAATAAGGTTACAATTAAGAATCGATACCCATTACCTAGGATTGATGATCTTTTTGATCAACTTCAGGGGGCTAGATATTTTTCTAAGATAGATTTACGTTCCGGATATCATCAATTGAAGGTACAAGAAGAAGACATACCTAAAACTGCTTTTAGAACTAGGTATGGTCATTACGAGTTTACAGTCATGCCCTTCGGGTTAACGAATGCACCTGCAGCATTCATGGACATGATGAATAGGATCTGTAAACCGTATTTGGATAAATTTGTAATTGTTTTCATAGACGATATACTTATTTATTCAAAAAGTCAGGATGAACATTGTCAGCACTTGCATTCACTCTTAACCTTGTTAAGAAAAGAAAATCTGTACGCCAAATTCTCGAAATGTGAATTTTGGCTAAAGGAAGTGCAATTCTTAGGACACAGGGTGAATCACGAAGGTATTCACGTAGATCCTGCTAAGATAGAGGCAATTACCAATTGGAAGGTTCCACAAACCGCAATGGAAATTAGAAGTTTTATAGGTTTAGCTGGATACTATAGACGGTTTATTAAGGATTTTTCCAAGATAGCCGTACCATTAACTAAGTTAACCTGTAAAGCCACTAAGTTTGAATGGGGACCCAAACAAGAAGAAGCCTTTAGGATTTTAAAACAGAAATTAAATAATGCACCAATCTTAGCCTTACCAGAAGGAACTGAAGATTTTGAAGTATACTGTGATGCTTCAAAATTAGGATTTGGATGTGTGCTTATGCAACGCAAGAAGGTAATTGCGTACGCATCAAGGCAATTGAAAAAGCACGAAGAAAACTATACGACTCATGACTTAGAGTTAGGAGCCGTAATTTTTGCCCTTAAGATTTGGAGACATTATCTGTACGGAAGTAAGTTTACTATCTATACAGATCATAAGAGTTTAAGATATATATTTGGGCAAAAAGAGTTAAACATGAGGCAAAGGAGATGGATGGAAATCTTAAGCGACTACGACTGTGATATTCAATATCATGAAGGAAAGGCAAATGTAGTTGCAGATGCCTTAAGTCGTAAGTATTATGAGAAACAACGACGGGTTCGTGCTCTCAGATTAAATCTACAAATAGATTTAATGGAACAAATAAAGAGTGTACAGGAAACAGCAATCAAGGATGATGCTGAAGGAATGAAGGGACGAATAAAAGAACTAGAGCAAGGAGCTGATGGAATTTGGAGATTTCACAAAAGCAGAATATGGGTACCTAAGCAGGGAGAATTAAGAAATAAAATTTTAGAAGAAGCCCATAAGTCAAGGTATACAATTCATCCAGGAAACAATAACATGTACCAAGATTTAAGAAATAGCTTTTGGTGGATAGGAATGAAAAAGGATATAGCTAGATATGTTTCTAAGTGTCTTACTTGTTCACAAGTTAAGGCAGAACATCAGAAACCTTCAGGTCTACTACAACAATTAGAAATGCCAGTATGGAAATGGGAACTTATAACAATGGATTTTGTTACTAAGTTACCCAAAACCAGAAAAGGTAATGATGCGATTTGGGTAATTGTGGATCGATTAACCAAATCTGCTCACTTTCTACCTATGAAAGAAACCTTTAGCATGGAAAGATTGGCAAAGTTATATGTAGATGAAGTCGTATCTTCACATGGAGTTCCGCTCTCCATTGTATCCGACAGAGATAGTCGATTCACTTCTCATTTCTGGAAAAGTTTCCAGCAAGCAATGGGAACTCGACTTAACCTAAGTACTGCATATCATCCTCAAACAGATGGGCAAAGTGAAAGAACGATCCAAACTCTAGAAGACATGCTCCGAGCATGTGTGATAGATTTTGGTGGAAATTGGGACGATCACTTACCATTAATTGAATTCTCCTATAACAATAGTTATCATTCAAGTATTGAAACTGCTCCATTCGAAGCACTGTATGGAAGAAAGTGCAGAACCCCAGTTTGTTGGGCAGAAATAGGAGAAAGTCAATTGTCAGGACCGGAGATTGTGCAAGAAACGACTGATAAGATCACCCAAATTAAAGAAAGACTGAAGACGGCTCGAGATCGCCAGAAGAGTTATGCAGACAATAGATATAAGCCATTAGAATTCCAAGTTGGAGACAGAGTACTGTTGAAAGTTTCTCCTTGGAAAGGAGTTGTGAGATTCGGTAAGAAAGGAAAGCTAAGTCCAAGATACGTAGGACCATTTCCGGTGATCCAACGTATAGGACCAGTCGCTTATCGTTTACAACTACCAGAAGAATTAGCTGGAGTACATGATGTATTTCATGTATCCAATCTCAAGAAATGTCTAGCAGATGAATCTCTGGTAGTACCTCTTCAAGACATAGAGGTAAACGAAAAATTAAAATTTGTAGAGAAACCTCTTCAGATAGAAGATAGAAAAGTGAAGTTTCTCAAGCACAAACGCTTAGTGCTAGTTAAAGTAAAGTGGGATTCAAAGAGAGGAGCTGAATACACTTGGGAGCTGGAATCAGAAATGAAGCGAAAATATCCTCACTTATTCCAGTAAATCTCGAGGACGAGATTTTTATTAAGGTAGGGAGAATGTAACAACTCTCACAAAAAGATCCTAATTATTACTTTAATTGACCATTAGGAAACCCTAATTGAGACACCCAAGTGATTCCGCACAAACCCTAAAATTTTCATAATTTTCAGAATCAGGATTAGGGCCCCTAAAACTCAAGGGGGGATAAAACCTAGTGGACGATTATCCACTTAGAAACGTTGGCAGCAAGTAAATTTCGAAAATTATCAACTCAGCAAAGCTAGTCCCAAACGTGGCTACCCTATAGCCTATTTTGATACCTTACGGACCGTAACCTTGATAGGCTTACGGACAGTAAGCTGCTTTACGGACCTCAACATTGGTAAGCTTACGGTCCGTAAGCTAGTCAAAATTTGTGTATAAATAGCAGACATTGGCAATCGAAATTGAGAGTTCAAACGACGTAAAAACTCTTCACATACACTGAGATACGTTCTGATTACTACAATTAACACACACGGGTCTCGAAATTCTGCCGCAAAACAGGGTATTAGCACAATCGCTGCTACGATTCATTTTCCGACGATCAATATATCCAATGAATGTTTAAGTGCCGCCCACATTAGGGTTATACTTTATCGTTCGTCATTAGTTTGACGGATCATCGTTAATTCGATGGATAAAGTATTATACTTTGTCATTCGTTGTGACTCCGATGGATGTTTAAGTGATTACACTTTGTCATTCGTTGTGAATCCGATGGATGTTTAAGTATCGCACTTTGTCATTCGTTGTGAAGGTTTGATCTCGTGAGTTATCGTAAATGCTGGATTGATTACTAACCCAGTTTTGTGTGCATTGTTATTTAAATTAGGTTAAAAAGGCTAATCAGTAGGCTAGGCTCTGCTCAAATTAAATCTGCAATGTGAGTCATTCTCTTTTTATCAAATTACTTTTGAAATCATGTTTATTTTCAAAAGTTATAACTACAGGGATTAAGTCTTTGTTATCTGAAATTACTGCCAGTAAGTGGGGGGATGTGTACATAGCTACTAATTATTTATCACTTGGGGTGAAAGGACCCTACAAGTGATATGTCCACAGTCACAAGTCCGGTCAAGTGACAACTGGATCAGTTAATATACAGATAGTGGCAATTGTAATCGCTCTTAATACTGTAAATTATAACAAAAGAGTCGTTTTAGTAAATAGAATGATTCACTCAGTATTTCCCGCTGACAAAACCTTTTTCAAACATGTTTCAGGTGATCTGTTGTGATCCAGGAAAAGTGCCGTGAAGCACTACAAGCTCAAAGAAGTGGCTCAGTATAAAAAAATAAAGAAACATGTTTTGTAAAATAAAAGATTTCTTCGTGAAATCTTAAGATTGTAAATTACCGGGTTTTATCCCGAGTTGTGAAATAAAATAATCGGGAAATATTTCAGTTTTTAAAAGATCCTGAAGAAAACTTCCGCTGTTAAACTCAATTAAATAAATACCACGGGAATTTATGTCCCGCGGCTCCTGGAACGGGTCAAACCGGGTCGGGGGCCGTGACATTTTCGATGAACGAAAACTCATATTTCTAAACCTTGTTGCGAAGGGATTTCAAGGAAACTCGAATGGTTTACGAACAACTTATACAAACATGCCGGTTCTACAAAACGTGCATGATTTTCATGACTAGTGACGGGAATGTCCTAGTTACTACAACGGGACTGGGTTGGTTTGCGTACGAACAACGAGACAACCCAATGGGTTTATGTCCCCCTTTTCTTTTGAAATACATATTAACTAAGGTATGATTAAGCTATGGAATGAATTCTTGGATCACGTGCGAATAGGCACTAACTTAGGCACCATTAATCCTTTTAAGGACCACGGAACAGGGGGTAGATCTATCGGGTACGGGCGAGCCCCACTCGCGGTCCTTGTGTGTCCACTTTGAGTGCTTTTGTGTCCCTGTCAAAGTGAATCGACACTTAAATCGTCTACCGGGTTGAGTGCTTCCTATGTCGGCACACATATTAATGATCATTAGGTTCATAGACGCTTACATACCAGCTTTTGATACTAAAATTTTCAAATGTTTTTAAGATTCATTTGATGGAAACTCACAAATACATGGATTTACAAACTTTGGTAACGTTTTCAACTTATGTATAAGTAAGAGACATGTTGGTCTTGCTTACAAAGACTCTTTTAGGCTTGGCCCATTCTCTCTCGTGCAATGCACAAAGACTCTCGTGGGCTAGACTCACAGTTTTCATATATCATGCCGAGAAAATGATTTTACTATATTTTCTCAACAACTTTTAAACAGGTTATCAAAAAGATTTATTTTAAATCTTTACAAAACAAACTATGAACTCGCTCAACTTTATGTTGAATTTTTTGCATGTTCTTTCTCATGTTGCATTTTCAAAACTATGGAATGGTTGGAATAGGAGAACCCATGGGAATTGAAGTATTTAACGAGCGTTCACTGTTTAGAAGTTTTAGCTCAAACACTTCCGCTGTTCAATGAAGATACCAGTCCAGTCACGCCAGCTCTGATATTTCAGGGTGTGACAGATTGGTATCAGTGCTATAGGTTTCAGTGAATTAGGCTTCTGTAGAGATACCTAGGCTTTAACCTCACTATTCTCTTCTCTGGGGACTTAGATATCAAGAATTGAACATATACAAAACGCCTAAGACTCGAATATGGGTTCTAACCGTTGCCAAGAACAATGAGTCAACTGTTTTTATTTTAAACATGCACAAGAGTTGCGTTTGAAACACGATACACGAAATAATTACATACAGTAAGCAAAACCATGGGAGTTTTGATAACATGCATCTAGGACCTTTGGAGAATTTATGTCAAAATCCATTTAAGGTCATTACGTAGGAACTGCGACTATTAACTCGGGAAAAAGCCATTATCTATGTCGTCTATGCTATCTTACTTACCCGAGCAAGTAACCTACGCGGAACGAAACACTAGTGCACAAGAATACATGAAACTCAAATTATACGTCAACGGATGTCGGAGCACATCACATTCTACGCAGAACGAAACGCTAGAGCACAAGTATAAATGAAACTTAAACTATACGTTAGCGGACTTCAGAGTATATCACACACGACTTTCGAGGCAAAGCATTTGGAAAACACAATTTGGCACGACAACAACTATGCTAATCCCGTCAGCGGGAGAACAACAACCGAAATGCAACACTTTGCCACGTGATCCAGCAAACCACACGAATCTCGCTGAGGTACGTTAAAACAAGATTTCACAACAAGCGATACTTGGTCTAAAGAGACTCACAATGGTTGGCGCTGCAAAAGAAGTCACATGCATTCACATCCCCCTATTTCACTTATGATAAATACGCAATGTTCGACATTCCATGGTAATGTCACTTAACAACGGTTATCACACGAAATTCCAGGTAAAGTCCTTAAATTTCTTTTGTTGAAATTTCGACTTTTTGTAGTGAGTGGATTCTCACAGTTCTACTCCTCCTAATGGTCATTGTACCACGAGGATTTCTTTTATGATAGCGAATACTCATTTGCTTGTTTCTTGACAAGTTCGTATGTTACACATGCATTGTTTGTTACGCATGTGGTTTCACTTCGGATGGTTGTTTTATCAACATTTCATATGTTATTTTGCTATACTCAATCTTTGCATTGTGATCTAGATGACCCGTATTATTGCAAAATGTTGACTTCTTTGTATCGAGTCAACAGATTTCTTGGAAAACTCATTTTCTTTTGAGTAGTATACATGGTTTCTCGTTGTGGCTATGTCGAAACTTTCTTATTGATACATGAATTCATTGTTGGAATGTGTCTAAATCAAGTTCAATTGTTGAACTTGCTCGTAATACATATTCGATTCAAGGTTCCATATGACGGATTGAGGCCATCATATTCGAAATAATCCAAACAAGCACTTCATTTGTTTTGAACCATAATAGGCTTGTTTGGTCTTCGACTTTATTGAATCATTTCTTTGATCACGATCCCCTTGTGGTGGTGTTTTTCACAAGTTTGAAGCTTGCGCTAATCTCGTTGCTCATATCATGCACGGATTTAATTATTTATTTGTTTATTGATATTAAATCCCCTTGTTCGTTTTATTGTATTAAAACAATCTTAATGCAATTGTGTGTTAAGATAATGGTACACAAGTTCGTGTTGAATATTCCGGTGTACCTCTTAACGATTCTTTCAACATCGATCAAACATTTTGTGATATTCATTGCTTTTCATCTTCGATCGAGAACATTATTTATTTGTTTCAATATCAATTGAAAATCCTATGAGATTTTTTTTTACTTCGTTGAACCTTGCATCTGATTTCAAAACATGGTGATACTTGTTCGGTCACCACTATTTTTGAATTATTTCAATCACTACAACACCTTGTGGTGTCGGTATAAACTTGTAGCTTGGGCTAATCAAAATTTTAAGACACTAGGAGGGAGGGTAGAATAGTAAATTCGACATTCACCCATACTCACACACTCAAAATCTTTTCCATCTCTATTCTCAAGAAACGTAACAGACATCTCACAATTCAATTCGTCAATTGAGTATCCCGTCTGTTCCATCCCACCCCAGTTAAGAACAACACAAAAGTCAAACAAGAAGCTAATCGCCAGTGTGAAGCGATTGAGGCTGCTCAGAGGTCTCGTAGATCAGATCGACGTGATGGAAGCACAGTTTAAGGTATTTTGTAATTTCTTGTTAAGCGATTCGAAATTTGAATAAGATTTGTTGATTATCACAACGTAATTAGGATTAAATTGCAACTTGAATCAAATTTGTTGATTGTCACAACATAATAAGGAATAAATTACAACATTTGATTCTCAATTAGGGAGTATCTAGGGATTTAGGGCTCAAGAAGAAAAAGGTTAAATGATGCAGAAAGAGAACAGACCGTGTTTGGATGAATTTTAAAAGTTTCTTCTTCTAATAAAGCTTGGTGTTTATTCTTTGTGTGTATTCTTTTCGTCTACTTATTTCTTGTTCAAATTTTTAATTTTCTTTTTACACTATGGTTTCCTTTAATTAGTCTCGATCAACTTTTTGGGTATTACTTTCCTAATCTGATTGGTTAATCATAGGCAGTAAACTTGACTCAAGATGAAGGGGAGTTGATACAAGAGAAGTATGCCTTCTCTCTGAGAGGAGAATATGCTAGAGACAGAGAGAGATCGAGCAACCCACCATTGTTTCGTCTCTGGATCTTTGAACCCCTGGAACGGTCGCTTGACCGTACGCCACCGTAATCCTCCGCAACGACAATGGTAAATTCTCTCTCATTACCATTATATCCATACTGTTTATAATAATCGTTAATTTGTAGTTTCCAATTGATCGTGATGATGAACAGAAGAAACTGTTGATGTTGAATGATGATGAGTCCAGCTTAGTATGTCATAGTAGTAGGTGTTATGTTTTGAGATTTGTTTATTGTTCTAAAAGTCAATGTATTTACAGATTTTTGAAAGGGCTGCTACATAGAAGTTAATGGCAACTGCAGACATCAACACACTTGCATAGAAGTTGTTCGTTTCGGCTCACACTTGCACTGCACATGATTATTATATGATGAATAATGCTAAACTATGGTAAAAAATGCATTAATCTTAATGATTTGACTTAAATTGTTTCTATATCCGCATTATTTCTATCTAAGTTTATATTTATGGTTTGTTAAAATTCGTCATGTTCCCTGCTACGGAATCGAGTTTTGGCCCTTGGAAAAAGTAAGATGACAAATAAAAGCTTAACTATTCATGTGCATCATTAATTAAATGCATTTTTTATTTTGCTTTTAGTATTTTACACTTTCTTGGAAAAGAGTTCAGCCGTAATAACATTATTTTCAATGTTAGATAATCCATAATGATTGATACTTCCATTTTAGTCATCTGATCAAAGTGTGAATCGGTTATGTTGTTCTATAGGTGGAACATAAAGATGAGAAGCAACCCATATCAGATTCAGATGCAAATTGGGAAGAAATGTTGCCAACTGATTATGAAGACATATTGAAACTGTCGAAAATTAGAATGCAATGGACAAAGAAGAAGCAAGCGTACTCAATTATGAGCAAAGGGTTCTTAATCAGGGATGGCAAGAAGAGAAGCATTGTAAGTCCATTTTTTCTCATGTGTTGGAACCTGTGAACATGGTTCAAAGGGAAACCATTACTGAACACGTACTAATTGTATCTCTCTTTATTGTTTGATAGTGGTTTTTTCTTGACAAAAATGGGAAGAAATGTCATATGCTATCAGCAAGCGCGGCTGCCACATAGGACCTGTACTAGTACAAGCTGACTTTACCTGAATCTATTGTTGAATCACAAGTATCTAATCCTCTACCAAAGCCTACAAGGGCTCTGGATGCAACCTTACAAGACTATGCGTATCGCGCATTTGTTCATCCGCGTACCGGTATTTTGTTTGATGGAGTTGTTCCATCGTATTTCACCGGAATCGAGATATCAGCAATGAGGCTCAGAAGTGGTAGCCTGTATCGTCAAGGCGTTGAATCCTTCTAGGAATTTGTTATTCCGGTTGGTTTAAGAGACCAACCATATGTGGAGAGGCTGGTTCTGGGGTATGAAAACTTAGGGAATTGGTCCACAACTTGTTACTCTTTACCTCAATTTTTGGGCTTCAGAGGAAGCGATTACAATTAATTTTGGAAGGGTAAGCCCGATACCAGTTGGTACGGTTGCAAAGTGTGCTTGGTTTGATCTACACGGTCAGGTGAACTTCTAATCTAGAGGCCGATTTGTTTTTAAATTTTAATGTATACGATGTTTATGTTATAGATTTAATTTGAATATATGATATATAGCGGCTATTATGGATATAGAGGGTGATTTGTGTTTAAATGAATGTTTATGTGGTGATGTTTACGTTATATATTTGATATTGATTTTGTCCGCAAATCTTATTGTCCGTACTGTGTGAGCGTTAAGAAGTTGTTTACTGAGCTTGGATCTTCGTTCAAAACCATCGAGCTTGACCTAGAAAGTGAGTTCCTCTCTCTTGATCTCGATCGATTTCGAATGTATTTATATCAGTATACGTATGCTGAATTTACAGTTATATGAGCCTCACTCTAACATTTCAGGCAATTTTGATCTAAAATAATTGTTTCTGTTGACAAGCAACTTAGAGAAGTTGGTAGCAATATTTCTGATTGCAAACATGTAGTTGGTATCTAAATGAACGCAAATAACACGTGAACTTAGTTCTTTGAGACCTTGACAAACTTTTATGAGTCATGGGTACAAACATATTGTTGGTCATTACTTCACTCTATGTGAGTTTCAATTGTATGATCATGCCAACTGTATTGAAAACTTTCTTATACTTAGTTTGATCGGTGTTTCGGTGTTTTTATTTGGCTTCGGGTCTAAGGGTGAATGCGTCTAAGAGTTGGCTTCACGGGATTGGGGTCACTGCGGATGAAACACAACAGTTGGCCGAGATACTTAGGTGTAGGGTTGGGGAGCTTCCATTTAAACATCTAGGCTTGATAGTTGGGACCAACATGAACCTTGTAAAAAATTGGGACCGGTGGTGGAGACCTTTAAGAAACGCTTGTCGATTTGGAAGGCCAACACCATCTCGTTTGGGGGGCGCATCACACTTATAAAATCCGTGTTGAGTTTGTTGCCAAAATATTTTTGATTTTGTTTTAAGGCTCCGGTTCAGGTCATTAAGCAATTAGAAAGGATTAGAAGGGATTTTTTTTGTGGGGAGGGGGCGCGGATGTCCAAAAAATGAGATGGGTGGCATGGGAAGACGTCATGGCTCCTAAGGAAGTGGGTGGGTTGGGAATCTTTTCGTTGAAAGAAGCCAACTTAGCATTATTGGCTAAGTGGTGGTGGAGATTTAAGGTGGACGAAAAAAGTTTACGGAGAGTATACATGGTGGGTCAACAAACTGGAATTACATCCCCATGATGTTGTCATTATCAAGCCCATGGAAGCAGATTGGTGGGATTTCGAAGGACTTTGAAGTGGCGGGAGTGTGTCTGCCTTCATTAATCCGCGGAGTTGTGGGTAGTGGTCAGGCTACACAATTCTGGATGGATTGCTGGATTGGCGAGGTACCGCTAAGTTTAAGATTCCCCAGCTTGTTTGCTATTGAATGGTCGAAGCAGGCTCTGGTTAAGGACAGGATCGGTTGGGTTCGGGGCAGCTTGGTTACGCGTTTTCATTGGAACAGAAGGCCTCTAACTCCTGCAGAGCTGCTGGAAATTAATAGGCTGTTTGAGATGTTGAGTTCTATGGAGATGACTGCTTCGGAAGATAAGTGGAAATGGATGCTCGATACTTCAGGCATGTTCACAGTTAAAAGTATAAGAACAAAGCTGAGAAGTTCGAGCGCGCTTGACAATGGCTTTAGATTTGAATGGAATACGTGGTCGCCTATCAAAGTAAACTTTCTAGCTTGGAGGGTGGCCAAAAACCGGGTTCCAACAAAACTGGAATTGGTTAGAAGAAACGTGTATATTATATCGACCCGCTGCGTTTTATGTGGTGTTGATTATCTCGTGTAATTTCGCTCAAAAGGTATGGGATGCAGTTATGTCGTGGTGCAAAGGCATTACTTTGTTTGCTTTTTCAGCCAAAGATCTGGTTCAACCCCACTGGTATATTAGCGGGTCGAGGAAGTGGAAGAAGGCAGTCTATTTGGTAGTACAAGCGTCAAGCTGGTGTATGTGGCTATGTCGGAACAACATCATTTTCCAGCAGAAGCAAGCCTATTTTGGGAGGGTTATGGAAGAGATAAAGGCCCTTGCTTATTTGTGGATCAAGAATCGATCTAAAGCCTCGGACCTAACATGGGATAGGTGGCTAAAATTCGATTTAGAAGGTCTGGGTGTATAATGTACTCGTCTGTTTTTTGTATTCTGCTGTGATGTTTTGCTGGTGTAAAGTATCGAGCTAACAATTTGGTTAGTTCGGTTGGTTTATTAATAAATCATCTGCTTTGTTGGTCGTTAAAAAAAAGTTTGATCGGTGTTTTACCTGAAATATGTCTAAAAAGACGTGTGTATCCATGTCTGAAGGTGATGGAAGTGAGATGCAATCAGCACTGCACGAGTGGACTGGCCAACGATCTGTACCAAATGTTTTTATTGGCGTCAAGCACATTGGTGGCTGTGACAGTAAGGCTTTAATCTTTATACTTTCCTTGTTTGACCCGTTATGAGTTTTCGCCAATGAACAACACAGAATGTAATGTCCTGCAACAATTTTATGTAGGTACTGTTGCCACTATAAAAGAAAAAAAGAAAAGTTGTGTTTTAAATGATAAGACTTAATTATGCCGTAAGTTCACGTGGTTTCTCAAAAGTAACAAAGTTTGATAGTAAGATGTGAAATGATGAATATACCCTTAGTTCTTAGTTACTTTTAACCGGAGTTGGCCTTGGTACTCTAAAATGTTACAAAATCGAAAGTTAATATCCCATATTATTACTTTAAACTCTTAGTATCCAACCATATATATTACCTTCCACAAACCACGAGGACCAATCTTGTTATTAACTCTTAAGCTAAATTGCCCTTCAACTAATAGTTAAAACTAACTCCATTAGCGATTTGAACTAGAAATGCAAGAAATAAATACCTTGAGGACTGCCAATGCAAAAAGTAAACGCACAGATGAAAACCAAACTTTGGTTTAAACCACAAGGACCAAACATGTAACTTACTCTTACTATTATAAACCCCACTATCCTTTTGTTTGTTTATACACTTTCCAGCCTTATCACAGTCCTTTTGTTTGTGTATACACTTTCCAGCCTTATTGTCTAGACATTTTGAAGAAAGAAGATCGCAAGCAAAAGAGAGGTATTTTCTTGGTCAATTAGCTTTATGTGTGAATTTATTTCTGATTCTGTTCTTCTGCTTGCAACTTGATTCAATTCCATGCTACATCATGTGTTTCTTTTTCTGTTTTTTTAATTTTATTAATAATTGGGGAATTACATGTATTTCAAAAATATCGCTATATTGGAATCTCTATAATAGAGAAAAAAACTATAGAAGCTAAAGTACATCACTATATTTAGAAGTTTGCACATAACTTTAACTTTAGAAGTTTGCACATAACTCTTAATATTCTTATTGTAAATGTGTAGGAAATAAAAAAAAGTAAAATAAGTGTTTATAAGTAAGATAGTGATAAATATATAGAGTTGAATGTGGGAGATTTTTGAAAAATAAACAAAATTTATAAATAAAAAAGTTTTTAGTTAAATTATATAAATGGGGATGGAGGTTCTAACATGAACAAATTTGTTAGTTTAGGCTGCTACTATATTAAAACTAAATTGCTCCTAAAATAAAAGAAAAAAACAACTCAATTAGTGACTAAGAATACAAGAAATAGATACTTGACTAGGGATAAGCTCGGTATTGACCGGTACCGGAACCGAAAGTACCGGTACCGAAAATCCTCAAAAGTGGGTACCGGTACCGAATATACCCGGTACGGTACGGTTCGGTACCGGTGCAGTACCGGTATTTGAGGGTAAAAACTGGTAAATACCGGTACCGAACCGGACCGGTACTGAAAATGTATCCGGTTAGGTAAATTCGGTACCGGTACCGGTTCGATACCGGGTCCAATTTGCTCATCCCTATACTTGACTGCCATTCCAACGTAGAAAATTAAAAAAAAAAGATGGATGAAAACCGAACTTTGGCTCAAATCTCGGGGACCAACCATGAAACTTACTATTATAAAACCCCACTAATCAATCATTTTGTTTCTTTTCAATTATAAAACCCCACTAATCCTCCTTTTGTTTCTTTTCAATTATAAAACCCCCCCACTAATCCTCCTTTTGTTTCCGTTTACACTTTCCATTACATTTCTCAACAGATTTTGAATAAAGAAGATCGCAAGCAAAAGAGAGGTAATTTCATGATCAATTATAAAACCCCACTTATCAATCATTTTGTTTCCGTTTACACTTACCAGCACATTCTCAACCACAGATTTTGAAGAAAGAAGATCGCAAGCAAAAGAGAGGTATTTTCTTCATCAATGAGCTTTATCTATGAATTTATTTCTGGTTATGTGATTTCTAAACAAAAACACACACACTTCATTCATATTTATATAAGAGCACAGTATGTTAAAGAAAAACACCTAGATGTGTTAAAAAAACACTAAGATAAGATCTGTTACCATGGATGTGTTTCTTTTTTGTTTTTAACTTTATTAAAATATGGGTGTGTTTTCATCATAATCATCTAATCGGCTTTCGTTTTTGTTTTAATTTCTGTTGGTTAGACCATCAATCAAAGGTGTAGTTGATTTGATTTTTCATTGTGGTTCTTTGATGCTATTGTATTTAATTCCTGTTCTAACTACTTTTAGTTGCTTGTTCTTTGTTTTTTTTTTTGTTGTTTCAGTTTTGTGTTTCCCAACAATTTTTTTTTGAAAGGTGTGAATTATTCGTGAATGTCGGGAGGTCTAGCATACGTTGTCTTAACTGGGTCCGCGTTAGAGAGCCCTCTAGAACAATAGATCCACAATTTAAAACCCCTCAATGAGAAACCCCTGTCACCAGACTCGAACTCAAGACTGAAGGGGAAAACTCACCTGTACCCATCATAAAACTCACCTGGACCCATCATAGGTTAAACTTAAATACTTGTAGCCATCAACAGTTAGTCACCAATTGTTTGGAGTGTGTAAATTTGTAATTTTTGAGTCTTGGTAAAAAGAAAAGGATAAAATTATCTAAAGAATAAAAACGACTGCTGCTGTAACTTTCTTTTTAACATATTGTTGTTAACAATCTAATTTATTATTACTTGGATAAGTAAATGCTGTGTACCTTCCCTTACCAAGTCACCATTACATGTTAAGTATCTTAATCAATGGGTTAAGAAAATAAGAGAGAAGTCAGAGTAGAATTATAGAAGGAAAACTAGATCATAACTTTCTGCATATCCTCGTTAAACAAAGATGGAAACAATTTATAGGAAAATTACACTCTTCCCTAAAATCAAGGATGACCACTCCTTTATTTTAGGCACATCATACCCACTTTCTTAACAACCACATACTACACTAGCTAATTAAATAAAAAATAAAATAACAACTTATTTATAAAACTTGAATCCCACGATCACAGCCATGCATGAACATGTAATGGTGACATGGTTAGGGAAGGTACACAACAGTAATCAAAGGAACTAATGTTCTTTTAGCAACTTATATATACACACAACAAAATTATCTAAATATACGTATTTTGATAGGAAGAAATAATAAATCCCAAATTCAATAAAGTGATAACTTAATGAAATGATGTAATAAAGTTACCATTTAAAATGATAAATTTTCAATAAACTAAATGATAAATGTAAGAGTATTCACATTTGATTCTCTATATATATATATAAGAATGAGTTATATATATATATATATATATATATATATATATATATATATATATATATATATATATATATATATAAAGTGGTTGTAAATGAAGAAGAGAGAAAATGTTATTGTTGATAGTAAATTTGGTAAGACTCTTTTCATTGTCTATAATTTTTCAAAAGTGGTTCTAAGTAGATGACAGAGAAAATATAATAACAAAAATATAAAAAGCAATCGCTTTATGGCCTACCCTAGTGGCATCTTGGGGTGGGATAAGTCTTTGGGACCAATAGGTCCTGGGTTCGATTCCCACAAGAAGGTTTTCCTCGCCTGAATTGGTGTATAGGTATTATGCCTAGTGGAGATAAATATGGTTGATTGGTTCCGCTGGTGGCATGATGAAACTTTAGTGGTCCGTTAGTGATCCAAATTCGCCGTTCAATATACATATATTATTTAATTGAAAATGTGAGAGGATGGTTAGTAATTTTTAATGTAATTATAAAGATAAAGATGAAAAATCGATTGTGAGAGCATTCACATTTGACCCTCCATCCATCTCTATCCCCTTCCTCTCTTACTTTGTTGAAATCTCCTACCAAAATCCACATGGCTTCCTTTCCCTGTTTCACCCTTTTAATTTCTGCCAATAATTCCCTTCGTCTAGGTATTTCTCTTGGTGCATAAACATTCACAACTAACATCTGTTCCTGCCAATTTTCCAGCCAGCAACTAAGAGAAACGAGTCGTGTTTAAAGACATTTTCTTTAGTAAAGATCCCTGGGTCCCATATTGAAACCACTGGCCCAGTTACATCAGGCCCTGTATGCCTATTTTCCTTTCAGTTATACTCTTTTAATTTTTTTAGTTGTTAACTTATTAATTAACACCCCGAAAGAAAATTACATCAATCAAAATAGAAATTAAATGACAACAAGAAATTACATCGAAATATATATGAAACTAGTATTAAGCCCCTGCGGTGCAGCGATTGTTGTAAAACTGTGCCAAGCAGTACCAACGCTATACCACTGTCAGCGACCATCAACACCGGAAAAGCTCGTGAAAACAAATTAAATAAAAAAGAAAAAATAACGCCGAGCGGAAAGCAAACGTAAAATCTTTGAACCACGAACGCTCGTTGCAGAGAAATTAAACCGAACCGTAAAATATAAAAAAAATAACTAAGTCAATCCAGGACCCCGCGTTGGTCGAACTTGTTAAACGGAGAAAAATAGATGTGCTGCGACGGGCCAGACAAACGGGAAAAATATACGAAAAAAATGTTGAACCCCACACGCACGTTGCGGTGCATTAACTCACAAAATTTAGAACGAAACGAAAAACTTGTGAAAGATGATAAGTATGGTGGACCAAAATTGAAAATAAAAAAGAGTTAGGTTTAAATTACAAAATATGAAAAACTTTGGGTTAAAAGTAAAAAAACAAAGGGTCTAAATTACAAAATTAAACTTATTTATTAATCTTAGATAAAGATAAGGATAAAAATAAATGATATCTATATATTAGTTACTAGTTTATAAACCGCGTACTACACGGACTGAAGATAAAAATAATGTAATTTTATAATATGTAAACCATTTTACATGAATGAATTATTCTTATTAAATCAAACATTATAAAATCAAGATACAGATTTACAAATTTCTAAACACTTCTTTATATACAACATTTGTAATTTGACCATACTCATCAAGTATCAGTAGCTTAAGGTCATATTTACTTTTTTGCTCTGGACAATGTCACATATTATTGGTCATGCGTAAAAACTGTTTTTTTTTTAGAAAAAAAACCAAACTTACATAGCAATTGTTCCTGACTTTTATCAAATATTATTTATGGATAAGATATGCTCCTAAACAACGAGTTTGTCATCGTTACCGATAAGGTTCCTCACTGTAATAAACAATTAATTGATAACCTTGAGCGAAATAGGTTAATCCAAATAAGGAATTTCAAGCATACAATTAAAATACATATGATATAAATTTGTTTGTGAAGACAAATTTATATATCTAATCACATATGGTAATGATGAAACCGAGAATAATGACTACATAGAGAATAGATATCAATTGGAAAATTTACCTGGTGTGAGTTAACTTGCAGGGAGAGGTAGGTGATTATGAGGGTTTTGGTGTGGCTACAGAAAGGAGCAGTTCAATTATAGGAGTTTAAAGAGTGTCTAATTACGATTTTTAATTCTAATTTAGAAAACCAAAGTAAATCTAATTAAAATTTGTTTTCCATTCTTAACATCATAATCGAATTCATATTAAATTTAAAAGGTTTATAAATCAAATTAACTTGTATTTTAAAAGCTCAATTACGTTGAAAGTTGTCAAGTGGCATTTTATGGAATCCTTTTAAAGAGCTTATAGATAAAATTAACTTGTATTTTAAAAGCTTAATTATGTTAGGAATTGCCAAGTGGCATTTTATGGAATCCTCGTCGAAGCGTCTTGTGCCCCGCCCTCCCTTATGTATACTCTTAAATTGGAAAAATTAATTCAATATTATATTTATTCTTTTTAAATGTAAAAGTTATTATTATTTTGATAGTTTTATCTATCATTAGTGATTACTATACTTTTTTCATTATAAATTTATTACTTTTGTTTTTTTTTTATTAAAACAACTCTATTGTCCTTAAAGAAATATTAAACTTTTAAATTACTAAATGTGAAATAGCTAAACAAACCTTATGACATATGCAACGTAATTATTATTATTATGCATTATAATAATTATGCAAATATGATATATATATATATATATATATATATATATATATATAGGGTAAGGTTCATGCGAGAACCACCTTTATTGCGAGAACCGCGATAACCAATGTGAACACAACCTAAAATAGCTAAAAAAACCTAAACCCCCCCCCCTCCCCCCCCCCAAAAAAAAAACCTAAACCCCCCCCCCCCCCCCCAAAAAAAAAAAACCTAACCCCCCCCCCCCCCCCCAAAGCTAAATGCTAAAAACTAAACCCCCCAAAAAACCTAAAAAAAACCTAACCCCCCCCCCCCCACCCCACCCCAAAAACCTAAACCCCCCCCCCCCCCCCAGCTAAAAGGCTAAAAACTAAACCCCCAAAAAACCTAAAAAAATCTAAAAAAAAATCTAAAAAAATAAAAAAATATATAAAATTTTTTTTTTGATTTTTTTAATATTTTTTATGTTAAAATCGCTACTTTTAGAAGCCAAAAAAAAAATTTTTTTTTTTAAACTTTTTTTTTTTTTGCTACGAAAAGTAGCGATTTTGTTATAAAAAATAAAAAAAAAATTTGTGTGATTTTTAGCTATTTTTAGGCATTTTTGGTTGCGTTCACATTGGTTCTCGCGGTTCTCGCAATAAGAGGTGGTTCCTAACGGATCTTTGTCCTATATATATATATATATTATTAGTGAATTGAATAAGAAAATGCCATGTGGCATTAATAAAACTTTTGAATGAGAAAATGTCATATGGCATTAATAGGACTCTTTTATTAGAACTAGAATTACGACCCGCCGCAATGCGGCGGGGATTCTTTAGTTATAACTAAGTCGATTTAGGACGCGCACGATATGTTGAACCTGTCAAACAGAAAAAAATAGACGATGTAAAAACGTTCACCCACACTCGCACGTTGCGTCGTGTTAACTCGCAAAGTTTAGAACGAAACGTGAAAAATGCTAAACCATAGACGCACGTTGCGATGTTTTAAGTCACAAAATTCAGAACGAAGCATAAAGCGAAAAATTTGCGGAAAATGAAAACTATAAAGGACCGAAGTTGAAAGTAAAAAAGTTGTGAGAATAGATTGCAAAAGATAAAAAGTTTTGTGTTAAAAGTAATTTATGAAATACTTTTGGGAGAAAAGTAAAAAAAAATCAATTATTTTTTAAAAAGCCCAAAGCCAAGGTTACAACAACCATATGCATAACCATTTTTTCTTTGAAAAACCCCCTAAAGCCAAAATTACAACACATAAGTAAAAAAAATCAAAGTGGTTAAATCGCAAAAGATGGAAACGTTTGAATTAGAAGTAAAATAATCAAATTAATCAAAGGGGTTAAATTACCAAATATTAAAACTTTAAACTTAAATTGTCAAAGATTAAAACTTTAGGGTAAATTGTCAAAGATTAAAACTTTAGGGTTAAAAAGGAAACAAAGATTAGAAGTTTAAACTTAAATTGTCAAATAGTAAAACTTTAGTGTTAAAAAGGAAAATTTCCATTTTTTTAAAGACTCCCAAAGCCCAACTTACAACACATATATGCACTAACATCTTGCTTATTTATAGTGTTTAATTAGATTAATATTAATATTAAAAGAAATTTATTAAATAATTATAAATAAAATTTATGAGGTTGAAGGAGAGAATGAAATGTGATATTATTTGGAGTCTTTTATTATAAGTTAGATTAGATATAAAGTAAATGAATGAAGTTTCGCCGCCGCCATTGAATAAAACATAGCCGATCACATCTAATTGGTATACAAAATAAAATAAACAGTTAGTTACGAAAATTATAAAAGGTATAGATGAAAAAATATTAATTAAAAACATTATAATTTTAAAAATAAATAAAAAATATAACAAAATTAAAATTAACTATATATTAATCATTAAGGTTGATTCGTGAGCTGTTTGTTTTTTCTGAGGTAAAACGTCTGCAGTCTGCGGTCTACATCTGCAGACATCTGTAGCAGAAGAGGTGGACCAAACCTCTGTAGTCTGCAAAAAGAAGAGTGTTTGTTTTTTAACTTCCGCAAGCTACACATTAAACAACAATTATAATCAAACAAGACGAACAACAAAATTCAGAACTGAAACAACATAAATTATAATTTAAACAACAAAAATTAGAATTTAAACAAAACTGAGAGGGGACTCGAGGCTCGCAGAAACTTTAACGATTCTGCGGACCAGTAAACCCTCTCTGTTTACTCTCGAATTACTTAGGTGGTTACCGAATCAAATGCGCTATACAACCTACAATAGAACATATAAACATTTAAAGGTGCTTACCCATTTCATTATATTAGTAAGGGATATTAGCCTGTAATAATCTCACCTAGACCTTATTGGCCATTAATAATCCCACCTCAGAATATTCCCCCCACCAGTCCCACCTTTCACCTATTTTTCCTACAATGGTCCCCCGTTAAAAAATTTAACGGAGTTAAGCTTTTTTTCCAAATTACAAACATATTTTTAGGGTTTTTTATTAGAACGACGATACAAGTCCATTGATGTAAAACTTGCCTCAAAAACGGTGCTCCAAACGACGAAAACGGCGCTTCAATTCAGGTGTTTAAATTTCCAGTTAACCAAAGTTAAGTCACTTGGAGCACCATTTCAAAGTAAGTTTTACATCAATGGATTCGTATCATCGTTCTGATCAAAAGCCCTAAAAAATTTGTTTGTAATATGGAAAAAAGCTTAACTCCGTTAAGTTTTTTTAACGGGGGATCATTGTAGGAAAAATATGTGAAAGGTGGGGACTAGTGGGAGAAATATTCTGAGGTGTGATTATTAATGGCCAATAAGGTCTAGGTGAGATTATTATAGGCCAATTCCCCTATTAGTAATATAATTTAACACCTTATAGATTTCAAATATACCGTTATGACATGCTTATTTTTATATGTGATAACGCCCAATATAGTTTATTTTCTCTCTTTGTTGTTAAAAACAGGCTGATAGCGAACGAAAGATATTAGCACACCACTATCCTAATTCTTTTTATGGTCATGTAAGCATGACTATTTTAGTAATATAATTTTAACATTTTATAGTTTTGAATACATAGTTGCGTAATTTTTTATCTACAATTCGAAATATAGTTGACATTTTCTTTTTTCAAAACCGTCCAAACAACGTCGGTACCATATTCATTTTTTATGGTTGCCTCGACGAGGCAGTATATACGCTATAGTGAATGCCGATGCGGTAACGTAAGTAGCGAATCGAGCTGATACATGCCAAATAACATTGGTATTGGTACTTGTTTTTGTTTATTAGTTTTCGATTGATGTAAAACATGTGTTGATATCCCGTCAAGGATATCTCTTTCGGTTACTATACCGAACATCTATCTCATACCGATACTGTAACAAACCAAACCGCTAATGTAATGAACCAAACTGAAACTGATACCGACCGAAAATCTGTTGCAAAACGCAGAAATCCTACTGGTTTTTTTGTAGAAACCAATTCACAAACTTTCTTCTTCTGTATAAAATAAATAAGAATATAATATACACAATAGTGTAGTGTTTAAAAAAGGTGGCTTGATCAAATGTCACGTAGGCTCCCCGTAAGTAGTGTGATGGTTAGTGAGTGTGTGTAAAAAAGGTGTATTATGAGTGAAAAGTTATATGGTGATTATGTTGGTAAAAAAATTCACGGCTCACTCGAAGCTTGTTGGAATGAGTGTAATCAAAGTTCATTTGAGCTAGCATCGAAGTCCTTGAAAATCGTTTTTAGGCAAAAATTAGTTCTTAGTTTAACTTTGGGCAATTACCATAAAAAACAAAGTTTATGTTTTTCCTTATAAAAGTCCCTCTACTTTTTTTTATTTGCATATTAAAGTCAATCTACTTAGGGTGTAGGGAGTGTTAGACACTTAAAAGTGGTAAATTATAAAAACAACCAATGAGAGTGTGTCATGTCATTCAACTTGAAAGTGGTAAACTATGCTGAAAAGTGTTAGCAATGGTTAGACATTTCATGAATTGGTAAATTATTTTTTATATTTTTTATTTTTTTAATTTAAGATAAACTGAATAAAACATCAAACTTTTATAAATAAAAAAATATTACATTAAAATCTAAGTTTAAAAAAACTAAAAATTACAAGGCCATCCTGATTTTTTTGCGATCTCACGTTTTCTAGCGAGTGTGATTTCCAACATCGAAGGGTGAACATTGTCGTGAGGCCGGTTAAACGTCTCCAAGTCCTTATCGAACATAGTTTGTCGCAACGCCTCTTGTTGCTCATCCGCCAAGGTCATCTATTTTTCTTCTCGTAAACATTTAATATCCATCAACTCTTTCTTCATGGCCTTGTATTCTTCGAATCTACCGGTTATATCTCTTGAATCTTCGTTTCTTGAAGACGACCCTTTGTCCTTTTTCTCCTTTCTCTTTTGTCGTCTTGGCGAGGGATCCTCGTTTATGTCGGGAAGACCGCTCGAGACTTCGGCATTTGGTGTATCCGCTTTATAATTTCCCGAATCCGACGACTTTCTTTTTTGACTCGAGCCGGAGGTTTCTTCACCCAACAACGGCACCGGAGACCACTTTTGTTTTGTTCTAACGACCTCCCACGCCACAACATGAGGAAAGCCATGTTTTTCTTTGTTTTTGTAATCCTTTAGCACTTGCTTCATTACAAAAGACTCGTCGCACCCGCTAGGATGTAAACGATACTAAAATAATAAATTAACAACAAATTAATCCACATATTTCATTAAAAATTAAACCGTATATAAATAATAAAGTTTACCGCTTGATGATATAAACCGTTGAATGTGTTCAATTTTGTTTGTATCGCGATCCATTTTGATCGAACTTGGTGGTGGCTTCGGTTACTTCCTCCAACCGTTTGATTGAAGTGCTTTAGAATTTGCTTCTAAAAACCATCCGCCTTTTGTTGATTGCCTTTTCTTTTATTCAAAGTGCAATGAACATAAGCCTTTGCCAACGCCTCTTCTTGATTAGACGTCTAATTTTCCCGTTTCGCTTTTCCTCTTCTTTCCATTGGGGGTTCATTTTGGTTCACGGGATTTTCTTGAACGGCAACATCTTCATCCTCTTCATAATGTTGCTCTTGGGTATCCGACATGAACTCTTCTTCGGAGTCATCTTGTATGTCTCTCGGTGATTGTGAGCGTGGGGTTTGAAAAGCAAACGGGTCAAAAGAATTTTGGGCGTCTAGGGGGTAATCATAAACATCGGGTCGAACCATCGTCGGACAGTGTAGCATCCAATTTTGGAAGGGTTGCCTATCATAACCGTCGGTTGCATGGGTTGGTTAAAAAAAATGAAGGTTGGGTTTGATGAGCAACGCCAAGTTGGGGATGAAACGGCACACTAGAACCACCCGAACCACCGCGTTTATCTTGAGCCCTCGCCTTCGAACCGGACCCTACATTTTTTTCTTGCCTTCACCTTTGTTTGAGCCTTCCATTTGTTTGAAAAGATTTGAAAAATTGAGTGAGAATGGGAGTGAATATGGAGTTGGGTTTGTTTGGTGAAAATGGAAGTGAATTTGTTTTTATTTATAAAGTTGAAAATTAATTTTTTTTTTTAAATTGTAACGGCTATAAAGCCGTTGAAGATGCACATTCACCGAGCGGCAAACCTTTACCGTTCATCAAATTCACCGTGCGGCAAAGAGGGTAGGCGGCGGTGTTCCTGAGCGACAAACCAGGTTTACCGCACCCCTTTGCTGCCCACACCGTACACCCTTAGTAATTTTAAACATAACTGTGAACTTTCTCTATAATAATAAAAATTAATTACAAAGTAGGTAGTTTATATTTATGATCAGTTACATGTACTTTAACTCACTACAAGAAAACTGGGTTTTTAGTACACGCAAAAGCGTCCTAAAATGCTATTTTATAGGACCTTTCATTTAATAGGACCAACGACAAAAGTGTTTCATGTAAAGGGGTCGTAAAAAGTCTCGGAACTAAAAAAGCGCCCTAACATCTCAAATAAGATTATGAAACCAATTTTATGGTCGCATAATATGTCTTGAACAACCAAAATAGTGTCCTAATAAAAACATATTAGGACACTTTTACGATGTTCTAACATGTGCTTACATACTTTTAATCTTTTGATACACTTACAAGCGTCCTTAGAAATTAATTGATAGGACCCTTACGATGTCACATTATAGCTAATTTAGTAACAAGAAAAGGGTCCTAATATACCAATAAGATTATGAAACCAATTTTATGGTCGCATAATATGTCTATAGACAACTTAAATAGCGTCCTAAAAAGAACATATTAGGACACTTTTACAATGTTCTAATATGTGATTACCTACTTTTAATCTTTTGATACACATACAAGCGTCCTTAAAAATTAATTTATAGGACCCTTATTATGTAACGTTATAGCTACTTTAATATCAAGAAAATTGTCCTAATATCCCAAATGAGATTATAAAACCAATTTTATATACAGACCATCAACATATAACATCCTAATAGTTATTGTATAAAATCAACTAATGAAAGAAATAAAACTTCATTATATTTCAAAAAAGCATGTTCATAACAAAAACACTAACCATAAATAAGTTATAACATTATCTAACATAAAGTCTTAACATTTAACAAAGACATTAAAAACAATTAAAGAAATAAGAAGCATAAAATCTTGAGTCATCATGCGTCCTCAATCCTCATGGACTACCTACAAATAAACCATCCATGTATAAGCATTAAGTTCAATGATATTAAAATTATTTGTTTCACAAATTTAACAAATATATACCTATATTAACGGATAGGGCCATGCGATGGATGCACCAATACAATCTTGAATTGTAGAAAATAAACCATATGGTCTTACCAAGTTTTTATCTTTTTTTATTGGTACTTGAACGTTTACCTCACACCATTCTGGTCTAATCTCTGTACCACCAACTAGATCATTTGGGTCCAAGCTTTGGACCCTTCCTCTTGCTACAATCTCGGTAGAGTTTAGAATGCTTTTGAGGAAAACTTCATCTCCGACCTAGATTTTAGTTTTCAACAAATATTTATTAAACTCTAGTCATAATAGTGCAAAAAATCATTTTAAAAAAAAATTAATAAAGTTTTACACTAGCAGGCTAACATTTTTATAGAAAAACTAAGGAAAATTGGTTTTTAAAGATTTATATAGAAAAATACCCGTAAACGTTGATGTCCATTGGTTACATTGGGGAAATGTTGTGATGCAAGAGGTTGAACACTGGAACCACCCCTCGACCCTTCCATCTCTGATACTTGGGCTCGTAACTGGACCACAGTACTAGTAAGTTCTTTACATTGAGACTTCAATTGGATGTTTTCTCTATGACATGCTGAACGACTTGATATTACACCCCAAACATCAGCAGCACAAACACCCAGACCATACATAACCGCATCACTATTTCGATCATTACCCATTACTTTAGAAAAAACATCATCTGGTCCAGGCTTATCGATCGAGCCCTCAGGAAGATTAGAACTAAATTGTTGCATCTGTGCAACTGTGCCTATATTAGACATAGTAACAAAAATAAGGTATTTATTTTTAACAGCATCAGGAACACATAGAAAAAATATGTGTATGAATATATAAGCATATTACTTACAATTGCATTTGAAGCTTCCAAATTTTTTATAGTTCCATCTTTGGAGAAACATGCACGAAACATTTCCAATCGACTTGGATCTTGTCCCTTAGATGCCTGTTTGAATAAAAAGAAAATAAGTATTAATAATGGATATCGACATGCTACATTAACAATTGCACTATCTCATACAATCACCTTTAGCTCTTCGCGGACTCGAGCATAACTTTTTTTACCCGTTACTTGAACCATCTTCTTCTTTGCCCGATTCGCCTTGTTTTTTTCACTTATGAGCTTCAGTAGACAAGTGAAATTTTAGAATGGGAAATAAACTAATGTTATTTAAAGTGGACAGCCGGTGGGGTTGGGGGTTATATAGAGATGTGGACAGGTGGGTGGGTGAACCGTTTGGCTTGGCCAAACGGTTATATTTTAAAATTTAAACATGGCCCGCTATGACCTAGCCAACAAGCGAATACGAGCCGGCCACGTAGGAGCGCTAGGCATGCCCAACGCCTGGGCTGAAACTCCCGCCCAAGGGGCCACGCCCAAACCCAAGCCCACCCGGGGTGGTGACTTGGGCGTTTTCAGCCAACCCACGCCCCATAACCCATAGTCTAAGATGGTCATTGGATAAATGCTCAACCTTTTCATTAAATGAATCTTCATCAATCGCAGACTCAACTAAAGCTTGAAAACCTAGGGGTTATACTATTGTATTCTGTAATTAACATGATGGTTCATATAAAATGGTTTAAGACGGGAATTCAAAGAATGAAAACCTAGGGTTATACTAAAGCTTGAAAGCCTAGGGTTATACTATTCTCTTCAGTTAATACACACAATACATAAATCAAACTATAGAATGGAGATGATTAAATAGACTGTTAAAACTGAAAAATACCTTAGCCGAAGAAGATTATTCAGTGTTTGATGCTTTTGATTTTCCTTGAGCTTTTCCACAAGGGTGAAACGACATTGAGTGCCTGAAAGTTTGAGATCCTATTAAGATGGGAATTAAAAAATGAAAATGGAGGGAGTTTCTAATTTTTTTAGTCAATATCGCAAATATGGTGTTTTCCTTGAATATACTAATAACGTGATCTCATTCACTTGTAGAGTCAAATAAATATCTACTAAAATCACATCATAATACTTATAAATAGTATTTTTCCTATTTATTAAATATCTACTAAAATCACATCATAATACTCATAAATAGTATTAACATTACTCTTTCTTTATACTATAAAATTCTCTTGTGTAGTGCGAATGAAATTCGGTATATGCACAAACCAGTCGGGTAACGGTAATGAAAGTTGTCGAAAAATAACTAAATTGATTCGTATTGAAACCAAAAACAATAATAAATGAATACGGCACTAGTAACAATGTTGTTCGGTTGGAGCCAGTTTGATACGTTAACGATACGCTATTGGTACATCACTAGTGGTACGTTACCAGTACTTGGTATAATTTATGATACGAAAATATTTTTTTAAATACAACTCTATATTCAATAAAATCTATATCGAAACGTAGACAACTCTTTTATATTTAATTGCATATTTATTTTTATTTTAAAAAGTTAACGAATGCAAGTTATTACAGAAAAAAGAAAAGTGATTGCGCTTATGGACCGATAATAGGTTTTAAAAGATTTGGCCCACCAAAAATATTAAATTCTACATATTTGGGTTGATGTAAAAAGAGCACAAAACGAGTTTTGGCTATACCGAAACCGGGCAAGGCCCAATCAGGTTTAATCAGACCCCGGGTATTAGGAAGAACCGGGTAGGAACCGGAACCAAAACCAGATATAGGAATTTATATTAAAACCCAGCGGAACAGGTTCGGGTATGACCGGGTGCGGGTGACCCAGAACCAGGTACAAATCGGGTATGGCTTGAAATCTAAAATTTTACAGTTAGAAACCAGTTAGTAAAGGTAATATAGCTGTTTGGAACTAGGACTGACAATAGATATATGTGTAAGACACGATTAGACCTGTTTACTTAAAAAGTACACAACATGATTTTTTACCTTTTTAAAAAGTACCAAATGAAACCCCGAGGTTTGGAAGCATTACGACTGGTGTCTAATGTCAGACAACACCAAGATGGCTCGGTGCAAATATTGTGAAAAGTTCTTAAAAGCCGTGGTAAGATTTTAAAACATTAAGTATAAGACTCGTCAATTTGAAAGATAAAGGACACCGCCTGAAATTCACTATTAAGATAAAGGACAAAATTTGAAATTCACTATTTTTTTAAATGGTTTGGGTTAAACCACCCCTTGTGATTAAGGGCAAGAGGGGAGTTGAAAAGGGAAATTGACATGGCAAGAAATCATTGGCCAGAATTTACCCTCATGAGGGGTGCACCCCTTTCACCTTTATTGACTTTTCACACCACATAAGTTAATCGAAACAATTTTTTTAAAAACTCATTTTGGATAAGTTATAAGTTAATAAGTCCTGATAAGTCATAAGTTTTTATGGAGTATTGATTTTATTTGTTATGGTATTGATTCAATTTGTTACAATACTTGTATGATATTCATATGAAAGCATAACGATCGAAAAAGATAACAAGAGGACATCGACACTTATTTGTAAGATATTATACTTTTTAGCGGTGCAAATATTGTGAAAAGTTCTTAAAACCCGACATGAACCTAACACGAAATTCGCGAGTTTAGGTTTAGTCTAAACGGGTTCGGGTCAGTTTCAGGTTGAACCCGTGAACCTGTTTAGGTTAACGGGTCGGGTTCGGGTCAACCTGGTCGGGTTGGCTGGTTGACCCGTTTAACACATTTATGCTATATTATATTTTTTTACAATATATTTTATATCATAAAACAAATGGGGTGTGTATTGTATGCCATGATTATAACTTAATAAGAAAAATTAACATAGATTTTATAATGTAAATATAATATTATTATATACATTTATGTTTCTTAAGTAAATTTTTATTTTAATATATTAATTTCAGAAAAAAATTTTAAAAATTCGGGTTGAACGGGTCGTGTTCGAGTGATATTATCCAAAAATTAATATGTGAGAGGCTTGTTGTGCATATTATCCAAAAATTTTAATATATTAATATGTGAACTTAAAACAACTTTTGTAGTTCTACCAAGTCTTGAGAAGCATGTTGTGCATATTATCCAAAAATTTAAAAGGAGTCATGCCGCTCAAGACTGATCAAACGCAATATCGGTGGATTTCTTTTGGAAACTACATATTTTCGAGAAAAGCAAGTTATTATGTTTCCATATCCTATATCGTGCATCTACACTTTTTATCGGACCACATTCACCCGCATATTAGCTGTCCAAATAATCTATAATGAAAACCATATCGCACAAAAACGGAAATCGGATAATACCCGGATCCTTTGTGCGATCTCATCCAAAACTCTAGTGTCGGTCGAACAGTTATTTAAACGGGTTCTAAACATCATCCAAAACAGTTTCTGGATGAATGATGAAACTTTAGTTTCAAAATTATTGTTTGTTTACTACCATCCCGTGTAATCACGGGTCAACAACCCAGTGTTATTATAAAACTCTAGCAAATAAACGTTCTATAAAACTTATGTTTTACGACTCAAATATCAAGTATCCTATTACGGTGTATTATAATAACACCATAATGATTAAGCGTCATATAAAGGTTAAAGTTATAAGACTCTAGTGTAAGTGTCCTATTAAGTTATGCTATAATAGAACTCTAGCGAATAAACGTCCTATAAAATTGATGTTTTATGACTCAAATATCAGATGTCCTATTACAGTGTATTATAATAATACCACAATGATTAAGCATCCTATAAATGTTAAATTTATAAGACCCAAGTGTCAAGTGTCTTTTGAAGTTATATTATAAAAAAACCCTAGCGAATAAGCGTCCTATAAAACTAATGTTTTATGACTCAAATATCAAGTGTCCTGTTACGGTGTATTATAATAACACCACAATGATTAAGCATCCTATAAAGTTTAAAGTTATAAGACCAAAGTGTTAAGTGTCCTATTAAGTTAAGTTCTAATATGACTTCGACTAGAAAGTGTCCTATAACACTGAACATTTATGACTTAACTACAACGTGTCCTATTAAGTTATGTTATAATAGGACCCCAGATGATCAAGTGTCCTAATATAGTACCACATAACGGGACACTAACAATTAAATGTCTTATAAAGTACTTTATTAGGATCTACATTTTAAGAGTCCTATTAAATTATATGATAATAGGACCCTAAAAAATATCCATCCTATTAAATAGTTTTTAAGGACACTGGTTTAGTAGAGTATATTATAAAAGGAACTCAAAAGTTCATTAGTCCTATTAAATAGTTTTTTAGGACCCTCTATTACAAGTGTCCCACATAAAAGGTCCTAAAAAGCCATTTTTGTTGTAGTGACTTCTACTTTTTTCTCAATAATTTATGCCCTCATTATAAAAATACAAATAAACAAAAAAGAAGATAGAATAAATTATATTAAAAAAATACTTTTAAAAAAGGTCGTAAAAATAACTACTTTTGAAAAAGGTCTAAAAACTCGCTCGAAGTGGCTCAAAGTCTCAAACTAGTTTTGTTTGTAACCAGCCGAGCCCGAGACAAGGTGCTTTGCCCGTCAGAATGGCCGGTGGCTTTCTTTATTTCATTCCTATAAGACCCCCCGTAGTGGGGCGTTTTTTTTTTTAATTTCAAAAAAAAAAACGCTAAAGAACGCCTCCCCCCCATTACATGGGGCGTTGTTTGGCGTGTTTTTTGAAAAAAAATTGAAATGACGTTTTATATAAAACGCTGAAAATTGCATTGGGGCAAGAGATATGACCGTTGCCAACGGTCCTTTGTTTAATATTTTTTTTTTAAATTCCAAAATTTACCCACTATATATATACTACCCACTTTTTCCTATTTTTTATAAAAAAACTCACACTTTCTCTCCTACTTCTTCTATATTTTATACAAACATGCATCCATTCCGAACCCCCTTTGGTGTCCCCGCAAGACCCATGAACCCGAACACAACCCAACCGCAACACCCGTATAACCTTCAAGACATGGACCAGAGCGTGTTAACGTACGCGGCTTACTTGAGTGGCGCCACTCCGTTCGTGCCTCCCACCTTCGGCTTTGGTCAAGCCGGCGGGTCGCAACCTTCACAACAACAAGCCGAACCCGATGTCAATGTCGTGCCGGAGACGCAACCCTAACCGGTGCCAGAGAAATCGAAACGCGACAGAAGGTCACATAAGAAGAAGGAAAAGGACGAACCTCGACGTAAAAATACTCACCTTAAATGGACGAAGGAGGAGGAATTCACGTTGACTCGGGCGTGGCTCGACGTTTCGGAGGACCACGAAATTGGTAACTTTTATATTTTTACTTATTTTTTACTTATATTTTTAACATACAACTTATATTTTACTTTTATTTTTTCAATTTGTAGCAAACTTTCAAACGGGCCCCGTTTTTTGGGATAGGGTTCGTGCACTCTTTTATAGCACGTGGGGTCAAGGCGAGAATCGGGACAAAGATTCCATTTCTAGCAAATGGACCGACATCAACAACAAGTGTCATGCCTTCCAAGAAGTGTACCAACGTAACTTCGATAATCGCCCGAGCGGTGAAGGTGACGTCGGGGTTTTAACGAAGACTTTGGACAAGTACGAGAAAACGAAATGCCCTTTCCTGTACTATAAGTGTTGGGATCTACTACGAAAAAGTCCAAAGTGGGCGCTAGTAGGTACCATGACGTCTAGTAGTAGACGTCGAGCTAAACGGTCAAAAACATCATCCTCCGTTGACCTTGAAACACCGACATCGGATGCCCGCAATGTCGATCTAAATGAGGTGGTAGACGTTGACGAGGAACTTGAAGAAGAGTTGACCCAACCGCCCGGTAGAAGAAAGGATAAGCGAACCGGGAAAAAACGGTGGAGTCGTCTTCCGATCTCGAGTTGAAGGAAGATTTCGAGGAGATGAACCGTCGTCTCCAAGACATTCGCGACCTCGGCCACCAACGTTATGAGATTATGAAAGAACGAGTGGCCGAAACCAAAAAGTTTAACGAGATGCAAGAGGCGAGGCAAATGGAAAAGGACATTGAGTTTTTGTCCAAAGCGATCGACCACCTCCAAGGCGACGCGTTGATCCTTGCGCAAATGCATCGCCAAAAAATTCCGGAAAAATATGGACTCTAGATCATCTTCTTTTTTTTAACTTTATTTTTTTTTCGGTTTTTTTGTTTTATGTTTTTTTCGGTTTTTTTTTTATTTCAAGTAGTGTAATTTTTATTTTAAATTAATGAAGATTTTTATGTTTTAAATTAAAAAAAATAATTGTGAAATGATTGTATGGGCGTTATTGGGCATTATTCCCACTACGACACTTTTGCAATAACCCCCAATAATGCCCCATGCTGACTGGACTGCCACGTGTCGTAACACGCCCCATGGTGGGAGCATTATTTGGCTAAACCACTACATATGGTCTAAGGACCAAACTTATAATGATTTTTTTTTAGAGTAAATTACGTTTTTGGCCCCTGTGGTTATATCAGTTTTACTATATTGGCCCAAAATAAGAATTTTTAACAGATCAGCCCCCATGGTCCCATTATCTAACCGTTTTGGCCCCTAAGTCTAACCAAACCCTAACCCTGGTTAATTTCTTGGTCACATGTTTAGCACATGATGTCTAATTTGGTCATTTTACCTCCCTCTATAAATAAAACCCTAACCCTGTTTTTTCACTTCATCTCCTTCAATAAATACTCTCTCCACCACCAGCATACACCACCGCCACCACCCACTTTCCGACATCCCCACGCAACCGTAACCACCAAACCACCACAACAACCCACTTATAAACCCTAAATCAATCCACCAATCTAAAGTTCCAGATCTCAGTTCTCAGTTCTGAAGTTATGAAGTTGAAGATTAATATGGTTTTGATGAACAACAGGTTCATAAATATCAACCACCACCGGAAGTTGCAGGTTTCGCCGGATATGGCCGGCGGTGGGCTTTTTGTGTCGTGGTCCGGCGGATTGTTGATTTTTTCAGCACAGTCAAATCCCCTTCACCAATCGTCGATCTTGTTGATGTTTTTCAGTACAGTCAAATCTCATTCACGTATGTTCTTGTTAGATATGGCCGGCGGTGTGTCTATATTTATACAGATGTGTGTATTTGTGTACAGAGAGAGAGATAGTAGAGAGAGAATAATTTTTAATTCGGAATGTTCTTGAAGATCTGGGTAAGAAGACGAAGATGTTCTTGAAGATCTGGGTAACAAGATCATCATCTTCAACCATCATCATCATCCCCAGATCTTCAATTAAATCTAACCCATATCATCATCCCCGTCTCTGATTGTGGTAAGAAGATAGAGGTTTGTATGGGGGGAAATGCAAGAAATCTGGAGCTGCAATGCTGTTGGAGAATTTCCAAGCGAAGATGTTGAGACCATTGCCGAATGTGAAGGTGCACAGCAAAGATGTGGCGCCTGCAGTGACGAATTAGCTGTGCATCGGAGTTAGACTCGAGGATGTTGAGACCATTGTGACCAATTTCTTTGGTGGGGGTTCCGATATGGTGCCAACACTGTCTTAAGTGTTTAATTCCAGTTACTACACTACTTATGAAACAAATTCAAATTGTATATGTTTTTTGGTTGGATTGAATTTTGATTAATAGATTTTTAGGGGTAGAGATATGATTATGTAGATAGATGTAAGTTAATGATTATATATCATAAATGAAATATTTGTAAGAGTCCAACTTTGAATGATGGTTTCATGGTTTGTAACTTTCAGTGGTTTGAAGATTGATTGCTTGTTCTGATTGAAGATGATGATGGTTGAAGGTGATGGGTTAGAAGATGATGATGATTGAAGAGGTAGATGATGGAGAAGTGATGAAGAAATCTGCAAATGTGGGTTAAAAAGAAATCAGGATGAAGAGGGAAGAAAAATGACCAAATTAGACATCATGTGCTAAACATGTGACCAAGAAATTAACCAGGGTTAGGGTTTGGTTAGACTTAGGGGCCAAAACGGTTAGATAATGGGACCATGGGGGCTGATCTGTTAAAAATTCTTATTTTGGGCCAATATAGTAAAACTGATATAACCACAGGGGCCAAAAACGTAATTTACTCTTTTTTTTATTTTAAGAAAAAGTTTATAATTATGTTCAAAATTATTAAGTTGAGGGACTTTAATATTAGAAAAGAAAGTGGAGGGATTATTTATAGAATAAAAAAAATATACTAGTTTTTTTATGATATTTATCATTTTACCTTTTCCCCTTACACATATACAAACATAAATCGTCAAATGCAAAACCACTTTTGGCTATGGTACTACAAGTCGTTGGCTTTTTTGTCACACTACATCTCTAATCATTAGTTCGTACAAATTGAAAGTGTTTCTTTGGAATTCATAAGACTTTCATACAAAATACAACTATAAGGACTACATTTTTACCAAAAAAATAAGCATACCAGTCGTGTTTTTTGATAAGACAAAATTGTTATTTTCGAATAGATAACAATTTAATAGGCAACTACGAAACCTCTTCTCATGTAACAGTTTCATACAGAATTTCAACCAAAAAGAAAAGACTATTACAGCCAAAAGAGCAGTAGTTTTACAAAAGCAAATCAACCGAATTCTTGTGTAACACAAAAATGCTACTTCCAAATACAACATACTTTCTTTGACTTCCACTTGAAGTTGGAAAATGTGCATCTTGTCTTGGGTTGTTGATGCTAGCACGTCTTCACTTGACTCTGCATTGCGTATTAGTGATACGTTGGCGTATCCTTGCACTATATTCCGCTTGAAGTCGTAAAACATGAATCTTGTCTTGGGTTAGTGATGCTATATCATTTTCACCTGACTTTGCATTGTAGGTTAATCAAGCTATCGTGTTTCCTCCAATCTATACCTATTGGGTTGTATTATTGGTAACATAAGGTTGCCATTACCATCATTGACCAAATAAATAAATAAATAATAAAAAGAGTACTTACAAACATCCATACAACCGTCATACATATGATGAACTCCCAAAACAATTTTTTCAACCAAATCAAAAGCAAAATGATATCAATCAGAAAAAAAAACATACATGAACAAAAGCTCAAAATTATAATAATAGAATTTAAAGTCATCCATATCTACCATGACTGCAATAGCAGTTGCAAGAGGTGTAGAGAAACTCTCTAAACAACCAAATTGCCAACAACATTGCCCAACCTAGATATAGATAGGATCTACAAAGTCCAATTATGTAACACTATATACCGTTATTACCAAATATCTTAGAAATTAGGACGATTTGGTTCCATATTTTTTTTTAATATATATAACGAATAACTAACGAGCCTGGGTTAATTGATAACCCAGACGAACCGACGTAACGGATTAATACACTCAATTTACAGTTTAGAAATTTTAAAGTTTTAAACTCAAAAACTTTGTCATGCATGATCATGCTTCAACCTTTCTGTGAACGTCTCCAAAGAGATAGCTGTTTAGGAGTGTTCGTTTTTCGCGTGCTTGGTCGTCCGTCCGTTCCCAGCCTTCTCGAAAGCCTATTATAAACACAAAAAACAATTAGTTTTTAAGTTAAATGGTCAAACGCATTTAAAAGTAACAAAGAAAACAGTTTTGCTGAAACAGGGTGCCCCCGCGCATCGTGTAGGGGCAAGCCGTATCCAATTCGGTCTAGACCCAATTTCTATTATTTAGAGGATTATTCCTCTACAATCCAATTCACATCCTATTCGGTCCAGACTCAGTTTTATTCTTTAGAGGATTATTCTTCTACTATCCAGTTGAACTATAACCCACTACTCAGGCCCATATTCCTTGAGTTTTTCTCCTACTATTCAGTTTGAAGTTTATTACCCAACTGACCCATTCAGAGGCATTATGCATTCTAGTCCATGCCTCCTACTTTCATACCAAGTTTTTCATTGTTTATTCCAACCACAACTTCAATTATGGTTGGTTACTTTAGGCAAAACCTTAACGATCCCATAATACCTTCCTGTACTACGCTTTACCCAAACGACCCGTTATAAGATTATAAGTCTTTTTTGTTCAAGTCTCTCATATCTAATTACCGGAAAGATCATTCGAACATAGGACTCCTTATCTAATCTACCCTTGGAGTTGGTTTACCCAAACCCATTATCCGGTGGCATTTTAGTCAAATTTAAGCCCTTTTTTTTCAAACCGGTGAACTCTTAAGAGTTTAGATGAAAACTAGTGATTATGTTTAGTTCATTATCCCATCAAGATTAATTATGTCCCCAAGGACATAAAGATTTCCAATAGTTTAGTATATTAAAATTCATTTAATCATATTTTCGCATCATGGGCATATCCTTGGCTCGAAGGGCCATTTTACCCGAATACTAGTTATACCTCACTTGAGTTGGTGTATTTTCCAAATCTAACCCAACCATCTTTAATCGGACCATAACCCCTTACCGAAAGTATAATCCATTACACATACCTGGTGCGGGTCAAAACATTGACCCATTCTCAATACCTTGCTATTCCTTATTACTAATTCATAGCAATGCATGCCCGTATATTATATTTACCTGTAAGTATAAGACTTAACAAGACAAAGCATTAAATATCATATTCAAATGGTGACAACATCACCATTTGACCCATTTGACCCGTTTGACCCATTCTTGGCTTACCCTTTAAGCATTTCAAAGTAATCATGTATTGTTTATTGCCAAAAGGTGCATACTTATCATCTTACCCATTTGACCTGTCATGATTTACACCACAGAGTCTTATTTCAAAAATTCCTTGTTTAATCACTAATATGCTATCTAATTGTTATTTTACTTATTTGAGCCATTATGGCTTACACCATGGAGTATTATTTTCAAAACCCTATGTTTAACCACCAACCTGCGGTTCAACATAATTTCATCCGTTTTGCCCCCTTATGGCTTACACCACAGGGTATTATTTTTAAAACTCTATGTCTAACCACCAACGTGTGGTTCAACATACCTTCATTCGTTTTGACCCGTTATGGTTTACACCTTAGTGTATTCTTTCTAAAACTCTATGTCTAACCACCAACGTGCGGTTCAACATAATTTCATCCGTTTTTACCCGTTATGGCTTACACCATAGTGTATTCTTTTTAAAAGTCTTTGTTTAACCACCAACATGCAGTTCAACATAATTTCATCTGTTTTATCATATCCGATTCTTTGTCAACCTATTCTTTACCAATTACTTCCCATTATATAAGTAGTGGTTCAATTTAGGAAGTGTAAGCTTTACTTACCTTGCGTCCGATCATGTTTTCTCACGTCTTTGACCCGCTTGACTCTTTCCTTTTCAAGCTCTCACCTAGCTTGTCAAGAGTCAAACTTTTATATAACATTCACAAGATGATTAGATTAGTCATCCAGTATCATGACCATCGTACCTTATGGAGTTTTGTACCTCATTTATTTGTCACTTTATTTTGGTCAGTTTAACTTTTAAAAGTCAAACTGCCCATTCACATACATAGATGCATTAATAATTTGATAAAACTCACTTAGGCATTTTATCGAACACTTGGTAGGCATCATTTTTAGGTCACTATATTAGCTAAAATTACAAGCCAAAACTAGAATATTTATTTCAACTCTACAAGTTCATATACTTATTATCATTAAATTAACATAAACTTTCAACTATCATGAGCTAATTCATCACTTTGACCAAATAATCATAGTTTCATCTTTCATGCCAAAACCCACTTTATCATATACATGGACAACTATCTAAACATCTCATTTAGTCAAATACTTCACAAGATCACCAAGTATGATTATCATAAGCATCCATACAACATTAATTCGAACTAAATCATATTCAAATCAAATTTTATATTTTTCTTGAACATGAACCCTAAATCCAAATCCCTAAATTGAGATGATTAGATCATTTTTGACACTAGTTTAATGCATTTAAACTTGAATTCAACCATCTAACACATCCAATTTAGTCAATTAGGGTTGATTCATCAAAACCAACCAAGAATTTAACCAAGAAGGCTCAAGAGGTCAATCGAATACTTACTTGATGCTTAGGAAGTGAGAAACACTCCTAAAACCGTAGATTATTCATGCAAATCTCAATTCTTCTGTTCTCCTTCTTCCTCTTGATTCATCCAAGAGAAAACTCACACACAAGTGTGTGTGTGTGTGGTGGGTTTTCACCAAGAGTAAATATTACGGCTACAAATTTAGCCCCTTGAGTTTATCTAGTTACTTATATTTAGATTTAACCCACTTACCTCTTAGTATTTAAGTCATCATATGACTAAGTTAGTTAACTTAGTTACTTTTGTGTCATACATAAAAATGTACACCTTAACAAAATCGGGTTTTGGGTCGTCAAAGAGTATGACCGACCCGATCTAATTAGGCCTCGGTAGTCGAGCCTTTTATAAGATTTATTTTCTAAAAGCATTCATTCACTTTTTATTTAACATTAGATTCATTTATTTAAATCCTAATGTTTGTCGGGTTAACCTTTACCGCTAATAGTATTTTATCCACTCATTCCTAGTTAATTTGGTTTAATAACCAAATCTATTTTTGGGATGTGACAAATTACTACAACCAATCATCATCACTGCCTCGTCATTAGGAAAACGTATACAATAATCAAACAATATCGGGCAACCTTTTAAACCCCCTACTTACTCAAAATGTACAAACCCAAAAACAACACAAACACACACCCAAACCAAGTAAAAGAAACAAAGCACAAGTGTGTCTTAGCATAGCTTCACAGATATAGAAACCCAAAGTAAGCATTCTCGTACAACAACTGCCTCATCCTCACCAGCCGAATAATCAACAACTCATAGATTGTAAGCAACCATCGTCTCAACAAAGTATCACAGACCCAACGAAAGAATGTAAACAATTTTAGACAAATGAAAAGCCAACCTCACCGACCGAATACCCGTTCAAAACACAGCCTTCTAAAAACAATCTTTCAAAAAAAATAAAAACAGAAAAGGTTAAGACTCGTAGAGAAAACAACCTTGGACAACTAAAAAGTCCTCATCACAGACTAATTATACATTAACACATCAACAACCATCAAAGAACGCCTTAACAAAGCATCACACAACAAACCAAACAGTCTGAATAGTCTCTGAATAGCATCAAACCAACATCAAAAACATAAAATGCAACTACTTTTTAAGACATGGAAGCATGTAGTCGCGAAAGACTGTAGACAATTTCACACAGCTGAATAGCTACCCTAACTAACTGAATACATCTCAATACACATCCTTCAAAAACCAATCTAAAAAGCATACCATCATATACGCAGACATAAACCTAAAACAGTCTCGGACAACTAAATAGTCATCCTTATTGACCAGTTACATAGTCACTCAACAAAATATGTCTGAAGCAACCATCACAGAACCAACCAAACAATCGAAACAATGAACATCGTCAAAGCAACATCAAAATCACAAATCCAGACAACTGCTAAACACATGCAATTATGTAATCGCACATCAAAATGTTGGAAATTAATTTGAATGGAAATGATTAGTTGGTAAACTTGACCTTTGGTATTCAAGTTGTCCCACATCGGTGGGATGGAGAATAGAAGAGTGGTATATAATGAGGAGTGTAAGGAAGATGATATCTTCTAATACAAGTGGACACACCCAGTGGCAAGCCTGAGGGCCCGTAAGGGCCCGAACGCGCCCGCGCCCGGGCTCATGGGCGTAATGTGGCGTTTTGATGGCGCACTTTGCACTTCGCATCACCGCGAGCCGCTTGAGAGCCGCCTTTAGATTTTTGACTAAAATCGTTGGTCTGCAGATGTGTGCTAACTGCTCCACTCCAGGTCTGCAGGTGTGCTAACTAATTGTGTGTGCTACCTGCTCCATGTCTGCAAGTGCTGTAGGTGTGCTAACTGCTCCATGATTGCTGAACTGCTATACTCTATATGGTGCATATAAGCAGAGTGCAGTCCATCAGTTGAAGAACCAGAACATACCACAAGATCACAACTCACTTCTAATCTCTGCAGCATATAGCTATCTCGTTACAAAGCATTCCAGTTCGTTTCAGGCAAGTGTTCAAGTCCGGCAGTGCGCTGTTGCTGCTTCGAACCGGCGTACCCTGGGAACAGACCGCGAATCTGTTTAAGGGAATTGTGTCAAACACAAGCCCGGTTCAATGTTATAGTATTAATTCGTTTTTTGTTTCTGTTCTTGTTATATTTCCAGTTTTTAGAGATCAGCTTGCTGTAATAATTGTATTATCTCAGTAGCAGTTTTGTAACAAACTTAAACAGATTGGTTTACTAATTGTTCCTGCATTCTGTTTCATTTTAGAATGGCATCCCAACCGATGACTACTGCTGCTTCTGCTGTTTCTGCTGTCATGACCAGTCCTGTTTCTGCGGTCATGACTCCCGCTGTAACTGTCACTACCGGTTTGGTGACACCACTGCCTAATGCAGTGTCGCATGCTGAGAAACCAGAGAAATTCACTGGTGTGAATTTCAAACAGTGGCAGCAAAAGATGTTCTTTTATCTGACCACGCTGAATCTGGCAAGGTTCTTGACTGAACCTAAACCCCAACTGGAAGAAGGGGATATGAATGCTCAATCTGTGAGCGCGATGCATGCTTGGAATCATTCGGATTTCTTGTGCCCCAACTTTATTTTGAATGGTTTGGTGGAAACATTGTATAATGTGTACTGCAAAGCCAAGACTGCCAAAGAATTGTGGGAGTCTATGGATCACAAATACAAAACAGAAGATGCGGGCACTAAGAAATTTGTGGTGGCTAAGTTCTTGGACTTTAAAATCATAGACAATAAAACTGTCATGAGCCAAGTCCAAGAATTGCAGATTATCCTTCATGAAGTTCATGCGGAAGGAATGTTGCTCAGCGAGACATTCCAAGTTGCTGCAATGATTGAAAAACTGCCACCAAGTTGGGTTGATTTCAAGAACTATCTCAAGCATAAGCGAAAGGAGATGTCTATTGAAGATCTTGTTAGGCGTCTTCGGATTGAAGAAGAAAACAAAGTGGGTCTAAAAAAGATTGATGGTCCTGAAAATGTGAAGGCCAATCTTGTTGAACATGGCCAATCTTCAAAGGGAAAAAACAGGGGAAAGGGTGGAAATAAAAATCATGGCAAACGCTCCAACCTTGGTCCTAAGGGGGGAGTTGGAAAAAAGAAGTTCCATGGAACTTGTTACAATTGTCAGAAGCAAGGCCACAAGGCCAACGAATGCAGGCTTCCTAAAAAGGAAAATGCTCAACAAGCAAACATGGTTGATGAAGTCGACAATCTTGTTGCCATGGTCACGGATCTCTCGATTTTGGTGACCGAAGTTAATTTGGTCGGGCAAAATAACAAGGATTGGTGGGTCGATACGGGAGCTACCCGACATGTGTGCTTTGACAAAAGCCTTTTCAACACCTTCAAGGAGGTGACTAATGGAGAAAAGGTTTTTATGGGAAACTCCGCCACGGCCGAAATTAAAGGCGAAGGTAACGTGGTTTTGAAGATGACTTCTGGAAAAGAGCTCACATTGTCCAATGTGTTGTATGTTCCAGAAATTCGTAAGAACCTTGTGTCGGGGTGGCAATTGAACAAGTTTGGGTTCAAAATAGTGATTGAGTCGGACAAGGTCGTGTTGACCAAGAATGATATGTATGTTGGTAAGGGCTATGCCCTAAATGGAATGTTTAAGTTGAATGTAATTGTCGTGAAAGCAATGAATGAAAACGCTACTAGTTCTACTTACTTGATTGAGTCTTGTAATCTTTGGCATGGTAGACTAGGTCACGTAAATTATAATTCCATTCGTCGATTAATTAAACTTAATTGCATACCAACATTTGATATCGACTCAAATAATAAATGTGAAGTTTGCATAGAAGCAAAACAAACGAGATCGTCATTCAAAAAGGTTGAACGAATCACTGAACCTCTCGAAATGATCCACACTGATGTGTGTGATCTAAAAGCAATTCCTACTCGTGGAGGGAACAAGTACTTCATCACTTTTATTGATGATAGTACAAGGTATTGCTATGTGTACTTACTTAAGAGTAAGGATGAGGCTATTGACAAGTTTATCTTGTTCAAGGCCGAAGTTGAGAATCAAATAAATCGAAAAATCAAAGTCGTAAGGAGTGACCGTGGAGGTGAATATGTTTCACCTTTTATTGACATATGTGGAAAAAGTGGAATCATCCACGAACTCACGGCTCCTTACTCCCCTCAATCAAATGGCATAGCGGAACGAAAAAATCGTACTTTGAAAGAAATGATGAATGCCATAATGATAAGTTCTGGTGTAAATCAAAACATGTGGGGGGAAGCAATCTTATCGGCAAATTATGTGTTGAACATGATACCGAATAAGAAAAAGGAAATAACTCCATACGAATCATGGACGGGAAAGAAACCACCATATAAATCTTTGAAGGTGTGGGGGTGTCTAGCCAAGGTGGTGGTCGCACCACCAAAGCGCCTATTAATAGGACCCAAAACGGTGGATTGTGTGTTTATAGGATACACCCGTCCTTATGGTCCATATCGTTTTCTTGTGCATGATTCCAAGAACCCTGGAATATGCAAAGGCACCTTAATAGAATCTAAGGATGCTTCATGGTTTGAACATGTGTTCCCATGCTCAGGTAAAGGTGAATCGAGTTTCACTAGACCAGTTGAGGAAATTGTTCCTAGAGATGAGGGTGCATTTAATGAACCTCAGGAACAATCTAAGATTGATGAAGTTGAAATCAGGAGAAGTAAACGGCAAAGGACTGAAAAATCCTTTGGGCCTGATTTTCTTACCTTTATGGTTGAAGAGGAACCTCAAACGTACCAACAAGCGGTAAAATCCTCAGAAGGACCTCAGTGGAGGGAGGCCATCAAAAGTGAGATAGATTCTATCTTACAAAATCATACATGGAAACTAGTGGATCTTCCTCAAGGAAGTAAACCACTAGGATATCGATGGATCTTCAAGAAGAAGATGAAACCAGATGGGACCATCGATAAATACAAGGCAAGGTTGGTAATCAAAGGATATAAACAACGAGAAGGTTTAGATTACTTTGATACATATTCGCCTGTTACGCGAATAACCTCCATCAGGTTGATGCTTGCCATTGTAGCCATTAGAAATTTGGAAGTTCATCAAATGGATGTGAAACCAGCTTTCTTGAATGGAAATCTCGAGGAAGAGATTTACATGGAACAACCTCAAGGTTTCATAGCCATTGGGCAAGAAAAGAAAGTTTGTAAACTTGTAAAATCCTTGTATGGATTGAAACAAGCTCCAAAACAATGGCACCAAAAGTTTGATCAAGTCATACTTGATGCTGGGTTCAAAATCAATGAATGTGACAAATGTGTATATGTTAAGGACACATCTGAGGGATATGTCATTTTGTGTTTATATGTAGATGATATGCTCATTGCTGGAAGTGATGACAAAATCATAAAATCCACAAAGAACATGCTAAAGGCAAGATTTGACATGAAAGACATGGGTCTTGCGGATGTGATTTTGGGGATCAAAATCACGCGAACCGAAAGTGGACTTGTTTTAAGTCAATCTAACTATGTGGACAAAATTCTTGATAAGTTCAATGCAAACGACTCTAATGAAGCTAGAACTCCGCTTGACACAAGTCAACATCTAGCCAAGAATAGAGGTGAACCCGTAAACCAGTTGGAATACTCAAGAATTATTGGTAGTGTGATGTATCTTATGAGTTGTACTAGACCAGACATAGCATTTGCTGTGAGCAAGCTAAGTAGATACACGAGCAACCCAAGTTCATTGCATTGGAACGGTATCACTCGGTTGCTTCGCTACTTAAGATACACTCGGGAATACGGTTTGCATTATAACAGATATCCAGCAGTTATAGAAGGATACTGCGATGCGAATTGGATATCTGACACGAATGATTCCAGAGCAACAAGTGGGTATGTATTCACACTTGGAGGTGCTGCTATATCGTGGAAATCGTCGAAACAAACAGTTATCGCTAGATCCACGATGGAATCAGAGTTCATCGCTTTAGATAAAGCAGGTGAAGAGGCAGAATGGCTGCGTCAATTTGTTGAGGATATACCAAGATGGCCTAAGCCGGCAACGACCATTTGTATACATTGTGATAGCCAATCGGCAATTGGCAGAGCTCGTAACACAATGTATAATGGTAGGAACAGACGTATCAGACGTAGACATAATACGGTACGACAACTAATCTCTACTGGAATTATCACTGTTGACTACGTGAGGTCAAATGATAATATTGCGGATCCGCTAACAAAAGGCCTAAGTAGAGAGGTAGTACAGAAGTCGTCATTGGGAATGGGACTGAAGCCCTTGAAAATAAGTTCATATGATGGAAACCTAACTCAGTAGACTGGAGATCCCAAGAGCTGAGTTTAATAGGAAAACCTAATTGTATGAATTAGTGAGGTCACTGTGGGGGGTTACCCTACGTATATATATAAGGGAGTTTATAAAAGCTTAATAAACTTCCTAGTCCATTCCTAAAAGTGACAAGTGTGAGGCTAAGCCTATGGCTTTTAATGATTCGACTAAGGTAACCTTACATAGTGAATCACCTATGTGAGAGAGAAGTGGGGTCGCTTCTAAGGGTATTGATGGGGCACAATACTTAATGGCTCTCACAGAACCAGGCTCATGTTCATGACCATAACGAACATAACTATGAGGACTTGACTTTGTCAGGGAGAGTTTTGTGTGAAATGCATTGTCGTCTACACAAATGGCAGACGAGTTCAAAGACATCGAGTTCTACTCAGAGCTAGTGGGCTAAGTGCGTTTCATGAGCGAAGGTTCAAAGGGTAACACCTACCTATCGTATGCAAATCTCAACTGCTGAAATTTAATTGGAATATTGTTGTTTGAGATTGATTTCCATTCATGTGGGGGATTGTTGGAAATTAATTTGAATGGAAATGATTAGTTGGTAAACTTGACCTTTGGTATTCAAGTTGTCCCACATCGGTGGGATGGAGAATAGAAGAGTGGTATATAATGAGGAGTGTAAGGAAGATGATATCTTCTAATACAAGTGGACACACCCAGTGGCAAGCCTGAGGGCCCGTAAGGGCCCGAACGCGCCCGCGCCCGGGCACGGGACCGGGCTCGGGCTCATGGGCGTAATGTGGCGTTTTGATGGCGCACTTTGCACTTCGCACACTCGCATCACAGCGAGCCGCGATTTTTGACTAAAATCGTTGGTCTGCAGATGTGTGCTAACTGCTCCACTCCAGGTCTGCAGGTGTGCTAACTACTTGTGTGTGCTACCTGCTCCATGTCTGCAAGTGCTGCAGGTGTGCTAACTGCTCCATGATTGCTGAACTGCTATACTCTATATGGTGCATATAAGCAGAGTGCAGTCCATCAGTTGAAGAACCAGAACATACCACAAGATCACAACTCACTTCTTATCTCTGCAGCATATAGCTATCTCGTTACAAAGCATTCCAGTTCGTTTCAGGCAAGTGTTCAAGTCCGGCAGTGCGCTGTTGCTGCTTCGAACCGGCGTACACTGGGAACAGACCGCGAATCTGTTTAAGGGAATTGTGTCAAGCACAAGCCCGGTTCACTGTTATAGTATTAATTCGTTTTTTGTTTCTGTTCTTGTTATATTTCCAGTTTTTAGAGATCAGCTTGCTGTAATAATTGTATTATCTCAGTAGCAGTTTTGTAACACAAAATACATAAAACCAACCTAAAAGTCATCAGATTCAACTTTGGATACGAACCGTCAAAACCAACTAAACAGTAAACATCAAAACCAACTAAACAGTAAACGTCAAAACCAACTAACCTTCTGGGGTAGCCCAGTTGGCCAGCCTCACCCAGACCCTTTTTGAGGTCACCGGTTCGATTCCTGGCAATGCCCTTATGGGGTGTTAGGGCTATTCACCGTTGGTAATCACCGCCAGGCAGCTATGGGGCTAAGCTAGCTTGCGGAGTTGCAATACTCCGGCGGATGGGAGGTCTGTGCAACTACCCCCCCCCCCCCACATAAAAACAACATTAAAAACATAAAATCTAACGATTTTCTAACACATGCAACCATATGATCACACGTTAAAACACATATAACCTAACAAAACATCATCACAATCAACATCGGATAGGAACCATCAAAAGAAATAAGTAAACCCGAAACATCAACCAAATGTAACAAACCCTAAAATACGTCTTCATAATAGACGAACGTAACTACAACGATACCGTGAAGTAAATCCTCCAGTAACAACAGTTACAAACATAGCTACCAGAAGAAAGTCATAAACACAAAACCGAAGTAGACGAAACAACATACGTCAACACAACAAACAAGTGGTCAACGACGTCGGCCAAAATACCCACATAAGTAACACAAACCCAGTAAAACAAACCCTTTAATCAATAAGACCCAAAAACCAAGTCGAACAAACAACCAAGCCAAACAAACAACATACGTAAACAAATAAACCAAAAACTAACCTGAAGTAGGAGGAGAGTTGCCGGAGAAAGGCAATCGAAGCTGCACGAGTGTAAGGGGGAGAGAGAGAGAAGCGTGTAACGAGAGATTGAGAGAGCGTAAAGGTTAAGACTCGGCGAGGGGGCAACCCGTTAAACCCCCCACCGACCCAAAAAGTACAACCCAAAAAGCAACAAAAATAAACACTCAAACAATGTAAAACCAATAAAGCACAAAGTACAACCCACAATGCATAAAAATCTTGTAAATTAATACTATATAAATTAATATTATATAACGGTTTGAGTTATTTAAATGAAATTTAAGTTTTATTTAAATGCGTAGGATGCAAAGGTTTATGAATGAAGTTTATGCAAGTTTATTTGGTTGACTATTTTTTTGTTCCTAAATTCCGATTTCTTCATCGATATTTGTTATTGGTTTTTTCTTCTTTTGGGGTGGGGGCCAGCACAAATATGCTTAATTGCTTATTTCCATACTCGTAGTTCATACTCGTAGTTCAGTGCTTAAAACTAGTTTTGCATTGAATTCACATTCAGATCATGTACATAACTGTATGATTACATTCATATTTATTATATTTAGACCGTGGGGTATGGTGGGGCTTGGGTTGGGGGCATGAGTTGACACGTGGAGTTCGAGCCCCTCACCGTCTAGTGACGTGTCCGTGGGGTATGGCGGGGAGTGGGTGCACCGCTTGGGTTGGCAGGTTATTAAAAAAAATTACAAAAAATTTAAAAAAATTCACACAACATTTATAAAAAAAAACCTAAAATTTTATTAAATTTTTACAAAATAAAAATTACATAATTCCTAAAAATTACAAAATAAAAAAACCTAGAGCGTTAGGTAAATTTTAAAAAGGGCGAGCTTGTCGAACGCCTTTCACTCCTTGCCTCGAAACTCAGTGTTCGCCACCGCCACCCGGTCCTCGTGGCTTAACTCACCGCTCGGAACGGCTTCGTAGTAGGCCTTGAAACGATCGAGCTTGGGCCGTAGCTCGCGCCATTTATGTTGGCACGCATTGAGGTTGTGCCGGTCGTGTCCGACGTTATGTCGGGAGCTTGCGAATGCTTCCGGTCAATATCGTGTTTGGCCGGGTTGCCGCCCCTTCATAGCGTCAACGACGCTTGTGACGAGAGCCAATTCTTCTTCGTGGGTCCAAGAGGCCATCTTCTTCGGGTTGGGGTAGCGGGTTCGTGGGATCAAGTGGGTTATGGTTGGGGTAGCCGGTGGGGTAGCGGTGGACAGCGACGGTTTGGGATGGGGTAGCCGGTGGGGTTTGGGGTTACATTTATAGGGGATGTTGGGGGTTGGGGTGACCGCTTGGCTTGGCCAAACGGTTGGAATTTAAAATTCAAACCCGCTATGACATGGCGGTGGACAGCGAATAGGAGGCCGCCACATCGGATCTCAAGCCCGCCCCACGCCCGGCTTCAAACCCAAGCCCCAAGGGCCACGCCCCAACCCATGCCCACCCGGGGTGGTGGCTTGGGTGTTTTCCCCCAACCCAAGCCCCATACCCAACAGTCTTAGTATGATAATATTCTACTTAAATGAACCCTGTAAGTAAGATTTCATTTTTCGATTATTGAAGACCCTAAATCACTTGTTGATTGACTTTCTTATTTGTGTGTTCTTGCAATATTTAACTTTTGAAGTTGAAACTAGACTAACTTGTTTTTGTTGATATGTTTGCATGATTTGTTGGTCTCGATCAGGAAAATGGAGAAGATTTTATACGACCAAGTCGTTGCTCCTGTTGTGAAATTTATGGCAAGTCATGTCACGAAACACCTAGGATATGTGATTTGCTCCACAAAACATGTTACGGGCATGCGTGAAAAATTGAGTCTTTTGGTGGCTATAAGCACCGATGTTATAGAGCACAAGAACAGAAACAAAATAAATGATAAGGAGATACCTGCTCATGTAGAGGCTTGGTTGGGAGAGGTTGAGAAGGTCAAGCATGAAGTTGAAAGCATCTCAAATGACGACATTGGATGTATACACATGAAAAATAGGTACCGAGCCGGAAGAAACGCTTTCAAGGCTACTATGAGAATCCAAGAACTTATTTCAGAAAATTCTGAGTTTACTTGGACCGATGCCCCATTGGCTACTGGAAGAGCCACATCCTTCACCACTTCTACACCATTATTAGTATCACCGGGTGGAAATGACTTCATGTCAAGAGACATTCCGTTCAACGATGCATTGAAGCTCCTTCAACAAGACGACAACAAGAGTCAAGTGATAGCCTTGTGTGGAATGGGTGGTGTAGGAAAAACCACCATGATGGAACAACTTAAAAAAGTTGCAGAAGACAAGAAGATGTTTGATTTCTTTGTGAAAGTTACTCTTGGGAGAAATCCTAACATGTTTTCTATTCAGAATGATATAGCCATATGCATAGGAGGCGAAAGTTTACGTGAAGCAACTGTAACAGCAAGGGCAGATACTCTCCAAAGAAAATTTAAAAGAAACTTAGAAGAGGATAAAAAAAAGATTCTAGTTATATTAGATGATGTGTGGGAGAAGGTTGAAATCAAGGATATTGGACTAACAAGTCCTTTGCCAAAAGGCGTCAAGTTGTTGTTGACATCACGAGATTCAAAAGTTTGCACACAAATTGCTGATGCTTCCCTTCTTCAAGTAATCCAAGTCAATGTCTTGTTAGATGCAGAAGCACAAAATTTCTTTTCTGAATATACTGGAGTTTCTATAGAACATGATCAAGATCGGTTTAAAATAGGATGTGATATTGTCAAAAAATGTGGTAATTTGCCACTTGCCATCAAGCTCATTGGCACAACCCTTAAATATCAAGAAAATTATGTGTGGAGAGATACACTTAATCGTCTAAAGAATCACGATCTTGATGATAACGTGCAAGAAATTATCAGAATAAGCTACGAGTATGTAAAAAAAGATGAGGATAAAGAGATTTTTCTACATTGTGGCTTGTTCCCCGAGGACTCTAATATTAAAATAGAGGATCTGGTTAGACATGGATGGGGCCTAAAGTTGTTTAAAAATGTTTCCACTTTGAGAGAGGCTCGAGACAGGACAAATACATGTGTGCGCAATCTCGTAAATGCAAATTTATTGATGGACAGTGAACGGCGTGGATGTGTAAAATTGCACGATCTTGTGCTTGCTTTTGTGTTAGCAAGAGTTTCTGAAGGTGATTTTGCTTGGTTTGTAAACCATGGCGATGTGTCCTCGTGGGGTAGAGACGAAATGAATGAGTCTTGCAAAAGGATTTCATTAACATGCATGGGTATGTTGGAGTTTCCGCGAGACTTCAAGTACCCAGACCTCTCTTTTATACAACTTATGGATGGGGATCAGTCGCTCAAGTTTCCGGAAGATTTTTATGCAAGTATGGAAAATCTCAAAGTCATTGCATTTTATAAAATGCAATATCCACCGCTTCCGACATCACTTCAATTTTCGACCAACCTTAAATCACTTTGTCTCCATAAATGCAAATTGATGTCTGATTGGTCTTACATTGGAGATCTTGAGAATTTGGAGGTGCTCAGTCTTGTTTATTGTGGCATCCAGAAGTTACCATCTACGATAGGGAAACTAAGAAAGCTGAAGTTACTAGATCTTACAGGATGTGACGGCCTTCATATTGATGATGGCGTCTTTAAAAATTTAGTCAAACTTGAAGAGCTTTATATGAGATGTTTTCTTATGAAAATAATCCACTTCACGGATGCTAATTTGGAAGAGTTAAAGATGCTTTCATGCCAACTTTGTGCATTAGAGGTCGAATTCTATGATATGAACCACATAAAAGATCTATCCTTTGAGAAACTTGATAAGTTCAAGATAACTATAGGTCGTCCATACTTAAAAACAATAATTTCATTCAAAACTACATTACAGCTGAACCTTTGGGACGAGCACAGAAGCGACCTTGTGGACTACAAAATTGGTGAGTTGGTCAAGAAATCAGAGAGTCTACATTTATGTATGATACATAGTGGTCTTGAAGATTTTGTTCCAGTCAATCCTTATGATCAAAGCTTTTTTTTGTATCTAAGAGACTTTCATGTTCATCGTTGTGATAAGTTGAAATACCTCTTCCCAATACATGTGACACGTGGTTTGAGGAAACTTGAGCGCCTCACAATTAGTAGATGCTCTGTTTTGGAAGCACTGGTGCATGATTATGAAGGCGAGATAAATGGTAACTGCGAGATGATCATTTTTGAGGAGCTAAAGTATTTATCTTTACAAGAATTACCAGAGCTTGTACGTTTGTTCCCGGTTGACAGTGTGGTTGAGCTACCGCAACTGGTTGAACTGGAAGTTGATCAACTTCCCTGCATCACTAGCATTTATCCTGACAATAAAAATACTTCTCCATTGCAACAAGCACTCTTTAATAGTCAGGTAGCTGATTACACATAATTTATTTGTATATGTCAATTGGTTTAGTTATTTCTTTTATCAATATTATACTTAATGTAATGTATTGTTTGGGCGGAGCTATTTTTGCAGGTTAGAACTTCCGAGTTGAAAAAGGTAGTTATTACACGTATGAAGAATCTGAAGCAGATATGGCCGAGTAGTAGTGAGGATGAATTTGATAATATTCCCAAGTTAAGAGACATTGACGTGTGGAGGTGTGATAGGCTTGTGAATCTATTTCCAACCAATCCAATGCGATTATTGAAATATCTAGAAACAGTAACAATAAATCATTGTCATAGCCTCCGAGAGATATTCAACATAGACTTGGAATGTTTTGGTGAAGTTGAACAAGTTATCAACATCAGTTTGCGTTACATTTGTGTGCGTCGTTTTAATGAAGAAGAGTGTCACGTGTGGAGTATAAAAGGTGGTGAAAGAAACTCAAGTTTTCATAACTTTGATACAACGAGATGGGTGAGAGAAGAGAATGTACCATATGGGACGAGATATGAAAAAACTTCGAACCAACCGAGTCCAAATTCGATTCGGTTAAGAAGAGGAAGAGGTACGTACGGCATTAAAACATTTCACGTCTTAGGTTGTTTAAAGTTAGATAAGTATTTTTATCCCCAAACTATGTTTCTAATAATATTTTTGATTTTGAGAAAATAGCTTTTAAAACTTTTCCGTAACAATTATTTAAATCCTATATACATTTTTGAATTACAAATATATGTAATATATATATATGGTTTGAGGTTCATTGGGGAGCACTAAAAAATTGGGGAACCGTGGAACACTCTTAAAAATTTAACTTAACATGTTAAGAATCAATTTTTTCTAATTTTTTTTCGGTACTTTTTCTTATAAATATTTGTAGAAGCATTCTTAATAAAAAAATCAAAAACTAAAATAAAAAAACAGTTAAAAAAAGGGTAAAAATTATTTTTTACAAATTTTTTTTATTTCCAATAGTTTCTACTTATTTTTATAAGGAAAAAAAGTTGAAAATTAAAAAAAAATGATTTTTAACATGTTAAATTAATTTTATATGATACATATATTTTTAACGGTTTTTTAAACATTTTTTTATATTTTTAGTTTTTGATTTTTGTATTAAAAATGTTTCTACATTTATTTATAAGAAAAACTACTGAAAAAAATTAGAAAAAAATAATTTTTAACATGTTAAGTATAATTTTTTAGAGTGTTCACTGTTCCCCACTTTTTTAATGTTCTCCAATGAACCCTCCCCTATATATATATATATATATATATATATATATGGTAAGGTTCAGTTGAGAACCACCTTTATTGCGAGAACCGTGAGAACCAATGTGAACATAACCTAAAATAGCTTAAAAAAACCTAAAAAAACCTAACCCCCACCCCCCTCAAAAAAAAAAGAAACCTAAACCCCCCCCCCCCCCAACCCAAAAAAAACCTACCCCCCCCCCAAGCTAAAATGCTAAAAACTAAACCCCCAAAAAACCTAAAAAAACACACATAATTTTTTTTATTTTTTTAAATATTTTTTAAGATAAAATCGCTACTTTTCGTAGCAAAAAAAAAATTTAAAAATTTTTGGCTACTAAAAGTAGCGATTTTTTTATAAAAAATATTAAAAAAAAATTTGTGTGTTTTTTTAGCTATTTTTAGGCATTTTTGGTTATGTTCACATTGGTTCTCGCGGTTCTCGCAATAAAGGGTGGTTCCTAACGGATCTTTGTCCTGTATATATATATATATATATAGGGGATGGTTCAAATGAAAACCACTAGTTATTGTGAAAACTCGAAAACTAATTAAAATATATATATATATGGGAAGGTTCAAATGAAAACCACTAGTTATTGTGAAAACTCGAAAACTAATTTAAAAAGCCAAAAAAACATACCATTTTTTTTTGCATAATAATTTTCGCTACTTTTAGTATATAAAAAAAATTTTCAAAAAAAAATTTTAGTGTGTTTTTTAGGCTTTTTATAGTTAGTTTTCGAGTTTTCACAATAAAAGTGGTTTTCATTTGAACCATCTCCTATATATATATGTGTATATATATATATATATACATATATATATAGGAGGGTTCAATTGAAAACTCATTTTATTGTGAAAAATCGAAAACTAACTAAAAAAGCCTAAAAAACATACCAATTTTTTTTTACAATTTTTTTATAAAAAATCGCTATTTTTATATATAATTTTTTTTTCAAAAAAAAAATTGTAGTGCACATGTGCAATACACATATAATGCACATGTGTAGTACAAGTTTTTTTTTATATATATAAAGTAGCGAAAATTTGGTAAAAAAATTGGTATGTTTTTTAGACTTTTTTTAGTTAGTTTTTAAGTTTTCACAATAACTAGTGGTTTTCAATTGAACCTTCCTCTATATATATATAGAGAGAGAGAGAGAGAGAGGAAGGTTAACGTACATTACGGCTTAACGTACATCACGTACGATAGGTAATTACGCACGTTCATTTTAAAATCACGCACGCTATAACTCAAAAATCCAAAATCACGCATGTTGAAACACAATAATCACGCATGTTATAGAACAAATCACGCACGTTGTCGTACCTGAAGTACGATAAGCCGTAATGTACGATATACTTCATATATATATATATATATATGTGTGTGTGTGTGTGTAAGTGTGTGAACGATCACATCAGAACTAATTTTTGCCTAAGAATGACTTTTAGGACTCTAAAACCGACTCAAACGAACTCTGATTCAACTCATTTCAGCGGCGTAGCGGCGTTGGAACTGACTTGTTGAATCTTACGATCTTAAATTTTATAGTTTAGCTTTAATGAGTTCCAAACACTATTGTAATAAGTTATCAAAATTCGTTTGAGCCAGTTTCGGAGTGTATGAAAATCGTTCTTTGCGTTCTTAAGCAAAAAAATAGTTCTTAGTGTATGTTAACATATCAGTTCGTTTGTTTTTTTTTTTAAATAAAGGGGTGGCGGGGCAGCTTGTTGCCCGTCTACCTTCTGTTTTGATGTAACTTAACAAAATCCATCTAATTAAAAATCAAAGTGATTTTGATGCATGCTTGATAAATTAGAGTTTACAACATCGTCTCATCATAAGGTACGTCAAAAATCTAGTACATGTTGAAGTAGTGATTTCTTGATGAACCTTATGATGTGCAGTTGAAGTAGGGATTGTTGAAATTGTGAAATTTGTAGTGCCCATATGATTTGAGGCAAACCCTTGATGAATAATGGTAGAGAAAATGTTATGATTAAGTATTAGGGTAATATACTATGTATATGTAAGTGGGTTTTTGTAGATATGTTAAACACATGAATTGTGGAAGTAAATTTGATGTTAATATAGTGAGCTCTAGATGTCAATCGATTATGCTAGTCATATTGACTTTATAAGGTGGGAAAACATGGGTAATTGTTGAAGTGAAAACTTAATAAACTTGGTGTAAAAATCCATGCCCATAATGTGTTTAATATAATGCCTAAGTGAATGTGAGTTGTTGAAAGGTGTGGAAGAATCATAACATGAAACTTGTAATTGAATACTTACAAGTTTATGAATCATAAATTGTACTATGGGTTCTAAATGATAAATCGGATTGAACTCTATAGGAAATTTGGGTGAAGCATCGAGTGGTCAAGCCGGGGCGGACACGCGCCTGAAAGGAAAGCTTTAAGGTACATGGCTTTACGCTTCGTTGTGTTTTTGTTAAATTATGTGTTATTTGTGTATAATTGAATAATGGTAATTGCTCATAAAGTTTGGTTTGTTTAAAGTGATGGATTTCACGTGAAACAACCAAACGGGTCAAAATAAGGAATGTTGATGAGTTTGGCTTGTTTAAAGTAAGGGATTTCACATGAAACAACCAAATGGGTCAAATAACGAATTAATAATAAGCTTGGTTTGTTCCAAGTGATGGATTTCACACGAACAAACAAATGGGTCAAAACGAAGTTGTAACGTATACCGAAATGGGTGCGAGAGTAATGACTTCGGCATAAACCAGATTGAAGGGTTAAATTTACGAAGGCATGCATAAATCTAGTAACGGGAACGCGAACAATAAATCAATTGGACCCGGATAATGGGTCATAATCGGAAGATTGTGAATTCTTGAAAATAATTCGGACTAATTAAGTTCGACCATTAAAAGGTTGAACGGGTCGAATAAGCATAAACGCAAACCGGGTAACGGATGCGTGAAAAGCAAATTTAATAACCCGGGTAATCGGGTAAAGTCGTAAAAATGATGTTCTTGCGAAAAAGATATAAATTTAGAACCGATAGCGTAAAACATAAAGTTATAAACCCGAGTTATGGGTTTATAAGATAAGAATGTTGGCAAATGTTTTTCGGTCAAGTAGAAACAATTTTCGTGTGAAACGGATAAGTAATCGGAAAATTATGGACATGTTTGTAAAAAAAAAGGGACAAGAATGGAAATGTTGCAGCCGTAGGCTACGGCTCTGGGGATGGCTGGAAACAACAGAAAAGAGGTGCCGTAAGTTACGGCATACATGTCGTAGCTTACGACGGGTCTTCTCACCATCTTTTTGTTTGTTTGTTTTGGTAAACTTGGGTTATCAAACTACGTTTAAGCATCATATAACTGACGTGTGAGATGATATTTGATATATAGGTGATAGATATGATGTTACGGATGAAGATCAAGAATAACGAAGAATCGAACACAACCGAAGATCAAGCTTCCGCTTTTTGTTTAGTTATTTTATGAACCGAACAACGTTAACGTGTTGAAGTGTTTTAAATACTTATGAAGTTTTTTATCAAACCTGAAATTTTGTATGGACGTTTATTTGCATTACTTGAATATAAATGCCACACTTTTATATAAATTTTTAGTTATGTAAGTCCGGGTCTTACAAGTTGGTAATCAGAGCTCAAGGTTAAAGATTAAATGTGTTCGGTTCTAGGCTTGATTAAGACATCCGGTAAGAATTAACTATGAAATGAGTTTCAATTGAAAATACTAGAAAAGAAAATGATTTAAAGTGTATGTGAGGGGTATTTTAATACACTCGAACCCGGGAAGTACACTAACAATAAATGGTTAAGGCAAGTTATATACTTGACCAAGCCTAAAGAGAAGGATACTGTTTTGGTCAAAAATTACCGAAGCAATTAAGTGATCAAATTTAGTGTCGCAATCCCCGCCCCCTTATCTGTCCCGGGAACGGGCGGCCGCGAACATCAGGTGTGGTGGTATCAGTTTATTTATTAATTTGGCAGCGGAATTTCATCAGGACCGTAGTTAGGAAATGTTTATCAGAGTAAAACACCCATATTTTATAGCCACATTTTTCCAAGCCGTCAGTGCTCTCAAGCTGGCTTTCTTCTAATTTGGCTGTCACATTTTGTTACCTGAAACGCGTTTTAAAAACATTTGTCAGTAGGAAATACTGGTGAGTGAATCCCAGTTTAATCAAGAAACATTTTATCAATTAACATAGTATTTAGAGCTATCACATTGTTTATTACTACACAATTACTCATTCAGTACTCTCGTCATATTACACATTGGCTAACTCGTTGTCCAATTGTAACGTGGTCCACATTTTGTATACAAAACCCCAACATACCGACAGTAATTGAAGAACTACAAAGACTCAATCACTGCTTAATCACATTGTAAAACATTTAAGGTTTTGTAAAAATAGTTACAAAAAGGTTTACAAAAAGAGGATAAACTCACATTGCTGTCTTAGACTTCTTTTAGGGTTTCCTGGTGATTTATCTATAATTTACACAAATGTACATATGTTAGTATAATAACCCTTTATTTATATTAACGATACCCTCCCCGAGACGGAATTCCAACAACTACGTCGGGCAGAACCACGACAATTGTTACGGAACCCTGGATCAATCGGGCAGCGTATCTAATATGTAACCGGGGTTATAATACTTACAATGGGGCAGAACTTCGTTAATTAGGGGTATTATACTCTGAGATTATGCCTATTACTTCAGAAATTTGTAAGAAAGAGAATTTGAACGAACAGACTGAAGGCCAGATGCTCTCTATTTATTGGGCTATTTTTTCATTTCCTCGCGGCCCACGTAAGGTTAGTACTCGGTTTACGCGGCCCGCATAGTAGGGGTGTAGGGCTTAGGTCCGTCGATTCAATCAGCTAGACTTGCCACGATCGTGACATGTGTCGGCCTCTGGTGTCGCCTGAGTTTGGAGCTATCGCGCCCCGCGTAAGTTGTAGCTAAGGGCTACGCGGCCCGCGAGCGCCCCTTAAATTTTATTTTTATTTTATTTTTAATGATATTTCATATTTTGGGCTCGGTTTTCACATACGAGGTGTATTTTAAGACATGGGAATATTTTAAAATATTTTAGGGTGTCAGAAAAATTTCAGGATGGTTGTTATATTTAGTTTGTGAGGTAGTGTGTTATTGATGTTTTCAAAAATGTGTTAACTTGATTGAAAATAATAACAGTTTCAGGATACAGTTCAAGGATATCAAACTCTAATAGTTAATAGATAACATACAAGAAAAGTAAATGTGGACACGAGATGTACGAGGAAAACCCTTGATCAATTTAGATCGCTGGCACAAAACCTGGGGAGCTGACAATCGTCACCAACCTAGTTCTTCTTATTGCTTGAATAACTAGGATACAATGTCAGGATAATGCTTGGATCAGGTCTAAGTATACAACGATTGTGAATTATGAGTGTTTGAGTGTGATTGCAGCTAGAATGGGAGAGTGTACAAGTATGAGAGCTCGAGAGTGTGTGTGTTCCTATGATCCGGCACCGTGTATATATAGTTACATGAATAAACAAACTATCCTATTATTCCGGGATACTCAGAATATTCTTTAAGGACCGTTGCAGACCACTTCTTTCAGCTTCAACATCTTTCTTCCAACTAATTTGAGCGAGTCTTCAGGGGATTTAGTCTTTGTGAACGTTAACCACCTGCAGCCACAACCTACAAGCAAATCGTTAGTGATAATCAAGATACTCCCGCAGGATGTTACCAATATCCTGGTTCGGTATCCTGATCACAGATAGCTAACATAAAATCAAGATATATTGTCAGGATATGGGTTCAAAATTCCACCGATAACAATTGTCCCCAAAAGTATTGTCGTTGGATACACCCAATCTAACGGTTATACTTTTAGTTTTTCAAGGCCTTTAATGGATTGAAGATATGATATGACATGGAATAACTCCCCGTGAAATTTTCACTCATTGCATGCCTATATCTTCTCCTAATTTCCTTTCTTTTTAATTGCCATTGCAGAGATTAAAAAGGTAATCTTCTCTCCCTATCTCTAACCCTTTTCATCTCTGTCTTCTTCATCCTTAGTCAGTTATGGCCAAAAGAACTCGCTCCTCCTTTGGCGATTCAGCTCCAACATCCACACCCCAAGATTTGCTCCAAAATCCGGAGCGAGAGATCTGCTCATTCGACAATGTCGACATAGCAGCTCTCCATTCTTCAGGTGCCTTCCCAGACGGTGCAATCTTCTGGCCATTTGATCGGGATCTCCGATCAGATGTGTCGTCCAGCGAGTGACTTTGTTTCTTAGCTTTCCCTTTCACCTTGGGTTTGAGATTTCCCTTATTCCAATTTTATCATGGAGTTTTTCCAGACCACCAATCTGAGCTTCAGCCAAACCATGCCCATGGTTTGGAGGATTTTAATTGTGCTTGACCGTATTAAGAAGAATCGCCTCCCTGGCCTTAGCATCAACGATCTTCCCATAGTTTACCGTTTAAGATCCCACGGGTCCGGTCGATTTGCTTGTAGGTTGTGGCTGCAGGTGGTTAACGTTCACAAAGACTAAGTCCCCTGAAGACTCGCTCAAATTAGTTGGAAGAAAGATGTTGAAGCTGAAAGAAGTGGTCTGCAACGGTCGTTAAAGAATATTCTGAGTATCCCAGAATAATTGGATAGTTTGTTTATTCATGTAACTATATATATGGGGTGCCGGATCATAGGAACACACACACTCTCGAGCTCTCATACTTGTACACTCTCCCATTCTAGCTGCAATCACACTCAAACACTCATAATTCACAATCGTTGTACACTTAGACCTGATCTGAGCATTATCCTGACATTGTATCCTAGTTATTCAAGCAACAAGAAGAACAAGGTAGGTAACGATTGTCAGCTCCCCAGGTTTTGTGCCAGCGATCTAAATTGATCAAGGGCTTTCCTCGTACATCTCGTGTCCACATTTACTTTTCTTGTATGTTATCTATTAACTATTAGAGTTTGATATCCTCGAACTGTATCCTGAAACTATTATTATTTTCAATCAAGTTAACACATTTTTGCAAACATCAATAACACACTACCTCACAAACTAAATATAACAACCCTCCTGAAATTTTTATGACACCCTAAAATATTTTAAAATATTCCCATATGTCTTAAAATACACCTCGTATGTGAAAACCGAGCCCAAAATATGAAATATCATTAAAAATATAATAAAAATAAAATTTAAGGGGCGCTCGCGGGCCGCGTAGCCCTTGGCTACAACTTACGCGGGGCGCGATAGCTCCAAACTCAGGCGACACCAGAGGCCGACACGTGTCACGATCGTGGCAAGTCTAGCTGATTGAATCGCCGGACCTAAGCCCTACACCCCTACTACGCGGGCCGCGTAAACCGAGTACTAACCTTACGCGGGCCGCGAGGAAATGAAAAATGTAACACCCTTAAAATTTCTACTCGAATTTAGATAAAATTCATAAGATTTATATAAAGATGACCTATTTTAAAACATAGGTTTCAAAATCAAAGTTTTAAAGTAACAAACATTAGTCAACTACCGACTAATTCAAACATTCATAAGTTGTTTTGCAAACTAGTTACATCATAAACATTGTCTAAACAAAGTAAATTAACGCGGAAGCTTCAAAAGTTGTGTTCGGTTCTTCAAAACTTGCTTGACCGTCATCCGTAGTCCTTGGCTACCTAAAAGATGAAATGTTTACATTAAACATTAGTATTAGAATACTTAGAAATAATACATATTCGAAACTACGTCTAAAACGGATTCAAATTAACAAAGAAATACAAAACTCAACATGATTTCTAAAGCTCTACCGTAACTTACGGTAGATACCGTAAGTTACGGTAGTTTTTGAGGATTTCTGGTTCCACCGTAACTCAGGGGAAACCCACCATAACCATCTGTTGTCTACCGTAAATTACGGTATGTACCGTAATTTACGGTGGACTCTGATATGTTATGCTTTTGTTTGATTTGTTTATTTACTTGGATCAACTTCTCGGATTTCATTCCTACAACCCAACATATCAAGTCCTCGTATTCTATATGTCATTTGTCAATAATAACAAGACCGAGTAACCATACTACAATGTATTACCATGCCTTATTTGGTCATTCGACCCGTTTGGCTCATCTAAGGAATCCTCCATTTTGATGACTACCAATGAGGTCTAACCAAATTCTTGGTCTATTATTAGACATAGCGAATATCATCGCTTTAATCCAACTCAACTTTTAATACACAATTTAACTACGTATATGCTAAATATCGAAATTTACCCAATTGTAACGAATCAAGTTACATACCTTTAAAGCAAGCCCTTCAAACGTGCGTCCACACCGGTTTGTCCGCTTGATGCCCCGGCTTCCTTTCCTATAGAGTTCAATCACTTTATGTTTAGAACTCTTTGTTTCACATATATAACGCACATTATGCATACATCATAATTATGCGTTTTTAACTTAAACATTTCAGTTTTAAGCTTTCTTTGAGGCATTTCAACAAACAATTCAAGGGCAGATTTTACATGATTACATAACAATTTCCTAACTTATCATTTAGCCCCAAATTTTATAAATCAAGCTTTCATTTACAAGGTTTAACATTCAGATTTCAGAAATCTTTTCCTAAGGACCACATTACCCTAGGAAATTGCTCAAAACCCTAGTGTTCATCAACTTCATACAAAACCCATGAATGACCTTCAATGTATTCATGAGATTTCCAGAATTTAGGCATGTTTTCACATGTTTTTGTCTAGGTTTTACTCCTAAACACTACTTCATTATCATTCAATCCAAATAACATACATGCAACATCTAATTTCAGATTTTCCAAATTCATGAGAATTTCAAGCTAAGAGTTTTCTCAAAATTTTACATACCTTGTAATCCTCTTGTGATGAGGATCAGTAATCTTAGTTCGGATTTCGATTTGGAGTGAGTTTGATCCTTCAATTCTAGAGATTTTAGGCTGAACTAGGGTTTAGTTGGAGATTGGGGTCGCCCCTGCTCTGGTCGATTTCCAACAAACACAGACAAAAATGTGTTTGTGTTTTATTTATTTAGGTTTTATTAATATTAGTTTCATTTTGAACACACTTGGTCCCTAAACTTTCCTTTGGTTCTAATTTTAGCGTTTTAACCCATTTGTAGGTTACTACTAGGCTTTCACCTAACTGGGTTATTTTAATTTCCTAGTTAGTTAACTAGTTTATTTATCAACTTTATATTTAAAATAAATAGATTTGCACTTTTCGGGGTGTTACAAAAAATCAGCCTAATAAATAGAGAGCATTGGGCCTTCAGTCCGTTCGTTCAAATTCTTTCTTTCTTACGAATTTCTGAAGTAATAGGCATAATCTTCGAGTATAATACCCCTAATTAACGAAGTTCTGCCCCATTGTAAGTATTATAACCCCGGTTACATATTAGATACGCTGCCCGATTGATCCAGGGTTTCGTAACAACTGTCGTGGTTCTGCCCGACGTAGTTGTTGGAATGCCGTCTCGGGGAGGGTATCGTTAATATAAATAAAGGGTTGTTATACTAACATATGTACATTTGTGTAAATTATAGATAAATCACCAGGAAACCCTAAAAGTGGTCTAAGACAGCAATGTGAGTTTATCCTCTTTTTGTAAACCTTTTTGTAACTATTTTTACAAAACCTTAAATGTTTTACAATGTGATTAAGCAGTGATTGAGTCTTTGTAGTTCTTCAATTACTGCCGGTATGTTGGGGTTTTGTATGCAAAATGTGGAACACGTTACAATTGGACAACGAGTTAGCCAATGTGTAATATGACCCACCAGTCAGGATTGACAGTACTGAATGAGTAATTGTGTAGAAATAAACAATATGATAGCTCTCAATACTTTGTTAATTGATAAAATGTTTCTTGATTAAACTGGGATTCACTCACCAGTATTTCCCACTGACAAATGTTTTTAAAACGCATTTCAGGTAACAAAATGGGATAGCCAAATTAGAAGAAAGCCAGCTTGAGAGCACTGACGGCTTGGAAAAATGTGGCTATAAAAGTTACCTAAAAGACGATGTTTTAAATTCAATAAAATAGGGTTTATCCCTATGTTGTAATAAGAAACTTGGGTTTTACCCATGTGGTTATTAATATAAAATATGGTGGTTTTACTCTGATAAACATTTCCTAAATACGGTCCTGATGAAATTCCGCTGCCAAATTAATAAATAAACTGATACCACCACAACTGATGTTCGCGGCCGCCCGTTCCCGGGACAGATAAGGGGGCGGGGGTTGCGGCTCTGCCCGATTGATCTAGAGCTCCGTTACGCATGTCGAGCCTCTGCCTGACTCACACTACGTGAAAAATGGGCTACGGCCACACTTTTGGCAAAACAGCCAAGCCACACATTTGAAAAAATGTGTGGCTAAAGGTCACTCATAACATTTTAAAACACCTTTAGCCACACATTTTATTATTAATGTGACAATTGTATACCAGTTCAAAAACTTTGGCCACACTTTTAGAAAATAATGTGACATTTATTAGCTACAACTCGAAATGTGTGGCCAAATGTGATCTATGGCCTCGTATTCTTTTTCATGTGACCAAAAACACATGCATTTGACACATTAGCCACACTTTATGAAAATAAATGTCTAAATATGATATACGACCACATTATTTGTTTTTATGTGACCAATAACACATGTGTTCAAAACATTTAGCCACACTTAAAAAAAAGTGTGACATTTATTAGCCACGTTAAAAAATGCGGCCAAATGTGATCTGTGGCTATAATATTAGTTTAATGTGACTAAAAACAGATGTATTCAAAACCTTTAGTCACACGTTAAGAAGAAACAGCCACATTAGAATAGTGTAGCCAAATGGGATTTATGACCACAATATATGCTTGATAATGTGACTAAAAGCTAATACATATGGCCACATATATTATTTTGTATGACAAAAGATTAGACAATGAGCACACTTAAAATTACAAAATTTTATGTGACTTAACAAACATTTGTTTATTTTGCGTGACGAAATGATATCAAATGTCATGCAAAAAATGTGTGACCAAATGTTAAACTAACAACATCTTTAAAAGTTCCCTCCAAAATAACTTCATCCTAAAATTTAAACTTCCCTCCAAAATATTTCATCCTAAAAATTCCCCCCAAAAAATATTTCATCCTAAAATTTAAATTTTCCCCCAAAATAATCTCATTTAAAAAATTACATTAATTAATATTAAAAAGAACAAAAACAAATCTTACTACATATTTAAAAATTCAAACTATTAATTAATACTATATATTCTAAACCGTATTTGTTACTACTCGTTTTCATTTTAAAAATATGTTAATGTATGCATATTAGTTACGTTATATATGTATTTAATATATGTATATTAGTACCAGTACCGAATTTCTCGTATCGAAATGTTTTCAGTGCCGATTCAGTACCAACTTTTTAAAGTTCTTGGTATTTGTACTTTCTGTTCGGTACGATACCGGTTTTTACCGTATTTTACTTTCAAATATCGGTAATGTGAAGTACTATAATGAACATTTTCGGTACCGGTACCCATGTTTTGTGATTTTCGGTGTCGGTAGGTTCGGTACTAAGCGTATCTCGATCTATAACCATATACGTTTTAATGGACCATATTGAGCCTTAATAGATCACAGTCGTCAATAGTGAATCATATATGCTTTAATGAACCATATTGGGCTTTAATTGACCACAATGAACAATAGTAGATCATACATTTCTTAATTGACCATATAGGGCCTTAATGGATCACGATGAACGATAGTAGATCATATGTGTGTTAATGGAACATATTGGATCTTAATGGATCACAATGACAAATAGTGGACCATATATGTGTTAATGAATCATATTGAGCCTTAATGGGTCATGATGGACAATAAGAGATCTTATATGTCTTAATAAACCATATTAGGCTTTAATGGGTCACAATGGGTGATATTAGATAATATGTGTTAAAAGGCCATAGTTGGCCTAGATGGATCACAAGGTCTAACTGTGGATCATATATGTCTTAATATACCATATTGGGCCTTAATGGATCACAATGGGCAATGGTTGATCATACATGTCTTAGTGGACCATATTGGGCCTTAATGGATCACAATAAACAATGGAAGATCATATATGTCTTAGTTGACAATATTGGGCCTAAATGGATCACAATGGCAAATAGCAGATCATTCATGTCTTAGTAGACCATATCGGGACTTAGTGGATCATAATGGACAATAGTAGATCATATACGTCTTAATCGACCATATTAGACTTTAATGGATCACAATGGACAATAATAGATGGACCATATTAGGCCTTAATGATTACAATGGACAATAATAGATCATAGACGTCTTCATGGACCATACTAGGCCTTAATGGGTCACAATGAACAATATTAGATCATACATGTCTTAATGGACCATATTGAGCCTCAATGGACCACAATGAACAGTAGTATATTATACTAGTCTGAACGAACCATATTAGGCCTTAATGGATCACAATGGTCAATCATAGATCGTACATATCTTAATGGATCATATTGGGCCTTAATAGATCACAATGGATAATAGTAACCATTGGTAGTTTTTATAATACATCCTAATGAATAGTAGTTTTTATATTATTATAATACATATTTTTAACACTTTTATTATAATAATTATTTTTTTACTTTTGAAGTTAAATACATTTTCATATTTTTCTTAACTTTAATGATTTTTTTTCACGGGTTGGGATAAGGTTGGTGTCAACCAGTACTAGTATCAAAAATATCGGTACGACCCTGTTCGGTACCGGTACATGAAGGTAAAAAACGACACCAGCCTGTTACAGAAAACGCCAAAAGGGTGCCGGATTGGTACCAGGAACACCAAAAGTCGGTACCGAATTGGTACTTTATATATTTCGGTTCGGGAAATTCAGTACTGGTACCCAGTACCATTTGCTCATCTCTGTCAGCGGTTCCATCCACAACACGCTCTTAGTGATTTCAAAACACATGTAAACAAAGACTAACTAACAAAAGAAGTTCGTCTCAATGCGACAACTGTGATAAACCTAGTTATTATGAATAATCAAAGTTTAGTTAAAATAAATAATTGTTTTATTTAATTCCCTCCTATGAAAATTGAAAATTTCAATTTCCCTCTTGTGTATTTAATCTGCCACACACAAATTCTCCATCCCTTTCACTCTTTAGGATTCAAATACACACAAACCCTAAATTTTGAGCATTAACAGCCTCAACAAGCAACCCCCTCGCCCCGCTCTCTCTACCTTAATAAACAATTGGTAGAATGGTGCTCGTGGTCGGATGCTGCCGGTGGTGGAGCGTAGGAGATTGACGGCGATATCGGGGGGAACTGTGGTGTTCGTTGAGGAGGTTAGAGGTGGTGAGGCGTTGGGCGTGGGTGAAGGTGTTTGCTGGCGGCTCTTGGTGGTGTACGGAAAACCCTAGATAACACAAGAGGTATGATACAACGACGCCAATTTTAAAACCCTAGATTAATATATATGTTAGCTCATTTTGTTTAGTTAAGTATTAATATGGCTTCGAATCATTATACTTTCTCTGATAGGTTCCGGTTTCAGAACTTGTTTTCCACCATCGCACACCAGCCTCGTTGCCAGTGGCGGACCTAGGAATTTTTCCATGGGGGTGCGGAACATTTATAAAAATTTTAGGCCCCAAGGTATATAAGTAAAAAAATCGGTTCGTATCGGGTCGGGTCATGTAAAACAAACGAACATCAAACTAGATTTATATAATCATAAAAAACATGTCAAACCTTGTTACAAACATAATTAAAACGTCGATGCCCTACGAGTTTTCATTTTTTGAAATCTATCCAAAACATCATCTAAAGCTAATTTCTTAAGCAATTCTTTCTCTATATAACATAAGTTCATCGCTCCATAAAATAATAGTTCAATTTTAATTTTCAACTATTCAAGCCCTAGAAATCATAATGTAAGTTGTAATCACCCTAAAAATCATCTAAACAACCCTAAACAACGTCAAAACACACAAAATTTCAAACATATTTAACAACTTTATTACCCTTTTTCTCCTATAATATCAACCAAAATCATCAAAATAACAAAGAAACTTACCCGTGTTTGGATTACAATTAGATTTGGTGTCGAACGACGGTGGTATGGTGGCTGATTACGGTGGTCGCCGGCTGCTGGACTGTTGTCGTTGGTGATGTTGTTCGTTGGCAGTGCAGGGATGCAAGAGAGAGAGAGCGGGAGAGAATTTCTAAAGGTTTTGGGCTTTAATTATTTTATTATAGTTTGAAATATTGTTGGGTTTGGTTAATGGGCTAAGACTTAGTGGGCTAGCTAGTTAGGAATTATAAGTGGGTAAAGGTATGGGTATTTGGGTTTAGTTAGTTAGGTATTAAAAGTTATATAATTTCGGTAGTATTTTTTTTTTCAATAAGAGTTTACTAAAAAAATTTAAAATATAAATTGATAACACTTTTTACATAAGGGGTGCGGACGAAAAATTTCAAGGGGTGCGGACGAAAAATTTCAAGGGGTGCGGACGGAATTTTCGACGAAACTTAGCACTAACTTTTTTTTCCCTGGGGTGCGCCCTTGGTTTTAAATTGCGTAATGCGCTCTGATGCGTTTTGGTCCAAAAATCTTATGCGTGATGCGCAATGCGTGATACACACGCATCACATATACTGGACGTCTCTTAGTATAAAAGTACCATAAAATAATCATACATAGAAAAACTACTTATAAAAACTTATAAAACATACTTAATCTTTAAAATAACAAAACATTAATAAACATACTTAGTCTTTAAAATAACAAAACATTAATAAAACATACTTAGTCTTAGACATAACAAAACACTTAAAAGGTAAACATACTCTTAACTACTAGTTTCTAATCAATTATCATTAAATCATCAGAAGTACCACCCAAACGTCCATCTCTTTCATCATCATACTCCCCGATATCTTCTTCAATCTCATTTTCATCATATAGAGCATGTCGTTAATAGCCATTTTATTACCTAACATAACTCAAAAGTCAAAATTCCAATTTCCAAGGCTTATTTTCCAGAAAAGTATCTTTTTCCAGCTGTGTAAAATAAAAAAAATAAAAAAAGGGTGACTCTTCATTTTCCCTCCAAAGCCAAGATAAAAAATCCCTTCATTTTACATGTTGCACGCATCAGACCGCATATTGCAATGCCTCGCATCATGTGATATCACCGCATCACTGCCGCATCACGTAATAGTCTCGCATCGTTACACCTGATGCGCTATTTCCACCGCAACGTGCGCATCACGCATTATGCGCGCATCATGCGCGCATTTTAAAACCAAGGGTGCGCCCGCCCACCTTGGGCTGGGCTTGGGTCCGCCCCTGGAATAGACCGGGTAGTCACTTTAATAAGATTGGGTGGGAGAATATCGAAAAAACCATGAACGAAAAAAACCGGCAAAGTATTTGATAGAAAACAACTTAAAAACAAATGGGACTCCATGAAAAAAGAATGGAAGCTTTATGAACGCTTAATAAGGCTTGAAACTGTGATCGGTGGGACGAGAAGCTTAATCGAGGCATCGAATGAGTGGTGGGAGGAGAAAGACATATTTTTTATTTTGTATGTTTTTTTATTAAATTAAACTTTTTATTAGGAAGGGAAGAGAAACAAAAAAGCTAAGCCAAACACTTTTTAAAAAATAACTTATTGACTTATGAAAGAATGTCCTTTTTTGTCATTTTACATCAATAAGCTAAGCCAAGCTGTATGATAAGTACACCAAGCTCAAGGTTTCTACTTTCCCCTTTCTAATCTTGATGTGCGAATAATTGTGTTGATTAACTGCTTTTGGTTTCATGTTTGATTACTGTACAGGTAAGGAAAGCTTCTGAGATAGAGCAGCTAAGTTTGGATCAAGAAGAAAAGTTTAAGACCTACGTCTCTGGTATGTGCTTCATTTTTTAAATAATTGTTTTTTGGATGTTAAACTTTGATTATTGATGTCTAACATGGTATACATTATATACACATTTAATATGGTTTAGGGTTTTTTTTTTCTTTTCAAAAAAAAAAAAAAAAGTTGTTATGAAGTAGAATATATATAAATCTTTTATTTAGGTCAGAGTTACAGCTGTTTTGATTTTGAAGTTGTAATTAAGTTTTTTTTAGCCTGTTGTTTTTTTTTTGTTTTGCTTTGTATAAGAGTCTGTTTTCAGTTCATTTGAGTTATTCATTTGTTGGCATTGAACAAAGAAGATCAAATAACTGACTTATTTGACTATGCTGGTATATACAGACGATTCACAGACTCACAGTTACATCTTAAACTTGGTTTAAAAAGTGAGAAGTGCACCGAGGCGCAAACTGCAACTTTTTAGTGAGAAAATTGCGTCTCAGTTGCGCCTCATGTACAACTCGCGCCTTATTTAGCAAAAAGCGTAGACCCTCGCCTCGAAGCGCGTCTCACAATAATTTATAACTGTGTAATTCTTTGCTTCAAAGGTGAAGATGACATAAGAACACATTTGGGACGCTGGGTTACTAATAGCACCATAGTTGTTAAAAGCCATCGCCTCTTGCGCTTAGGCCCATTTTCCAAGCGAGGCGAGACAATTGCGCTTTAAGTCTAGCCAATTGCGCTTTAATCCTTCAGGTGATGGTTCAGGCGCAGATTCCTAGATTCCGGAGAGTTTCCGGTCAAATTCTTTAAATTCCGGCAAGATTCCAGCCAGATTTCTACTTTTGTCTAAGGAAAACTAACTTTCTACACTAATACGCTAATATTTTAGAACTTTTGGTACTAATTTTAGAACTTTTGGCACTAAATAGATCACATTAAATGTTATATAAAAGCGTTTGTTTATTTTATTTGAAGAATAGTATTATTTTTCTAATATATAATATATTTTTAATATTTTTTCATTGTGCGCTTATATTTTCATTGTGCGCTTATATTTTCTCAGGCCCTAAGCGCCTTGAGTGTGCCTAGCACCTTTAATAACTATGAATAGCACTATCATAAAGAAATAAAACTTTCTCATGTTGACTGTTCAGCTGTTGAGATTTGAAGGAAAATGACATCACACTACTCATTAACCTTCATGAGAAAAAAAATGTTGCAGATTTGATCAACTTATAAGAAGGGTCAATTTATGAGCTTTTTGCTGTGATTATTCATGTCCCAGATGCCACTACGTAGTCAAAGCAGTGCATTAGTCATTTGATCATACACTCGTCTCATTCCTACCTTTCTATATTGACTTGTATCCTTTTCATCTTTAACTATTTTATTGCATTTCATTTTGTTTAGAGTTAACTGCCATTTTCGTCCCTGTGGTTTGGTCACTTTGGCCATTTCAGTCCATTTTTCAAAAAATACGCCATTTTCCTCCCCGACGTTCTGGAAAGGTGCCATTTCAGTCCAAAAATCATAACCCAGTTAAGTCGGTTTGTAAATAAGGACTGATTGTGTAAATTTGTAACATAAAGGACCATTTAAGTAAAATGTATAAATATTAATATAATTATAAAATATAATATATATATATATAGATAAAGTATAATGTACTTCAGGGCTTAACCTACATTAACGTACATGACAAAATATATAACGTGCGTTATTATCATAGAACGTGCGTGATTATAGTCCCATGCGTGATTATGTGGTCCCATGTGGTCCCATGCGTGATTATGTGGTCCCATGCGTGATTATACCCCTGATCCAACGGTTACCATTGTCTCCTACGTGATGTATGATAAGGCTTTTTGTATGTTAACCTTTCTCTCTCTCTCTCTCTCTATATATATATATATATATACACACACACACCGAGCCGCCACTGCTGCCATTAACCATCATCATCCTCCTCTTCAACAGCAGATCAACATAATCACAACATCATTATCATCTTTTGTCATCAAAACAGAACAAGAGACGAAAAGAAAAACGGGGCTTACCGTAAACCCGTCGGACCGAGACTCCGAGACTGAAACAACCTGAACCAAAGCCGATATCCCACTTCTGTCGTCGATTGTCACCTCCGCCAACACCGTGTCGCTGCCGCCGCCGCCGACCAGCGGCGATTCTGGTTCCGTCGTTCACCTCTGCCTCGTCTCTCTCTCTCTCTTTCTCTCTCTCATCGCCGTCATCGGTCAGCTATTCATCGGAGGAGGAGGGTGAAACAGGAGGTGTTTGTGAGCATTTGTGTTGAAGGAGATATGAAGTCTGGGTTTTGTTTCTTGTGTGTACGTATGTTATCTAGGGTTAGAACCATATGCAGAGGAAAGGAGGTGATAAAAGGGTGTCGGCTGAATTTTTCAAAGGGAAATGAGGGTTTTGAAACAAAAATATTAAAAAGACCTTCTGATCACCTCTGCAAGTCTCGCCGGAAAAACCATCGCCGGAGCTTAGTCGAGCCGCCATTCCAAACGATACCGGATCGGTTTTACTTGTTAAATCAGTATGTTATTACTTATATTATGTTTCTGCAAGTTTAATTACATTATAATCATGTTTTGAATCGAAATCGGATCGGGTTTGACTTTCGTTGACTGTTTTGGGGAAGACGATGAACAGTAACATGTTCAAATATTCGTAATGGTGCCGGCGGCGGCGGTGACCACCGGAGCTCCGGTTCCGGCGGCGGTGGTGACCACCGGAGCTCCGGTTCCGGCGGCAGTGGTGTGTATACATTATATATATATATATATATATATATATATATATATATTATATTTATAATTATATTAATATTTATACATTTTACTTAAATGGTCCTTTATGTTACAAATTTACACAATCAGTCCTTATTTACAAACCGACTTAACTGGGTTATGATTTTTGGACTGAAATGGCACCTTTCCAGAACGTCGGGGAGGAAAATGGCGCATTTTTGAAAAATGGACTGAAATGGCCAAAGTGACCAAACCACAGGGACGAAAATAACAGTTAACTCTTTTGTTTATTTGAAACATATAAAGGAACATAAGTAACTGTAAAAAGACATTTCCAGATTTTCTTTGAATCTATTCTTGTTAGTGTTTAACGTGAGTGCAACGTTTTTATCCAATCTGATGCAGCCACAGATGAACTAATTGGTTATTTAACAAACGAAAAGGACACGCTACACGCACAATTAGGTGAATTGAGACAGGAAATTGCTTCAATCAGGCAAGGACTTTATCCATGGTACTAACACCGTAACACTTAATCTCTTGTCAATAAATTAACTAATTCACTCATTTGCAGATCTGCCAAAGATGAAGAGCAACAAAAGTATGAAAAGATGCTATTAGAAGAGAACGAGAAAAGTAAGGCATCCTGGTGTGAATTAATTTATTAGAAACATATGCCATCTTGATTATATTAAGATAATCATAATCACTTTTTGCAGACAAACAACTCTCAGAAGAAATAGAGAGGCTGCAAAGAAAAGAACTTGATTCCAGCGATATACAATCACCACGATCTCCACTTTCAAACAGCAACTCAACAAAGAGAGAGCGAATCACGATTCATGAAAATGAAAATGAAGTTGAAGTTGTTGATAAAGATAACCTCATCTCTGGCGTTTTTTATAATGATGCTACCCAGGTACATCTTGTCGCGTATCTCATTCTGTTATTTTAGTAGAGGTGGCATTTGGGTACCCATTTGCCTCTCTTTTTTAGACTAGTTTTTATAGTTTAGACCACCCGTAGTGGGGGGTTTTGGGCGTTTTATCCCCAAAAAACGCCCCCAAACGCCGTATAAACCGTCTCCTTGGCGTTGTTGAGCAAAAAAAAGCCCCAAGCGTTCTTTTTTCCACGCCTTCTTCCTTGTATTTGGCCAATAACATTTTTTCTTTGTTTTTATTTTTATTTTTTATTAAATTTTATTAGTCTGGGATGGGTGAAGAACAAACGACCCGGGGAAGAAGAAATGATGATGATCTACCGCGTGTCAACTCTGGGAACGTTTGAGAGAGTAGCACCGGAATGGATGCGGGATGTGATATTATTTAGTGTTGAGAACCTTTTTCACAAGGCTATCGGTCTATTTTCAGTCTTTATGACCTTTGGTTTCCATGACTTTTAATCGATGAGATATCGTATTCCAACAAAATAGTGAAGAGCTGGTTTATATGTTGTTCATTGGTGTGTAGCAAAACGTATGTGTATCTGATTTGACGTATATGTTTAGCAAGTAAATTAGGTTTAATGAAATGCAAATTTGGCTTCATTTTTTTCTGCATTTCAAGATTACACAGGGCAATAACTTTGGCCAGTGACTTAACTATAAATTTCACATAAAAAAGCTTGAAATTGTGAATTGATGTTTATCATATTTGCATGATCCGCATTTGAATCCGGTAATTTCAGTATGGTTATCAGTTGGTCTAACAGTTGAGAGTGTGGGTAGAGAGAGAATGTTTTTATGCACTTTCCTTCTAGTTTCTTGTTTTCTTTTAATTCATTAAAAGAGGGGAAAAGACTATTATGACCTCACATGAGTGGTACATGGATGAAGTTAACAAAAAAAACTTAACTGGGTTAAGCTATGAGGACACCGTTTGTTATCATGTGCAAACGTAAAAGAGAGCCAGTGTAATTTTAGAAGTTCAAGGACAACATCTGATAAAACATTGAAACATAAAGGACGAAAAATGCAATTTGCTCTTTAAAATAAGACATTGAAATTGGAAAAACGAACAAACTTCTTTTATGTATAATCTTTCTATTGCTTCCTCCTCCTAATCTGACATTGTTTCTTTCCCAGTAAGCTTCACGTATGTATCTTTGGTTTTCTTCTAAAACCCAAAACTCTAAACTACTAAAATGAGAAGTCTTAACGGCAAAAGTGAAATTTTTTATCTAAATTAAAGTTATATAATGGTTTGAGTTACCTGGCAAGTTTAGATTAGATTTTAAAGTGTTTCATAATTATAGAGTTTAGGGGGCGTTTGGTTTGAAAGAATTCAATAGATGTTTGGTTCCCAGAAGCTGATGTAATTGGAATCCCAATTCCAAGCTTCATGTGTTTGGTTGAAAATGGAATTAGAATTGGAATTAGGCATGAATTCCGTCAAATTCCTTTAACTAAAGAAATTTAAAATCCTTCCTATATGTGAAGTAATTAAAGTAAATTTATTGGAATCTTCGACCGTTTCGACCCGCACCGTTTCAACCCGTACCGTTTCGACCCGTATCGTTTCGATCCGAACCGTTTTGACGCGAACAGTTTCGACTCGTGCCGTTTCGACGCGAACATTTTCGACCCGTACCGTTTCGACCTGTACCGTAGGAGTTGAACTTGCTCTCCCAGTAGAAATGCAAGCCTTCCACCACTTGATCTAGAATCATTTTGGTTTTGGTTTTTTCTTCCAACCATAGTTCAGTGCTTAAAACTAGATTGTATTAAATTCACATTAAGATGATGTGGTTTTGGTTTTTTCTTCCAACCCCTAGTTAAGTGCTTAAAACTAGTATTGTATTGAATTCACATTAAGATCATGTACACAACTGTATGATTGCGTTCTTATTTATTTTATTTAGTATGACAATATTCTAATTAAATAAACTTTGCAAGTAAGATTTCATTTTTGATTATTGAAGACCCTAAATCACTTGATAATTGACTTTCTTATTTGTGTGTTCTTTCAATATTTAACTTTTGAAGTTGAAACTAGACTAACTTGTTTTTGTTGATATGTTTGCGTGATTTGTTGGTCTCGATCAGGAAAATGGAGCAGTTTTTAGAAGTTTGCACATAACTCTTTATATTCTTATTGTAAGTGTGTAGGAAATAAAAAAAAAAGTAAAATAAGTGTTTGTGAGTAAGATAGAGATAAATATATAGAGTTGGATGTGAGAGGTTTTTGAAAATTAAACAAAATTTATAGATTTTTTTTTTTGAAAGGCAACAAAATTTATAGATAAAAATGTTATTTAGTTAAATTATATAGATGGAGTTGGAGGTTCTAACATGAACAAATTTGTTAGTTTAGGGTGCTACTATATTATTCCATATATAAATTAACAAGTTTTTTGTGCATAACCACTTGTACCTTGTGCTTTGTGAGTTTTTCAAAAAAAATAAAAAAAAACTTGATTTTTTAATTTTAACCCAAAGGTTTTTAGCTTTTGTAATTTTAACCCTACATAATTTGTTTTTTTAACTTTAACCCAAAACTAAAGTTGATTTTTTACTTTTAACCCAAAGGTTTTTAGCTTTTTGCAATTTTAACCTTACATAAATTTTCTTTTTAACTTTAACCCAAAACTTTTCATTATTTGCAATTTAACTTCACAACTTTTGACACTTATACTTTTCATCTTTGGCAAATTTTCGTTTTACGTATAGTTCTAAATTTTTCGACTTAATACAACGCAACGTACGAGTGTGGTTCAACTTTTTTATGTTTTGTTTCAAATTTTGCAAGTTAACACGGCGCAACGCGCATGTGTGGTTCATCGTTTTTACCTCTATTTTTTCATGTTTGACAGGTTCGTTGCAACACCAAGATCCTAGGTCGAGTCAGTGTTGATGGTCGATGACGGTTGTATGACATTAGTACTATTTGACACCGTTTTACGACCCGCCGCAACGCGGGGTGTGCTTTGGAGGTTTTCTAAAGAAAAAATGGTTATACATATGGTTGTCGTGACCTTGGCTTTGGGGGCTTCCAAAAAAAAAAAAAAAATTTTTTTTACTTTTCACCAAAATATAATTCATAAATTAACTTATAACCCAAAACTATTTGTTTTTTTTTTTACTTTTAACACAAAACTTTTTATTTTTTGCAATCTATTCTCACAACTTTTTTTACTTTCAACTTTGGTCCTTTATAGTTTTCATTTTCCGCAAATTTTTCATTTTATGTTTGGTTCTAAATTTTGTGACTTAACACATCGCAACGTGCATCTTTGGTTTAACGTTTTTACGTTTCGTTCTAAATTTTGCGAGTTAACACGACGCAACGTGCGTGTGTGGGTGAACAAATTTACACCGTCTAATTTTTTTCCCGTTTGACAGGTTTAACATAATGTGCGGATCCTAAATCGACTTAATTATAACTAAAGAATCCCCGCCGCATTGCGGCGGGTCTCAATTCTAGTTAAAACTAAATAGCTCCTAAACTAAAAGAAAAAACCAACTCAATTAGTGACTAGGAATACAGAAAATAGATACTTGATTGGCATTCCAACGCAAAAAATTAAAAAGAGATGGACGAAAACCGAACTTTGGCTCAAACCTCGGGGACCAACCATGAAACTTACTATTATAAAACCCCACCACTTATCAATCATTTTGTTTACCAGCACATTCTCAACCACAGACTTTGAAGAAAGAAGATCGCAAGCAAAAGAGAGGTATTTTCTTCAATAATTGTCATCGTTCAACAATTATTTGCATATTGGGCTCACGTGTCCCCACATCCTTCAATAATTGACACATGGGGCTGGAATATACTTGGCGATTTCTATCCGGGTGTTATTGTCATAAATGAAAGGTGATGTTTCTTTGTAAGTGAGGTTATAAAACTTTATAGTCATCCTAAACGTTTTAAAGGAAAAAAAAGCAAAAAAGAGATGTAGTATATAACAAGATTATTTGTTTTATATAATGAGATGAATTTTAGTTATTATTTTATAATGAAAAATAAGAGAGTAAACAAGTGATCAAGGAGTGGGAGTGATAGATAGAGTAGTTTGGGTTTGGACCAACTTGAGTACAAACTTAGTGAAAAGTTAAAAAAATTGGCTGAGTGTGAGAAAATTGAAAAACGCTGACAACCTTCTTGAAAAGTGTTTCCCCCGCGCGTTGCGAGGGAGAGACCTGGCCCTTCAGCATGGCGAGGGGGAGCCAGTCAATGGATCTGGTTAACTAAGTAGCCCTTGCGCCATGCGAGAGAATGGGCTAACCCTTCCGCGTGGCGGGGGCCATCCTGAATCAGAAAAAATGTTTTTGTTTTTCTGGTCAAATAACTTGAATACTAATTGTTTAAATAAAATCTAGTGGTAGGTAACAACTAAGTTTGAGCATCAGATGAAGATCAAGCCACGTCAAGAACCGAACAATTCCTAAAAGTTTGTTAACTTCTGCTTTTTGTTTAAGTTTTCTTGAAAATTTCAAAGGCCGACTTGTTATGTGTAACCCATTTACTACGTTGCTTTGTATAATAACCTGCTTTATGGTACATGAAATGTGGTTAACGTAGGCATTTTAACGATATTTTAAGCATTATAACTTATAAGTACGAGTCTTACAGAAAAACAAAATAATGTTACATCACATGCATATAGCAATCATATGATTATTTACTCTCTTCACAAATACCTTGTCAGTTGTGTGTTAATCCATTTGAGTAGCAATTATTTTCACTATTTTTCTTTTTTGCCATTCCAGTGACAGACCACGAATTTAAAAGGTAAACCACGAATTTAAAAGGTGGGTCCCATAAGATAATTGGATAATGGAGAATATAAAACTTAACAGTCTTCTTTTTATCTGAACTCCCAAACATGTGTTTAGGGTGAATATGTTACATACCAAACCAGAGAACTCAACTCAAAAGACTAGTCTTGTGAGTGAGAGAGCTCATTTAGTATATAAACTCCACATCAGTTGCCTATACAACCGATGTGGGACAAGTCACATACCTTGCAATGGTATTAGTCCATAACAATCGACCCTCCTTAAAGGCCAACGTCCTCGTTGCTCACGGCTGGCTCTTTCCAGGCCGCCACTCCATGGGCCACCACTCCGAGCCTCGTTGGTCACTGCCACGTTGGTCATAGCTGGCTCTCTCCAGGCCACCACTCTGAGTTCTGGCTCGGATACCAATGTTACATACGAAACGAGAGAACTCAACCCAAAATACTAGTCTGGTGGGTGAAAGAGCCCATTTGGTATATAAACCCCATATCAATTGCCCATAGAACCGATGTGAGACAAGTTCCATACGTTGTAATGGTATTAATCCATAACAAAATATGTCTACTCTTGTCATCAATATAATCCAGGATGAACAACTTTTCTCCATTAAAAAGCTTAGCAACCTTCTCATATTAAGGCTGCAAAAGTAAAGCTAACATGATAGAGAATACAACAACATGTAAATCATTTTGAGATGAAGTGTACACAAATGATTCTCATATTAAGGCTACAAAAGTAAAGCTAACATGATAGAAAAATACCAACAACGTATAAATCATTTTGAGATGAAATGTACAGAAATGATAATAGAAGGGTGCTCAAATAACAAACAAAAAAAAAGAACAATTACGAACATTCATTAACATCACTGATATATCCAAAATCAACAAACACACAAGATATAATTGCATTTCAATTATATGTACAAGTAATGTAGTTTGTTAAATTGTTTATTGTTTAAAAACTAATTATAAATTGTGGATTGAATCAAAAAGCTCTAAATAAATTATTATCATGTTATTCTAAATCGATGAACTTATGAACACTATAAAGGTCGTGGTTTCAATGGAGGGTCACAACTCATCGCCAATGAAAAGAGGAGTAGCGGTAAGAACGGAAGAGGAAGGTAAAAATTCGAGAGTTAAACTTGAGAATTTTCATCTGACACCTTAATATTGATGTGAAATTACGAAGGTAGCCGTCCAAACTCCTTAATAATGTATTATTACAGATATAGATATACAGAAAATAATAGAGGAAACAACAAAAACATCGCTATATTGGAATCTCTATAATAGAGAAAAAAAACTATATAAGCTAAAGTACATCACTATATTTAGAAGTTTGCGCATAACTTTATATTTAGACCATGTGTAGTGGTTAAGAAAAATAATGCCCCCACCATGGGGCATTATCCGACACGTGGCAGTCCAGTCAGCATGGGGCGTTATTGCAAAAGTGGCGTAGTGGGAATAATGCCCAAATAATGCCCCTTCCAATCATTAAACAAAAAAAAAGCAAACTAATTTCTCGTTGGCCAGTCAAATCCCAGTCAACCCATCACAATCCATTTTAGGCGTTTTAATAAACACGCCAAACAAATTTTTTTTTTCAAAAATACCGCCCCAAAACGCCCTATGTAATTGGGGGGGGGGGGGGGGGGGGGGGCGTTTTTTTTGGATTTTTTTCAAAAATACCTCCCCACTACGGGTGGTCTTAGACCATACGTAGTGGGCAAGATTGTGACACTCTTGGTTTTCCCGAGCAAATACCTTGTAATTACATTGTGTGTATATATGTTATTAAATGGAAGTTGTGTTTTATCTTCATGTTCTATGTGATCCTTGCACTAAGTATGTATACGTAGTATATATATATATATATATATATATATATATATATATATATATAGGTATGATGTGGGCCGAGACCGCAAACCCGACTCGAGACCACACAGTCTCGAGTAAACAGTTGGGCCGTTTGGGCCGCACCCCTCCTTTAATCCATCCGAAAGCCCCTAAGGGTGCACCTACATGGATCGGGTATATAAACTATGTTGATGGCCAACCTTGCCACTTTTTTACAATCACCATCCCTTCACACTCTCCTACACACACACTCTCCTACATCCTCTCACTCACACTCTCCCTCTCTTATCTTCTCTCTCTAGAAACCCTCACAAAACCACATCTTCATCTCGGATTCAAACGAAGAAGCATCAAAGGCCCTTGGATCGGCTCGTGTTCTTCGCTTAAGGATTCCCTTTCATCAAGTCTACTCACCTTCACACTCTTAATCTCTAACCGGTTAGTTTGATGTTTTTAATCTAGTTCCCTTGCAAAACAAATGAAAATATTTGATAAAGGTGTGTGTGCTTGATGAGTAATGTACATGCTTGGTTTCAAATGTCTAAGATGAACAATGCTCTCTTTTGCGAAAAGTATGAATGTTGTATGATAATGCCTTGCTAAATGATCCAAGCATGATGGTTAGGATTGTTTAGGATCATCCGATTTACGTTAAGAGGTTATAGAACTAATGTTTTGCTTAATGGTAGTTTACAAGATGACCATTGACATCTAGTTATGTGTTATGAATTCTTGTCCATAGGATGCATGAATATGTAGGATGAACATGATGGTAAAGGATGAAAACCCTAATGATGAACAAGTTTGAATGTGTAGTGGTCGTCTAGCCCATGTGTTGGGTTCTAAATAATCTTGAACTATGAACTTTGTTTTGAAACTGTTTGGTTTATGCTTCCGCTGTTTACTTAAACTGTTATTTGAACTTAAACTTTTAAACCTTAATGTTTACTAACTATTGTGGTTGGTGAACATTCTTACTATTAACCAATGCTCGGTATAATTGGTGGCTGGATCCTGGTCAGTCACGCCTCCAAGCGGTGGTATTCCGCAACGTGGATTTTGGGGGTGTGACAGATTGGTATCAGAGCCATTGGTTATAGTGAACTTGGTTTTAAAAAGAAAATCTTTTTGAGAAAAACCAGACTATAACCCGTGACTCGTGACGACACTACACCCCAAGGGCAAGACTCAATGTATTAGACCTCATAGCTCGGACTTGTGTTTACTTGCTTGTTTAGTTTATGTTGCTGCTCTACTATACATATTAGCGTGCCTAATTAGATAGATACGTATTCATCCTCTACCTCATTCTCGCTACATTACGACATCACACTCATACTGTGTTTTCTGGTTATGAAGACAATGAGTGGACGCGGAAGAGGAAACGTTAACATGACTCAGGCTCAGTTCACTAACTTGCTCAACACGGTGGCTGCAGCTTTCGCAGCTCACCCTGGAGGTAAACTCGTTACTTTAGGATATTTAGATCCTGCCTCCACATCGTCTTTTCACCTCTAAACCTATTCGCTTCGCTTCTCACAACAGGTCAGCCTGCGCCTGCGCAGCCACGTGTTTGTACTTTCAAAACCTTCATGGATGGCAAACCTCTCCCTTTCAATGGCACTGAGGGTGCCATAGGCCTTCTGCACTGGATTGAAAAGGCCGAATCCGTCTTCGCTGTCTGCGAGTGTCCCCCTGCTAACTGGGTTAAGTTCGCGACTTGTACGCTTGAAGGAAACGCACTTTCATGGTGGAAGGCACAGATTCAGATGCTTGGGCTGGAAACTGCTAATGCTACTGTGTGGGAAGATTTCAAAGACATGATCAAAGAGGAGTATTGTCACAGGGATGACATCCACAAACTCGAAAACGAATACTATGAGCTCAAGATGGTTGGATCAGAGATTGAGACCTACACCAAGCAGTCCAACGACTATGCGGCACTTTGCCCAAACATGTCCCGACCTATGTATCGAAGGATCGAATTGTACATCAAAGGTTTGGTCCCAGAAATCCGGAGCCATGTAACCTCAGCCAACCTCAATACCATACAGCCCGTGGTCCGTCTTGCTCACAAACTAACCAATCAGGCTGTGGAAGAGGGCAAGTTGCCCAAGAGGATCAGTGCTACTGCTGGAACTTCTAGCGATAACAAACGGAAGTGGGATGGAAGTCAGGGAAAGGAAGCTAACCCCACTCAGGCTCCAGTTCAACAAAGGAAGACTGAAAGCAACAAGGGCCCTCAGCAACAGGGTGGCTATCGAGGAAACCACCCCAAGTGTAACAAATGTAACCGAAACCACAGTGGGCCATGTGGCAAAAGTCAGTGTCAGCGATGCAACAAGATGGGGCATGAAGCCAAAGACTGCAGGAGCCCGCTTCCAGCTAGGCAGAATCAACAACAACCACAACAGCAACAAGGAAACAACCGTGGATGCTTCAAGTGTGGAGCAACGGGGCACATGTGAAAGGATTGCCCTGAACTGAATCAGAACAACAACAATCAGGGTGCTGGGAACAATAACAACAATGCTGGAAATGGTGCAAGAGGAAGGGCTTTTGTGATTGGAGCTGGGGAAGCTAGGAATGATCCCAACGTGGTGGCGGGTAAGTTCCTACTTAATGACCGTTATGTTTCCATATTATTTGATTCTGGAGCAGATGCTAGTTATGTATCCCTACGTATTAGTAAGAAGCTTAAGTCCACTCTTACGCCATTAAGCTCTAAGCACATCATTGAAATAGCTAATGGTAGAAACCTCGAGGCCTCACACGTCATTCGTAACTGCAAACTAGAATTGTCCGGTCAGACCTTCCATATCGATCTCTTCCCCATCGTTCTCGGAAGCTTCGACGTCATCATTGGTATGGATTGGCTATCCAAGCATCGAGCAGAAATCCTCTGCCAAGAGAAAGCTATTCGTATTCCCTGTCCTTCTGGCCAACCCCTTATAGTTCAAGGCGACAAAAGCGGAGAAGTCACAGGCATCATTTCATTTTTAAAAGCCCAGAAGTGTTTACGAAAGGGGCACACCGCTATCTTAGCACTCGTTGCCGACACGCAGAAAAAGGAAAACAGGATTAAAGATTTTCCAGTTGTACGCGGCTACCCTGAGGTATTTCCTGAAGAACTACCTGGACTCCCTCCTCACCGTCAGGTCGAATTCCAAATCGAGCTAACTCCCGGAGCGGCACCTATAGCTCGTGCACCTTATCAACTAGCCCCCGCTGAACTAAAGGAACTTTCTACTCAACTACAAGAACTATTGGACAAAGGTTTTATCCGTCCTAGCTCGTCACCCTGGGGAGCCCCAGTGCTCTTTGTCAAAAAGAAGGATGGCACATTTCGAATGTGCATTGATTACCGCGAACTGAACAAGGTTACCATCAAGAATCGCTATCCACTTCCCCGTATCGATGACCTGTTCGACCAGCTGCAAGGGTCGAGCTATTATTCTAAGATCGATCTGCGATCAGGCCATCACCAGCTGAGAGTCCGCGATGAGGACATCTCTAAGACTGCTTTCAGAACCCGCTATGGTCACTACGAATTCCTTGTCATGCCTTTCGGGATGACCAACGCACCTGCGATCTTCATGGATCTCATGAATCGAGTGTGCAAACCTTACCTTGACAAGTTCGTAATTGTGTTTATTGACGACATCCTAATTTACTCGAAAAGTCAAGAGGAGCATGAAAAACACCTGCGTCTTATTCTCGAACTCCTTCGCAATGAGCAACTGTACGCCAAATTCTCGAAATGTGATTTATGGCTTAGAGAAGTCCATTTCCTTGGGCACATAGTCAACCAGGATGGGATTCATGTCGACCCCACCAAGATCGAATCCATTAAGAACTGGCCTATACCTAAGACTCCGACCGAAGTCCGCCAATTCTTGGGATTGGCAGGATACTATCGAAGATTTATCAAGGGATTTTCTAAGATCGCTCAACCACTTACGACCCTCACTCAGAAGGGTGTTGCTTATAAGTGAAATGATGCTCAGGAGTCTGCCTTTCAGGAACTAAAGAAGAACCTTTGTAGTGCTCCTATTCTTTCCTTACCTGAAGGTACCGACGACTTTGTAGTTTACCGCGACACTTCTATTCAAGGATTTGGTTGCGTGCTGATGCAACGTGAGAAGGTCATTGCTTACGCTTCGCGACAACTCAAGATCCACGAACGGAACTACACGACACATGACTTAGAATTTGGAGCTGTGGTCTTCGCGCTCAAGATTTGGAGACACTACTTGTACGGTACCAAGTGCACGATTTACACTAATCACGAGAGTCTCCAGCACATAATGGAACAAAAGGAGTTGAATATGCGGCAACGCCGATGGGTCGAACTCCTAAATGACTACGAGTGTGCAATTAAATATCATCCAGGCAAGGCTAATGTGGTAGCCGATGCCCTCAGCGGAAAGGAGACCAAACCCAAGCGTGTTCGTGCCTTACAGCTCACCATCCACTCGAACCTCCCTAATCAGATCCGAAATGCTCAGGTTGAAGCATTGAAAGCCGAGAACATCAGGGCTGAGTCCCTACGAGGATCGAGACAACGTTTAGAACAAAAAGAAGACGGTGCTTACTACGTAGCCGGGCGCATATGGGTTCCCCTTTATGGAAATTTACGTGACCTCGTGATGGACGAAGCCCATAAGTCCCGTTATTCGGTACATCCGGGTTCAGATAAGATGTACCACGACTTAAGGACTACCTATTGGTGGCCTGGCATGAAGGCCCACATAGCAACCTATGTCAGAAAATGTTTGACTTGTGCAAGAGTCAAGGCTGAGTATCAGAAACCATCAGGCCTACTCCAACAACCAGAGATCCCACAGTGGAAATGGGAGCAAATTTCCATGGATTTTGTTACTGGCTTGCCTAGGTCACAACACGGAAATGACACCATTTGGGTAATAGTGGACCGATTAACTAAGTCTGCACACTTTTTGGCTATTAAAGAAACAGACAAGTTCTCTACCTTAGCAGAAGTATACTTAAGGGAAGTAGTTTCGAAGCACGGGGTGCCAACCTCTATTATTTCCGATCGGGACGCGCGTTTTACTTCTGAGTTGTGGCAAGCTATGCACAAATCCTTTGGCTCACGCTTAGACATGAGCACCGCTTATCACCCACAAACGGATGGGCAATCTGAACGCACCATCCAAACCCTCGAAGACATGCTTAGGGCATGTGTGATCGATTTTGGCAAAAATTGGGAGAAGCACCTGCCGTTAGTGGAATTCTCCTACAACAACAGCTACCACACCAGCATTCAGGCGGCACCCTTTGAGGCATTATACGGTCGTAAATGTCGATCGCCTCTCTGCTGGGCGGAGGTTGGTGACAGCTAGATCACAGGCCCAGAACTTGTGGTAGACACTACAGAAAAGATTGCCCAGATTAGGCAACGCATGGCGGCAGCTCGTGATCGTCAGAATAGCTACGCTGATAAGGATAGGAAACCGCTAGAGTTCCAGGTTGGTGACCGGGCTCTACTTAAAGTCTCACCCTGGAAGGGTGTGGTTCGTTTCGGAAAACGGGGCAAGCTTAATCCGTGATATGTCGGACCATTTGAGATTACTGAAAAGATCGGTAAGGTCGCTTACAGATTGAATCTGCCTGAAGAACTAAGTGTTGTGCACAACGTCTTCCACGTGTCTAATCTGAAGAAGTGTCTGTCAGATGAAACACTCATCATTCCTTTCAAGGAACTTACTATTGACGAACAGCTACACTTTACTGAGGAACCGATTGAGGTCACGGATCGTGAGATCAAAACCCTCAAACGTAGCCAGATACCTCTCGTACGAGTTCGTTGGAACTCACGCCGTGGCCCAGAATTTACCTGGGAGCGGGAAGACCAGATAAAGCGCAAGTATCCCCAGTTGTTCCCAAATGAAACTCCCAGCACTGAAGCTACAGCCGAATTTCGGGACGAAATTTCAAACTAACGGGGGGATGATGTGACACCCCGTTGAAATGTTCTCACTTACACTAGCTCGTCAGTGGCTGCCTTAACTTTCGGGACGAAAGTTCTTAAAACTTGGGGATAATGTGACACTCTAGGTTTTCCCGAGCAAATACCTTGTAATTACATTGTGTGTATATATGTAATTAAATGGAAGTTGTGTTTTATCTTCATGTTCTATGTGATCCTTGCACTAAGTATGTATACGTAGTATATATATATATATATATATATATAGGTATGATGTGGGCCGAGACCGCAAACCCGACTCGAGACCACACGGTCTCGAGTAAACAGTTGGGCCGTTTGGGCCGCACCCCTCCTTTAATCCATCCGAAAGCCCCTAAGGGTGCACCTACATGGATCGGGTATATAAACTCTGTTGATGGCCAACCTTGCCACTTTTTTTCAATCACCATCCCTTCACACTCTCCTACACACACACTCTCCTACATCCTCTCACTCACACTCACACTCTCCCTCTCTTATCTTCTCTCTCTAGAAACCCTCACAAAACCACATCTTCATCTCGGATTCAAACGAAGAAGCATCAAAGGCCCTTGGATCGGCTCGTGTTCTTCGCTTAAGGATTCCCTTTCATCAAGTCTACTCACCTTCACACTCTTAATCTCTAACCGGTTAGTTTGATGTTTTTAATCTAGTTCCCTTGCAAAACAAATGAAAATATTTGATAAAGGTGTGTGTGCTTGATGAGTAATGTACATGCTTGGTTTCAAATGTCTAAGATGAACAATGCTCTCTTTTGCGAAAAGTATGAATGTTGTATGATAATGCCTTGCTAAATGATCAAAGCATGATGGTTAGGATTGTTTAGGATCATCCGATTTATGTTAAGAGGTTATAGAACTAATGTTTTGCTTAATGGTAGTTTACAAGATGACCATTGACATCTAGTTATGTGTTATGAATTCTTGTCCATAGGATGCATGAATATGTAGGATGAACATGATGGTAAAGGATGAAAACCCTAATGATGAACAAGTTTGAATGTGTAGTGGTCGTCTAGCCCATGTGTTGGGTTCTAAATAATCTTGAACTATGAACTTTGTTTTGAAACTGTTTGGTTTATGCTTCCGCTGTTTACTTAAACTGTTATTTGAACTTAAACTTTTAAACCTTAATGTTTACTAACTATTGTGGTTGGTGAACATTCTTACTATTAACCAATGCTCGGTATAATTGGTGGCTGGATCCTGGTCAGTCACGCCTCCAAGCGGTGGTATTCCGCAACGTGGATTTTGGGGGTGTGACAAAGATCCTGGGCGTTTTTCCCCCAATCACGCCTGAAAACGCCTTCCCCCCACCCCCTCTGGCGTGATCCGGCTTTTTTCGCAAAAAAAACCCCACTGGCGTTGTTTGAATCACGCTAAAAGGGCAAATTTTTGGCCAATCAGATGGGACCATGTGGGTTTAAAGAGATAGAGATGGAGATAGCCGGAATTTTTGCCGGATTCGAATGGGTTTGAGCTTTGTGGTTTGCCAGAATTCTTGCCGGAGTTTGTTGCCGGTCAAATGAAGAAGAAGAGTGGGAGGCGCCTGTGGTTTTATTTTGTTGTGGTTTTTAAGTTTAAAAGTGGCAAACTAGGCCCCCTGTGGTTTTATTTTAAGTTTAAAAATGGGCCCTGTGGTTTTTATTTGTTTTTTAATTTCCAATTTTTTTTGTTTATTTCCGTTTTTTTTTAAGTTTAGTCGGTTTTTATTTTTTTATTTTTTTCTAGTATGGTAATTTTTTTTTTAATTTAATGAAGTATTTTAAGTTTTTAATGTAAAAAAAATAAATAATTGTGTAATGATTAGATGGGGCGTTATTGGACATTTTTCCACTACGCCACTTTTGCAAAAACGCCCAGTAATACCCCCATGCTGACTGGACTGCCACATGGCAGAAACGTCCAAGGGTGGGGGCATTATTCATTAAACCACTACGCATGGTCTTAAAGTGGTATTCTATATAAGCTATCATTATTGTTTTCACATGCCCCCAATTATTGTTTCATAGGGCAGACATTACCGGCGCGTCAAACTGTAGGGTATTTACAGGCCCCCCAATTATTGTTTTTAATAGTAACATATAAGACCACCTGTAATCAGGAGTTTTTCATCTAAAATAATGCCTAAACACGCCCCATAACGCCGGGACACCGCCCCCTAGGCGTGTTCGGGCGTTTTCTCCGGCAAAAAACGATTTGGCTTTTTTGAATAACGCTGGAAGGGGCAAATGTGGACCAATGAGAAAGGGGTAACGACTAGTTGGGGCTAACGGCTAGTTTTTATTTTTTTATTTTTTTCCTTTTTTAACCTCTCACCAATATAAATATATATATATATATATATATACACTTCTAAAAATTTTCAAACCAAAACACTTAAACACTCTCATACAATACCTTCATTTTATAAAAAAACATGGATTCCCCTAGTTCCTCGTCCATCATGAATTATTGCTATAGAGAGTTTTTTGCGGATGGCGGTGAATCAACCGATGAGGAGGTCGAGCAAGAGGCGGTTACGAGTGCTTGTCGACTAGCGGTGAGAATTGCGTCAATGGAAGAAATAGTGAATAATGCACGAGAATTGCGTTACGAACCGTACCATTCCGCGTTAACGGTTGATTTGGTACAACACGCATGGTCGGTTCGGTATGTCCCACCTGAGGGTGAAGAAGAAACGGAGGACGAGGGTGAAGAAAGCGAAGACGGAAACTAATGTATTATTTTTTATTTTAGTCGGTTTTTATTTTTTTATTTCTAATATTTTTAAATTTAATGAACTATTTTAAGTTTTTAATTAAAAAATAATAATTGTGTAATGATTGGAAGGGGCGTTATTGGGCATTATTCCCACTACGCCACTTTTGCAATAACGCCCAATAATGCCCCCATGCTGACTGGACTGCCACGTGGCAGAAAACGCCTAAGGGTGGGGGCATTATTGCTCAAACCACTACGCATGATCTTCGAAGTTTACACATAACTCTTTATATTCTTATTGTAAGTGTGTAGGAAATTAAAAAAAAGTAAAATAAGTGTTTATGAGTAAGATAGTGATAAATATATAGAGTTGAATGTGGGAGGTTTTTAAAAAATAAACAAAATTTATAGATAAATATGTTGTTTAGTTAAATTATATAGATGGAGATGGAGGTTCTAACATGAACAAATTTGTTAGTTTAGGGTGCTACTATATTAAAACTAGAGTAAATTACATTTTTGGCCCCTGTGGTTATATATCACTTTTACTATATTAGCCCAAAATAAGAATTTTTAACATATCTGCCCCTATGGTCTCTATAACTAACCATTTTGGCCCCTAAGTCTAGAGATCATGGAGGCCAAAATGGTTAGACTTGGGGGCCAAAATGGTTAGTTATAGAGACCATGGGGGCAGACGTTTTAAAAATTATTATTTTGGACTAATATAGTAAAAGTGATATAACCACAGGAGCCAAAAACGTAATTTACTCTTAAAACTAAATAGCTCCTAAACTAAAAGAAAAAAAAAACTAATTCAATTAGTGACTAGGAAAACAAGAAATAGATACTTGATTGGCGTTCCAACGCAGAAAATTAAAAAGGTGGACCAAAACCGAACTTTGGCTCAAATCTGGGGGACCAACCATGAAACTTACTATTATAAAACCCCACATGCCAGTAATCAATCATTTTGTTTCCGTTTACACTTACCAGTACACTCTCAACCACAGATTTTGAAGAAAGAAGATCACAAGCAAAAGAGAGGTATTTTCTTCATCAATTAGCTTTATCTATGAATGTATTTCTGATTCTGTTCTTCTGCTTGCAACTTGATTCAATTCCATGCTACATCATGTCTTTCTTTTTCTGTTTTTTAAGATCGCAAAACGATTGCAATTGCCTTGTTAGGACCGGTTTGTGACCATAAGCGCGGTTGGAACTAAGCCCCTTCGTGTGTCGTCGTGCTACTACTACTACTATTATTATTAATCTGCTTGTTTTTTTTTTTTGCTGGACCAAGATTCTGGGATTGCAATTTTTTTTTTTTTTGCTTGTTGATTTTTCATTATGGTTCTTCGATGTTTAGTGTGTCATCGTACTACTACTACCACTACCGCCACTACTACTATTATTGTTATTATTATTATCTGCTTGTTGATTTTTCATTAGGGATAACTTTGTTAAATAGTAACCAACTTTAATGAGTGTTCCAATTAAGTCACTCATAATTATTTTTATTCCAATTAGGTCACTAAAGTTCACTTTGATGTTTCAATCCTAGATATCTTACCTAAATAGAAGGTCATTCATCCTAAATGACATTTATTTATTTTTTCCTTTTTTTTAATATGTTGACATGCCTTGTAATTGCAACAAAAATTTAAAAACTACAAAAAAAACTTTTTATTTATTAATTGGGGTATTATTTATTTATTTATTTATTTATTAATAATTAATAATATTAGTATACGCTAACGTGGATTAAAAATTAATTATATATTAAATAATTATACAACAAAAATCTCATACGAAAACCCTCTTCCCTGCAACTTTTCATCGTAGATGTCAGTGAAGGATAATCAAAGTTCTAAATTGATGACAGCAAATGATATATTAATACTTTTTTCTTGCTAAAGGAAAAATAAAACCTATGATATTTCCATAAGGACATTAGTTTACATTCTTTTGTCTGGTTTCAATGGTAAGAAACCTACTTTGAGGCTAATCGCTCCATCAATGTGGATGAATGGTAGGGTTTATGATGTAGGGTTTTTTTTATTTGAATATTGAACATCAATCGATGATCAGTGATCTAGATGTTTTGAAATGATTATTTGATCTATTTTGTTAATTAATTATTTTAGCATGTTTATAAAAGTTAAATAAATATATAAATGTCACATAGGATAGTTTACCTGATATTCAGGTAAATTATATAAGATTAGAACATAAAATAAACTTTAATGACTTAATTGAAACAAATTTTTTTATTAGTGATCTGATTAGAACACTTATAAAACTTGATTACTATTCTGTGAAATATTCCCTTTTCATTATGGTTCTTCGATGTTTAGTGTGGTTGTAGTTTATTGCTGTTCTAATTGCTTTGAGTTGCTTGTTCTTTGTATTTTTGTTAATTGTTTCGATTTTGTGTTTCCCAACAGTTGTTTCGATAGTGTGTCTAAATTTGTAATTTTTAAGTTTTGGGAAAAAAAAAGTGGAAATTATCTAAAGGATAAAAACGACTGCTACGGTAAATAATTATATAAATATGCCCTTAGACCTAGCGGTAAATAATTTCATTGTTCTCTTAAAATCATTCGACTTTGTTTAAACTAAAAAAATGCATTCAACTTCAAGTGCTTGGATCATGTACAAGGCAGAATTTCCGTGCGAAGCATACGCGAGGTGGAAATGACAAGTATCATTGACAGGAAGGTGTCAAAAATACATGGATCTAAGGAAGAAACGCTTTATTATTCTTAAGTCTTAACACAATTGAATCCAAACAATATAGAAATAACTGAAACAGACACAACAATCTCTCACAACCTTACCAGCAGATCATCAACACCATGATCTGCACTCTCTAAAACAGATCTAAGCTATGAACACTCGATCTCAACACAAGATCTACAAGAACTGACCAAACCCTAAGAGAGAGAAGAAAAAGGAACTGACATATATTTTGTACACGTGTGATGAATACATCTCATATGAAGACAAGACTCTCTAACAACTTCTCTGCGTATCCAGCCCATTAGCAGCAGTTGTCAAGTCCAAGCCCAACTCCAAAGTTGTTGTCAGGTTCAAGCCAAGCCCAACTCCAAAGTTGCATGTAACAAAACAAAAATAAGAACATAAAATAGTTAGACAGTAATAAAAGGTATAAAAGGTAATAATGTAATAAATATGTAATTATTTTTAACAGAAGGGTAATTTTGTTTAGACAAATAAACAATCCACTTTGATAATTGACCATATGAGTATATTACGATTACTAGGTTAGTTACCCGTGTAAAACACGGGCCGAACTAGCAATATCTTTTGTAAATGTAGGTGTTAAATAAAAATACGTAGAACACTGAGTATAAAAAAAAATTGTAATTAGTATCAATACTTATAATTTTAAAAATATCATCATGATACTCAATAAAAGTATAAAAGTAGTTAACAGGAGGTATGCAAGCATTAATTAACCAAAATAAACATTGATCAGAGTGATCAAAAACAAGAAGTAATCCATACTAATCATTAATTAACCAAAATAAACAACACTAAACCAAAATGGAACATCCATCATAGTATCAAACAACCATTTCTGAATTAATTCATAAGTAAAGCAAACAACCATTTCTGAGTTAATTCGTAAGTAAACCAAACAAAAATCGAAAGGCCACACATTGTCAAACATAAATAAAAATTTAAACAAATTAAAAGACAACCCAAATTCAGTTCTTAAACACACCAAAATACATACCAGATTAAGGTTAAAAAAGAAAAAGAAAAATAAACAATATCATTTAGTCTGTGATGCTGCTTGTCCCTAGCCCTTGCAAGATATTGAGCTGTGATCCATTTTCATAAAAAGAATATATATAAACTTAAAGCTATATTTTTAAAATAATAATATAATCTTTTTATTTATTTTGAAAAGATTTAGGAAGTTAGCACTTGAACTTAAGGGTGTAAACGAGCCGCTCGTCATGTTTTTATGAAGCTCGAGCTCGGCTCGGTTCGAGCCTACTTATTTGAGCTTGAGCTCGGCTCGAGAGTTAAAACCAAAGCTCGAGCTCGGCTCGACTCGGCTCGAGCTATTTTGAAAACAACCTCAAACGAGCTAAAAGCTCGGCTTGAGCTCACTTCAATATCGCTTAAACGAGCCAAAGCTCGGCTCGAGTTCGACTCGCCAATGTTATCGTCATTATTATATATTATATAAAAAATAAATAAATTTTTGTTTGGGCTCGTTTAGGCTCGTGAGCTTAAACGAGCTTTGTATGTCAGGCTCGAGCTCGGGCTCGATAACTAAACAAGCTCTAATTCAGGTTCGAGCTTGGGCTCGGGCTCGTTAAAGCTCGGCTCGTATGAGCTTTTAACCGAGCCGATAACGAGTATCTCTCAAGTCTTGAACACATAATAGGCTAATTCTGGTTGATCATTCATCTAATGCGTCTGACCCGTTTCATTTTAGCTGATCTTTTAGTACTTTATTTGTTTGACCCGTTACCACTATAATAAACCTGAATTGACCAATTTCATATTGTAAGCATTTGGGTAACCCGACCACACTTGTTGTTTCAGTTAAGTTTTATCATGTACTTGTTTGACTCGTTATCCAGTTAAAAAATTATAACTTTAAAAGTTTAAACCTTGCTTTTTAAAACAAACCAACACAAGTATTTTTCTGTTTGATCTGCAAGGAAAGTTATGAAAAGGTATGCAACTTTAAATGCCAATGCAAAGTTATATATAAGAAGTGAATTTCACAATCTAAACTCAAGTACTGATACAAATCAAGTGGGTTGAACGTGTCAATTTTTTTCCAAATAACCCTCTATCAAAAGACTTACCTATTAACTTTTTATATAATATTCTACTCAACTTTGGACAGAACGTGTGTTAACCAAACCGACCTCAGTGGTTTGACCCATGTAAAAGTTAACCATTTGACCCGAACCTCTTGTAAACTGTTACCCAACCTGTCACTTCCAGCAGATGTGTTGAACTACAAGATTTCAATTTATATATTTTTCTGTCACTTCCAGCAGATGTGTTGAAAATCATACACTTACAGAAACTCCATGATATCCTACAAGATTGTTCTATTTGTATAGAAAACCTTGAACTACAAGATTTCAATTTATAAGTTGAATAGATATGAAACCCTAAAAAACGCCCAATATAAGTACCAACTATTCAAACAAAAACATAATTTGGTCAGAAATACACAAATACCACCAAACCCAATCATAGAATACATTACATAATGGTTTAGTGAAATTTTTATCTAAAATTAAATTTATATAATGGTTTGAGTTACCTGGTAAGTATAGAATTATAGATTAGATTAAAAGTGTTTCATAATTATAGAGTTTAGGGGGTGTTTGGTTTGAAAGAATTCAATGAAACTTAAGGGAATTGGAATTTGAATTTCATCTCTTAAGATATTTGGTTCGCAGAATTTGATGTAAATGGAATCTCAATTCCAATCTTCATGTGTTTGGTTGACAATGAAATTTGAATTGGAATTTGGCATGAATTCCTTCAAATTCCTTTAGCTAAAGGAATTCAAAATCCTTCCTATATGTGAAGTAATTAAAGTAAATTCATTGGAATCTTCGACCGTTTCGAGCCGCACCGTTTCAACCCGTGCCTTTTCGATCCTAACCGTTTGACCCGTACCTTTTCGATCCGAACCGTTTCGACGCGAACAATTTCTACTCGGGCCGTTTCGACGCGAATAGTTTCGACCCGTAACGTTTCGACCCGTAATGTTTTGACCCGTACCGTTTCGACACATACCGTTTCGACCCGTACCATTTCGACACATACTCGGTGGTTTGACCCATGTAAAAGTTACCCAACCTGTCACTTCCAGCAGATGTGTTGAAAATCATACACTTATAGAAACTCCATGACATCCTACATGAGTAGCACAAGATTGTTCTATTTGTATAGAAAACCTTGAACTACAAGATTTCAATTTATAAGTTGAATAGATATGAAACCCTAAAAAAGGCCCAATTTAAGTATCAACTATTCAAACAAAAACATAATTTCATCAGAAATACACAAATACCAGCAAACCCAATCATAGAATACATACATCATCAGTAACTCATAACCAAAAATATTATTATATTAACAAGGAAGAACCCTATTGGATAGAAATTCACAAAAAAAAAACAGATGATTCAGGAGCTCATTTGATGATTAAAGCACGAAAATTAGGGCACGGAAGAAATACCAGGAAGGAAGCGGAGGGTGTTTTATCCGAAAACAAAATCCACTGCTGCTACAGCTACTGCGTTTTCAATTTGATGGTGCAAGTCCGTGCTTCGATTTCTTCGTATCCATTCAGGGATCGAATTTCAGATAGTACAAATCTTTGGCATTATGTGATTGTAGTTTTTACATGTGAATTTGATGGTTGTGTTTGCTAAAAAAGATGTGAACGATCAAAAAGCTTTGATCTTGATTAAATCAAGGTTGAAATTAAGGGTATAAAAAACAGGGTGTGTTTGCAGAGAGAGAAAGTTGAGAGCTTGGGTACAGAGAGAATAAGCCTATTTTTATTTACTTTCCTTCTAGTTTCTTGTTTTCTTTTAATTCATTAAGGGTATACGGGGCATCTTCGGTGACCCCAAGCGGGAGTAGAGTTGCCGTGCGGGTACACCGCCACCAACAAAATGTTACCGCGCGGTTTGTGTTTTGCTCGGTGTGTGTTCACCGCATGAAGGGAGAGAGGGAGAGGGTGGCCCACCATTGATTCAACCAATCAAGTATTTTCCTTTTTTTTCTTTTTGATTTTTTCAACTTAATTAAAAAAATAAAAAAAACAAGTCCCACAAGAGAGGAGTGCCGTCATCAAATTGAGGGTGTGAGGGGAGTTAAGAGGGGAGTTGACGTGACGCGTGCTGATTGGGTGTGTGTAAGAGAGGTCACTCCCCTCTTAGAGGAGTGCCCCTCTCACCCTAAAAGAGGATGCCTTCACATGAGTGGTACATGGATGAAGTTAACAAAAAAAAACTTAACTGGGTTAATTGAGTGAATTTTCACTTTTTTTTTTGTTGAATAACTTAAACTTGAATATGAGGGGTAACTTTAATGAATAACTTAAACATGAATATGAGGGGGTAACTAAAGTTATAAGAATTACAAGGGAGCTTCTTTTCTTTTCTTTTTTAATCAAATACAGATTTTTCGACCTATAAAATATGTTTTTGTTTCAATGTAGGTTTAAGAAAAAAAAAAAATTTCTTTTTAAATTCTAAAAAAAACATGATTAGATCAATAGTTATTTAATGAATTGGATTTATCTAATTAGATTAGGAGTGAGAAACAAAAAAGAATATTCAAAAACACTATTTTAGAAAATTACTGTTCTAACAACACTATTTTGGTAAATACTTTTTCCACCAACACTATTATGGAAAAAACTCAAATTATCTATAGGATAAAAACGACTGCTACGGTAAATAATTATATAAATATGCCATTAGACCTAATGCTAAATAATTTCATTGCTCTCTTAAAATCAAATTATCTATAGGGCCAAAGTGAAATTTTTATCTAAATTAAATTTATATAATGGTTTGAGTTACCTGATAAGTTTAGATTAGATTTTAAAGTGTTTCATTATAGAGTTTAGGGGTCGTTTGGTTTGAAGGAATTCAATGGAATTTAAGGGAATTGGATTTTGAATTTCATCTCTTAAGATGTTTGGCTCACAGAATTTGATGTAATTGGAATCCCAATTCCAATCTTCATGTGTTTGGTTGACAACGGAATTAGAATTAGGCATGAATTCCTTCAAATTCCTTTAACTAAAGAAATTTAAAATCCTTCCTATATGTGAAGTAATTAAAGTAAATTTATTGGAAATTCGACCGTTACGACCCGCACCGTTTCGACCAGTACCGTTTCAACGCGAACAGTTTCAACTCGTGTCGTTTCGACGCGAACAGTTTCGACGCGAACCATTTCAACCCGTACCGTTTCGACCTGTACCATTTCGACACGTACCGTTTCGACGCGAACCGTTTCGACCCGTACCATTTTGAAACCGTTTCGACCCGTACCGTTTCGAATCAAACCATTTCGACGCGAACAGTTCCACCCGAACCGTTTCGACGCGAACCCCTTTGACCCGAACCGTTTCGACGCGAACCGTTTCGACTCGTACCGTTTCGACACGTACCGTTTCGACCCGTACCATTTTGAAACCGTTTCGAATCAAACCGTTTCGACGCGAACCGTTCCACCCGAACCATTTAGACGCGAACCGCTTCGACCCGAACCGTTTCGACGCGAACCATTTTGACCGGTACCGTTTCGACCCGAACTGGTGGTTGTGGGTGCCTGGGTGATGAATTCCAATTCATTTGACAACCAAACACAACAAAAATGGAATTGAGATTCCAATTCCAACAATTTCCAATTCCAATCTTCCAAATCATTCCGCAAACCAAACGCCCGCTTAGAGTTAAAGTCTTAGTATGATTGGTTTTTTTTTTTTAACGGCCAACAGGATCAATCCCCAGCAATCCGGGGATACCCATTGGACCAAACCGAGTGCTCCGAGAGTAACCCGAGTTCACCACCAATTCCGGGGAAAACTCGGTAACCCGCCCGCCCATAGGCATGATGGTGAAATTACCGGTAAAACTCGTTGGCTCAAAGATCGAACCAAGGTTTCCCCGAGTCTCCTATCATTGTCCACCAATGTCTCACTTTTCACCAAGTAGGAGTTGAACTTACTCTCTCAGTAGAAATGCAAGCTTTCCACCAATTGATCTTGACATCATTGTTGGTTTTGGTTTTTTCTTCCAACCCATAGTTCAGTGCTTAAAACTAGTATTGTATTGAATTCACATTAAGATCATGTACATAACTGTATGCTTGCGTTCTTATTTATTTTATTTAGTATGTACAATATTCTAATTAAATAAACTTTGCAACTAAGATTTCATTTTCGATTATTGAAGACCCTAAATCACTTGATAATTGACTTTCTTATTTGTGTGTTCTTGCAATATTTAACTTTTGAAGTTGAAACTAGACTAACTTGTTTTTATTGATATGTTTGCGTGATTTGTTGGTCTCGATCAGGAAAATGGAGCAGATTTTATATGACCAAGTCGTTGCTCCTGTTGTGAAATTTATGACAAGTCACATCACGAAACACCTAGGATATGTGATTTGCTCCACAAAACATGTTACGAGCATGAGAGAAAAAATGAGTCGTTTGGTGGCTACAAGCACTGATGTTATAGACCACAAGAACAGAAATGAAATAAATGATAAGGACATACCTGCTCGTGTAGAGGCTTGGTTGGGAGAGGTTGAGAAGGTCAAGGATGAAGTTGAAAGCATCTCCGATGAGGACATTGGATGTTTACACATGAAAAATAGGTACCGAGCCGGAAGAAAGGCATCCAAGGCTACTATGAGGATCCAAGAACTTATTATAGAAAATTCTGAGATTACTTGGACCGATGCCCCATTGGCTACTGGAAGAGCCACATCCTCCACCACTTCTACACCGTTATCATCGTTACCGGGTGGAGATGGCTTCAAGTCCAGAGACGAGCCGTTCAACGAGGCATTGAAGCTCCTTCAACAAGACGACAACAAGAGTCAAGTGATAGCCTTGTGTGGAATGGGTGGTATAGGAAAAACCCACATGATGGAACAACTTAAAAAAGTTGCAGATGACAAGAAGATGTTTAATTTATTTGTGAAAGTAGCTATTGGGAGAAATCCTAACATGCTTTCTATTCAGAATGATATAGCCGTATGCATAGGAGGCGAAGGTTTACGTGAAGAAACTGTAACAGCAAGGGCAGATACTCTCCAAAGAAAATTTAAAAAAAAGTTAGAAGACGATAAAGAAAAGATTTTAGTTATATTCGATGATGTGTGGGAGAAGGTTGAAATCAAGGATATTGGACTAACAAGTCCTTTGCCAAAAGGCGTCAAGTTGTTGTTGACATAACGAGATTCAAATATTTGCACACAAATTGCGGCTGATGCTTTTACCCTTCCTCAAGTAGTCAGAGTCAATGTCTTGTTAGATGTGGAAGCACAAAATTTCTTTTCCGAATATACTGGAGTTTCTCTAGAACATGATCAAGAACGGTTTCAAATAGGATGTGATATTGTCAAAAATTGTGGTAATTTGCCTCTTGCCATCAAGCTCATAGGCACAACCCTTAAATCTCAAGAAAGTTATGTGTGGAGGGACACGCTTAGCCGTCTGAAGAATCATGATCTTAATGATAATGTGCAAGAAATTATCAGAATAAGCTACGAGTATGTAAGAAAAGATGAGGATAAAGAAATTTTTCTGCATTGTGGCTTGTTTCCAGAGGACTCTGATATTCAAATAGAGGATCTGGTTAGACATGCATGGGGTCTAAAGTTGTTTAAAAATGTTTCCACTTTGAGAGAGACTCGAGACAGGACAAATACATGTGTGCGCAATCTCGTAAACGCTAATTTGTTGATGGACAGTGAACGGCTTGGATGTGTTAAATTGCACGATCTTGTACTTGCTTTTGTGTTAGCAAGAGTTTCCAAAGGTGATTTGAACTGGATTGTAAACCATGGCGATGTGTCCACGTGGGGTAGAGACGAAATGAATGAATCTTGCAAAAGAATTTCATTAACATGCATGGGTATGTCGGAGTTTCCTAGAGACTTCAAGTATCCAGAGCTCTCTCTTATACAACTTATGGATGGGGATTTGTCGCTCAAGTTTCCGGAAGATTTTTATGCAAGTATGGAAAATCTCAAAGTCATTGCATTTTATAAAATGCAATATCCACCGCTTCCGACATCTCTTCAATTTTTGACCAACCTTAAATCACTTTGTCTCCATAGATGCAAATTGATGTCTGATTGGTCTTTCATTGGAGATCTTGTGAATTTGGAGGTGCTCAGTCTTGCTTATTGTGACATCAACAAGTTACCATCTAAGATAGGGAATCTAAGAAAGCTGAAGTTACTAGATCTGACAGCATGTAACAGCCTTCATATTGATGCTGACGTCTTTATAAATTTAGTCAAACTTGAAGAGCTTTATATGAGATGTCCTTATACTAAAGGAATCCACTTCACGGATGCTAATTTGAAAGAGTTAAAGATGCTTTCATGCCAACTTTGTGCATTAGAGGTCGAATTCTATGATATGACCCACCTAAAAGATCTATCCTTTGAGAAACTTGATAAGTTCAAGATATCTATAGGTCGTGGATACTGGGAATACCTGGAAACAAAAATTTCATTCAAAACTACATTAGAAATAGACCTTCGGGACGACCACAGAAGCGGCCTTGTGGACTACAAAATTCATGAGTTGGTCAAGAAATCAGAGAGTCTATTTTTAAGAATATATCATATGAGTCATCTTGAAGATTTTGTTCCAGTCAATCCTTATGATCAAAGCTTTTTTTTGTATCTAAGAGACTTTCATGTTGTTGGTTGTGATAAGTTGAAATACCTCTTCCCAACACATGTGACACGTGGTTTGAGGAAACTTGAACGCCTCACGATTATTTCATGCTCTGTTTTGGAAGCACTGGTGCATGATTACAATGGCGAGATAAATGGTAAAGGCGAGATGATCATTTTTGAGGAGCTAAAGTATTTATCTTTACATATCTTACCAAAGCTTGTACGTTTGTTCCCGGTTGACTGTGTGGTTGAGCTACCGCAACTGGTTGAACTGAAAGTTGATAGACTTCCCTGCATCACTAGCATTTATCCTGACAATAAAAATGCTTCTGCATTGCAACAAGCACTCTTTAATAGTCAGGTAGCTGATTACACATAATTGATTTGTATATGTCAATTGGTTTAGTTATTTCTTTCGCCAATATTATAATTAATGTAATGTATATTGTTTGGACGGACCTATTTTTGCAGGTTAGAACTTCCGAGTTGAAAAAGGTAGAAATTACACTTATGGAGAATCTGAAGTGGATATGGCCGAGTAGTAATGAGGAGGAATTTCATAATATTCCCATGTTAAGAGACGTTAGAGTGGAGGAGTGTGATTGGCTTGTGAATCTATTTCCAACCAATCCAATGCGATTATTGAAACATCTAGAACAAATTACAATTGTAAAGTGTTCTTCCCTTCGAGAGATATTCAACATAGACTTGGAATGTTTTGGTGAAGTTGAACAAGTTATCATCAGCTTGCGTTACATTTGTGTGCGTTGTTTTAATGAAGAAGAGTGTCACGTGTGGAGTATAAAAGATGGTGAAAGAAACTCAAGTTTTCATGACTTTGATACAACGGAATGGGTGAGAGAACCATATGGTTCAGGTATGATATATGAACGAACTTCGCACCAACCGAGTCCAAATTCGATTCGGTTAAGAAGAGGAAGAGGTACGTACGGCATTAAAACATTTCACGTCTTAGGTTGTTTAAAGTTAATAAGTATTTTTATCCCCAAACTATGTTTCTAATACTATTTTTAATTTTGAGAAAATAAAATCCAACGATTTTCTAATAGATTTTAAAACTTTTCCGTAACAATTACTTAAATCCTATATACATTTTTGAATTACAAATATATGTGATATATATATATAGTTTGAGGTTCATTGGGGAACACTAAAAAATTGGGGAACCGTGGAACACTCTTAAAAATTTAACTTAACATGTTAAGAATCAATTTTTTCTAATTTTTTTTCGGTAATTTTTCTTATAAATATTTGTAGAAGCATTCTTAATAAAAAAATCAAAAACTAAAATAAAAAAAACAGTTAAAAAAGGGTAAAAATTATTTTTTACAAATTTTTTTTTATTTCCAATAGTTTCTACTTATTTTTATAAGGAAAAACGTTGAAATTTAAAAAAAATGATTTTTAACATGTTAAATTAATTTTATAAGATACATATATTTTTAACTGTTTTTTAAACATTTTTTTTATATTTTTAGTTTTTGATTTTTTATTAAAAATGTTTCTACATTTATTTATAAGAAAAAGTACCGAAAAAAAATTAGAAAAAAAATAATTTTTAACATATTAAGTATAACTTTTTACAGTGTTCTCTGTTCCCCACTTTTTTAATGTTCCCCAATGAACCCTCCCCTATATATATATATATATATATATATATATATATATATATATATATATATATATGGGAGGGTTCAATTGAAAACTCATTTTATTGTGAAAAATCAAAACCTAACTAAAAAAGCCTAAAAAACATACTAATTTTTTTTACATTTTTTTATAAAATTCGCTACTTTTTATATATAATTTTTTTTTTCAAAAAAAAAAATTGTATTGCACATGTGACACATATAATGCACATGTGTAGTACAAGTTTTTTTTTTTTATATATAAAAAGTAGCGAAAATTTGGTAAAAAAATTGGTATGTTTTTTAGACTTTTTTTAGTTAGTTTTTAAGTTTTCACAATAACTAGTGGTTTTCAATTGAACATTATATATATATATATATATATATATATATATATATATATATATATATATATATATATAGGGGGCCGCTAAAATGAGAACCACCTACAGTTGTAAGAACCGTGAGAACTTTTTGATCTGGGGCGAGTTGGACCAAATTTTTTTTATAAACGTAGATGCTTGTATTATAAACATATTTGTAAAAAAAAAATTCAAAAAAAAATATGTCGTGTGTGTAGTTTTGAACACCACAAGTTTGTGTTTACGGGTACCGTAAATTTTAAATAAAATTTACGGGTCCCGTAAACGCAAACTTTGGGTGCTCAAAACTACACACTCGACATTTTTTTTTGAATTTTTTTTTTACAAATGTGTTTATAATACATGCATCTACGTTTATGAAAAAAAAAATTTGGTCCACCTCGCCCCGTACGGTGTAGTTTTCACGGTTCTTACAACTGGAGGTATTTCTCATTTTAGCGGTCCCCTATATATATATATATATATATATATATATAGGGTAAGGTTATTGTAAAAAAGGTTAAAAGTGTGAGAAAGGTGAGAAATATTGTGGAGATGACATGTGTCCTCCACCAAAATTAATTCAAAAGGGTAAACAAGTAATTTTATAATTAATTCAATTAATTCAAAACTTACCATAACCGCCACCTTAATTATAGGAACAAGATTTTTTTAAAAGATCTCTAAAAACACTACGAATAACACTGCAACCACCATTCAGCACATATATAACACCATTCAATAATTATATAACACCATTCAGCGAATATATAACACCATTCAGTAAGTAACACCATTCAGTAAAGAATATAACACCATTCAGTAAAAGAATATAACACCATTCAGTAAAGAAATATAACACCATTCAGTAAAGAATATAACACCATTCAGTAAAGAATATAACACCATTCAGAAAAGAAAATAACACCATTCAGAAAAGATAATAACACCATTCAGAAAAGAAAATAACACCATTCAGAAAAGAAAATAACACCATTTAGAAAAGAAAATAAACACCATTAATGAAAAGAAATAAACACCATTAATGAAAAAAAAAATAACACCTTTCAGAAAAAAAAAAAAAATAACACCATTCAGTAAAGAATATAACACCTCTGTATCATCTTCTCCACTTCCAGCACCGTTCGATGTAAAGAGAGAGATCGCACGACCATCACCACTGCTACTTCCGGCACCACCACCGCCACACCACCACTGCCGATCCATCACCACCACCACCGCCACTGCCTCTCGAACCACCACCACCGTCGCTGTCGCTCGCACCACCACCACCGTCGTTGCCGCTGTCGTGTTTGATCTTCCGATTGATTGAATATGGAAGAAGAAAGAGAGAGAGAGAGAGAGAAATTATGAGCGTATGAGAGAGAGAGAACGAAATTGCAGTGATTTGATTTACAAAATGAAGATAAAAAGACACAATTGCCCCTATATATTTCAATTCAGTACAAATTAACAAAAATATTTTACAATTTGGTCCCTATTGATCTCAACCATTAGATTAAAAGATCTAATGGCTGAGATTCTTTCTTACCTTTCTCACACTTTGGGCGTTTTTTACAGGATCCTCTACCTATATATATATATATATATATATAGGGCAAGGCTACATAGGAAACCCTATCTATATGAAAAACCCTAGAAAACCCAACCTCCCGACATTTTTTTTTTTTTGAAAAAATTAACACATGTAATATACATGTTTTTAAGAGTTTTGGGCCAAAAAAATCAAAAAAGCGCCGAAGGGATCTTTTAAAAAAAAAAAAAATTTCAGCAACTTTCAGCATTGTTGTCTAACACATGTTAGGCACTGAATTTTGTTTATTTTTTTTAAAAAAATCCCTTCGGCGCTTTTTTGTTTTTTTTTGGACCAAAACACTCTAAAACATGTATATTACATGTGTAATTTTTTTCAAAAAAAAAAAATGTCGGGAGGTTGGGTAAAAATGGGTTCCCATTTGGGTTTTCAGAGTTTTCTATGTAAAAAGGGTTTTCTGTCTATCTTTATCCTATATATATATATATATATATATAGGGGAAGGTTCATTTGAGAAGAAAATTTAATTGAGAAGAAAAAGTACAAAGGGTACAATTGTAATACATTAAATACTTTTTCACTTATCTCATTTATTATCATATTTGACTAATTAATTAGTAATAAAAACTATCATCCTTCACACTAATGTTTTTTTGACTACACACATCAAAAGTTACCCTACACCTTTCGAAATTTACCCTACACATGTTGAAATTTATCCTACACAACCCGTAATTTATCATATACACATTGTAATTTATCCTACACTCTAAATTATTTTATTTTATTTTTTTTGAAAAAATATATATATTTTGAAGATAAGTTACAAATTTTAATGTCGTTACCTATTAAAGAGGAATACTACTAATTAATGATCTTTGTAGGTTTACTATATTACCCTTATAGTAACATTAAATACTTATATTAAATGAAGTAAAATGAAGCATTTTTATTGGTTGAAATTTCTTCTTTTTTCTTCTTACAAAAAGTTTCTTCTCATTTGAACTCTCCACTATATATATAGGAAGGTTAACGTACATTAAAACTTAACGTACATCACGTACGACAGGTAATTACGCACATTCATTTTAAAATCACGCACGTTATAACTCAAAAATCCAAAATCGCGCATGTTGAAACACAATAATCACGCATATTGAAAACATTAATCACGCATGTTATAGAACAAATCACGCACGTTGTCGTACGTGAAGTACGATAAGCCGTAACGTACGATATACTTTATATATATATATATGTATATATGTATATATATATATATATGTGTGTTTGTGTGTGTGTGAAAGATCACATCAGAACTAATTTTTGCCTAAGAATGACTTTTAGGACTCTTAAACCGACTCAAACGAACTCTGATTCAACTCATTTCAGCGGCGTTGGAACTGACTTGTTGAATCTTACGATCTTAAATTTTATAGTTTAGCTTTAATGAGTTCCAACACTATTGTAATAAGTTATCAAAATTCGTTTGAGCCAGTTTCGGAGTGTATGAAAATCGTTCTTTGCGTTCTTAAGCAAAAAAATAGTTCTTAGTGTATGTTAACATATCAGTTCGTTTGTTTTTTTTAAATAAAGGGGTGGCGGCGCAGCTTGTTGCTCGTCTACCTTCTGTTTTGATGTAACTTAACAAAATCCATCTAATTCAACTGAAAATCAAAGTGATTTTGATGCATGCTTGATAAATTAGAGTTTACAACATCATCTCATCATAAGGTATGTCAAAAATCTAGTTTATGTTGAAGTAGTGATTTCTTGATGAACCTTATGATGTGCATTTGAAATAGGGATTGTTGAAATTGTGATAAAATTTGTAGTGCCCATATGATTTGAGGCAAACCCTTGATGAATAATGGTAGAGAAAATGTTATGATTAAGTATTAGGGAAATATACTATGTATATGTAAGTGGGTTTTTGTAGATATGTTAAACACATGAATTGTGGTAGTAAATTTGATGTATTTGATGTTAATATAGTGAGCTCTAGATGTTAATTGATTATACTAGTCATATTGACTTTATAAAGTGGGAAAACAAGGGTAATTGTTGAAGTGAAAACTTAATAAACTTGGTGTAAAAATCCATGCCCATAATGTTTTTAATATAATGCCTAAGTGAATGTGAGTTGTTGAAAGGTGTGGAAGAATCATAACATGAACCTTGTAATTAAATACTTACAAGTTTATGAATCATAAATTGTACTATAGGTTCTAAATGATAAATCGGATTGAACTCTATAGGCAATTTGGGTGAAGCATCGAGTGGTCAAGCCGGGGCGGACACGCGCTTGAAAGGAAAGCTTTAAGGTACATGGCTTTACGCTTCGTTGTGTTTTTGTTAAATTATGTGTTATTTGTGTATATCTGAATAATGGTAATTACTCATAAAGTTTGGTTTGTTTAAAGTGATGGATTTCACATGAAACAACCAAACGGGTCAAAATAAGGAATGTTGATGAGTTTGGCTTGTTTAAAGTAAGGGATTTCACATGAAACAACCAAATGGGTCAAATAACGAATTAATAATAAGCTTGGTTTGTTCCAAGTGATGGATTACACATGAACAAACAAATGGGTCAAAACGAAGTTGTAACGCATACCGAAATGGGTGCGAGAGTAATGACTTCGGCATAAACCCGACTGAAGGGTTAAATTTACGAAGGCATGCATAAATCGGGTAACGGGAACGCGAACAATAAATCAATGGACCCGGATAATGGGTCATAATCGGAAGATTGTGAATTCTTGAAAATAATTCGGACTAATTAAGTTCGACCATTAAAAGGTTGAACGGGTCGAATAAGCATAAACGCAAACCGGGTAACGGATACGTGAAAAGCAAATTTAATAACCTGGGTAATCGGGTAAAGTCGTAAAAATGATGTTCTTGCGAAAAAGATGTAAATTTCATAGTCTCGATTGCTTAAACATGCCAACGGGTCAAATAAATAAACATATAAATTTAGAACCGATAGCGTAAAACATAAAGTTATAAACCCGAGTTATGGGTTTATAAGATAAGAATGTTGGCAAATGTTTTTCGGTCAAGTAGAAACAATTTTCGTGCGAAACGGATAAGTAATCGGAAAGTTATGGACATGTTTGTAAAAAAAGGGACAAGAATGGAAATGTTGCAGCTGGGCTGTGCCGTAGGCTACGGCTCTGGGGATGGCTGGAAACAACAGAAAAGGGGTGCCGTAAGTTACGGCATACATGTCGTAGCTTACGGCGGGTCTTCTCACCATCTTTTTGTTTGTTTGTTTTGGTAAACTTGGGTTATCAAACTACGTTTAAGCATCATATAACTGACGTGTGAGATGATATTTGATATATAGGTGAAAGCTATGATGTTACGGATGAAGATCAAGAATAACGAAGAATCGAACACAACCGAAGATCAAGCTTCCGCTTTTTCTTTAGTTATTTTATGAACCGAACAACGTTAACGTGTTGAAGTGTTTTAAATACTTATGAAGTTTTTTATCAAACCTGAAATTTTGTATGGACGTTTATTTGCATTACTTGTATATAAATGCAACACTTTTATATAAATTTTTAGTTATGTAAGTCCGGGTCTTACAAGTTGGTAATTAGGGCTCAAGGTTAAAGATTAAATGTGTTCGGTTCTAAGCTTGATCAAGACATCCGGTAAAATTAACTATGAAATGAGTTTCAATTGAAAATACTAGAAAAGAAAATGATTTAAAGTGTATGTGAGGGGTATTTTAATACACTCGAACCCGGGAAGTACACTAAGAATAAAAGGTTAAGGTAAGTTATATACTTGACCAAGCCGAAAGAGAAGGATACTGTTTTAGTCAAAAATTACCGAAGTAATTAAGTGATCAAATTTAGTTTGTGAGGTAGTGTGTTATTGATGTTTGCAAAAATGTATTAACTTGATTGAAAATAATAACAGTTTCAGAATACAGTTCGAGGATATCAAACTCTAATAGTTAATAGATAACATACAAGAAAAGTAAATGTGGACACGAGATGTACGAGGAAAGCCCTTGATCAATTTAGATCGCCGGCACAAAACCTGGGGAGCTGGCAATCGCCAGCTGCCTTGTTCTTCTTATTGCTTGAATAACTAGGATACAATGTCAGGATAATGCTCGGATCAGGTCTAAGTGTTACAACGATTGTGAATTATGAGTGTTTGAGTGTGATTGCAGCTAGAATGAGAGAGTGTACAAGTATGAGAGCCCGAGAGTGTGTGTGTTCCTATGATCCGGCACCCCGTATATATAGTTACATGAATAAACAAACTATCCTATTATTCCGGGATACTCTGAATATTCTTTAACGACCATTGCAGACCACTTTTTTCAACTTCAACATCTTTCTTCCAACTAATTTGAGCGAGTCTTCAGGGGACTTAGTCTTTGTGAACGTTTACCACCTGCAGCCATAACCTACAAGCAAATCGTTAGTGATAATCAAGATACTCCCACAGTATGTTACCAATATCCTGGTTCGGTATCCTGATCACAGATACCTAACATAAAATCAAGATATATTATCAGGATATGGGTTCAAAATTCCACCGATAACAATTGTCTCCAAAAATATTGTCATTGGATATACCCAATCTAATGTTTATATTTTTAGTTTTTCAAGGCCTTTAATGGATTGAAGATATGATGTGACATGGAATAACTCCCCATGAAATTTTCACTCATTGCATGCCTATATGTAACAACCGTCTCAATCTAACATGTTTATAACCTTAATTACGCATTTTATATGAAAAATGTGACTTTCTAAAAACTTTGTCAAGTCAAAGTTCATACGTGTTTAAAGTAAACAAAATATAGTTCCAAGTGTTTACATAGTTCACTTAAAACAAAAACAACATAAAGTCATTGCGGAAGCTTCATTTGACATGTGTTCGGTTCACTTGATTTCTTGATCATCTTCTGGATGCTTGCTATACTCATCTATGATCAAAACCAACTTAAAAGTTAGTTTTGACAGCTTATAAACATGTATAAATAAGTTCCAATATCAAATAATGATAATCAAAATAAAATTTCCAAAATCATGCCTCCCGCGTGTCGCGGAAGGCAACCTTTAATCTGTCGCGAGTCGCGACACCTGTCGCGTGTCGCGCCCCAATTGAGGGACCCTGTCGTGTGTCGCGAGGGAGACTAATTTCCAGCAGGTCCATTTCTGAACCTGCATTTTCTGCCCAGCTCAATTATTCAACAAATATCGAACTTTAAACGGCCATAACTTTTTATCTACTAGTCCGTTTAGGCGATTCTTTTTCCTATGCGTTCGAAATTTAATTCTCCATCATATGGAGTTAAAACCTGACATTCCACTAGTTCAAAAATTCAGATTTCAAGCTCTCGGCTTGAAATCCCTTTTTAACACTTTTGACCCGTTTCATGATTCCTTAAACCACTTTCACCCATCATTTTGCTACATTAAAGTATCTACTTTTATTTCGTAATCTTAGTACTAATTCCTAAACAACCTCTAAGGGTCGTTTGCCCGGTTTTCCCATCAATGGCTTTTTGGTCAATTTTAGTCCTTCATTTTACGACGAAGGACTTTCGCTAATATTTGACCAAGAATATCGCGTTTAACAATAATTCTAAATGTGCGTACCTGGCTCGAGTCATAGGATTGACCCGTTTAAATATCTTTCACTGTTACTTTCTAATTAATACCAACGCGAACCGTATGATATTTCTTGTAATCACAAAACTCAACAAGCGATCATCAATTAATATTGTCAAATGATCTTGCCAATGTCATTTGACCCGTTTAGTCCGAACGACCCTTTTCCATTATGAGATGATATCTAGTTACCATCTCGCCCTTTTACCCATTCCGGTTTACACCATAACGTAGTGTTTCAAAATTTCTTATTAGTTCATCGTCATATGACTAATTTACCAATTTACCCTTTTTGCCATTGTTTATGATTTCTCACCATTGCACTAGTTGTCACGGCCCCCGACCCGGTTTGACCCGTTTCAGGAGCCGTGGGACAGAAATCCCGTGGTATTTAATTAACAGCGGAAGTTTATCATCAGGATCTTTTTAAAACCGAAATATTTCCCGATTATTTTTATTTCACAACGCAGGATAAAACCCGGTAATTTACAATCTTGAGATTTCATAAAGAAATCTTTTATTTTACAAAACATGTTTCTTTATTTTTATACTGAGCCACTTCTTTGAGCTTTGTAGTGCTTCACGGCACTTTTTCCTGGATCATAACAGATCACCGGAAACATGTTTGAAAAAAATTTTGTCAGCGGGAAATACTGAGTGAATCATTCATTTTACTAAATGACCTGTTTGTTATAATTTACAGTATTAAGAGCAATTACAATGTCTCTATCTTTTAAATTAACTGATCCAGTTGTCACTTGACCGGACTTGTGACTGTGGACATATCACTTGCTGGGTCCGTTCACCCACAAGTGATAAATAATTAGTAGCTATGTGCACATCCCCCCCACATACTGGCAGTAGTTTCAGATTACATAGACTTAATCCCTGTAATTATAACCTTTGAAAATAAACATGCTTTTTAAAGTAATTTGATAAAAAGAGAATGACTCACATTGCAAGTTTAAGCAGAGCCTAGCCTACTGATTAGCCTTTTAACCTAAATTAATAACAAGCACACAATTCGTTTAGTAACTTAATACAGCATTTACGATCACTCACGAGATTAAAACCTTCACAACGAATGACAAAGTGCGATACTTAAACATCCATCGAATTAACGACGAATGACAAAGCATAAACCCTAATGTGGGCAGCACTTAAACATCCATTGGATAGTTTAATCGATCGGACATTGAATCGTATCAGCGATCGAGTTATTACTCTGTATTGCGGCGTCGATTAGTGATTCGTGTGTGTTAATTGTGGTAAATAGAACGTATCTCAGTGCATGCAGCGAAGTTTTACGTCGTTTAAATACCAAAATTCGATTGCCAATGTCTGCTATTTATACTTAAAATTTGGCCAGGCTTGCGCACCGTAAGCCTCACAATGTTGCGGTCCGTAAGGGTGCTTACGGACCGTAAGACTCAGAACGTTACGGTCCGTAAGGGTTGAAAATAGGTTATAGGGTAGCCACGGTTGGGACTAGCTTTGCTGACTTGACATATTCTAAATTTCGAATTTTGACAGCGAGTAATTTTAGATAATCGTTAACTTAGGGTTTACCCCCCCTGAGTTTTAGGGGCCCTAATCCAGATTCCGATTGTTCTGAAAATTTTAGGGTTTGTGCGGAATCACTTGGGTGTCTCAATTAGGGTTTCCTATTGGACAATTAATTAAATAAATATGACTTTTGATTCGAGTTGTTACATTCTACCCACCTTAATAAAATCTCGTCCTTGAGATTTATTGGAATAATTGAGGATACTTTTTCTTCATTTCAGATTCTAGTTCCCAAGTGTATTCAGATCCTCTCCTTGAATCCCACTTGACTTTGACCAATACTAATCGTTTGTGCTTGAGAAACTTTACTTTTCTGTCTTCTATCTGAAGAGGTTTCTCAACAAATTTTAGCTTTTCGTTTACCTCTATATCTTGAAGGGGTACTACCAGATATTCGTCTGCTAGACATTTCTTGAGATTGGATATATGAAATACGTCATGTACTCCAGATAATTATTCTGGTAGTTGTAAATGATAAGCAACTGGTCCTATACGTTGGATCACTGGAAACGGTCCTACGTACCTTGGACTTAGCTTTCCTTTCTTACCGAATCTAACAACTCCTTTCCAAGGAGAAACTTTCAACAGTACTCTGCCTCCAACTTGGAATTCTAACGGCTTGCATCTATTGTCTGCATAACTCTTCTGGCGATCTCGAGCCGTCTTCAGTCTTTCCTTGATTTGAATAATCTTGTCGGTTGTCTCTTGCACTATCTCGGGACCTGATAATTGACTTTCTCCTATTTCTGCCCAACAAACGGGAGTTCTGCACTTTCTTCCATATAATGCCTCGAATGGGGCAGTTTCAATGCTTGAATGATAACTATTGTTATAGGAGAATTCAATTAATGGTAAATGATCGTCCCAATTTCCACCAAAATCTATTACACATGCTCGGAGCATGTCTTCTAGAGTTTGGATCGTCCTTTCACTTTGCCCGTCTGTTTGTGGATGATATGCCGTGCTTAGGTTTAGTCGAGTTCCCATTGCTTGCTGGAAACTTTTCCAGAAGTGAGAAGTGAAACGACTATCCCTATCTGATACAATGGAGAGTGGAACTCCATGTAGAGATACTACTTCATCTACATACAACTTTGCCAATCTTTCCATGCTAAAGGTTTCTTTCATAGGTAGGAAGTGAGCAGATTTGGTTAATCGATATACAATTACCCAAATCGCATCATTACCTTTTCTGGTCTTGGGTAACTTAGTAACAAAATCCATTGTTATAAGTTCCCATTTCCATACTGGCATCTCTAATTGTTGCAGTAGACCTGAAGGTTTCTGATGTTCTGCCTTAACTTGTGAACAAGTAAGACACTTAGAATTATATTTAGCTATATCCTTTTTCATTCCTATCCACCAAAAACTATTTCTTAAATCTTGGTACATCTTATTGTTTCCTGGATGAATTGTATACCTTGACTTATGGGCTTCTTCTAGAACCTTATTTCTTAATTCTCCTTGCTTAGGTACCCAAATTCTACTTTTGTGGAATCTCCAAATTCCATCTGCTCCTTGTTCTAATTCTTTAATCCGTCCCTTCATTCCTTCAGCATTATCTTCGATTGCTGTTTCTTGGAAATGTTTTAGTTGTTCCATTAAATCTAATTGTAGATTTAATCTGAGAGCACGAACTCGTCTTTGGTTCTCATGATACTTACGACTTAAAGCATCTGCAACTACATTTGCCTTTTCTTCGTGATACTGAATATCACAGTCGTAATCACTTAAGATTTCCATCCATCTCCTTTGCCTCATGTTTAACTCTTTTTGCCCGAATATATATCTTAAACTTTTGTGATCAGTATAGACAGTAAATTTACTTCCGTAAAGATAATGTCTCCAAATCTTAAGGGCAAAAATTACGGCTCCTAATTCTAAGTCATGTGTGGTATAGTTCTCTTCGTGCTTTTTCAACTGTCTTGAAGCATAAGCAATTACCTTCTTGCGTTGCATAAGCACACATCCAAATCCTAGTTTTGAAGCATCACAATATACTTCAAAATCTTCAGTTCCTTCTGGTAAGGCTAAAATTGGAGCATTTGTTAATTTCTGTTTCAAAATCCTAAAAGCTTCTTCTTGTTTAGGTCCCCAATCAAACTTAATTGCTTTACAGGTTAGTTTAGTTAATGGTACAGCTATCTTAGAAAAATCCTTAATAAATCGTCTATAGTATCCGGCTAAACCTATAAAACTTCTAATTTCCATTGCAGTTTGTGGAACCTTCCAATTGGTAATCGCCTCTATCTTAGCAGGATCTACATGAATACCTTCGTGATTCACCATGTGTCCTAAGAATTGCACTTCTTGTAGCCAAAATTCACACTTTGAGAATTTGGCATATAGCTTTTCCTTTCTTAACAAAGTTAAGAGTGCATGCAAGTGCTGACAATGTTCGTTCTGACTTTTTGAATAAATAAGTATATCGTCTATGAAAACAATTACAAATTTATCCAAATACGGTTTACAGATCCTATTCATCATGTCCATGAATGCAGCAGGTGCATTTGTTAACCCAAATGGCATGACTGTAAACTCGTAATGACCATACCTAGTTCTAAGAGCAGTTTTAGGTATGTCTTCTTCTTGTACCTTCAATTGATGATATCCGGAGCGTAAATCTATCTTAGAAAAATATCTAGCCCCTTGAAGTTGATCAAAAAGATCATCAATCCTAGGTAATGGGTATCGATTCTGTAAAACCCTTGCAGGATCAATCAATGATATCAACAATATCTTGTGAAAGTGCGGAAATCAAACACAAGACGATTCAAGATTAAATAATGATAATAAAGAACAATAATTGAGAATAATAGAAATCACAAACCAATAGATTCTTGCATTCAACGATAAACGTAGACTGATACAAGATCTAGCAAAAGAACTCGGTTCCTCTCCTTGTGTCGCCCCCACTTATCACCAAAACAACAACAACCTCAAACAATGAGGTAAAGATGTTCTTAAATACATAACAACCGGGCCACTAACCTAAGCCCATTGCGACACAAGTCTACTAACCCAACCCATACATAATCGACCCAAACATATTAATTAAACAAAACATAGAAACAACCCTTTAACTTTGCTAACCTACATGAATAAACCTTCGGGTTCCAACAATCTCCCCCTAGGTTTATGCATGAAGGTTCTTCTGACTTCAATTTCCTTGATCACCACCACTTACACTATCCTTATAACCACCAAATCCCTTCTTATGAATATGCAAAACAGATGCTACAGCAGCAGTCCAAGCTTTAGCTATTTCCTCATATTTCTCTGTAGCTCTAATCTGATTACATGCCCAGACTTCCAGATCTTCACCAGCAAGATTTAGCAAATCAATTTGATCAACCAAAGTATAACTCATCTCTCCATCACATACAATCACTGCCTGCCCAAGACGTTCATTATATGCCCAAAAGTGTAATGTCTTCAATGCTCCTTTGGGAGTCTTTCTCACCAACGGAATTGTCTTCTCTTTATCTGTAGCCGGCCAATGCACAATCTTCATACGTTTGTTTGTGTAAGGATCTCTAATCCCTTTAGCTGGTTTAACAATGGAATCTGCCGTACGCATCGAGGGAAAACCTCTAGCAACCTCCCTCTTCAACCTCTCAAAGAATGCATATCCAGCACCACCAGGTTTATCATCCACATAAGGTGCATTAGACAATTCTGTCAAATCTACCTTAGTAAACGACTGAAACTGTCCTGAACGTTTATACCACTCGACAGGTCCAACTTTTCTTCTTATCCACCATCTCTTACGATCATGGTCATATCCCCAGCTAACTACACCAGAACGATTTCCAACTTTATCATAAATAGTTTCACCGACATCCATTAAATGATGGGTTGCATGAGCATCTTCATCATCTGGATTCACATTCTTGTTCTTCAAGATCACTAACTCTCTTTTCTTTTTCATCCTCTCTGCCTTCTCTCTGTCTGCAACTGGATCTGTAACTCTTGTGAAATATTTTTCCATTTCAGCACTTCTTTCAGCATCATCTTTAGCAATAGCTTTTCTTCTGTTTTCAACATCAGTTGGATCAGAAAATTCTTGACCAAACTTCTTTTCCAACTTTCCTCGTAAATCATAAACAATATTGAACAACAAGCTAACGTCTCCTTGAAGTTGTTCAATCTGTTGATCTTTCTTTACAATAGTGTCTTCAAGTTGAATAATCTTTGCATCTTTATGAATTGAATCTTGCTCAAGCACAACCATTCGTTTCTTCATATCTCTCATGCTGATAAATTCATCTTCATCACTTGAATCACTATCAAATGGCATTCTTAGTGGTTCTTCAGGCCTTTTACCACTAGAACTGCCAGGTTCTTCATGAACAATTCCAGAAGGTCCAGCATCAACAATTCCAGAGGGCCCAGCTTCATTGTGAACTTCAACATTGGGAATACCAATTTGCACAGCATCAACACTTGCAGGTAGAACTTCAGCATTTGTCATATCCATCTCATCTCTTTGAGTATCAACATCAAACTCAAAGATATTTTCAGCAGTGGTGGTAGTATCACTAGCATTCTGTTCAAAATCGAAGTCATATAAACCTTCGCCATCGTCAGCAACATTTACGGATTGATCTTTTCCTTGTTCAACAAACATTCCGGGTCTAGGATCCCTCCTTTTCCTTTTTAATGGCATGGAATCAGAATCCGTAGGGCTTTCATCAGGCTCTTCAGTTGATACTGACAGATTGGAAGGAGGATTTCCCATCTTGTCAGTCACTGACTTTAACAGCATCGCCAAACTTTCAGCAGTAATCACGGGTGGAACAACAGAAACAGCAGAATCAACTTCAGCTTCAGGAGGAAGCTCTTCATCTTCACCAGAATCACACATAATCTCAACGCCTTCATCGTCAGAGTCTATCGTTAAAATCTCTGTCTCAGGCTGATCTTCAGCATCCATACGAATATCATGTTCTTCAGCAACAATAGCACTTGCAGGTACACTATGCACTGAAATAGATTGTGCTATTACTGGATTTTCACTAACATCTTCCGTCTCTGCAAACTGACCAAACTTCTCCAATTTAATCAAACCTTCAAACTTCTTCTCAGTACCCTTCTTTGCAGTAAGAGCACCAAAACATGAAGGACCCATAGGCTTTAATTCCAACGTATCTCCAGATCTCTTCAATTCCGGATAACGCTCATTCAAAATCATCTGCACAAATCTTGGATACATAAGAAACTTATCCTTTCGAAGCCCAATTGCATTTCTCTTCATAGCTTCCAAAATATATCTTGAATAATTGAACGGCTCATTTGTAATCACACATATCAAAGCAGCAGACTGAGTAGTATTCAACTGATCAATTCCCCCTCTATTTTCTGTCATGCACAAAAGAAACATATGCAGCAACAGACGCCAGTATGGATGCACAAACTTCTTAACCAAGGGAGGAAACTTTCCTTCGTAGCTTAAACGAGGCAGAATTGCTTCCACTGTTCCAGCTGGAAGTTCTATAGGATCCGTTTCCTGATCATTAAACCGCAACGCTTCTCTAATCATCTGCTCAGTCACTATAACTTTCTTTTCTTGAATTTCTGCAACTATAGCTCCCTTTCCTTCAACAACTTCGACTTTGGCACTCTTCCAAAAGTCTTGAATAAGCTCTTCATAAACAACCGGATTCTCACGAAGAGCATGAACAATCCGGCAACCATTCAAGCCTTTCATCAATGATGTGTACAGCTTCTTGTGTTTCTCTGGTGGAGGAGCCAAATATCCGACCTGATTGTGTGAAGATATAAATTTCAAGTCCATCTTTCTGCACATAACACAACTCAAATAAGTTTCCAACTTTCAAATATAACAGTGATAAAAATAAGCCAAAACAAACACTGTTACTGTTCACTCGAGACCATGAGTCGCAACCAAAAGGTCTCGAGTCGCAACCATAAGTCGCAACCAGTTGTCTACGAGTCGCAACCATGAGTCGCAACCAACAAACATTGAGTCGCAACCATGAGTCGCAATCTTGAGGTTGCGACTCGTAACCCCTGGTTTCGAGTCATAAGTGTTCTTGATTGCGAGTCAAACATCTTCAAAACTTCATCGGAAACATCATCGGAAACTTCAAATCTTCATCGGAATCTTCAAATCTTCATCGGAATATTCAACAATCATTCATAATTCCTGCAAAAACTTGAATAATGACGTCATTATACCTTGATGATCAATGAGTCGCAACCGGAGATTGCGAGTCGTAACCGGAGATTAATCGGAATCTTCAACAGAACACCGAAATCTTGAGAGAGAATCAGACTTGGTTGCGAGTGAGAAATGAGGTCTCGACTCGCAACCGCCCTTTTATACCATGAAACAGACCATGGACCATCATGGGCTTGTAGCTCTTGGGCTCAACTTTAACCAATTGGGCTTAGACAGATTTTGGGCTCTTTACTTAATAAATTTAACAATCAATTTTAAAACCCATTTCAAAACAGATTTAATTTTAATGAAAATTATCCATTAAACCTTTTGAGCAATGTTTGCAAATAAAACCTAAAAACAAAAATAAATAACAAAAATATTTACAAAATAAAATAAGGAAATTTGCATATATACTCAGGGATCAAATCACAAGGTTTCAGGCTTGACTTCACTTATCAACACTGATCTACTACTGAATGATCTAGACAATTGCCAGTATACTTGTCCCCTTAAACTCATCTCCCTAGACCTTTTCCATATAACTGCCTGTAACTTAATTTATCATGTTTTGATATCTTAACAATGAACACTCAAAACAAATACTAATCAAATCCCGAAATTATAACAGCACACTCTATCATGCAAGTAGCTTCCCTACCACATGTTTCACAAGTCCAATCCAGATCTCTGAAATCTTAACTGGGACTAGGTTGAGAAGAGAACAGAATAGATCTTAAGTAGAGATGGTATAATATACAGATCAAATGAGTTTTCTCAATTTGATATAGGTTTCTTTGGGTTTCTTTTGGGCACTTGAGGGCCTCTTTCGGGTGTTTAATTGATCTATAGCGCGACAACGTACAGCTAGGTCAGCATGTATCTGGATGCAGCAGAAGCTGTCGTTGCCTAGCACCTCCAGGTCAGCATATATCTGGATGCAGCAGAGGAGATACACGACTTTTTCAGAGAAGATTTCAGAGTCAGACCAAAATTGTGTGTATCGGGACAACATACAGACATTCAAATAGAAATGAGCTAATTCCAAGTGACTTTCTTTCCTGAGGTCATGTACAATTTTAGTTCTAAACAGAAACAGCCAATGTTTCCAATCTTAAGGATAGAGCCTACCAACACATCATACTAGAGTCAAACTATTTCGATACTGGTCTTACATGAGTCAGCCCTCAACCATAATGTGTAAAATCATTTCATTTCCCAGTCATGCCACACCTCTTTTTGTATTTTTCAATTTTTTTAATGTTTTTGTTTTTTTTTTAATTTTTCAATGTTTTTGTATTTTTCAAAAATTCTCCCCCTAAATTTGAGCATAAATAAAAACTACCTAAGAATAGAAAACTTTATGAACAAATTTACCTACGAAAAACAAAAACATGCTCAGTCAGTAAAACGGATCATTTTCAGAAAATCCACAAGCACTCTGAATTTTGAGCTGCTGACAGGTTTGGTGAACAAATCGGCAGCATTTGCATCTGTGTCGATTTGCTCGAGTGTAATAAGACCTCTGTCGAAACAGTCTCGGATAAAATGAACTTTAATATCAATGTGCTTGGTTTTGGAATGAAAGACAGGATTTCGAACAATTTGTATTGCAGCATCATTATCACAGTAAATAGTAGTGTTAAGATAAGTCAAACCATAATCCTGCAATTGATGTTGCATCCACACCACTTGAGAGCAAGACGCAGAAGCAGCAACATACTCGGCTTCAGCTGTAGATATCGCCACTGTTTGTTGTTTCTTGCATTGCCAAGAAATGAGCCGATCACCCAAAAATTGGCATCCCGCAGATGTAGATTTCCTGTCACTGTCAGTACCTCCAAAATTGCTGTCAGAAAAAGCAAATAAGTCAAAATTGGAATCCCTCGGATACCACAGGCCAAACCTAGGTCGGCCTTTAAGGTACCGAAAGATCCTTTTAACAGCAATAAGGTGAGAAGTTTTAGGATTAGCCTGATAGCGTGCACAGTTGCAAACAGCAAACATAATGTCCGGACGGCTCGCTGTGAGATACATCAATGACCCGATCATTGACCTATATTGACGTTGATTGACAGACTCTCCTTCTTCATCTTCAGTCAATAGTGGTCTCTCTGCCATAGGTGTTTCAGCAGACTTTGCGTCCGTGAATTTGAATTTTGCCAGCACATCATCCACATACTTCCCTTGATGAATAAGAATTCCTTGTGAACTCTGCTTGACTTGTAGACCCAAAAACAGTGTCATTTCCCCCAAAGCACTCATTTCAAACTTCTTTTTCATAACTCTCTCGAATTCCTTGCAAAGATCCTCACTTGTAGATCCGAAAATGATATCATCAACATAGATTTGAACTAAGATTTGATCACGTCCTACTTTCTTGATGAACAGAGTCTGGTCTATGGTGCCACGCGTATACCCATGAGCCAACAGATGCTCTGTTAGTGTGGCATACCAAGCTCGAGGAGCCTGATGTAACCCGTACAGTGCCTTGTCTAGCTTGTAAGCATAATCAGGATGATCTGGATTCACAAACCCTGGTGGCTGCTCGACAAAAATTTCCTCCTTCACTTTTCCATAGAGAAACGCGGTTTTGACATCCATCTGATAAACAGTGAATCCCATGTATGACGCGTAAGCCAAAAAGATTCGGATGGCTTCAAGTCGTGCAACCGGAGCATATACTTCATCATAATCCAGTCCTTCAATTTGTCTAAATCCCTGAACCACCAGCCTTGCTTTGTTTCGAACGATGACTCCTGCAGAATCCTGCTTGTTTCGAAATACCCATCTAGTTCCAAGCTTACGTTTTCCTGTTGGCAACTTGACAAGCTTCCATACTCCAAGTCTTTCAAACTGGTTCAGCTCTTCGTGCATAGCATCTACCCAGCCAGGTTCCTGCAAAGCTATATCAATAGTTTTAGGTTCGATTTGAGAAAGATAACAAGAATATAAGCAAGTGTTAATGGTTCCTGTTTGACTCCTGGTCAAAATTCCTGCATTTACAGGGCCAATCACATTCTCGATTGGGTGATTTCGTTGAACACTCGTAGGTATGGCCAAATCAGGTACAGGCTCCTCTTCAGTTGTGGTGTTGCCAGACTCCCCCTCATTAGGTGCTGTAGTAGTGTGAACTACAGGAGAAGTGACAACACAATCCTCAGGAATTGGTTCAGGAAATAAAGCAGAGTCACTAGTTGATGCACCCTCAGGAGATTGATTGACCATCGGAGTTGGTGTAGGATGTTGTGTAAACACCATTCCCGGTGGATCAATGGTATGATGCTTCACGTTGTCTTGCATCTGTGCTTCGTCTTCCGTATCTTCAAACGACAATGGTTGTTTGGGAATAGACACACCTGCAACTGAAACATCACTTGACAAAATGTTAAATGATTTAAACAGAGCAGAATAATCGTATAACCAATCTGGACCAACTCTAGCATCCGTAGCATTCTCTTCAAGCCATTCAATGTTGCACGACTCGATGACCTTTTTAGTTACTTTGTTGTATATCCTATAAGCAGAGCCTTTAGCATATCCAACAAAGTAACATTCATCACCTTTGACTTCAAACTTTCCGTTGGAGTCCATTAGTAATAATACACATGGACAACCAAAGATACGAAAGTGTGAAACCGAAGGTTTATGTCCTTCCAGAATCTCATAAGGGGTTTTCATATGACGTTTGTTTACTAAAGCATGATTCTGGATATAACAAGCCGTGCTAACTGCCTCAGCCCAAAAGAAGCTAGGAAGCTTTGAATCAGCCAGCATAGTACGCGCAGCTTCAATGAGAGTACGATTCCTTCTTTCAGCCACTCCATTTTGTTGTGGAGTTCGAGGCGCACTGAACTGACGATCGATTCCCTTATCAATACAGAAAGTATCCAAAGTAACGTTCTTGAATTCTGTCCCATTGTCTGATCGAATAACCTTTACCTTAGTACTCGCTTGATTTTCAGCCAAAGTAATGAATTGTTTTACTAAGACAGCAGTTTCATTTTTGTGGCTGAGAAAATACACCCAAGTGTAACGAGAGTAATCATCGACGATTACCAGACAGTAAGCTTTCTTCCCAATGCTCAGCACATTCACTGGACCAAAAAGATCCATGTGAAGTAGTTCGAGGACAGCTTTTGTCGAGAGTACTGGTTTACTCTTATGAGGTTTTCGATGAGCTTTCCCTTTCGCACAAGCAACACATTTCTCCACCAACATGAAGTCCTTGATTGGAAGATCACGTACCAGTTGACCTTTAGCTAGACGGTTCAGATTTTTCATATTCACATGCCCAAGTCGACGATGCCACAACAGACCATCATGCTCCGAAATTTTTGAAAATAGACAAGTGATCTCTTCACACGGTTTCTTGTTCATATCAATGACGTAAGCATTACCTTTCCTTTCAGCCGTCATCAAGAACCAGTCTTCTGGAATAACAATCCCAGGCTTAAGAACATAACATCCCTTCTTCGTGAAATGAACTGAATTCCCTCGATCACAGATCTGCGAAATACTTAACAGATTGTGTTTCAGTTCTGGAACATAATTAACATTTTCAAAACTTAAGACGCCGTTTCGAACAGTTCCTTTTAACGTGATTCTGCCTGACTCTCCTCCCGCAAATGAGACATATCCACCATTAAATTCTTTGATATTTTCCAGTTGGGATAAGTCTCCTGTCATGTGCCTGGAACAGCCACTATCCATGTACCAGAGGCGCACGGTAGTCCTCCACAGCTGTTCCTGCACGATTAGCGGGATTAGTTAGATTTAGGAACCCAGCCCATAGTGGATCTGGGTTTTCCTTGTGCATCAATAAACGTCACTCTCTGCCACACTAAATTATCTTTATTCAGAAATTTTGAAACATCCTTTTTGGCGACATTTTGATGATATGATTTCATTGAATTGGATTGCATGCCATTTGCTTTAGGTTTCCAAAACTGTCTTGACCAGTTAGAATTGAAACTTTCATAAGCGTTACCAAAAGAATTATTTCGATTGCACTGAAAATTTGTTTGTCTATGATATTGATTATAGCGTTTGGCTGCATTCCAATCCTGATCAGAAGGTCTAGTCCTATGATAGTTGTTCTGCATTGTCTTAGTCTTTGCAGACATCATGGACTTCGAACAGTGATATCGATTAGACGTGACCTTCTGATTTCGCTCTGATGTTTTCTTGTTCGGTGTCCTTGGGAGTTTGCCACAATTTCTGGCAATGTGACCAGCAATACCACAGTTATAACATGTTTGACGTTTCACATTTTTAATATTCTTGACATTTTGACTCTGTTTGCTTGATTTCGTGTGATTTGATGTTTTAGTTTTCTGAACATGTTTGACTTGTGGTTTTTCTTTAGACAACTTTTCTTCTAATGATCTCTCTTTTAGATCAGCATCCCTTTCATTGTTACTTAATCTTGATTCCGAATTTGAACATGTATGAGTTTCATCCAAATGCGTTTTATCAATGCATTTGTCATCTGAAACCGATTCAGGTTCACTTCCCGAACAAGATGAAGTCTCAACAATATGCTCTTCCTCAATGCTTTTGTCATGTGAAACTGATTCAGATTCCTTTTCTGAGTCTAAAGAAGTTTCATCAATATGCATTTTCTCAGAGCATTTATCATGTGACACAGATTCAGGTTCATTGTTTAACACAGTTTCCAATGGGGTCCCACTAGATTCAACATTAGGGACACCCACTGAGACAGATTCAGAAGAAGAATCAGGATACTCTTGATTTTCTTGAGAAGTCGTTTCAGTGGTTTCACTGAATGCATCCTGAGGGACCTCACCTGTAACATTTTCACAAGCTGAAACACTAGAGATGTTAGAATCACAAACATTAGTTGAAAAACAATCATCACCACACTTATTGTTCAAATCATCCACACAAACATTATCAGTTTTGCCCAAAACATCAGGCTCACAAGACGAAACATAAGCTGAAAACGACGCAAACAAAGAACTAGTAAAAGCAATGTCCGACTCAGTTGGTTCAGAATAATATTCAAAATATGGTTCAGAAACATTTGAAATAATAACCGGTTCACTCCCATGAACATCATCACACTTTACTTCAGAGCTATCATCTGCACACGAAGATGAAACATTAGGATCAATTGTGCCTTTGTGAACAAAATTTATAGGGGCAGACTTCTTTTTCTCAATTGGTCTGTCATTGAACGATGACTTATTATTTTTGGGACCATAAGTCATTTTACTTTCATTAGTCATCTCCTCCTCAGTCATGGGTAAATAAGTATAATTATCATTATAGGGAGGAGGAGCCTTATTAAAACCCAAACCACACCCTTTCTTTTCCTTGTATGCAAGTTGTTGATCACAAAGATTTTTAACCAATTTACTGGAAGAATCAAACTTCTTGATATTTAATTCATTAATTTGATATCTGTTTTGAATATCTTCCAGTTCCTTAGTTAAAATGCATACCTTTTCTTGAGCTTCTAGGAAATGGGCTGTTTTTACACTCACATCATCCTTTAGCTTGATGATGTCTTTTCGCTGAGCTTCAATCTTTTCTTTATAAAGCTTCTCATTTTTAGACAAAGTAAAATTTTTATTTTTTATGTCATTATAATCTTGAATGAGCTCAGCGTTATGTATTCTGTAAGCCTCAACCCTTTCCCTACACTCAGGAGTACAGAAAACAGAAATTACCTCTTCTTTGGTGAGACCTTTAACAGGAGCTGAAAGAATTTGAGTCATGAATGCAAAATCATCAGCTGCAGTCTCTTCCTCTGGCTTTGGGCTAGGTTCACTTGAAGTCATGAAAGCAATGTTGGATGTAGCAGATTGATTCTCTGGAGCTGATATGTTCAGACGCTCAATTTCTGAAGTCCAATCAAAGTTGAGGTTGGGCTGAACCACCAGTGCTTGTGCTAATCCTTGCGGCACAGGACTTCCAGAAGCAGCAGCATCTGCTATACTTGTAGTGGTCACAAGAGCTCTTTCTCGATTAGGAGTTGCAGGTTGGGCAGGAGTTGCAGGAGTTTGATCTCTGTTTATAAGTGGCTGTGGGCAGTTTCGAGCATAGTGTCCTTCCTCATGACAGTTGAAGCAACGAAGATTAAAAGGCACTTTAGCAGCTCCATTCCATGCATTTCCCCACTTGTTTTTACCTGTTCTTTTCACAAACTTTTGGGCTCTGAAGGCTGCCATCGCCATCTGCCAGGTGATGTCCATTTCTTCAACATCATCTGGATGAATCTGTTTCAGATCATCAGAACACCACTTTGGTGGGTCAAGTTTTCCTGCAATAAAAGCATTTAAACAGTTGATCACAGAAGCTGCAATATCCAAGTTTTCCTTTGATTGTTTAGCAAAGAAAGCTATCATTTCGTTGTTGGCAGCGGAAGCAGAAGCAGCAGTAGAGACATTTCCAGAATTTGGAATTGAAGCAGGAGAAGCTGGAGAGACGACTTGATTAGAGGATCCAATTGAGTGCACCTTAGCTGAAGTTGGAGTAGTGGATGAAGTATTTCGAAACATCTGAAAACCACCTTGAGACAATAATGCTGTGTTGTTGTTGTTAGAGGAAGCGGGAGCAATGGAGTAACCAGCAGCTAGCATACTGTTCTTGTAATTTGTTTCTCTTTGCTTATCATCCAGTTCGCATGCCTTAATGTGAGAGATCATCTCTGACAGAGTGCATCTAGCGAGATCTTTAGTCTTCTTGATCATAGCAACATGATGATCCCAACTCTTTGGTAATGCATTAAGAAGTTGGCGATTTGTAGATGCATTTGTTGTATGAATTTCTTCCATTTGCATTTGGGTGATCAGCTTCACAAACCTCTGAATCTGATTGTCTACCGTTTCACCATAAATATGGTTGAAGTTGTTGAAATTTTGTTGTAGCAGATTTCTTCGGCTCTCTTTCATATCTTCGTTTCCTTCATATACTTCGATCAGAGAATCCCACAATTCTTTGGCAGATTTGCAGGTGCGAAAACCAACAGCAATATCAGGACCCAAACCCATGGTTAAGTAGGAAAGAGCTCGATCATCTTCTTCAACAATGAGCACATCATCTTCAGTGTACTGATCCCTAGGTTTCTTTACCTTAAGACCTGGTTCAGTTGAGCTTTCCATCATAATTTCCCTAGGACCTCGCATAATGCTTCGCCACAGCTTATAATCCTTAACCTTCAGATGATTTTCAAAACGCCACTTCCACTCAGGAAAGTCATTAGCATCAGTTAACCTAGGAATGCGTGTTGTGGTACCAAGCTTTGAATCCAATTCTTGTTGTTCTTTAAGGGCAGTCAATTCACTGTTGTTTGACGACATGTTTAATTAATTAGTTAATTAATTAATTGATTTTTGTTTTAAGTCCAAAAGTCAACAGTCCAAACGTCCGTAAATCAGTGTTGTTGCGAGTCGTAACTGATGTGGTTGCGAGTCGTAACTAAAACAGGATGAGCCGAAACCAAGGTTGCGAGTCGTAACTGAAACAGGTTGCGAGTGGAGACTGACTACTGGTTGCGAGTCGCAACTGAAACAGGATGAACCGAAACCAGTGAAGGTTGCGAGTCGTAACTGGAACGTGATGAGCCGCAACTAGATGGTTACGAGTCGTAACTGGAACGTGATGAGCCGCAACTAGATGGTTGCGAGTCGGGACCTGCAAAACAGATAAGAGATAAGAACTGTTGACTCGTAATCCCGGATTTCCAGCACTTCCAAAATTCAAAGATTTGAGATCTTTGAATTTTCTTCAATCAACTCCGAACAATCAGCAAACAGATTTCTGAAAATTATACGATCCAAATCAGTAACAATTTTTAACAAAATCACCAAGAACAGATCCAAAACAGATCGGTAAAATTAGTTCCTTTCACTGCAAAACAATCACCACAAACCAGATTAGTAATAACGTTTTAATCTTGAATCTGATTGATATCAAAACCGAACCAAGAATGGTTTCTTGGCTCTGATACCAATTGTAAAACCCTTGCAGGATCAATCAATGATATCAACAATATCTTGTGAAAGTGCGGAAATCAAACACAAGACGATTCAAGATTAAATAATGATAATAAAGAACAATAATTGAGAATAATAGAAATCACAAACCAATAGATTCTTGCATTCAACGATAAACGTAGACTGATACAAGATCTAGCAAAAGAACTCGGTTCCTCTCCTTGTGTCGCCCCCACTTATCACCAAAACAACAACAACCTCAAACAATGAGGTAAAGATGTTCTTAAATACATAACAACCGGGCCACTAACCTAAGCCCATTGCGACACAAGTCTACTAACCCAACCCATACATAATCGACCCAAACATATTAATTAAACAAAACATAGAAACAACCCTTTAACTTTGCTAACCTACATGAATAAACCTTCGGGTTCCAACAGATTCTTAATAGTAACCTTATTTAATTCTCTATAATCAATACACATTCTCATTGAACCGTCCTTTTTCTTTACAAACAACACTGGTTCTCCCCAAGGGGATGAACTAGGTTGTATGAATCCTTTACTTAATAATTCATCTAATTGCTTTTTCAGTTCTAACATTTCAGTAGGAGCTAACCGATAAGGTGCCTTGGCTATCGGTGTGGTTCCTGGAATTAGATGAATCCTGAATTCTACTTCCCTGTCTGGTGGTAACCCTGGTAACTCTTCTGGGAATACATCTGGGTATTCTGAGACTACAGGAATTTCCTTAAGTTTTTTGTTCTTAGTATTAATGATTACTGAAATCATATATACTATTCCTTGTTTTCGTTCATAACTAGCAACTTTCATTACTGATATGAACTTCATGGGTTTACGTGGTTTATCTCCTGTAATCATAATTATTTCTCTAGTAGGTGCTTGAATTTCTATAGAATTCTTATCACAAAGAATTTGAGCATGGTTGGCTATTAACCAATCCATTCCTAACACAACATCGAACTCAGCTAATTTCATAGGTAACAGATTTGCAGAAAATTTATGACCTGAAAGTTCTATTTATATTTTGTAAAACCTGATCTATTTTAACTGAATTCCCATCTACAGTTTCGACTGTAAAAATCTGCCTAATGTTGGTTAAAGGTAACTTAAGAGCTTGGCAGAATGAAGTATTAATAAAACTTTGGTTTGCACCAGAGTCAAATAATACTTTTGCATATACGTTATGAACTAGAAACGTACCAGCTATCACATCTGGAATCAGCTCTGCTTCTTGAGTAGTTAGCTGAAATGCTCTTACATTTTTCTTTGTAGCCCCGTCAGCTGGCTTAGCTTTGTTGTCTGCTGGTTTGACCAATTTAGGACATTCTGTTTTGAAATGTCCTGCCTCTCCACAATTGTAACAAATTATGGATTTCTTCCTGCAATTTTCTTCACGATGTCCTACAGTTTTGCAAAAATTGCAATATATCTTGCATTTTCCAAAATGTTTCTTTTTGCAATTTTGACAGAACGGTAAAGTTGAAGATTGCCCTGTTCCTTTTCTCTTGAAGCTGTTATTATTACCCGTACGAAATCCTTGGGTAATTTTCTATGCTAGTTCCTTCTTCCTGTTATCATCTCTTGTACGCACCAGTTCATCAGTTAGGGTATTAGCTAATTCCACAGCATCGTCAATAGTGCGTGGTCTCGCAGCTTTAACGATATTGCGGATTTCACCAATTAATCCCCAAATATAACGAGAAATGAGTACCGGTTCTGGCGAAGCCAGTGTTGGTACCACTCTAGCGTATTCAAAGAATGTCGAAGTATAACCGCGACAATCTACACCTATCATTCTATGGTTTAAAAACTTATTTGCCATTTGTTCCTTTTCATACTCGGGACAGAATTTTCTTTCTACAAGATTCTTAAATTCTTCCCAATTCATGGCATAAGTTATTATTCTTCCTTTTGATTGTAACACAGTGTTCCACCATTCGAGTGCGCCTTCCTTGAAGAGATTTGATGCGTACATGACCTGATCATCTTTAGCACATTTACTTATTGCAATTACTGCTTCGGTTTTCTCTAACCAAAGCAGTGATGCAGTTGCTCCTTCATTGCCTGCAAATTCAGTGGGTTTACAAGCAAGAAATTCTTTGAAAGTGCAACCAGACGTTGCAGCTTTCATTTTCATAGGGAGCGGAGCTTGCCGTAGTTCATTATCATGATTAACATGATCATTGCCTCCGTTTACGCTATTACTGAAGTTATCTTCAGAAATACGTTTGCTAGGAACAATTTGTTGTGGTTCTATTGGATTTTTAATAGCAGCAACGAATGCTGGAATAGCATTGGCTATCCCTTGAGCAACGATATTTTCTATATCCTGTCTAGTCATATATTGATCCCCTGGATGTTGCTCAGACTGATTAACTTCGTTAACGGGTTCATTACCAACATTTGCCATCTGATAAATAAATTTTATATAAATAATTAGTATAAATACAAATATAATAAAACAGTTTGCACGTAATCACATTAACATATATAACCAAAAGTTATCGGTTTCCCGAGTTTCATTTCTATATATTATATTATGCCTCGTACACATGATTATCGTACAACGTTTTATTGTTAAGTTATTACACATACTGATTCTTATGATTATTTATTACACATACTGGTTCTTATGATTATCTTGCAAACTCCCATTATCTGGTCAGCTAATTTCTTAAAAACGACGCTCCCTCTCGTCGTACTTCCAAGTAACTCTTTCTCCAACATCCCTAATCCTATTTCCTGCATTAATTAACTCTTCACCCCAGAGACGAAGTTCAGTCAGATTCTCCGGGCTCATAGTTGGGTATAGTGGAGGTTCTAGGTCAACTTGTGGGAATAATGTATCAGGGTTGTTTAAAAGATTTTGGTATTGCCAATCAGTTGTCCACCATTCATCTAATTCTACTGGTAATGGTTGAGGTTGGACAATAGGATCTGGAATTGCAGGTTCCAGATTGATTGGAATTGGAGCTTCTAATGGATAGTTGAAAAGATCTTCTTCAGTAAATATAAGGTTTGGATTAGCTGGTTCAAGGTTTCCATCGGCAGGTCCGATGAGGTCACTCATTACTAGTTTATGATCTAAAACTTCCCAGGGAGTCATTTTCTGTTTCTGTCTAGAACTTTCTCCGACTTCTCTTTCTGTTTGCTTAAAACTCTTCTCAGCTTCTATCTTTACTTGATTAACATTTTCCTCAATTTCTACCTCTTTTCCTTTATCTTTTGGTTTTTCAGTTTTGGTAACCTTTCTTGTTGCTGGCTTTTTCCTACGTACACGCCTCCAGCCCACAAATCTGTTTCTTTTCTTGGGTTTAGGTTTTACCAGTGGTTTGGATTGAAATTCCATGGGTTCTTCTTTGTCAGCGAAGTAACCAGTGAATTCCTCGGAAACTTCTATCTTAACGGGATAAAGGTTAAGATTTTCTAAAGCTTCAGACATCTCATTCATACTGTTTAGCATATATGCAAAATACATACCAAATTTTAAAATCAAATAACAAAATTTCATAAATACCCAATTACATACCATACATAAAACAACTGACAAGTAAAATATACTACGATTTACTGTAAACTTATTTATTTACTGAATAAAGTTTCTGGATTGTAAATAAATAAAGGTGCTAAAACTTGAGTTAAAGTATTTTAGAGATTTGCATTTTCTGCTACTGTGGCTAGCATATACAAATCTGCCCATTTCTCATCTAATTTGTCCTCCCAGGGTGTTTTACTGGTTAATTCATGGGTTTCCTGTTTAACTTTCTTTTCTCGGATTTTCTTTATTTTCACCTTACTTTTCCTAATAATCAAATTTCTTTTATCCGGAGAAAGTGGTTCCTCATAATTTGCCTTTCGCACAAATATTCCTTCTTCAGGAATTGCATAAGGTTTTGTTTGGGATGAACTTCCCTTCTCGTTGGATGACCTATCTAGTTTAAGATAGATATTTGACAACTTTTGCTTACCCATACTGTAACTAACAAATTGTCAGTTAATAAAACACATAATCACATAATGGAAATCAAGAAAAATTAAGTATTACTAAATACTTAATAGGCTTAAATCAGTGGCTCTGATACCACCTTTTTCTGTCACGGCCCCCGACCCGGTTTGACCCGTTTCAGGAGCCGCGGGACAGAAATCCCATGGTATTTAATTAACAGCGGAAGTTTATCATCAGGATCTTTTTAAAACCAAAATATTTCCCGATTATTTTTATTTCACAACGCGGGATAAAACCCGGTAATTTACAATCTTGAGATTTCATAAAGAAATCTTTTATTTTACAAAACATGTTTCTTTATTTTTATACTGAGCCACTTCTTTGAGCTTTGTAGTGCTTCACGGCACTTTTTCCTGGATCATAACAGATCACCTGAAACATGTTTGAAAAAAATTTTGTCAGCGGGAAATACTGAGTGAATCATTCATTTTACTAAATGACCTGTTTGTTATAATTTACAGTATTAAGAGCAATTACAATGTCTCTATCTTTTAAATTAACTGATCCAGTTGTCACTTGACCGGACTTGTGACTGTGGACATATCACTTGCTGGGTCCGTTCACCCACAAGTGATAAATAATTAGTAGCTATGTGCACATCCCCCCACATACTGGCAGTAATTTCAGATTACATAGACTTAATCCCTGTAATTATAACCTTTGAAAATAAACATGCTTTTTAAAGTAATTTGATAAAAAGAGAATGACTCACATTGCAAGTTTAAGCAGAACCTAGCCTACTGATTAGCCTTTTAACCTAAATTAATAACAAGCACACAATTCGTTTAGTAACTTAATACAACATTTACGATAACTTACGAGATTAAAACCTTCACAACGAATGACAAAGTGCGATACTTAAACATCCATCGAATTAACGACGAATGACAAAGCATAAACCCTAATGTGGGCAGCACTTAAACATCCATTGGATAGTTTAATCGATCGAACATTGAATCGTATCAGCGTCGATTAGTGATTCGTGTGTGTTAATTGTGGTAAATAGAACGTATCTCAGTGCATGCAGCGAAGTTTTACGTCGTTTAAATACCAAAATTCGATTGCCAATGTCTGCTATTTATACTTAAAATTTGGCCAGGCTTGCGCACCGTAAGCCTCACAATGTTGCGGTCCGTAAGGGTGCTAACGGACCGTAAGACTCAGAATGTTACGGTCCTTAAGGGTTGAAAATAGGTTATAGGGTAGCCACGGTTGGGACTAGCTTTGCTGACTTGACATATTCTAAATTTCGAATTTTGACAGCGAGTAATTTTAGATAATCGTTAACTTAGGGTTTACCCCCCCTGAGTTTTAGGGGCCCTAATCCAGATTCCGATTGTTCTGAAAATTTTAGGGTTTGTGCGGAATCACTTGGGTGTCTCAATTAGGGTTTCCTATTGGACAATTAATTAAATAAATATGACTTTTGATTCGAGTTGTTACACTAGTTCCGACTCATATTATTTGCGTCGGAACATTATAACTCTATTACTAACTTTTTCTTAATCATTTTCAATACACGCAACTGGTGTATACTAAAAAAGGTGTAAGCTTTTACTTACCTCGCATCCAAATTACGCTTTCCTTTTCGTACTTGCTCCGTTTGACCCGCTTCATTCCCAAGCCTCCATCTAGCTTGTCAAGAGTCAAACTATCATCATAATTCACAAGGTGGTTAGATTAGTCATTATAACCATGACTATTCCACCTTACGTATTTTCTATGTCAAAACTACTATTCGACTCCGTCCATGGTTAGTTTAACTTTTCAAAAGTTAACTACCCTTAATTATATGATATGTGCATATAAGCTAAATCGACTTCATAATTAAAATTTGTATTACCCCACATCACACGTAATTAGTCGAACTAGGAAATTACGCGTTTGATTCATAATTTCAACATATGAACATTGTGGGCATAATTTATAACATCAACAATCAAGTTTCGTATTACTAAAAATAGGCTGTTTTTGGTGACCTGTTTAACTTGTTTACAAGTATTCAAAAATTATGATTTTTTTATTGGCATACCTCTCGGAGGGTTAGACCTTGTGTTAAAATTTCAAGATCTAACTCTTTACCAAAAATTCATAAAAATTCATCTACTAAGCTGCAATCAGATTCGTCACTTCTGACTGCAGCTTACGGAAAAATTCATTAAAAATTCCTCGTTTATCCGATTGACGAAATTCCAATTGGCGATTCTTTTAATCACTTAAAGATTTCTACAGTAAGAATTTGAGATCATAACTCAATTCCTAAATTGAGTTATGACATTCGTAATGGGCTGCAAATTCTGCCAGAAAACGCAGCTTGAACCTTTGATACGGAAAAATTCATAAAGCGCTCAATTTTTGTCGAAAAAATGCGATTCCAGTGGGGTTTTAAAGATATATCCTGGAATTACATTTTAGACTCAAGAAACACACGTTTTTGTCACGTTTTGTCCACGTTACAGCCAATACAAGTCGGCTGTAAATTCTGATCAGAAGCTGTTTGAATTCAGCTTTCAATCGAAACATGTTTATGACATTATAGCACTATTTTTAGCCACCAAAAACCCTAAAAACATCACATTACCCGAATTTAGCATCATCACACTTATCACCTTCAATGGTGATCATGAATTCACAAGATTTAGACCTAATTTCATCATATGCTTGTCTAGGGTTTACTCCTAGACACTACAATGTTCCTATTTCATCATATAACGAACATGCAACCATCTAATTCGAATTCTCTAAGTTCATCAAGAAATTTAGATGGAAATTTTCTACAAAATTTACATACCTTATGATCCTTTTTCAGAGGAGATCACCAATCTATGCTTAGATTTTGTTTTGGAACCGATTTGTTCCTTCAATTTGTGAGATTTGTTGAGTTTAGGGTTTGAGGAGGAATCCTGTGTCGCCCCTCTGTGTTTGATCGAACCAGACATACTGGTTTTAATTTTTTTTATTGTTTTAATTATTATTAGTTTCAAACTTAACAACTTTGGTCCCCCATCTATTATTTGGTTCATTATTAACTAGGTCACAACCTAATTATTTTTAACAATATTCCCACTAAATAACTAGGTTAAATGTTCCTAGTTAACTTAGTGGGTTCGGGGAATTTATGATTAAGTTTATTTTAAGTCCCGTTAACTCGGGCCTCTTATAAACTTATTTCCTTAAAAGCTTTTATTCACTTGTATTTAATATTAGGATTATTTATTTAAATCCTAATATTTACCGGGTTACTTTTACCCGTCTTTTATTATTAACGGGGTTTAATTACCAAACCCGTTTTCGGGGTGTTACACTATATCTTCTCCTAATTTCCTTTCTTTTTAACTGCCATTGCAGAGATTAAAAAGGTAATCTTCTCTCCCTATCTCTAACCCTTTTCATCTCCGTCTTCTTCGTCCTTAGTCAGTTATGGCCAAAAGAACTCGCTCCTCCTCTGGCGATTCAGCTCCGACATTCACACCCCAAGATTTGCTCCAAAATCCGGAGTGAGAGATCTGCTCCTTCGACAATGTCGACATAGCAGCTCTCCATTCTTCAGGTGCCTTCCCAGACGGTGTAATCTTCAGGCCATTTGATCGGGATCTCCAATCAGATGTGTCGTCCAGTGAGTGACTTTGTTTCTTAGCTTTCCCTTTCACCTTGGGTTTGAGATTTCCCTTTTTCCGATTTTATCATGGAGTTTTTCCGGACCACCAATCTGAGCTTCAGCCAAACCATGCCCATGGTTTGGAGGATTTTAATCGTGCTTGACCGTATTAAGAAGAATCGCCTCCCTGGTCTTAGCATCAACGATCTTCCCATAGTTTACTGTTTAAGATCCCCACGGGTCCAGTCGATTCTTGCTTTACTCTACCTCTAACAACCCTCTTATCTTTCGGGCCACCAGGAACTAGGAAGAGTGGAAAACCAAGTTTTATTTGTAAAAAGGAACTCCATCCCTGATGGTGACAGTTTTCCGGTGAAGTGGTTAACTAAGGGTATGATTTAGGGTTTTAGGAATATCCCCAAAATTATCCTGCTTCAGTATCTTGAACTGATATCTTCATTTTCTTTTGTGCAGCGGATTTCAGGAAGCTAGCTCCTCCGACTCCCGAATCAGTGGCAAGGATTGAAGCCATTTATAAACTGCGTGAGATCGAAAGAAGCTTTTTCCCAAACCAAGAAAGTTCAAGCAAACATTCCAGCTCCAATATGTCTAGTAAGGGTTTCTGATCTCAACATTCCTGTATAAGTTTTGTTAGTCAAGATATTTTATGATTAAGTTTGAAATTACACCATTTTTTGTGTAGCCTCTGCCAAAGATCCCATCGTCTTTGATCTCAAAGAACTGGACAGCTACTCGGGGCCTGTCCAAGTGAAGAAGGAGACACCGGCCACTACCAGCTCCAAGCCGTCTGTTCCTCTTCCCAGACCTACACAGACTAGGGCCCGTGCTTCTGGGTCCAAAAAGAGAAAGGGCTCTGATACTACTGCTGCTGCTGCTGCTGCTCCTGAAGGGTTCTCCTACGATGACCTCAGCTTTGTTGACTCCTTTGAGCCTATGACTTCCTTCCTCAATAAGGTAAATATCCTGACCCTGTATCCTGTATACATATACTGAGTCTGTATCCTGGATAGTCTATATTAATGATACATGTGTTTTGCTTCGTAGGGTCTGCAACATCTGTTGGCCCTGTACACCGAGGCTTGTGAGGCAGTGAAGACCCTGGAGGCTAAACTAAAAAAAGTCAAGGTCACTATAGCTGACCAGGGGAAGATTGTCGAGGCCAAGACTCAGCATTATGGGACAAGCTGAAAAAGGTCACCCTGGACGCCGAAGTCGAACTAGCTACTGCCCAGGTCGAACATGAGAAAGCGATGTCCTCCTTCAGGGACGGTCTTAAAAACTCGGCTGTTGTCTCCCTTCTTCAGGCCAGGATAAAAATGGCATATGAGGCTAAAGATGTAGGCTTTGAATGCCCGACCTGGTCGGTTGATTCTTGGGTGGCTAAGTTGAGTGACCTGGGAGGGAGCCATGTGCCATATCCCGCCAAATCTGGGACCGGTGAGCCATTGAAGGCGGCAGAAGCAGCGGTTGAAGCGGGTGACAAGACGAAGTCTGGGGCGGATGCTAGTGAAGGTGGAGTTAAGGATGCTGGTGATGGTGCTCCCCCATGATGGCAGCGAAGTGGGCGATGATGGATAATGATGCCTAGGCCGGAGCCCACTTTTTAATTTGAATGGTTTGTAATCTTTAAACAATTTATATTTCTTGCACTTAGAACAATTTTATTTTCCTGCACTTAGAACAGTATAACAGTTGAAGGTGGAGGGATCCTGCTATTTTCAGGACGAAGCCTTCAACTGTTTATGTTAATATGCTTTCAAACAATTTACATTCTTGGTGGATGGGTCTTGATTTGAGATGAAGCCAAGAATGTAATATTTTGAATCATTAATATTAAACTAACCTTTCGACCTTATCTCTGTGTTACATGTTGTTTTGAAAAATTTAGTCTCAGTATCCTGATCAAGATATTAGTATGATCTTGATTGTTTTACCATTTTAGTTCCAAAACTCTCTTTTTTGAAATTTAGTAAAATATAAATTTTCTTAAAAAATATCCCATTTATTCAGATAAGGCCTTCGAACTTAGGAGAAATAGGAATCCATACCAGAAACACTTAAGTAGCACTTCATAATTAACCTTAGGACCATTTGCTATGTCCCCAACATAGATGTCCCCTGTCCGTACAAGGCGTTTCATCAGCATATAGCCTACTTAACTAATCCTTTGCTTAGTGATTAAACTTTGCAATCTTCCATTAACAAAGAAATGTGTATAAACACAATCGCAGTTTAACATAACTTTGGGACAACATATACTTGTAAACATCTAATATTCATATCTTTTGCTAGTTCTATCCTGCTATTAGAGCTTCATACTCAGCCTCATTATTCGTAGTAGTAAATTCACATCTAATAGCCTGGGGTAATATGTCCCCCCTGTGGCGGTTTTTGTAGAATTCCTAATCCTACACCTCTTACGTTGGATGCACCATCAGTATGTAGTATCCAAAATTCTGAGCTTTCATCTAGTTGTTGCACTTCTAAATCAACTTCTTCTTGTATATCACTACTAAAATCATCCACAAAGTCTGCTAAGGCCTAAGACTTTATAGCATTCCTAGGTTCGTATACTAAATCATAAGCACTTAATTTCACAGACCACTTGGCCATCCTACCAGACATTACAGGTTTTCTATGCACATTTTTAATAGGATAATTAGATTTTATATAAATCCTATGTGTTTCAAAGTCATGCCTAAGCTTAGTTGATGCCATAACTAAAGCTAATATTAGTTTTTCTGAATGAGAATATCTAGTCTCGGCATCTAATAAACTTTTACTAACATAATAGACAGGATACTGCTGACCTTCATGGTCTTTTACCAAGACTTCACTTACTGCATTTCCTGACACTCCAAGATATAGGGATAGGGGTTCACCATCTTCTAGCTTCATAAATTGAGGTGCACTTGAGAGATATTGCTTTAATGCTTGCAGAGCAGCTTCATGTCTTTCTCGCCATTCGAATTTTTTGTTCTTTTTTAGGATATCATAAAATTCCTTACACTTTTCAGAGGATCTTAATATGAATCTGTTTAATACTACTACCCCTCCAGTTAATCTTTGAACATCCTTCATATTGAATGGAGATTTGTATAACAACTCTCCTAAAAACCTTTAAAGCATCCCTATACGTCTTAAAATACACCCCGTAAAGGAAAAATAGGCCCGGAATACCTTAAGTTTTACAAAAATTAAACAAAAACAAAATTCCCTACTCGCTCGCAGGGCGCGACAGCTGGCCACCCGCCCGCACCCCCTGCCACCACGTGTCGAGATGCGTGTCAAGGCTACCCCTTGAGTCAGCCAAGCTAGGGCCTACCCTAGACTTGATTGCAGCCTCGAAGGCCTTGCCTTCAGCTCTCGCGGGGCGCGAGAAAGTGTCGATCAGACACTATAAATAGGGGATCACGGCTTCAGTTGCAAATCGTTCATCACATAACTTTCTCTCTCAATTCTGAATAGTAATTATAATTTTCGGGCATAATACCCACTAAATTAGCGAAGCTCTGCCTCGTTGTAAGTATTATAACTCCGGTTACGTATTAGTTACTCTGCCCGATTGATCTAGAGCTCCGTAACGCATGTCGAGGCTCTGCCTGACTCAGTCGTTGGAGTTCTGTCTCGGGAGAGGGATATAGCTAATGTACATTGGGTTATTATGCTAACGCGTGTGCATTGTTTAATTTAATAGATTTTAACCAGGAAATCACAAGGAAATACCTAAATTAGCAATGTGAGTTTATCCTCTTTTTGTAAACCCTTTTTGTGAGTTTATCCTCTTTATGTAAACCCTTTGTTAGTCCCGAAAAACCCGTGATATCACTCGACGGTTCAATCGAACGCGGAATATAAGATCAAACCGAGCGAACAAGAAGAAAACTTTCATTACATAACATAGTGCCGCTGCTTAGATCGCACACAGTCTCAAGGACTGTCTGGTACGATCTTCGAGAACCTTGCACACAATCTCTAGGATTGTCAGGTACAAGGTTCTCCTTTGGGGATTACATTATTACAAATGAGAGAGCTCTACCACTAATAATCTAATTAAGACTATATATAGGAGCCTCTACCCCATTGGCCCACATGGCCTAGCCCAAGCCCAAGACCTAATCTAAACCAAATAAACATAAATAAACGTAATAAAGATAAGCGTAAAACTTTGGACCTAACAATCTCCCTCTAGTTTTATGCTCTCTTTATTACGGTTTAGACGATCTCCAACTTGGGTCTTCTCCTTTAATGGCCCAGCAGTAAACGAGCCCATCAACGTATCTCGGATGTTACGAAGTTGATCTCGGATGAATTGAAATGTATCTCGGATGACAACCTGACGAAGATAGATGATGCCGGATAATCTCGAATGAAGCTGATGCATCACAATCCGGAATAAACCACACCGTGTATAGCCAGCCCAGACCCAATTAAGCCTATACATACCTGATACACGCTGGCATATTTCTCGTAGAGTAATGATGATAATCAAGCCCAACATGCAAACAATTTGGTCCATGATAAACTTTCTAAATGTCTTGGAATTTTGTGTGTGGCCGATGAATTAATGCAAACCAGTCATGGACCTAAATAAATAATGCATGCTCACACCTTGTGTGGCCTGGCCCAATCGAACTTCTGTCCAATTCATTATCAGATTTCACCATGGTCCCAACAACATTTTGCTGAATTCAATAATTCCCTTTAATCATCTGACCGTTGATCATTCAATCATCCAATGGCTCACATTTACTAGGGTTTTTGGAGAATGATTTGACATCCTCTGCAGCCGTCAAGGAATATTCCTTGCTGCATCATCCTGACGTCATCATCATCATTAGCTCATCAAAGAATTCATCTGATGATCATATCAGACATCCGAAATCATCAATCATCATCCGTAATCACACATCCAAAGTTCATTCTCTGAACAGTCAAACATCATCTTCATCCTTGATCATTGATCTTTCGAAAAACAGAAATTACATAATTCAAAATTTGAAACACATTCATCATCAATCAACCTCCTATCATCCATCATCACGTTCAACCTCCATCATCTACTTCATCGTTTAGTCGTTCAGATCCGAAACACTTCTCCAATACCCTCCTACTCCCTCTGATGTCCACCGAACACCGTTGTTCATCTTCGAACACCGTCGACCACCACCTCCGGTCAACACATCACCATCATACAATCTCCTCCGACATCCGGTCATCTTCTTCGTTCATCGTTCAACGTCTCTAATCACCGCAACAATCTCCGGTTAACACCTCGTGACACCAACTTCAGCCGCTGCCATCATCTGTTCACCGCCGCTGATGAGTTGAATAACAACCGCCAACCTCCTTAAACAAGAACAACATCAGCTGCCATTGCTAGAAAACAATTTCAAACCCGTATCCGCTGCCGCGTCGGACTGACTGATGAACCGGCGTCCGCTGCGGAGTCTGTTTTCGTGACGCACACCTCTCGTATACCTCGGATCTTTCAAAAATCCACCTTCTTCACGTCATGTTCACCAGAGACATCATAATCCAGCTGATACGGCGGCTCCGGGATACGGCTTTGTCTAAAATGACGACTTGAAACATTCCATCTTTCTTTCTACAACACACACTCAGCTGAGTGTAGATGGATGAACAGTAATAACAGATCTTAAATTTTCAGATCTGGAATACCGGATCTTATGAACCGGAAATCTCTCCTTTTTTGAACAAAATTCCCCCGACACTGTGTAAAACTTCTTCTCATTCTTCGAGTGATATCAAAACCGAGCCTTTGAAAGACTTCAATGGCTCTGATACCACTTGTTAGTCCCGAAAAACCCTTGATATCACCCGGCGGTTCAATCGAACGCGGAATATAAGATCAAACCAAGCGAACAAGAAGAAAACTTTCATTACATAACATAGTGCCGCTGCTTAGATCGCACACAGTCTCAAGGACTGTCTGGTACGATCTTCGAGAACCTTGCACACAATCTCTAGGATTGTCAGGTAAAAGGTTCTCCTTTGGGGATTACATTATTACAAATGAGAGAGCTCTACCACTAATAATCTAATTAAGACTATATATAGGAACCTCTACCCCATTGGCCCACATGGCCTAGCCCAAGCCCAAGACCTAATCTAAACCAATAAACATAAATAAACGTAATAAAGATAAGCGTAAAACTTTGGACCTAACACCCTTTTTATGAGTATTCCTCTTTTTGTAAACTGTTTTTACAAAACCTCAATTGTTTTAAATTATATAATAGTGATTGAGTATTTGTAATTCTACAATTATCGTCGGTATGTTGGGTTTTGTATACTAAATTTGTTACTACACTGTGAGTAGTAGCATGACCACAAGTCAGGATTGACAGTACCGTGGGTGGTAATTAAAGTAGATGTAAACAAATGTAATTGTTGGATTGCCCTCAATGCTGTAAAATGATAAAACTTGTTTTGATTAAACTAGGATTCACTCGCCAGTATTTCTTGCTGATAAAATGTTTTTAAACGCGTTTCAGGTAACAAAATTGTGATTTGCCAAAAACAAAAATCACTTTTAAAGCACCATAGCATTCACATACATGCCATCAAATTATGTGTGTATGGTTTTTATAATATAAAGAGTATAAAAAATGGTTGTGAGTAGAGGAGAGAGAAAACGTTACTGTTCATCTGTATATTTGGGGGACATTGTTCACTATAATTTTTTAATATATTTTGAAAGTGACTGTGAGTAAAGAAGAGAGAAAAGGTAATGATAAAGGTATAAAAATATTATTTAATTGATAAGAAGAGAGAAAATGAAGCGATTTTTAGTGTAATTTAGGGTGAAAATATGATGGGATGGATGTAAATGCTCTAAGACTATGGGGTATGGGGCGTGGGTTGGAGAGAAACGCCCAAGTCACCACCCCGGGTGGGCTTGGGTTTGGGCGTGGCCCCTTGGGCGGGAGTTTAAAGCCGGGCGTGGGGCATGCTAGCGATCCTATGTGGCCGGCTCTTATTGGCTTGTTGGCTAGGGCATATTTTTTTATTTTAGATTTTTTTATTTTAATACACATGGCCAAGCCACGCCGGGCTAGCCACGCCCCGCCATACCCCACGGACACGTCACTCACCAGCGAAGGGGGCTCGAACTCCACATGTCAACCCATGCCCCAAACCCCTGCCCCACCATACCCCATGGTCTACATCTATAAACGACCGTTGAAAACGCATCGAAATTCCCAAAAGTTACTTTTGTTTCGAAAAACAGCTTTTTTCCCAATCACACTTCAATAGCTTTTAAACTTTGCTTGTTTAAAATAAATAAATGTTTATTCACTTGTGGAAGATGTCACGGTGGTAATGGGATATAAAACAGCGTAACAAATGGTCGTGGTGTGATGACACTAAGTGTATTGGATTTAAATAATCTTAATTTTCATCAATTATCTAATAGTATTTTCAGTTTTTGATTTGTACCACATCACTTTCAACTTATTAGCCGATAGCACTTCCAAACTAACTCAACACTAACCCAGTTTGTTGACATTAGCCGCCATGTCTCCAAACCTGTGCCTCATCAGCTGTCATGTAATAAAAAAATCCACGCCAGCTGCCACGTCAACACAAAAGTGCCACATCAACAAAAAACTAACGATGATAGGGTTCAGTTATTTTGGGAGTGCTATCAGCCAATAAGTTAAAAGTTGGTAGTAGTGTGGTACAAATCGAAAGTACGAGTGCTATCAGCTAATTTGTGAAAGTTGGAGTTATTTAAATCCAATGTCTCTTTTTAAAAATATTTAATAATACATAGCACAATCATTTAGGTGTTGTTTGTTTTTTCAGAGGTAAAACGTCTGCAGTCTGCGAACCACATCTGCAGACATTTGTAGCAGAAGAGCTAGACCAAACCTCTGCAGTCTGCAAGAAGAAGACCAGGGGCGAAGTATAGAAGGGGCCGGGGTGGGGGCGCCGACCCCCCCGAACTTTTCGCTCAGTAGTGTTATATATGTAGTTTTCGTATATAATTTTTTAGATATATACGTTTTCGACCCCCCCCCCCGGTCATTCAGGTTAAGCATCGGCGCTGAAGAAGACAGTTTGTTTTTTTTTACTTCTGCAAACTGCTATCAACATGAACAACAATTGTAATCAAACATCATAAATAACCTAAACACAATCTATCACAAGCCCTAATATCTCATAAACTTTGGTAATTTCAGTAATAATTCACCTAATCAAAAATAACCTAAACACAATTTAGAAACGATCTAACACGGTTACTTTACCGATCAATGAAATCAAATGCTCCAGATTCATCTTATTTCAATCATCATATAGAAGTTTTAGGGCCAGAGAACAACATTATCTAATCTCAAATCAATCTCATTATTCACAATCTCAGATATGTGAATCCATATTTACAACAAAAATCAGAATTGAAGAATGAACATACCTGCGACTTGGAGGAAGCAGGGGCCGATGATGAACAGCAGGGGCCGAAGATGACAGCCGCGGCCGACGATAAGCAGCAGCGATCGACGATGAACAAGGTTCGACGATGAACAGGGGTCAACGATGGCAGCAGGGGTCGACGACGATGGCAGCAGGGGTTAACGACGATGGCAGCTGGTGGCAGAGGAGGTTGAGGTGACAGATATGTGGTGATAGCGGAGGAGGTGGTGGCGAAGGAGGTGGATGTGTCAGCTGGGAGAAGGATGCTAGGATTTTGAGATTGTGTTTTGAAATAGCAGAGCCTTGAGGATATGAGTCCAAATCTGCGCGAGGAAGAGGTCGAGAAGACCTTTTTTAATGAAATCACTTCCAAAAAACAAACACACTGCAAACTCAAACGTTTACGCGTGATCTACGTGGGGCAGACATAAGAAATCATGAAGTGCTTTTCATAAAATAAAAAAAAATAATAAAAAAAAAACAAACACCCCCTTAGAGTCACCTCAATTAACCATCACATTTCACCTCTTCCTAACACATGTAGATATAAGTGTGAAAGGTGTAACCCCCATTTAACGTATTACACAATGCATAGTCTAGTGTTGATGTGCCTAATTTATCATTCAATGTGTAAAATGCTTTATAAAAATATTAATAAACGAATAAATTGAAATCACTGCCTTTTTTTATTTTTTACGAGTTGATTACATCGTTTCTAGATAATAAAAAAGGAGTCAAAAAAGACATGATGTAGTATCTATTGAATGTGCTCTTCTCAAATAGATCATAGAGTGTTGTTGATAATTGATCTAATAGCCCACGTCATATGCATATAACAACAATAATCATATCTAGTAAAAATATAAAATCCAATCAATATCATAAATATTAGTAGGGTCTGAGAGGGATGAGAGGTAATTAAATCATACTATCCTCGGACATAACCTTAGAGAGATGCAAGTCTGGTAAATCTTTTTTAACCTGCTCATCTCAAGTCAATTTGGGTCTACCTCTACATCTTCTCATCTCGACAATGAGGGTTTCCAATGATCTAACCAGTGTCTTTGTATGTTTTCTATTCACATGTCAAAACCATCTCATTCTTCTCTCTCTTATTTTAGTTGTGTACTAGCTATCCTAATTTTCCCTGAAATCCTCATTTTGTATCCGGTCCAACTTTATATACCCACATATCCACTCTGAACATCCTCATCTCATCTCATCTCTACTACCTCCATCGGCGTCCTCGTTCACATCATATGCATAGGTTCACCTTAATATGAGTCGCTACAATTACCTACATATATTTTAGCACAACTAAATGTTTACTAAACAAATAGGATTTAAACACGATATGCTCGTTGTAAAAGAAAAAAAACAGCTTTATAAAGGTTACTAAACTTTAAAGAAAAGTATAATCAAAGTCAAATATTATTAAAATATATATATATATATATATAGTAATAATAAGACATAATACACACATTTCATAGTACTATGTTAGGCTTTTCTTTTACTGAGTTATCTCAAGTCTTTCATAATACAAAATTGGTGTCGTTTAACTTTATATAAGTTTATGAAATAATACTAGATGTTACTGACGTGCTGTCGTAGTACACGCAAATTTAATCCAAATAACAACTAATAGATAGTGGTAAATGGGTATCGAACTCAGGGAGTATGTGGAAAATGTGTTGATTCTATAGGTTTGCAATTTAACTACAATTTACCTAATTTGCAGAAATTAAAGATCAATGATTTGGATTGTTTGTTTTAGAAAACTAAATTATCAATTACTTACTAATCAAGATTGGATTTTTAATTCAGATTATGAGAACAATGACCATCTTAGGATTCAGTTTCTTTTAACACTTGTGCGAAATTCCAACTAGAAAGAGTTACATAGACATAACTCGTGTTTAAACAATTGTTGTGATAAAAGGGAACAAAGTACTCGGATTATAAGAATGCGAGGTTGTTTCCCGGTGATCAATCAATCAATATCCAACCCTAACCCTTCCCGTGATATCTCGATTGTCAACGACACCAAGAACGTACGATTTAGACTAGAATTGCAATACCAATTAACAAGCTACAATCAATTACTCAAACACCATGACAAACAAAGAAACACAATGTTATCATTCTAGAAATAAAGGAACAAACACACAAGAGTTTAGAGAAACCTTCACCTAAGATTATCACCACAAGTTTAGCCTGACATTGTTCGGTTGATCATCATAACATCCAAATTCAAGTTCATACAAATCAAAAACAAGAACCAAATGTTTATAATTGTTTAGAACAAGGTAGAACCAGCCAAAATCGCCCCCAATCTTCAGAGAAAACGTCCAATCATGAGATATGTGAAAAGACACCACAAAAACTGATTTAATGAGGCAGTTACGAGTTTTTCTGCAGCCTCCACCGTAAATTACGGTACCACCGTAAATTACGGTGGACATCAGATAGTTACGGTGAAGATCTCCTGTGTTACGGTGAGATTTGGGCATGTTTCAAGGCCACCGTAAATTACGGTGGCCACCGTAATTTACGGTGGAGCCCTGAATGTTTCGTTCTTTCCATGCACGACCCGTTCATCTCCAAACCGTCCAAAGCTGCGTTTTATCCCTTTTTAGCTCCCGAATCGCACCTGAAACATAAGCAGCCGTAGTCATCTAATTCAAGATAATTACACGATCAAGTGAGGGATAAATTCGTCTTTTAACATCATTAAGGGTTGTCCTATGGACCACCCGTCACATCCCCACACTTAACCGTTGCTTGTCCCAAGCAACTCATCAAATCATTTTTAAAACAAGCGGTCAATGTAAACCAAGCATAAACATGTAGTCCTTTTAGTAACCCCTTCTTAACACCCAAATTAACGCACCCCTCGCTATGTCTCTCCTCTCGGTAACAAGTAAGCACTAGCAATTGTAAGCTAGACACACAAAGGCTAACGGGTGGTTGCACAACTATAGGCTTGTACCTAAATCGATCCTTCTCCTAAAACGTGTCAAACATGAATGCAAATCAAAGGGACTTTCAAGGTTGTAACGTGGCTAGGTGTACGGGTAGGAAATGGAATATATATGAAGTAGCGAAAACTTAACCCGGTCTTTTATTACACAAAGAAACAACTAAACAACTACCAAACTTAACTACTATATACAAGATAACTAAACATCACCTCTTTTTCATTTTTCATTGCTTTTCTTTTTTTTTTCTTTTTTCTTTCTGATTTTTTTTTTCATAATAACTTTCAACATAACATCAAATAAAATTACATATTACTAAACAATCACTAACACTATAAGACCGGGTCAAGTCGGGTAAATTTTTAGGTAACTAGCTAAGGGGTAACAAACGATAGGCTTTTAGGCACAAAATTGGGCAACTAAATGTTCAAACCCCCGTCCCTCTCGCAACCATGCTCATATATATAATTTATGAGGTCCAACCCCCCAAATCCCACACTCACACACACTAAAGACGAGGCTACGTAAATGCCCTTATCCTTTTCGCATTCATATCCAACTAAGGACTCAAACCGTATCAACGCACAAGTTCTAATGCACCCCCACCCGTAGCCACTCTCATCAAAGACAAGTATTGTTTATTTACATGTGTGGCTTCAACTCTCACCAAGAATAAAAGGGTATTAAGGGTTGCCGGTGCATCATTTGGGGTTAATCCAAGGTGTTTAAATTCTCACATTGTTTCGCTTGATTTAAATGTTTTTCAAAAACTTCAAAAATTTCCCCCCATCCCCACACTTGGGATACATTGACCCCAATGTATGGTTTTAGGAAGATTTGATCGCTAAATTTTTTAACACCTACTAAAAGCTCAACACTCAAATCACAAATTTCTTTTTGGTATTTTTTCATTTTATACTTTTTTTTATGTTTTTTCTTCTTTTAAACATTACACCACAAACTCTTCCAACCCAAACGTAACATCACAACTAACACCACCCAACCACCCGACCATAAACAAAACAAACTAACAAATATTCACAAAGTATACAAGAAAGAGCACGACCTGACTAATAATAGCGCGGTTGAGGCTGTCCGAAAATGGAAGACATCATCTCGATCCATTCTCCAAAAGCAAATGCACCGCTACCGCTTTCACCTTGTTGCGATGCTCCTTGTTGTTGACACGGGTCTAGCCATTGTGAATGATGGAGCGGCGGGGTTGGATACGAAACACTACCATCGTATGGTGGTAGAGACGCATAATCCACCGGAGGTGGATCCACAACCACGGGCCGCCCGGCATGCCAATCCGCATGCAACCTTCTCGCTTGGTCATCTTCATACCGATTATTCATCTCAACCTCATGGGAGTAAGCGTGTGCACGATTCCATGATTCTTGACGATCGAAGTTATGCTTCAAGGCCCGTTTCATACTAGCACTCATCATCGTGTGTTGATCAAATAAAGTCCGCTCCGAACCCGACCATGACTCAAAAACGGGTGTCGGAGGACGTTGGTTCTCGATAACCTCTTGCATAGTGCCATTGTCAGCCCAATTCGGCTCATAGGAACGCTCCGTGTAATCATAGAAGACACCACCGTAACCCCTACCTAGGCCCCCTTGGCCTACATTCACATTCTCACCACCATGAGGCTCATCCACATAATCATCATCCCCACTCGGGGCTTCCTCCTCACTCTCCGGATCATCTTCTTCACCCGGTAGAAGATCCCTTGCACCCACTTTTAATGCTCTTCATCTCTACCCCTCCGACTTGAGCTTATGATACCTTTCCTATTGCGTGTAAGTCCAACCAATCCCTATCTTGTTTAAAGTAAAAGGCGGATGCCTTTTTGCTGCCCCTTTATCCTCTGACATGATTGCCTTTTGCTGCTTCATCAATCCCGTGATAATTCGGCAATACGGGATAATATCTCTCCCCAACTTGTTTCGGCAAATCCAGAGGTGGTTCATAATCAAATATCGGATTGGAAAACGCAAAGACCCATAGAGTAACGAATAGAGGACGGGTACTTCCGGGTACCTCACTTGCTCCTTATCCCCCCTTCGAGGAATGACATTTAAAATGCAAATTGCTAGCAACAACTTGGCTTCTATCTTCAAATTCCTCCGGTACAAAACTCCGCTATAAGTACCGGGCAAAAACAATGCTGCTAACATATCATTCCAACGAGGATGCTTCTCCGGTTTAAGCAACAAATCATCAAGGCTAGGAAACACATAATCACGAGCGTGTAAACTGTCATACTTCCCTAATTTCTTTAGCGTGTCAAATGACATCTCCACCTTAATCCCATTCATCTCACCCGTTAACTTCATTTGTGACGGCCTATCGTATGTGTTACACTTGAGGGTTGCCATCCATTCTTGAATTTCGGTCATGAATAAGTTCTTGTTATCCTTATCATAACAACTGAGCGCCGACTCCCATCCTAAGGCGCGGAATCGGGCAAACACGTTGAACGGCCCAAACTCGACTTCACGAACTTCCCTCTCGCAAATAAATGCGGCATCCCTGTTTTTTAATCGATTCATACTGTCGTGAAAAAGTGTTGGTTGCCAATGCTCTGGTTGGTCATCTAAAGGACCCGACTCCCATCTTGGCTTTTCAGCCGGGTCCAACTCTATCATCTCTTCATCTTCGCTTTCACTGTCATCAACTCGACCCAAATATTGCCTCTTTCTTGGTTGTTGTTCCGGCTGCTTGCCCTTGTCTTTAGACGAAGAAGACGAACTTGCTCCGGCTCGTTCCTTAGTCTTTACTATTTTCCTACACACATTAAAGCAAGCAACACAATAAGTTAGACCCTTTTCGCCAAAATATCCCCACACTTGCTTGTTACTATGGTTGTAGATGCTAGTGAACCAAGAGTTTATAAATGTTTTTCAAAAATTGGGCATGGTGTCTCTACAATGTAGAGATTCCTAAAAAGTTCACTACTTTACCATCAATCCTACATCTACAAACCATAACAATTTTCAAGTAACCATTTTTATGACAAAATCTAAGAACAAGCAAGTGGGTATGAACAAATAACACAAATAACCTTACTTTTCACAATGCATCATCAAAACATAACAAATAAACTTCCATACCTTTGTTTGAAGATGCTAGAACACAAGTGAAACAAAGACTTCAAAAACCCCCAAAATTTTTCGGACCTAGGGTTTGTGATTCGGACCAGAAAGCTTCATTTTTTTCGCAAATCTCTTCTCAAAATCAGAAAATATGTGAAAAATTAGCCAAGATAGACCTAGATTTCACTTGATTTGGTTAAGAATTGAGAGTGATATGGAAGATTGAAGGTTGAAGAAGGTTGGGGATTTTTGTGGGTCTTGTGAAAGTGATGGATAAGAATGTTTGGAGGAGAAGAGGAAAGAAAATCAAGTGGATGGGGTTAATTCTCGTGACCGATTTTTTTTTTTTTTTTATAACTGTCTTAACCCAGCCGACCCATCAGTTCGCCAGGTCCACCGTAATTTACGGTGGACACCGTAAATTACGGTGGATGCTGGCACAAAAATCTCACCGTAACTCAGGAAGATCCTACCGTAAAGCCCCACTCTTTTCACCTTCCACCGTAAATTACGGTACCACCGTAACTTACGGTGGTACCTGGGCATCTATGGTTCGCCAAAAAATGTGATTTTTGAGTACCTTTTTTATTTTATTTTTTCAGTTTTTTCAATTTTTTTGTGTTTTTTAAATTTTTGAAAAACATGTAAAAATTACCCTACCCCCTCGAAAGTCTCGTGTTGTCCTCAACACAATGTTAAAGCAATTCGTGACCCGAATGTCCCCACACTTGTTTCAAACATGGACTTCAAGCAAATACGGTAAATGTGAAAACTATACAAAACAAACAAAATGAAATGCTAACTATTTACACTACCAAACCTGGGCCTATGGTTGTTCATCGTCTACCGGGCGTAAGATGTAGCCCGCTTTATCAAGCTCCAAGTTGTTAATGTCGTTCCCCTCCAAGTATGGCTTCAACCTAAGGCCATTCACCGTTTGTTGTTTATTCGTTTGCTCATCTTGGATATCTACATCACCAAACCTCCCAACTCGCCGAACGACATACGGGCCCATCCATTTGCTTTTAAGCTTGCCCGCAAACATCTTGAGTCTTGAATTGTACAACCAAACCTTTTGACCCACTTCAAAGGTTTTCTTCCTCAATTTTGCATCGTGTACCTTCTTGAGCTTGTCTTTATAAGCCGATGCACACTCATACGCCTCATCTCTTCTATCTCACTCAATTGCAACTTCCTCATCTTCCCCGCCTCATCATAATCCGCATTTACCGTCTTGATTGCCCAATGTGCCCGATGCGCTAACTCCATTGGCAAGTGGCAACCCTTTCCATAAACCATCCGATAAGGTGTTGTGCCAATCGGAGTTTTGTAGGCCGTTCGGTATGCCCACAATGCATCATCCAACTTGCTCGACCAATCCTTCCTATCTGTTCTTACCGTCTTCATGAGGATTTCTTTGATTTGACGGTTGGACACTTCGACTTGTCCACTCGTTTGCGGATGGTAAGGTGTGGCAATCCGGTGATTCACGCTATACCTCTTCAATAATTTCCCGAAATTAAAGTTCTTGAAATGCGAACCACCATCACTTATGATAACTCTTGGAATACCAAAACGGGAGAAGATGTTGGATTGAACGAATTTACAAACAACCGAGTGGTCATTTGTTCTTGTTGCAATAGCCTCAATCCACTTAGAGACGTAATCCACCGCTACCAAAATATATAGGAAGCCATTCGAATTCGGGAAGGGACCCATAAAGTCAATGCCCCATACATAAAATATCTCTACAACCAAGATTGGTTGTAGTGGCATCTCGTCCCTCTTTGAAATGCTTCCCATCTTTTGACAATTAATACAATTTCTTGCAAACTCACACGCGTCTTTTAAAATTGTGGGCCAATAAAACCCACATGAGAGAACCCGGTAACCCGTTTTATGCCCGCTAAAGTGACCTCCACATGCAGATGAGTGGGCATGAGTCAAGATTTCTAACACCTCCGTTTCGGGCACACATCTTCGAATAACTTGATCCAGCCCGATCTTGAAAAGATCTGGTTCATCCCAAATGTATTGCTTCACTTGGACCATAAATTGTTGTCGTCGCTTCTTGGTCCAATGACTTGGGATGGCACCCGTGGCTAAGTAGTTTACGTAATGAGCATACCACGGTGCAACAAAGGTGGAAACGGCTAGGAGTTGCTCGTCGGGAAACCTTTCATTTATTTCACTTACATCGTCAATTCCTTCCACCGGAATCCGAGACAAGTGATCCGCCACTACGTTCTCACTTCCCTTTTTGTCTCGGATTTCTAAATCGAACTCTTGCAACAACAACACCCATCGAATTAACAGAGGCTTCGCGTCCTTTTTCTCCATCAAATATCGGACCGCACTATGATCCGAATAAACCACCACTTTGCTCCCCCAAATATACGAACGAAACTTATCCAGAGCATACACCACCGCTAATAACTCCTTTTCGGTTGTGGTGTAATTCAGTTGCCCTTCGGATAAAGTCTTGCTTGCATAATAAATCACCACCGGCTTTTTATCAACCCGTTGACCCAAAACTGCACCAATTGTAGTGTCGCTTGCATCACACATGATCTCGAACGGCTTTGACCAATCCGGTGGTTCCAAAATGGGAGCTTTTACCAAGTGTTCCTTCAAAACAGTAAATGCTTGCATACACTCATTAGTAAAATCAAATGGGACATCTTTTAATAACAAATTACATATAGGTTTGGTGATAACACTAAAACCTTTTATGAAACGTCTATAAAACCCCGCGTGTCCCAAAAATGATCTTACACCCTTAACATTTTTCGGAGGTGGCAAAGATGCTATTACCCTTATTTTTGCCTTATCCACCTCCATTCCCCTTTCCGAAATCACATGACCTAGCACAATTCCCTCTTGCACCATAAAATGACTTTTCTCCCAACTAAGCACTAAATTTTTCTCAACACATCTTTTTAAAACTTTTTGTAATTCGTTGAGACAAGATTCAAAACTAGTGCCAAAAATGGAAAAGTCATCATAAACACTTCAAGCGACTCTCCAACCATGTCCGAGAAGATACTCATCATACATCGTTGGAAAGTTGCCGGTGCATTGCACAAGCCAAATGGCATTCGCCGAAAGGCAAAGGTGCCGTATGGACAAGTGAAGGTGGTCTTGTGTTGGTCATCCGGGTGTATTGCTATTTGATTGTAACCCGAGTACCCGTCCAAAAAACAGTAGTATTTTTTACCCGACAATTTTTCAATGATTTGGTCAATAAAAGGTAGCGGGAAATGGTCCTTAGAAGTGGCGGCATTCAATTTTCGGTAGTCAATACATACACGCCACCCGGTGACCGGTCGGGTGGCAATTTGTTCACCATTCTCATCCTTGACTACTTGAATACCGGCCTTCTTAGGCACAACTTGGGTAGGACTTACCCAAGCACTATCCGAAATCGGATAGATAATTCCCACATCCAACCATTTAATTACCTCTTTCTTTACTACCTCCCTTAGGTTCGAATTCAATCGCCTTTGAGCTTCTCGTGTCGGTTTTGCATCTTCAGTTGTGATTAGCTTGTGCATGATGATTGATGGACTAATTCCTTTGAGATCGGCAATCGTCCATCCAATAGCTCCCTTGTTCTCCTTTAAAACTTCCAATAAGGCTTGCTTTTGCGCCGTCTCTAAATTAGAGGCAATAATGACCGGTAGAGTGTCATTATCCCCTAGGAAAGCATACTTCAAGTGGTTTGGCAAGTCTTTGAGTTCCAACTTCGGTGGTTCTTCTAATGATGGTTTCGTACCCGGACTTATTTCCACCGGAAAGCCTTCAAATTGGTGAGTCCATGGCGGTCGACCTTCTTTCAAGGCCATAGCATCCTGTTTTTCCTCTTCAACCCGTAATGCATAAGCGTGTACCTGTTCAGAAAAATCACACAAGCAAACATCCATACCATCCTCCTCATACTCATGCGGGTTGCATCCGTCAACTAAATCTGCCATGAAACACTCATCAACACCAACAGCATTAGAATTGTTAGTAAAAACATTCAAGCGCATTTTTCGATTCCCAAAAGTCATATTGACTGTACCAAATCTACAATCGATCACAGCATGCGCGGTGCTCAAAAATGGCCGACCCAAAATTACATTTTGTTGTTGTTTTGGGTCCGCGGATGAGTAGTCCAAGACTAAAAAGTCAACCGAGTAATAGAACTCATCAATTTTAACAATCACATTTTGAACCATCCCCCGAGGTAGCTTATGAGACAAATCGGCTAAAACAACCGTTGTCTCCACCCTCGCTAACGGACCAAAGTCGTATTGGTCATATAAGCCCCCCGGTAAAATGCTAACTCCGGCTCCAAGATCTAGTAACGCCTTTGCCATTTGAAAGTTACCAACTTGTATGTTAATTAATGGTGTGCCCGGATCTTGGAGCTTAGGAGGAAGCTCTCCATTCAAAACAGCACTTACTTGCCCGGTCAAATCCACCCGCTTAGGCATTTTCTTCTTTTGTTGCCTTTTTTGTGTACATAATTCCTTTAGAAATTTAGCATAAGCGGGTACTTGTTTTATTGCATCAAGTAGTGGAAGATTAATTTTTACTTGTTTAAACATGTCCCACAATTCTTCTTTTTGGGGACCTCTTGATGCAATAAAATTTTTCCTACCCGGGTCAAGTAAAGCCGATGGAAACGGTACTTGACTCGGTTCACCTTCATCTTTTTCATTTGTTTTATTTTCATTTTCACCCAAACCCAGTTTGTTAACATTTGATTCTTTAGGTTTAACCGGTGAAACTTCATCATCACTGTCATTACCCGTGATGTCCTCAACTACCCCTCAACCAAACCCGGTGACAAATTGGCTTTAAATTCTTTGCCACTTCTTAAAACACTAACATGATGAACATTAACATTACCTCGTGATGAACCATGTGAAGGTTTTACCTTGGTATCGCTAGGAAGTTGACCTTTGTTTTTCTTCAACTCCGCCACATCGGTTGCCAATTGACCCATTTGGGTTGTTAGTGATTAGATGCTCTTGTCACGAACCTCATCCTTTTGCATCCGGACTTCATCGAGTTGGTTCCGTTTTTGCATATCTTGTTGCATAGCCCGAAGCATATCCATGACTTCATTCCCGCTTGACGAAGGTTGACCCGAACCACTTTGACCCGTTTGTTGAAATTGCCTTTGGTACCCATAGTTGTTTCCACCCCGATAATTGCCTTGATTATATTGTTGACGAGGTGCAAAGTTACCTTGAGCTCCTTGAAAGTTTGGGTTAGCTTGTTTCGCTGGGTTCCCGTAAAGGAAATTAGGATGGTTTCGTAACCCGGGGTGGTATGTGTTGGAGTTCATATTGAAATTTCGACCACCCCCTCCTTGAATTGCATTCACTTCCTCTACTTGCTCATCAACCACTCCCACTACACAAACTTCCGCCGTGTGGCCTATTTCGTTGCAATTAGTGCACACATTTTACACTTGATTCGTAGTTTGCACGTTACCACTTTCTACTCCATGCACTTGTGGCCTTTGTATCACATGCCTTGCCCTTCTTGAAGATTGAGCCTTCCTCTTGGAAATCACCACCATTTGTTCTAAAAATGCCCAATCAACATGTTCATAATTCATACCGAATGTACCATTAGTGATCGACATTAAATCCCGTGCATCCTCCGAACTCAACCCTTTGTGAAATGCGTTCAACAACTCCCATAATTGGATCCCATGATGAGGGCAATTCCGTAACATCATATTAAACCTTTCGAAGGCTTCATGAAACATCTCCCCCGATTGTTGTTGGAAGCTTCTCAATCCTCTCCTTGCATCATTAGTCTTTTGAGAGGTGTAATATTCATCCAAGAATATTTGTTGCATATCGGCCCATGTAAATATTGATGCGGAGGGTAGAGTGTGAAACCATCTCTTTGCCTTGTCTTCCAACGAAAATTGGAAGAGAACCAACTTGACATCATCCGAAGAAAACCCTTGACCTCCAATTGTGTTGCAAATCGAATCGTATATCTCCAAATGAAAATAGGGTTCTTCCGTTGCTAATCCCTTGAACTTTGGTAGACTTTGGAGGGCGGTTGTTCTAACTTCAAAAGTTCTTCCATCCGCATGATGAGGAATCACTACCGGCGAAGGATTGTTAGTGATAATGGGCCGGAAGTGAGCTTCAATTCCCCGCACTACTTCCCGATGATGTCTTTGAGGGGCACCCAATGGTGCTCTTGGTTGACCCATTTGCATAGGCCCTTGAGGTGCAAAGGGTGGTTAAAATTGGTATTGTGGCATTGGCGGTTGTTGAATTGGTCTTTGATATTGCGATTGTGTATTTTGTGGACGCACTTGATGTAGCGGTGTAGGGCGTTGCAGTTGTGGCCCTTGCGGTCTAATGTGTTGCACCCCAACCGGTAGTCTACTCGTATCTTGAAATTGTTGAATCGGTTGACTTTGTTGACCCGCGCCTCCTTGAGGTCCCAAGTATCCTCCATCGCCCCCATAATAGAAACCTTCCTCTTCATAACCCCTAAACTCCTCTTCATAACCATCATCGTATCCATCCCCTTGAATACCTGAAGATTGCCCCAGTGGAAGGGATGAGTATTGAAAACCCGATTGGTTTGATGGTCTAAATGTTGAAGTGGCATGGACAATGGTTGAGTTTGGTGGTATTGGGTAGTTAGAAGATGATTGACCCGTAGTTAGGGGAAAGAAGTGTGACAATGGTGGAATAGTGGAAGAAGGGCTAAAGGTAAGATTGGGTTTAACTTGAGTAGTGATCGGTTGTGTGGTGTTGGTTGGTGTAGTGTCATGAGGTGGAGTAGGAATTGTAGTGGTGTTTGGTATAGTGGTGTTTGGTGATGGTTGTGTGGAAGTAGGTATAAATGACGAGGTCGGTTGACCCGTTGTGGGTGGTATTTGAGGTTCTTGCATGATGTTTCGTGGTGTGATGGGTGATGTAGGTGAACCAATAATTCTGTTTTCTCTTACTAAAACACGGTTTTGCCTTAACGTTCTTTCGATCTCCGGATCAAACGACAATGGTGAAGACTTGTGAGAGCCTCTAGTAAGCATGCACCTGTAGAACCTGCACACTAAACACACCAGTGTAAACCCGAAAATAACAAAGCAAAACTAACACACGTTGCGCACTACTCCCCAGCAACGGCGCCAAAATTTGACGTGCTGTCGTAGTACACGCAAATTTAATCCAAATAACAACTAATAGATAGTGGTAAATGGGTATCGAACTCAGGGAGTATGTGGAAAATGTGTTGATTCTATAGCTTTGCAATTTAACTACAATTTACCTAATTTGCAGAAATTAAAGATCAATGATTTGGATTGTTTGTTTTAGAAAACTAAATTATCAATTACTTACTAATCAAGATTGGATTTTTAATTCAGATTATGAGAACAATGACCATCTTAGGATTCAGTTTCTTTTAACACTTGTGCGAAATTCCAACTAGAAAGAGTTACATAGACATAACTCGTGTTTAAACAATTGTTGTGATAAAAGGGAACAAAGTACTCGGATTATAAGAATGCGAGGTTGTTTCCCGATGATCAATCAATCAATATCCAACCCTAACCCTTCCCGTGATATCTCGATTGTCAACGACACCAAGAACGTACGATTTAGACTAGAATTGCAATACCAATTAACAAGAAACAATCAATTACTCAAACACCATGACAAACAAAGCAACACAATGTTATCATTCTAGAAATAAAGGAACAAACACACAAGAGTTTAGAGAAACCTTCACCTAAGATGATCACCACAAGTTTAGCCGGACATTGTTTGGTTGATCATCATAACATCCAAATTCAAGTTCATACAAATCAAAAACAAGAACCAAATGTTTAGAATTGTTTAGAACAAGGTAGAACCAGCCAAAATCCTCCCCAATCTTCAGAGAAAACGTCCAATCATGAGATATGTGAAAAGACACCACAAAACTGATTTAATGAGGCAGTTACGAGTTTTTTCGCAGCCTCCATGTCACACCCCAAATTTCCACGTGTCACCGGTGGGCCCGGTGGGGGAGTATCGTGACGTGGTTGGCAACATAATAGTCAAACAACACAATATTTAATTGTCACACCCCGACTTTCCACGTGTCACCGGTGGGCCCGGTGGGGAGTATCGTGACGTGGTTGGCAACTCAATAGTCAAACAACACAATTATATAAATGCACAGCGGAAGCAAAAGATAAATATTATTACATTCCGAATATAAAGTAATATCCAGTATTACAACGGAAAGTAAAGAATCCACAGGCGGATCTTAAAACATATCACTTGTTCAACAGACTTTAGACGCCTAGGACTTGCAAGATTCCTTATTAACGCCCTGAGCTTCCAGCCAATTACGTTCAGTACCTGTCACTTAACCTTTTTGGAAAATACGTCAGTTTTCACTGGTAAATACACTCAACCGACTCATTTGAAAAGAGCTTAAGAAAATTGGTTTGAATGCACGTGGCACAAAATATCGTTTATAATTTGATTAAAATGCACAGAGGCAAAATTAACCTTTTTAACTTGGAACAATTATATTTATAACCTTGTATACAGATTTACATGTTCGTTATACGTTCAGGGCCCGATGTAGAAACCGAGTCAAGATTAACAGACACGCCACAAGTATAAGCCCACAAGAGAGTGAGATACCATTTCCCTTTAAGCAACTTTCAGTGTATGCCTACACCCCGTGCTTAAGGCGTGGCCATTTTATAATACAATGATGTCAAGGATATCCGGGACATGGTCATTAACCCCTAAAGGCTTTTATTTCAAACAATACAGATTAAACCGGGTTACCTCAATAATTTAATCACAATCCGATTAAACATTCAATACCCGACCAAGCGGTATCATTATACCGTATCCCAAGCCCGTATAGGGAAAATAAGTTAAGAGTATTTACCTGAGCTAGCTCCTGTCTTAAATAGCAAGAATCTAATAACTCAGCCGTATTCACTTAAGTAAGCATAGGTACCATTTACCGGAAGGCTCTAGTCTGGAATGATCGTATAAATAACTTATTAGAATGCTAACGGGTCTTTAATTAAGCCTAAGCTTAGACCGGTTAGTCTTACAGGAAGATATGGTTCGTACGCATGATTAAGCGAAGACCGGAATAGAATGTGATTTAGACCCAACAAGCTTGTATGCTTGTTTAATATGGGTAACTCAAACACATTCTGGATTTCGAGATAAAACCGTTAAGGTTTGACTCGTTTCGGCTAATTTATGTAAACTAGTTATATAGGCCGAACCGTACGCGTAGGAGGCGTAACGGGTAATTATAAGAGCCATATACAGGTTTCCTAAGTTAATTATGCCTCAAATATGTTGTGACATCAGTAAGATGTCTTTCATTATGCCCGAAACGTATTTAAACACAAACTAGGCCCCGTAGGGGTAGTTTGGTCATTTAAAAGTTTATAAAAGAGTTTAAATGTTTAACTGAGTTACAGGTCTGATATAATCAGCAAAAATACTTAGTTTACTAAGTCATATCAGTAGGTTAAAGCATATATGTGAAATTTATCATTTTTAACCAAACTATGCCCCGAAGGGGTATTTTGGTAATTTCACATTAGCCGAAAAGCTCAAAACTGAAGTCTGAGTTTATCAACCTTTGCTTACTGTTAAAATATCAAAATTTGCCTCATATATCAGTAGGTATCAACCTGGGTATGTCCAATATGATTTTAAAACATACTATGCGTTAAAAACGCTAATTAGGGAGATTAAATGCCATTTCCGGGTTCGATACTTAAATATGATATTTTTATATTTCCAGAAGGCTTAAAATAATTTATTTATCATATGTGATCAGTAGCAAAAGGTTTGGAGTCGTTTAGATATGTAAAACTCATTTTATGGCCCGTTAGGGCAAAACCGACAATTACCGGGTTAAGCCTAAGACCACTAGTTATGCTCAGCCTAAAATTAATTAAAAATCTTTAAAATTCCCAAAATAATATATTACATCAGTGGGTATTAAGTTTGATACCGAAAAGTAGGCTTAACTAGGCTATACGCTAATTACGCCATTTTATTAACATAAAGCTTCTTTTTTGCGCTAATGAGCATAACTCTCAATCTAGACCTCGAATTGATGTCAAACTTTGGTTACAAGTTTATATATCAGTAATTTAAGTTTCTACTCTTTTACATTTCCAAAAATCACGTTTTAAGGCAATAAGGGCATAACGGTCAACATATGAGCAATTAACGGAAACATGCATATTAATTGGATAACTAGTGAACCAAGGTGTATAATCACAGAGGGTTGTTCTAACATGTATCCTAATCCAATTTAAGCTCTGAGGCATTTCTAAAACATGCCTAAACGGGTCAGAACTGAAAGTCAAAGTGAAAGTCAAACTATGTGACTTTCGGTTCCGAACCGGGTATTTACAGGAATTTGTCGGGTTGAACATGTTTAGACATGTTCTTACACTTATTACCAAGTCATAACAATGATCAAACAGGTTGTATATATCCTAGATAACTAATTATGCATAAATAGCATTTTAGACTTCCTGTTGACTTTTTAATTGTATGTTTGACCCGACTTTTGACCTGGTTAGAGTGATGATCAGGGGAAACCCTTTTGAGGTTTTATTACCCACATAAATACCAACTCATAACTACTTTTAATTCGAGATATGACTGAGCCATTATTGACTAATCTCGAAGTCAAACCGTAATTACGACGGTTTGACTTTTAGCTAATTATCCAAGCTAAACTCAAATAAAGAAGGACTAGTAGACTTACAAGAGTCCTATGCACGACTTAAGATCAGTTGGACCTGCTTGAGAGCTCCAGAAATGATCCAAATATGCAGGAGAATGTGTGAAGAACAATTGTTGCAACCAATGCCTTATATAGTGGTTTAATCCACCATAACATGTTGACAACAAAGTCTAGGACACACCATAACATTCCCACATGTGTCCTAGGGTCTAGGAACATTTTAGAGGTCGTTCAATAGTGAGGAAAACCTAAGAGATCGGTCAGAATCGCGAAAAACCGGCTGCAGAAGGTTTTCTGATGCTGGGTGTCACACCCCGATTTCCACGTGTCACCGGTGGGCCCGGTGGGGGAGTATCGTGACGTGGTTGGCAACGTAATAGTCAAACAACACAATATAATAATGCACAGCGGAAGCAAATTTAAAATATAATACAACCGAATTTATTTATTGTAATCAAGGTCACAATATCCGGTGTTTATCCACAGTAGGATCGAAACACAATATTTTGAATGGTTCAACAGACTTTGGCATCCTAAGCTTGCGAGACTTTCTATTGATGCTTGGAGACAATCCAGCCAAATTTCGTTTAGTACCTGCATTCAGTCTTTTTGGGAAAATACGTCAGTTTACACTGGTAAATACAATCAACTGACTCATTTTGGAAAATGATTGAAAATTGGTTTGGATGCACATGGCATAAACATTTTTATAACTTGGGAGAATTATTTAATATTATAATCTTGTGAACGAATTACATGTTACTTATGCGTTCAGTAGCCCGGAACGTATCCGGGTTAAAGATCAATAGACACACCACAATTTTAGAGTTATACACTGACAGGTGTACGCCTACACCCCGTGCTCAAGTCGTGGCCAATCTCGTAAGATGATGTCAAGGATATCCGGGACATGGTCATTAACCCCCCAAAGGCTGTAAAGTAAAACAAGACTGTTTAAACGAGCCGATCAAATTATTCAACTACCCACTAAGCGTGGAGATTTGATGCTCGATCAAGCGGTACGCTATGTACCGTAACCCAAGCCCGTATAGGGAAAATAAGTTAAAAGTATTTACCTGATGCAAGTATAAATCACAAATAGCAGAATGCACGTAGCTTTTACTGTTTCTCCTAATCTGGAACGAAGGTTAAATATAACCTATTAGAATACTAACGGGTCTTTAATTAAGCTTAAGCTTAGACCGGTCAGTTTTAACGATACGGTTCGTACGCACGATTAAGCGAAGACCGGATAGAATGTGATTTAGACCCGACAAGTTTGAGGACTTGTTTAATATGGGTTTAGTATTCACATTCTGGATTTTGAGATAAAAATGATATCGTTTGACCCGTTCCGGCTAGTTTATGCAAACTAGTTACATAACCCGAACCGAACGCGTATAATGCATAACGGGTAACCGAAAGGGTCGCGAACAGGTTTCCTAAGTTAATACGCTTTAAATATGGTGTGATATCATTATGATATCTTCTATAATGCCCATAACGAGTTTAATCCCTAAATATGCCCCGTAGGGGTATTTCGGTCATTTTAAAGATTATAAAAAGGATTAATTATGTTTCTGCGAACCAGGTCTGAATATGTCAGGAAAATGGCTTATTTTAACAGTTTATAACATTTGGTAATAAGCCTTATATGCTAAAATAGTTTTAAACCCAAACTATGCGTATAATACGCGTATAAAGCCGTTTTAAGCGACGTACGGTTTAAAATACCATTCTGAGTTTTCTGATCAGAAAAACAGGCTCAAAACACTCTATTTATTATTTAAAATCAGTGGCAATTGGATTGGTATCAAACGGATTCGTAAAACTCGGTTTATGGCCTAAAAGGGCATATTCGGTATTAACCGAATCAATGCGATAAGCCTAGCTTAAGATCAGTTTAAAAATAATTAAAAATCTTCAAAAATCCCAAAATATTATTTAACATCAGTGGGTAAAAGTTTTGGTACCGAAAATCGGGTTTAGATAGGCTATGCGCTAATCGCGCCGTTTAATTAATAAAAAGCTTATTATTTACGCTAATGCGCATATCTCCTAATCTAGACCCCCGATTGACGTGAAAATTTACGTGCATGTTTAATAATCAGTAACTAAGATTGTTGTACTCCCACATTTTCAAAATTCTCGTTGTATGGTCATAAGGGCGTTATGGTCCAATTTAAGCGATTAACGGAAACGTGTGCATGCATCGGATAATCAACGAAACAAGTACAGAGACTTATACTAGCATGTAACCCTACTCTAATTAAGCACTAAGGCATTACCGAATCAAACTAAAACGGGTCAGAACCGAAGTCAAAGCAAAAGTCAAAGTTTTGCGAGTTTCGGTTCCGAACCGGGTTTAAACAGAAATCTGTCGAGTCGGACAAGCGTAAACAAGTTTTTATACTTATTATTAAGTTATATTGAGGTTTGAACAGGTTACACGCCTCACGGATTGCTAATCACGCGTTAAATCACAAGTTGCATTTCTGTTGACTTTTTCGGTTAATGTTTGACTCGACAAACGAACAAGTTAGGATGGGAATCAGGGGGAACCCTTTTAGGGTCTTATTACCCACATAATTACCAACCTAAACATAATTAAGAAAGGACTAGTGGACTTACAAGAGTATAATGATGATTAGGGATGTCTTGTACTCAGCTTGAAGGCTCCTCAATGATCAGATTGTTTGCAAATGGTGTGAGGAATTGTTGTGACAAATGAAGGGCTATTTATAATGGTTTCAATCACCACAAATCATTGACAAACAAGTCTAGGGCCATCCACAATCGATTAACATCTGTAACTAGAGTCTAGGGATGTCTAGGGGCCATGCACATGCAAGAGAAACCGGCTAAATGGGTCACAAATACGCATAACAGCCAACAGCAGGTAATCTGGTCGCTGGGCACCCCTCGCGTAGCGCGAGGGCCCGTCGCGCGACGCGACGCCCACTGCAGATCAGATTTTTGATTTTGTTGTTTGTTGGTGTTTCGAAAGGGCAACCGGGTATAAACGACTTGTTTTATCAGTAGGGGGCCTCCAATAAGTGTCTATATGCTGAACATACCCTACCATTTTCCATTGTTTCTATCGATTGCATATACAAGATCCGAAAACATCGGTTTACCATTGCTTTTCTTCGTTAGATCTTATCATACTTTTGCAAATCCCTTTATTTACAATAATTCTCAGAATTGAGGGCATAAAAGACGTGTAGTAATTATTATATCGGGTCTTGGGATTTATAATTGAGGTCGTTCAGAGGTAACGATTTAACATGACGCCACTTTAAATCCTACCGAAACATCTTTATTAAATCCGGGTTTCCAACGCGTTTTTGTCTTACATGACACGTGTCGTTTTAATATTAAACCCGAAATTTGCGAGGTGTTACATCCTCACCCCCTTAAAATAAATCTCGACCCGAGATTTACTGAAACAAATAAGGGTATTTTTCTTTCATGGCGGATTCCAACTCCCACGTATACTCGGGACCTCTTCGGGCATCCCATTTGACCTTTACAAAAGGTATATGCTTTCTTCGAAGCTTCCTTACCTGTCGATCTTCAATCGACAAAGGTTTTTCAACAAATTTCAAGCTCTTGTCTATCTGCACATCTGTATGTGGCATGACATGTGATTCGTCAGCGGAACACTTCTTTAGATTACAGATGTGGAACACATTGTGAATTCCACTAAGCTCTTCCGGTAAGTTCAACTTATAGGCAACTGACCCGACACGTTCGATAACCTCGAAAGGTCCTATGTATCTCGGGCTTAGTTTGCCTTTCTTACCAAATCGCATCACCCCCTTCCAGGGTGACACTTTAAGTAGGACTTTGTCACCTACTTCGAAGTGAAAATCCTTTCGACTTGGATCCGCGTAACTCTTCTGCCTATTCCGGGCAGCTTGGAGATTGTTACGAATCTGGACAATCTTGTCCGTCGTTTCGAACACGATCTATGGTCCTGATAACTGGACTTCTCCAACTTCCACCCAACAAACTGGCGATCTACACTTTCTACCGTATAATGCCTCAAAAGGCGCAGCCTTTATGCTGGTATGGTAGCTATTGTTGTAGGAGAATTCGATCAATGGTAGGTTCTTATCCCAACTACCTCCCAAATCGATCGCACATGCACGTAGCATGTCTTCCAACGTTTGAATAGTACGCTCACTCTGACCGTCTGTCTGAGGATGGTAAGCCGTACTAAAGTTCAAACGTGTGCCCAAAGATTGCTGGAAGCTCTTCCAAAAATGTGACGTGTACCTAGTATCTCTATCAGAGATAATAGCTACAGGTATGCCGTGTAAGGCTACAATCTTATCAACGTATAACTGGGCTAACATATCGGAGCTATAAGTCTCCTTGATGGGTAAGAAATGAGCTGACTTAGTCAGTCGGTCAACTATAACCCATATTGTATCATTTCCTTTCCTTGTCTTGGGCAACTTGGTAATAAAATCCATAGTTACCATCTCCCACTTCCACGTAGGAAGTTCAGGCTGTTGTAGCAAACCTGACGGTTTCTGATGCTCGGCTTTGACTTGCGCACATGTCAAGCATTTTGCTACATGGGCGGCTACAGACTTTTTCAAGCCTATCCACCAATAATTTGCCTTTAAATCCTGGTACATCTTATCAGCTCCAGGATGAATGGAGTATTTGGAACTATGGGCTTCTTGGAGGATGACATCACGAAGTCCTCCAAAAATTGGAACCCATATTCGTCCGTTTAACCGTAAAATTCCGTCCTTGCTAAGAGTTAACTGCTCCTCAGTTACTCCTAACTTTTCATTAGGATAGTTAGCTTCCAACACAGCTTCCTTCTGTGCAGCTAACACCCTTTCTATCAAACTGTTCTTTATTTCCATACGCTTGGCGTTAATTCGAATGGGTTTAACCCTTTCCTTTCTGCTCAAGGCGTCAGCGACTACATTCGCTTTGCCGGGATGGTATTTGATTTCACAATCATAATCATTTAAAGTTTCCATCCAACGGCGTTGCCTCATATTTAATTCCTTCTGATTAAACAGATGCTGGAGGCTCTTGTGATCAGAATAGATCACAAACTTGATTCCATAAAGATAATGCCTCCACAGTTTTAGTGCGAAAACAACGGCACCCAATTCCAAGTCATGGGTGGTGTAATTCTTTTCGTGCACCTTTAACTGTCGTGATGCATAGGCAATCACCTTGCCTTTCTGCATAAGCACACACCCCATGCCAGTGTGTGATGCATCACAATAAACTACAAATTCTTCAGCGCCTTCAAGTAAGGTAAGCACAGGAGCGTTGCTCAACTTTTGTCTCAAAACATCGAAGGACTCTTGCTGCTTAGGGCCCCAAACGAACTTTACTTTCTTCTTGGTCAGGGAAGTTAGGGGTGCAGCAATCCTTGAGAAATTTTCAATGAAACGCCTGTAATATCCTGCCAATCCCAGGAAGCTACGAATCTCCGTAGGCGTCTTTGGCTCTTGCCAATTCATTACGGCTTCAACTTTAGCGGGATCCACCTGGATACCACGCTCACTGACCACATGTCCAAGGAATTGGACTTCTCGTAGCCAAAATTCACATTTAGAGAATTTGGCGTAGAGCTTCTCCTGTCGTAGAAGTTTGAGAATACAACGAAGGTGTTTCTCGTGGTCAGCTTGATTCTTAGAATAAATAAGGATGTCATCGATGAAGACGATAACAAATTTATCTAAGTAAGGCTTGCAGACGCGATTCATGAGATCCATGAACGCGGCTGGTGCATTAGTGAGCCCAAAAGGCATCACTAGGAACTCGTAGTGACCATAACGAGTCCTAAATGCAGTCTTGTGAACGTCTTCATCCTTAACCTTCAACTGATGGTAGCCTGACCTCAGATCAATCTTCGAGAAGTAACTTGCCCCTTGCAGCTGATCGAACAAATCGTCGATTCTGGGCAGAGGATACCTATTCTTGATCGTGACTTTATTAAGCTCGTGATAGTCGATGCACAGACGCATCGACCCATCCTTCTTCTTGACAAACAAGATTGGCGCTCCCAAAGGAGATGAGCTAGGTCTAATGAAACCCTTAGCCAGCAATTCATCTAGCTGCGTCCGCAACTCCTTCATTTCCGTGGGTGCCAGTCTGTATGGAGCTCTAGCAACTGGTGCCGCTCCGGGGATGATATCGATCCTGAATTCCACTTGCCTATCTGGTGGCAAACCCGGTAGATCTTCAGGAAACACTTCTGGGTATTCAGAGATGACAGGGATGTCTCCTATCCTTGGTTTAGGCTCATCAATAATCACCTGCGCCATGTAGATGACACATCCCTTCTTCAAACACTTCGAGGCCTTGAGCATAGTCACTTGCTCAGGCAGTCCGTACTGGGTATCTCCCCGAATGGTAAGTGGTTCACCAGACGGAGTCTTTATCACCACTTGCTTCACGTTACAAACAATTTGGGCCTGGTTAAGAGATAACCAGTCCATACCCAGAACTATGTCGAAACCAGCTAACTTGAATGGAAGTAGAGACAGAGGAAAAGAATGGTTCTTAATGGATATAACGCATCCATCTAACACAGTTGAGACGGTTTCTATGGTACCATCTGCTAACTCTACTTCATAGTTTACGCCTAAGGTTTTGATAGGTAAATTCAACAATTTACAAAACTTATGATCTACGAAAGACTTATCTGCGCCCGAATCAAAAAGTACTCTTGCAAAGACATCATTTACAAGAAATGTACCTGTTATGACATTATCATCCTGCACAGCTTCTTTCGCGTCCATCCTGAAGACTCTGGCATTAGTCTTCTTAGCCTCCTCAGGCTTCTTGTTGTACTTGGGGCAGTTGGTCTTGATGTGCCCCCGTTCATTGCAACGATAGCACGTTGCGTCCTTTATCTTCTTGCAATCCACGGTTTTGTGGTCCGTGGACTTGCACAACCCACAAGCATAGGTTTTTGACTGATTCCTTGTGTTTGACTCGAGTCTGCACTTTCCAAAGTGCTGCTTCTTGCAAGTTTTGCACGTGGGCTTCTCACCAGAACGATGCCCATCCTTTCTCGACTCAAATCCCTTCTTGTTATCACCGTTCCCACGGTGTTTCTTGTTCGATCCTCGCGAACCATTATCTTCATGCTTTCTCTTCTCGGCCGCCTTATTCCTCTGCGATCTCTGCCGGACCGCATCCAGGGTGAGGGATAAGGAAAGGTCAGTTACAGACCTGAAGGTAACTGGCCGAGAAGCTTTTACACTGGACTTGATCTCGGGTTCCAAACCACCAATAAAGCGAGCGATTCTTTTTGGCTCCGGGGTTACTAGGTAGGGAACCAACCGTGACAGTGTATTGAAGCTTGTCAGATAAGCTTGGCAGTCGAGGTTAGTCATCACCAACGATAGAAAGTCAGATTCTATCTTTTCTACCTCATGTTGAGGGCAGAAATTTTCCTTGATTAGGGCAATGAATTGATCCCACGTCATATTATACAACGGGATCTTTCCGGAGGCCTCCATCAGAGATCTCCACCATGCCAATGCTTCACCCTTGAAGGACTGTGACACAAACTTAATTACATCCCTTTCAGCGCACCCGCTGATATCTACCACCGTGTCCATCTCGTCCAGCCAAGTCATACAGTCAACGGCTCCTTTTTCCCCATTAAAATCCCGGGGCTTGCAAGACACGAAGTACTTATAGGAGCAACCCTTGTTACGGGGTTCTTGTTGCAGTACTAATTTCTGAGATGGGACACTTAGGTGGTTGGTGGACTGACGATCGTCATCCACTTTCTTGGGGTCATCCTTCTTTGGTGGAGGCTTGCTGTGAGCTTCCGATTGAACTCTAGGCTTTGAGCGCGGTATAGATAGTGTCCTACTCCGAGTCTCACTATACTGCTCGTACTGTCGCTCTAGTGCCTGTGTCACAGCGCCATCTACAATAGCTTTTAATTCAGCGCCCGTTAACGTAATCTGGGCATTATTATTTGGCTCCACAGGATGGCTATTTATTTCATCTGAATCAGCCATTTGAATTGAACTGTTGCAGAAAACAAGAACAATATTTTATTTGGGAGTTTATTATGGAATTACCCCTTAGGGTAACTTGTTAACCATGGTAAACAGAGACCCTATATGGTTAACTTAATAATCGTATTAAATCAGGATTTCAATTAAATTTATCCTAATTATTTACAATAACAATATATATTAGCACATAAGGCTTAGTCACTTGGACAATTTAAATTATAAGCTATGATTTCAGAGAATCAAGGCTTTTAAGGTTTGAACCTAGTTCATTACCTTTACTAGACAGGGAGTCATAGCTACCACTGTCTGTTGGCTCATATAAAATGAGCAGGGCCCGTAGGCACTATATTACCACGTATGGTTCAAAATATGATCATCTTATTTGATGATGTAAACCCAGGATTCAGAGATCATTAGACTGGGTTAGGAATCCTTTAAAGAATCCTTATTTAATAATGTGTGTGATTTCAAATGAACCACTTCTGCCAGGAATGTTAACATGTTTTAAGATGTTAACAGGAATTTGAATCTTTTTAAACAGGTCTAACCATATTGGCCCGGTCTTATATTTGACACGTGGCTAGGTTTCACACTTTAAGATCCTTAATTAATGCTTTGAATCTCTTTAACAGGTCTTACCATATTGGCCCGGTCTTATATTTGACACGTGGCTAGGTTTCACACTAAGATTCTTAATTGAAATTTTACATGGGCAGATTATTTCACAAGGAATGATTTTAATTTATTTATTTCATTTATAATTTATATTTGCACATATTGGCCATGAAATTTATAAAAACAACATTCCATTAATTATACATAGGTTACATGTTGCCCTAAACGGGTCTTTTCAAACAAACCATTTCCCACGTAGGGGATAAACAAGTACTTACCCACGCAGGGGTTCGATTTAAAACACAAGTCCTCGCAGGGACTGATTACTTAAATAGATGTCCACACAGGGACTAGGTACTAAGATAAATGTCCACGCAGGGACTACATACACACATAAATGTCCACGCAGGGACTTGATTTAAAGTAGACATATACATAAAGGATTTACTGATCCTTCTTGCTCTTTCCCTTGATTAAGTTCGTCAAGGTCTTGAACATCCCCTGGTTACGACGTCGGTCTTCCCGTGCCTCATGCCGCACCTCCCTAATGCTTTGTAGGATCTCCTGATGCAGTGGTGGCGACATCTGTAGAGACGGTGGGGGTTGTTGGTAGTACGGGGGTTGCATAGGCATCTGGTATCCCTGTGCTGGGTACCCTACTCCCCAAGGACCTCCATACGGTCCCTCTGGGTTAAGGGCGTTGTAATTAGCCGCTACCAAATATGGGTCGGCTTCAGCGTAACCGGGGTTAGTGTGGGCCGGTGGCTCAAACGGGTTGTACATCGAAGGACCCGTGTATGCCGGTATCTGGTTATCAAAACCCATTGGTGGCGGTTGCTGCGCGACGGGGTTTGATGGTCCACCCATTTGTGGAACTTCTTGATGCGGCTGATAATTTCTGCCACTTGACTGTAGAGGAGAGCTGAAATGAAACTCCTCTCTTCGTGTAGACATCCGGGCTCCGGTTCTCATACGTCTTTGCGGTTGCGGAGGCGCCGGTTGAACTGGTGGCGGTGGAGGCGGTGGCGTAACTGCCACAAACTGGTGATTCCCAGAGGAATCTTGATGATGCTGCTGCTGCTGCTGCTCATGAGGCGCAGAATAGTGAGGCTGCTGCTGATGCGGCGACGAATGGTGTGAAGGCGTATAATACCATTCGTGCTGGGTAAAGATAGCCTGGAAGCTATCTGGACCATTATAGGGTGGTCCGTGATAAATGGAACTATCCGAGACCTCGATTGGGTGGTTGGGGGTTCCTGATGCGGGCTCGACGGGGTCGTCTTCCTCGTCCATATCATTACCTCCGGAAAAATGGTCCTCCGGTCCCAATGGGATAAAACCCACTGGTTCTTGTATATAATTTGCCGGGTTAAACCGGCCTCAGAAGAATGGAGTGGGGTCCCCAAAGGAGCGGTGCGATATTGATCGCTGTAGTGGTAAGTACGAATGGTGTGAGTCTCCATGCTCATTTTCTGATTGTGGCCCGTAGGAGTTCTGAGCGGGAGTCGTTGAGCTGTTCGAAACCGACCGTCTTGCCGGTTGAAAGAGACCTCTCTGGTTTCGCCGAGTACCATCACTCTCGGCGGGGGTAGGACCTCGTGTATTCGAAGGTCCTGCTTCGTCGTCGTTGCGTGCGGGGACTGGCCCCTTACCTCTTCCAATCCACCTGAATCTTGGCGGCATTTTGATATTCCTGTCAATAAAGCATGAGATACTAATAACAAATATAAAATTTTTAAAGGACAAAACAAAACCCGAATAAGTGGAATTTGTCCTATGTTATAAGTCTAGACTCGAAAGTTTAGGATGTGCTATTGTGTACTGAGATTAAACACAAAAGGCTAGTGTTTAATTCGCTCAGTTGTTGGCTCTGATACCAACCTGTCACACCCCGATTTCCACGTGTCACCGGTGGGCCCGGTGGGGGAGTATCGTGACGTGGTTGGCAACGTAATAGTCAAACAACACAATATAATAATGCACGGCGGAAGCAAATTTAAAATATAATACAACCGAATTTATTTATTGTAATCAAGGTCACAATATCCGGTGTTTATCCACAGTAGGATCGAAACACAATATTTTGAATGGTTCAACAGACTTTGGCATCCTAAGCTTGCGAGACTTTCTATTGATGCTTGGAGACAATCCAGCCAAATTTCGTTTAGTACCTGCATTCAGTCCTTTTGGGAAAATACGTCAGTTTACACTGGTAAATACAATCAACTGACTCATTTTGGAAAATGATTGAAAATTGGTTTGGATGCACATGGCATAAACATTTTTATAACTTGGGAGAATTATTTAATATTATAATCTTGTGAACGAATTACATGTTACTTATGCGTTCAGTAGCCCGGAACGTATCCGGGTTAAAGATCAATAGACACACCACAATTTTAGAGTTATACACTGACAGGTGTACGCCTACACCCCGTGCTCAAGTCGTGGCCAATCTCGTAAGATGATGTCAAGGATATCCGGGACATGGTCATTAACCCCCCCAAAGGCTGTAAAGTAAAACAAGACTGTTTAAACGAGCCGATCAAATTATTCAACTACCCACTAAGCGTGGAGATTTGATGCTCGATCAAGCGGTACGCTATGTACCATAACCCAAGCCCGTATAGGGAAAATAAGTTAAAAGTATTTACCTGATGCAAGTATAAATCACAAATAGCAGAATGCACGTAGCTTTTACTGTTTCTCCTAATCTGGAACGAAGGTTAAATATAACCTATTAGAATACTAACGGGTCTTTAATTAAGCTTAAGCTTAGACCGGTCAGTTTTAACGATACGGTTCGTACGCACGATTAAGCGAAGACCGGATAGAATGTGATTTAGACCCGACAAGTTTGAGGACTTGTTTAATATGGGTTTACTATTCACATTCTGGATTTTGAGATAAAAATGATATCGTTTGACCCGTTCCGGCTAGTTTATGCAAACTAGTTACATAACCCGAACCGAACGCGTATAATGCATAACGGGTAACCGAAAAGGTCGCGAACAGGTTTCCTAAGTTAATACGCTTTAAATATGGTGTGATATCATTATGATATCTTCTATAATGCCCATAACGAGTTTAATCCCTAAATATGCCCCGTAGGGGTATTTCGGTCATTTTAAAGATTATAAAAAGGATTAATTATGTTTCTGCGAACCAGGTCTGAATATGTCAGGAAAATGGCTTATTTTAACAGTTTATAACATTTGGTAATAAGCCTTATATGCTAAAATAGTTTTAAACCCAAACTATGCGTATAATACGCGTATAAAGCCGTTTTAAGCGACGTACGGTTTAAAATACCATTCTGAGTTTTCTGATCAGCAAAACAGGCTCAAAACACTCTATTTATTATTTAAAATCAGTGGCAATTGGATTGGTATCAAACGGATTCGTAAAACTCGGTTTATGGCCTAAAAGGGCATATTCGGTATTAACCGAATCAATGCGATAAGCCTAGCTTAAGATCAGTTTAAAAATAATTAAAAATCTTCAAAAATCCCAAAATATTATTTAACATCAGTGGGTAAAATTTTTGGTACCGAAAATCGGGTTTAGATAGGCTATGCGCTAATCGCGCCGTTTAATTAATAAAAAGCTTATTATTTACGCTAATGCGCATATCTCCTAATCTAGACCCCCGATTGACGTGAAAATTTACGTGCATGTTTAATAATCAGTAACTAAGATTGTTGTACTCCCACATTTTCAAAATTCTCGTTGTATGGTCATAAGGGCGTTATGGTCCAATTTAAGCGATTAACGGAAACGTGTGCATGCATCGGATAATCAACGAAACAAGTACAGAGACTTATACTAGCATGTAACCCTACTCTAATTAAGCACTAAGGCATTACCGAATCAAACTAAAACGGGTCAGAACCGAAGTCAAAGCAAAAGTCAAAGTTTTGCGACTTTCGGTTCCGAACCGGGTTTAAACAGAAATCTGTCGAGTCGGACAAGCGTAAACAAGTTTTTATACTTATTATTAAGTTATATTGAGGTTAGAACAGGTTACACGCCTCACGGATTGCTAATCACGCGTTAAATCACAAGTTGCATTTCTGTTGACTTTTTCGGTTAATGTTTGACTCGACAAACGAACAAGTTAGGATGGGAATCAGGGGGAACCCTTTTAGGGTCTTATTACCCACATAATTACCAACCTAACGATACTTTTATTTCGGGTTACGACTGAGTCAACTTTAATTAAACTGGAAGTCAAACGTTAAGTACGATAAGTTGACTTCTAAGCTAAAAACTAAACTAAACATAATTAAGAAAGGACTAGTGGACTTACAAGAGTATAATGATGATTAGGGATGTCTTGTACTCAGCTTGAAGGCTCCTCAATGATCAGATTGTTTGCAAATGGTGTGAGGAATTGTTGTGACAAATGAAGGGCTATTTATAATGGTTTCAATCACCACAAATCATTGACAAACAAGTCTAGGGCCATCCACAATCGATTAACATCTGTAACTAGAGTCTAGGGATGTCTAGGGGCCATGCACATGCAAGAGAAACCGGCTAAATTGGTCACAAATGCGCATAACAGCCAACAGCAGGTAATCTGGTCGCTGGGCACCCCTCGCGTAGCGCGAGGGCCCGTCGCGCGACGCGACGCCCACTGCAGATCAGATTTTTGATTTTGTTGTTTGTTGGTGTTTCGAAAGGGCAACCGGGTATAAACGACTTGTTTTATCAGTAGGGGGCCTCCAATAAGTGTCTATATGCTGAACATACCCTACCATTTTCCATTGTTTCTATCGATTGCATATACAAGATCCGAAAACATCGGTTTACCATTGCTTTTCTTCGTGAGATCTTATCATACTTTGGCAAATCCCTTTATTTACAATAATTCTCAGAATTGAGGGCATAAAAGACGTGTAGTAATTATTATATCGGGTCTTGGGATTTATAATTGAGGTCGTTCAGAGGTAACGATTTAACATGACGCCACTTTAAATCCTACCGAAACATCTTTATTAAATCCGGGTTTCCAACGCGTTTTTGTCTTACATGACACGTGTCGTTTTAATATTAAACCCGAAATTTGCGAGGTGTTACACTGGGTAGTTGCTTGCGCACCATAGGGCTTTTATGCCTACGATGCGCAGGGGTTCATCAGAGGGCAAACATTTGTTGTTTCTTGTCCTTTGGCCTTTCGAAAGGGCAACCAACTTATTTTCTTGCAATATGACCCCTTCTTATTTACTTATAAGGGATTTAGGACTTGTACTCATTCTATTTAGTCCTTGATCACTCGGTTATTACCCGAAAAGTCCCAACTTTCATGTTAACTCTTTAACCCCTCGCATACAAATTTTATCACAACTTTCTCATACGATAACGAAACTTTATGAAGTTTATAACGTGTATTCTAGTGAGCATAATTAATCGTTACAAAGCTTCGGGTTTGTCAAAAGGTCACTCAGAGGTATATTTTAAACATGTTGACATATTTAACCCCTATAGTTTGTAATCTCTCACTCTTAGCTTCGTATGATCCATGATCTATTCGTTTGAAGGTACGAGCATCATGTAGGGTTAATGTAGAATATATTTATCTTCTGTTGACATTTTGAACTCGTATTATCACATACTTTCTATGTTTGTCAACTTTAGTCCTTCTAGAACGTTCTTTCACACGTTCAAACCTGTGACACGTGTCAACACATTATAGGACGTGAATTTTCGAGGTGTTACATCCTCACCCCCTTAAAAGAAATCTCGACCTCAAGATTTGTTGAAGTAAAGGAAGTATTTTCTGTTTAATAATGGCAACTTACAGATGATTAGGGATTTGTATAATCTTATTCGTTGTTTCCAATGCAACTTTCAGATTCCAAATAAGTGGACTTTCTAAAGTCTCGTCCATCCAACGGATGTTTTGATATTCCATCCTTACAAGGTCTCCAAAGGAGCCACCTTGACTCTTATTTATCAACTTTTATAGAAAAACTTATCTTAAGGTGAGATGGTTATTTCAACCACTGCTTAACTAATCTCAAAGACTAGTTATTCCTTACAGCTAGTCGATCAAATCGACGATCTTGGGCAGCTAATGGCGATTCCAAATTGTTGCTTAAATAGGGTTGCGGTATTCAATGCATACGCAAGATGATCCGTCTTTCTTATTTAACAATATCAAACTTTCGGAATATCGAGTTAGGCTATATGAACCCTTTATTTTAAAACTTTAGTAAATCAGGGTTTCGATTCTTCCAATGATGGTACTAGCCGTCTTGGAGATTTCATACTAATACAGCCTTAGATGGTATATGAAACTTAACCCTACCTGCCTCCCAGGGGTAAACAGGGTAATCCTAGGAGAAGATAATCAAGGTACAAGGAGGTTACAGAGATTTCCATATCGCAGGCTCCAGTTCACTCATCAACGCTTGTGTCTAATAAGTGACACATTCATGTTATGAGTCCACATATTCCGTTACCAAGGAATATTTATTTGGATAATTCTATTCCGGATATCTCCTTTGAATACTACTAGTCGACATTAGTACAATATGACCATTGGAATATCTCAGGGGTTCCATGTATTAAACCTCCATACTGATCAGGCATGGAAATAATCTATGGGACACACTATGATACGCCAATCCTCATATGGCACTTTTATCAAACATAGTTTGGCATTCGCAGGCGATAAAAAAAAACAATGAGAAAAATAATTAAAATAACATATGTTGTCGTACTCTATGCAAAGAAAGAGTACTCTTAGATTTTTCGGAAGGATTCCTTGCCGATAATAGAAGAATCGGTTACTATGGTTTCCTTGGTAAGTTATACCTTGTGAATAATATAGAAGTTTGCTAAGCTTATGGTTCATGAAGGTTTATTATTGCCTGTATTAAAACAGGACACTTAGCAGAAATTATCATTGATAAATGATAAGGAAGTTTATTGTACAAGTGCTTATATTTAATCAATAATAGAAGTTTCACAAACTAGGCACCTAGCTCAGTTGGCTAGGCGCGCGAAAGGGTGCGGCCTAGACCCAGGTTCGATTCCGGGGACGGCCAATTCCACCATTTTTTTTTCTTAGATTTCTGGGAGTTATCTTCCTCCTTTGGTTCATCCTTCGTGTACGAAGTGTGAACAAAACTCTTCTCATGAGCAATTGAACATGGTTTTGAATGAAATTTAGAGTGAGGAGCATTCGGCTCTTCGGATCGTTTCATGATCTTTCTATGGTCCTTCCAACTGCTACGTCAACCACAGCCTGGAGATTAATTCCATTAATATTGAGGTTTACGTTTGTAGTTTTATTAACTTTCGTCGCATTAATAGTATTGCGACTGTCGTCGACCTCATCCGAGTTTTCCTTACTCGAAACTTGGTACCAAATACCAAATTAAACCATTATTAGTCATCATCTTGATGACCTGTCATAAATTAGCCATGGCCTCCATGAACCGTATAGGCCATTATGTTCCAAACATGCTATTTGAATGTATATCTATTACATTTAGCTTAGGTCACAAAAGGACTATCAGTGGCATTTAAGGTTTGGAGCGAGTCCAATACCTTCCTGACAGGGGACCATAATGTCACAACTGTCTTTGTCACAAGGACGGTTATAAATAGCTCAAAGGCTATTCTTACAAGACTTTTTATTATATATATATATATACATATATGGCATAGAAGCCTGCCTCGATGGACGTAGAAAAATATGGCATAAAGCCCAGTCATGAAGGACATGAATGGTTATACAGCACGAAGGCCTTGTCGCAAAGGACATTTAGATATGGCACAAGGCATGTCACTAGGAATGTTAACATTTAATATGTTAGCTTGTCATGAATGACAAATTATGGCACATAGGCTTGTCATGAATGACTTTAAAACATAACTCGATGGTCTACCACCAAGATCCTTAATTTATTAGCCGCAATCTTATTATATTAGGGCTTCAAGGTTTGAACGTGGTTCTTCACCTTTGGACAGGGAGTCATAGACTACTACTGTCATCGTCTTGACAGACGATTCATTTGGCAGAAAAATAAGCCAATCAACATCACTAACGGATGTTTATATATAACCATCGTATCTAATGATATTAGTCATGATCACATCGATCATATTGACTATTAGGTTTGGGTATAATCACACCATTTTGAACAGGGGATCATAAAGATCACTACTATCTTTGTCTTACCGACATTAGAATAGAGTATAGCCCGTAGGCATTTCATCACGAGGGATGTTAATATTATGATCATCATACCGATGATACTAGTCAGGATCGCAATGATAGTATAGACTATGGGATTTGCGTATAGCTCACCCCCTTGGGCAAAGAATCACAAAAGATTACGATTGCCTTGTCTCAATTAGATAATATAATATAGCCCTTAGGCAAAACATCATTAAGGATGTTAAAATTTTTGATCATCGTATTGATGATTTTCGTCATGATGGCATTGATCATATAGACTATTAGGCTCGAGCATAGCTCACTACCTTGGATAGGGAATCGTAAAGAACACACTGTTTTTGTCACACACGGACGATATAATATGGCCCATAGGCGAAACATCTCTAATGGATGTTTATAATAGGTTCATCCTATTAGATGATATAAGTCATGATTGCATTAATCATATTGACTATTTTGGCTTGAGCATAGCTCACTACCTCAGACAAGGAATCATAAAGATAACAATGTCAATGTCTCAAATGGACAATATATTATAGCCCGTAGGCAAAACATCACTAAAGGATGTTTAATAATACTATCATCGCATCAGATGATATTAGTCATGATCGCATTGATCATATAGACTATTATGTTTGGACATAGTCCAATATTTTAGACAGGAGGTCAAAGACCATCACTGTCGTTGTCTTATCGGACAACAAGTTTAGCCCGTAGGCACTTTATCATTTAACGGATGTTTATAACATGATCGTGTTATGGGATAATATAAGCCGTGATTTCTAAATCACCAGGCTAGATAAGGGAATTGGAAGAATCCAATATAAGGGTGATTGTTGTGATTTTCTCGGATCACATTTCTCAAGAGTGCTAACACGTTCTTAAGTGTTAACAAGGATCTGAATCCCTTGAGTAGGTTTCACCATCTTGGCCGCGTAGGCTAGGTTTCATCTTTAAGATTCTTTTTAAACTGCATACTGGCAGGGAATGAATGATATTTATTTTATTCAGGATTTTTGTCATAAATCCTAATTTATAAGTTAATGATAGCACAAATGGCCTAGCCGCGTAGACAAGTTTAATTTATAAGCCATGATTTCGGAGAATCGAGGCATTAAGGTTTGAATCAAAGTTCATTACCTTTTCTTGACAGGGAGTTGTAGGCTACCACTGTCTTTAGTCTCAGAGGACATTAACTATAGCCCGTAGGCACTTCCCTTCTAAGGGATGTTTATTACGGAATTGCCCCTTAGGGAAATTCATTAACCATGGTAAACAAGGACCATATTTGGTTAATTTATTAATCATATATATTTAGGATTTCTATTATAATTTATTCTAATTATAAAACATTAACAGTTTTATTTGTGGCACCCAATGGCTTGGTCGCGTGGACATTTATAAATTATAAGCTTATGATTTCAGAGAATCAAAGCAACAATAACAGTTTTATTTAACAGCACAAAAGGCCTAGTCACTAGGACAATTTTTAAATCAAAAGCCAGGATTTCAGAGAATCAAGGCCTTTAAATATATTAGCACAACAGGCTTAGTCACAAGGACATTTATAAGTTTATATGCTATGATTTCAGAGAATCTAAGCATTTGAGGTTTGAACCTAGTTCATTACCTTTTTCTGACAGGGAGTCGTAGCTACCACTGTATTTTGGCTCATGTGGAAATGAGCAAGGCCCGTAGGCACTATATTACCATGTATGGTTAAAATATGATCATCTTAATTGATGATGTAAACCCAGGATTCAACGATCATTAAACTGGGTTAGGAATCTTTTGAAGAATCCTTAATAACGTGTGTGATTTCCAACGAATCACATCTGCCTGGAGTGTTAACATGTTTTCAGATGTTAACTGAGATTCGAATCTTTTAAACAGGTCTTACCATCTTGGCCAGGTCTTTATAATGACACTCGGCTAGGTTTCACTCTTAAGATTCTTTATTAATGGTTTGAATCTTTTTAACAGGTCTTACCATCTTGGCCCGGTTTTTATAATTGACCCGAAGGCTAGGTTTCACACTTAAGATTCTTAATTTATAATTAACGCAGAACAATATAAATTGAAATGTTAATAATGATCTGAATCTAAATCGAGGAACTGCCATCTTGGCCGGTCTTAATATGACCCGAAGCTAGGTCTTGTCCTTTTTAGATTTTTGCCATTTTATTATAATGGTAGATCTTGTCAAAAGGAAATGTTATTTCCCATTTATTTAATATTCTTGTTTAGAATGAAAGTTTAAACTTAATCATTCCACTATAAAAATAAAAGTATAAAGTTGCCCTAAGCGGGACTTGAAAGGAATAGTGTTGTCCTTGAAGGGACTAAAAAGATAAATATGTCCTTATAAGGACTATTGAGGAAACGATTTTTAGCAAAGGAGTTTCTTCTTCATTAAATTCCTGAATGCTTTCTCCTTGGTTGCACGTCTCTTCTTGGTCGCAGTACGAAGCTCAGCATTTCAAGGCTCCGGGTGTGGAGAATCCCTTGTTCAGCTTCCTCGCTTGGCGACGTATCCAATAATAATAAAAATTGGAAGCAAAAATTTCCATATTAGGATTAAGATTATTCCTATGTTAAGTCTAGACTCAGAAGTTTAGAATTGTGCAATTGTGTAACTGAGATTAAACACAAAAAGGCTAGTGTTTAATTCACTCAGTGTTGGCTCTGATACCAACCTGTCACACCCCGACTTTCCACGTGTCACCGGTGGGCCCGGTGGGGACTATCGTGACGTCGTTGGCAACTCAATAGTCAAACAACACAATTATATAAATGCACAGCAGAAGCAAAAGATAAATATTATTACATTCCGAATATAAAGTAATATCCAGTATTACAACGGAAAGTAAAGAATCCACAGGCGGATCTTAAAACATATCACTTGTTCAACAGACTTTAGACGCGTAGGACTTGCAAGATTCCTTATTAACGCCCTGAGCTTCCAGCCAATTACGTTCAGTACCTGTCACTTAACCTTTTTGGAAAATACGTCAGTTTTCACTGGTAAATACACTCAACCGACTCATTTGAAAAGAGCTTAAGAAAATTGGTTTGAATGCACGTGGCACAAAATATCGTTTATAATTTGATTAAAATGCACAGAGGCAAAATTAACCTTTTTAACTTGGAACAATTATATTTATAACCTTGTATACAGATTTACATGTTCGTTATACGTTCAGGGCCCGATGTAGAAACCGAGTCAAGATTAACAAACACGCCACAAGTATAAGCCCACAAGAGAGTGAGATACCGTTTCCCTTTAAGCAACTTTCAGTGTATGCCTACACCCCGTGCTTAAGGCGTGGCCATTTTATAATACAATGATGTCAAGGATATCCGGGACATGGTCATTAACCCCTAAAGGCTTTTATTTCAAACAATACAGATTAAACCGGGTTACCTCAATAATTTAATCACAATCCGATTAAACATTCAATACCCGACCAAGCGGTATCATTATACCGTATCCCAAGCCCGTATAGGGAAAATAAGTTAAGAGTATTTACCTGAGCTAGCTCCTGTCTTAAATAGCAAGAATCTAATAACTCAGCCGTATTCACTTAAGTAAGCGTAGGTACCATTTACCGGAAGGCTCTAGTCTGGAATGATCGTATAAATAACTTATTAGAATGCTAACGGGTCTTTAATTAAGCCTAAGCTTAGACCGGTTAGTCTTACAGGAAGATATGGTTCGTACGCATGATTAAGCGAAGACCGGAATTGAATGTGATTTAGACCCAACAAGCTTGTATGCTTGTTTAATATGGGTAACTCAAACACATTCTGGATTTCGAGATAAAACCGTTAAGGTTTGACTCGTTTCGGCTAATTTATGTAAACTAGTTACATAGGCCGAACCGTACGCGTAGGAGGCGTAACGGGTAATTATAAGAGCCATATACAGGTTTTCTAAGTTAATTATGCCTCAAATATGTTGTGACATCAGTAAGATGTCTTTCATTATGCCCGAAACGTATTTAAACACAAACTAGGCCCCGTAGGGGTAGTTTGGTCATTTAAAAGTTTATAAAAGAGTTTAAATGTTTAACTGAGTTATAGGTCTGATATAATCAGCAAAAATACTTAGTTTACTAAGTCATATCAGTAGGTTAAAGCATATATGTGAAATTTATCATTTTTAACCAAACTATGCCCCGAAGGGGTATTTTGGTAATTTCACATTAGCCGAAAAGCTCAAAACTGAAGTCTGAGTTTATCAACCTTTGCTTACTGTTAAAATATCATAATTTTCCTCATATATCAGTAGGTATCAACCCGGGTATGTCCAATATGATTTTAAAACATACTATGCGTTAAAAACGCTAATTAGGGAGATTAAATGCCATTTCCGGGTTTGATACTTAAATCTGATATTTTTATATTTCCAGAAGGCTTAAAATAATTTATTTATCATATGTGATCACTAGCAAAAGGTTTGGAGTCGTTTAGATATGTAAAACTCATTTTATGGCCCGTAAGGGCAAAACCGACAATTACCGGGTTAAGCCTAAGACCACTAGTTATGCTCAGCCTAAAATTAATTAAAAATCTTTAAAATTCCCAAAATAATATATTACATCAGTGGGTATTAAGTTTGATACCAAAAAGTAGGCTTAACTAGGCTATACGCTAATTACGCCATTTTATTAACATAAAGCTTCTATTTTGCGCTAATGAGCATAACTCTCAATCTAGACCTCGAATTGATGTCAAACTTTGGTTACAAGTTTATATATCAGTAATTTAAGTTTCTACTCTTTTACATTTCCAAAAATCACGTTTTAAGGCAATAAGGGCATAACGGTCAACATATGAGCAATTAACGGAAACATGCATATTAATTGGATAACTAGTGAACCAAGGTGTATAATCACAGAGGGTTGTTCTAACATGTATCCTAATCCAATTTAAGCTCTGAGGCATTTCTAAAACATGCCTAAACGGGTCAGAACTGAAAGTCAAAGTGAAAGTCAAACTATGTGACTTTCGGTTCCGAACCGGGTATTTACAGGAATTTGTCGGGTTGAACATGTTTAGACATGTTCTTACACTTATTACCAAGTCATAACAATGATCAAACAGGTTGTATATATCCTAGATAACTAATTATGCATAAATAGCATTTTAGACTTCCTGTTGACTTTTTAATTGTATGTTTGACCCGACTTTTGACCTGGTTAGAGTGATGATCAGGGGAAACCCTTTTGAGGTTTTATTACCCACATAAATACCAACTCATAACTACTTTTAATTCGAGATATGACTGAGCCATTATTGACTAATCTCGAAGTCAAACCGTAATTACGACGGTTTGACTTTTAGCTAATTAACCAAGCTAAACTCAAATAAAGAAGGACTAGTAGACTTACAAGAGTCCTATGCACGACTTAAGATCAGTTGGACCTGCTTGAGAGCTCCAGAAATGATCCAAATATGCAGGAGAATGTGTGAAGAACAATTGTTGCTACCAATGCCTTATATAGTGGTTTAATCCACCATAACATGTTGACAACAAAGTCTAGGACACACCACAACATTCCCACATGTGTCCTAGGGTCTAGGAACATTTTAGAGGTCGTTCAATAGTGAGGAAAACCTAAGAGATCGGTCAGAATCGTGAAAAACCGGCTGCAGAAGGTTTTCTGATGTTGGGTAGTTGCTTGCGCACCGTAGGGCTTTTATGCCTACGATGCGCAGGGGTTCATCATAGGGAAAACATTTGTTGTTTCTTGTCCTTTGGCCTTTCGAAAGGGCAACCAACTTATTTTCTTACAATATGACCCCTTCTTATTTACTTATAAGGGCTTTAGGACTTGTACTCATTCTATTTAGTCCTTGATCACTCGGTTATTACCCGAAAAGTCCCAACTTTCATGTTAACTCTTTAACCCCTCGCATACAAATTTTATCACAACTTTCTCATACGATAACGAAACTTTATGAAGTTTATAACGTGTATTCTAGTGAGCATAATTAATCGTTACAAAGCTTCGGGTTTGTCAAAAGGTCACTCAGAGGTATATTTTAAACATGTTGACATATTTAACCCCTATAGTTTGTAATCTCTCACTCTTAGCTTCGTATGATCCATGATCTATTCGTTTGAAGGTACGAGCATCATGTAGGGTTAATGTAGAATATATTTATCTTCTGTTGACATTTTGAACTCGTATTATCACATACTTTCTATGTTTGTCAACTTTAGTCCTTCTAGAACGTTCTTTCACACGTTCAAACCTGTGACACGTGTCAACACATTATAGGACGTGAATTTTCGAGGTGTTACACTAATAATGCACAGCGGAAGCAATTGAAAATATAATACAACCGAATTTATAGGACGTGAATTTTCGAGGTGTTACACTAACAATAAGCAAAATGCACGTAGCTTTTACTGGTTCTCCTAATCTGGAACGAAGGTTTAATATAACCTATTAGAATCCTAACGGGTCTTTAATTAAGCTTAAGCTTAGACCGGCTAGTTTCAAAGATACGGTTTGTACGCACGATTAAGCGAAGACCGGATAGAATGTGATTTAGACCCGACAAGTTCAGAGGCTTGTTTAATATGGGTTTATTATTCACATTCTGGATTTTGAGATAAAACCGTTAAGGTTTGACCCGTTTCGGCTAATTTATGTAAACTTGTTACATAAACCGAACCGTACGCGTAATAAGCGTGACGGGTATTCATGAGAGCTATATACAGGTTTCCTAAGTTAATTATGCCTCAAATATGTTGTGACATCAGTAAGATGTCTTTCATTATGCCCGAAACGTGTTTAAACACAAACTAGGCCCCGAAGGGGTAGTTTGGTCATTTAAAAGGTTGAAAAAGGGTTTAAGTGTTTAACTGAGTTACAGGTCTGATGTAATCAGTAAACATACTCAAATTAATGAGTTATAACAGTAAGATAAAGCATATATGTGAAATTTATCATTTCTAACCAAACTAGGCCCCGTAGGGGTATTTTGGTAATTTCACATAAGCCGAAAAGCTCAAAACTGAAGTCTGAGTTTATCAACCTTTGCTTACTGTTAAAATATTATAATTTTCCTCTTATATCAGTAGGTATCAACCCGGGTATGTCCAATATGATTTTAAAACATATTATGTGCTAAAAACGCTAAATAAGGCGATTAAAGGCCATTTCCGGGTTCGATACTTAAATCTGATATTTTTATATTTCCAGAAGGCTTAAAATAATTTATTTATCATATGTTATCAGTAGCAAAAGGTTTGGAGTCTTTTAGATATGTAAAACTCATTTTATGGCCCGTAAGGGCAAAACCGACATTTACCGAATTAAGCCTACGACTATGAGTTATGCTCAGCCTAAAATTAATTAAAAATCTTTAAAAATCCCAAAATAATATATTACATCAGTGGGTAAAATATTTGATACCAAAAAGTATGTTTAACTAGGCTATACGCTAATTACGCCATTTTATTAACATAAAGCATTAATTTTGCGATAATGAGCATAACTCTTAATCTACAAGTCAAACTGATGTCAAACTTTGCATACAAGTCTATATATCAGTAATTAAGGTTTCTACACTTTTACATTTTCATAAATCATGTTTTAAGGTAATAAGGGCATAACGGTCAACATATGAGCAATTAACGGAAACATGCATATTAATTGGATAACTAATGAACCAAGGTGTATAATCACAGAGGGTTGTTCTAACATGTAACCTAGTCCAATTAAAGCTCTGAGGCATTTCTAAAATATGCCTAAACGGGTCAGAACTGAAAGTTAAAGTGAAAGTCAAACTATGTGACTTTCGGTTCCGAACCGGGTCTAAACAGGAAATTGTCGGGTTGAACATGTTTAGACATGTTCTTACACTTATTACTAAGTTATAACAATGATCCAACAGGTTGTATATGATCTACAATGTTAATTATGCATAAACGGCATTTTAGACTTCCTGTTGACTTTTTAAGTAAAGGTTTGACCAGACTTTTGACCTGGTTAGAGTGATGATCAGGGGAAACCCTTTTGAGGTTTTATTACCTACATAAATACCATCTTATATCTACTTTTGATTCGAGAATTGACTGAGCCATTATTGACTAATCTTGAAGTTAAACCGTAATTACGACGGTTTGACTTTTGGCTAATTAACTAAGCTAAAAGTAATTTAGAGAGGATTAGAACACTTACTGAAGTCCTAAGCTTGATTAAGAAGGCCTGGAAAGTGCTCTGGTGCTCCACAATTGAACAGATGCTTGTTTGAGGGATGAATGATCAAGTGTTGCACTTGTGTGCCTTTTATAGTGAACAAGACACCACAATATGTTGACAAGTGAGTCTACAACTGACCATACCCTTCCAACAAGTGTCCTACATGTTTAGGGGTCGTTTAGGGGCCAAGGGGGATGTGAAAAACCGTTCAAAGTCGATTACAAGTGCACCTAGCAGGCCCCTATCCAAGAAAAATGAATTATGCCCAGCTATGGCCGTCGCGTAGCGCGACGGCAAGCCCCTTCAGGCTCGCGCTACGCGAGCCCATGTGGTTCAGCCAAACAACTTTCCATAAATTGCAGTTTGGTCCTTGGCTCTTCAAATTTTGAACAGACACTTGTTCTTTGCATTATGAACCCTCACAATTTATCTATAAGGGCTTTAAAACATATACCCACCTTGTTAAGTCCCCGGGTAACTTTGTTGTCACCCGAAAAGTCCTAACTTTCAACGTTTACGCTTTAACCCCTCGTACACGAATTTGATCATAACTTTCTAATACGATAACGAAACTTTATGAAATTTTAATTGTGCATTCTAGTGAGCATAATTAACCGTTACAAAGCTTCGGGTTTGTCAAAAGGTCACTCAGAGGTATAACTTAAACATGTTGACACATTTAGCCCCTGTAATTTGTAATCCCTCACTTTTAGCTTCGTATGATCCATGATTTATTCGTTTGAAGGTATGAGCACCAAGTAGGGTTAATGTATATTATATTTATTCACTGTTGACGTTTAGAATACGTATATCCACATACTTTCCATGATTGTCAACTTTAGTCCTTCTATAATATTTCTTTCACACGTTTAAACATTTGACACGTGTCTATACATTATAGGACGTGAATTTTCGAGGTGTTACATCCTCACCCCCTTAAAATAAATCTCGACCGAGATTTACTGAAATAAGTAAGGGTACTTTTCTTTCATCATGGATTCAACCTCTCACGTGAATTCGGGACCTCTACGGGCATCCCATTTGACCTTCACAATAGGTACATGCTTCCTTCGAAGCTTCTTTACCTGTCGATCTTCAATCGACAAAGGTTTTTCAACAAATTTCAAGCTCTCGTCTATATGCATATCTGTGTGTGGTATAACCAGTGATTCCTCAGCGAAGCACTTCTTCAGATTGCAGATGTGGAACACATTGTGAATTCCACTGAGCTCTCCCGGTAAGTTTAACTTATAGGCAACTGACCCGACACGTTTGATAACCTCGAAAGGTCCTATGTATCTCGGGCTTAGCTTGCCTTTCTTACCAAACCGCATCACTCCCTTCCAGGGTGACACCTTAAGTAGGACTTTGTCACCTACTTCGAATGGAAAATCCTTACGCTTAGGATCAGCGTAACTTTTCTGCCTATCCCGGGCAGCTTTGAGACGGTCACGAATCTGGACAATCTTGTCCGTCGTTTCGAACACGATCTCTGGTCCTGATAACTGGACATCTCCAACTTCCGCCCAACAAATAGGCGATCTACACTTTCTACCATATAATGCCTCAAAAGGCGCAGCCTTAATGCTGGTATGGTAGCTATTGTTGTAGGAGAATTCGATTAATGGTAGGTTCTTATCCCAACTACCTCCCAAATCGATCGCACATGCACGTAGCATGTCTTCCAACGTTTGAATAGTATGCTCACTCTGACCGTTAGTCTGAGGATGGTAAGCCGTACTAAAATTCAAACGTGTGCCCAAAGATTGCTGGAAACTCTTCCAAAAATGTGACGTGTATCTAGTATCTCTATCAGAGATAATAGCCACAGGTATGCCATGTAAGGCTACAATCTTATCAACGTATAACTGGGCTAACATGTCGGAGCTATAAGTCTCCTTGATGGGTAAGAAATGTGCTGACTTAGTCATTCTATCACTATAACCCATATTGTATCATTTCCTTACCTTGTCTTGGGTAACTTGGAAATAAAATCCATAGTTACCATTTCCCACTCCCACGTAGGAAGTTCAAGCTGTTGTAGCAAACCTGACGGTTTCTGATGCTCAGCTTTGACTTGCGCATACGTCAAGCATTTAGCTACATAGGTGGCTACAGACTTCTTCAAGCCTATCCACCAATAATTTTCCCTTAGATCCTGGTAATTGGACTTACCAATCTATTGCCCTTACAATAGATGTTTATCATTCTATCTTTACAGGGTTTCCAGGGGAGCAGCCTTGATGCTTACATACCAACTATCATAGACAAGCTTATCTTAAGGTGAGATAGTTATTCCAACCACTACTTAACAAATTTTAAGGATTAGTTGATCCTTGAAGTTAGCTGAACAAATCGACGATTTAGAACAGCTGATGGCAATTTCTTAATTGTTGCCCAATTAGGGTTGCGGTAACTAATGCATAAGCAAAATGAACCGTCTTTCTTATTTAACGATATCACACTTTCGGAATATCGAGTTAGGCTATATGGACCCTCTATTTTAAAACTTAGTAAATCAGGGTTTCGATTCTTCCAATGATGGTACTAGCCGTCTTGGAGATTTCATAGTAATACAGCCTTAAATGGGATATGAAACTTAACTTTACCTGTCTCCCAGGGTAAACAGGGTAGTCTTAGGAGGAGATAATCAAGGTACAAGGAGTTTACAGAGATTTCCATATCTCAGGCTCCAGTTCACTCATCAACGCTTGTGTCTAATAAGTGGCACATTCATGTTATGAGTCCTCATATTCCGTTACCAGGGAATATTTATTTGGATAACTCTATTATGGATATCTTCCTTGAATACTACTAGTCGACTTTAGTACAATATGATCATTGGGATATCTTAGGGGTTCCATGTATTAAACCTCCATACTGATCAGGCATGGAAGTAATCTATGGGACACACTAGGATACGCCAATCCTCATATGGCACTTTTATCAAACATAGTTTGGCATTCGCAGGCGATAGAAAAACAATGAGAAAATAATTAAAATAACATATGTTGTCGTACTCTATACAAAGAAAGAGTACTCTTAGTTTTTTCGGAAGAATTCCTTGCCGATACTAGAAGAATCGGTTACTATGGTTTCCTTGGTAAGTTATACCTTGTGGATAATATAAAAGTTTACTAAGCTTATGGTTTATGAAGATTTATTATTGCCTGTATTAAAAACAGGACACTTAGCAGATATTATCATTGGTAAATGATAAGGAATGTATTTGATGACTTCGTGAACTGCCTCTTGGCATTCATCAGGTGGTTCAGGCATTTCTTCTTTTAGCCTTTCCAGGCTTAGCTATAAAATCTTGGATTCTAATACTTAGTCACCATAATGAGGATAAGTAGGTGACTTATAGAAGAAATTAGGAAGTCATTGTACATGTGCTTATATTTAACCAAACATGGAAATTTCACAAACTAGGCACCTAGCTCGGTTGGCTAGGCGCGCGAAAGGGTGCGGCCTAGACCCAGGTTCGATTCCGGGGACGGCCAATTCCACCATTTTTTTTTTTTTGCTTTTTATTAAGCCTGTTCTTGCTCTTTTTTTTTTAGATTTCTGGGAGTTATCTTCCTCCTTTGGTTCATCCTTCGTGTACGAAGTGTGAACAAAACTCTTCTCATGAGCAATTGAACATGGTTTTGAATGAAATTTAGAGCGAGGAGCATTCGGCTCTTCGGATCGTTTCATGATCTTTCTATGGTCCTTCCAACTGCTACGTCAACCACAGCCTGGAGATTAATTCCATTAATACTGAGGTTTACGTTTGTAGTTTTATTAACTTTCGTCGCATTAATAGTATTGCGACTGTCGTCGACCTCATCCGAGTTTTCCATACTCGAAACTTGGTACCAATCACCAAGATTTAACAATTATTAGTCATCATCCAGATGACCTGTCTTAGATTAGCCACGGCATTCATAAACCGCATGGGCTATTCTGTTTCGAACATTCATAGTGAATGTTATTTAAACGTATTTCCATTATATTTAGCCTAGGTTACAAAAGGACCATCAATGGCATTCAAAGTTTGGAACGAGTCCAATATCTGCTTGACAGGGGATCATAATGTCACAACTGTCATTGGCACATGAACTATCATGAATAGCTCAAAGGCTAGCCTTACAAGACTTTTATTATATATATGCATATATGGCATAGAAGCCTGCCTCGATGGACGTAGAAAAATATGGCATAAAGCCCAGTCATGAAGGACATAAATGATTATACGGCACGAAGGCCTTGTCGCAAAGGACATTTAGATATGGCACAAACGGCCTTGTCATAAGGACATTTATCAAATCTGGCACAAGGCATGTCACTAGGAATGTTAACATTTAATATGTTAGCTTGTCACGAATGACAAATTTTGGCACATAGGCTTGTCATGAATGACTTTAAAACATAACTCGATGGTCTATCACCAAGGCCCTTAATTTATTAGTCGCAATCTTATTAGATTAGGGCTTCCAGGTTTGAATGTGGTTCTTCACCTTTGGACAGGGAGTCATAGACTACAACTGTCATCGTCTTGACAGACGATTCATTTGGCAGAAAAATAAGCCAATCAACATCACTAACGGATGTTTATATATAACCATCGTATCTAATGATATTAGTCATGATCACATTGATCATATTGACTATTAGGTTTGGGTATAATCACACCATTTTGAACAGGGGATCATAAAGATCACTACTATCTTCGTCTTACCGACACTAGAATAAAGTATAGCCCGTAGGCGTTTCATCACGAGGGATGCCAACATTATGATCATCATACTGAGGATACTAGTCAGGATCGCAATGATAGTATAGACTATGGGATTTGCGTATACCTCACCCCCTTGGGCAAAGAATCACAAAAGATTACAATTGCCTTGTCTCAATTGGATAATATAGTGTAGCCCTTAGGCAAAACATCATTAAGGATGTTAAAAATTTTTTAATCATCGTATTGATGATTTTTTGTCATGATGGCATTGATCATATAGACTATTAGGCTTGAGCGTAGCTCACTACCTCATACAGGTAATCCACTAAAGGTATTAACCTTGTGGGCATTATACCAAAACAGGTAATCCACTAAAGGTATTAACGTCAATGTCTCAAATGGACAATATATTATAGCCTGTAGGCAAAACATCACTAAAGGATGTTAAATAATATGATCATCGTATTAGATGATATTAGTCATGATCGCATTGATCATATAGACTATTATGTTTGGACATAGTCCAACATTTTAGACAGGAGGTCAAAGGACCACCACTGTCGTTGTCTTATTGGACAATAAGTTTAGTCCGTAGGCATTTCATTACTCACGAATGTTTATAATATGATCATCTTATAAGATGATATAAGCCATGATTTCTAGATCATAAGGCAAATTAGGAATAAAAATTTCCAATATAGGGACGACTGTTGTGATTTTATCGAATCACATTTGTCAGGAGTGCTAACACGTTCTTAGGTGTTAACAAGGATCTGAATCCCTTGAGTAGGTTTCACCATCTTGGCCGCGTAGGCTAGGTTTCATCTTTAAGATTTTTTTAAACTGCATACTGGCAGGGAAGGAAGGATATTTATTTTATTCAGGATTTTTGTCATAAATCCTAATTTATAAGTTAATGATAGCACAAATGGCCTAGCCGCGTAGACAAGTTTAATTTATAAGCCATGATTTCGGAGAATCGAGGCATTAAGGTTTGAATCAAAGTTCATTACCTTTTCTTGACAGGGAGTTGTAGGCTACCACTGTCTTTAGTCTCAGAGGACATTAACTATAGCCCGTAGGCACTTCCCTTCTAAGGGATGTTTATTACGGAATTCCCCCTTCGGGAAATTCATTAACCATGGTAAACAAAGACCATATTTGGTTAATTTATTAATCATATATATTTAGGATTTCTATTATAATTTATCCTAATTATAAAACATTAACAGTTTTATTTGTGGCACCCAATGGCCTGGTCACATGGACATTTATAAATTATAAGCTTATGATTTCAGAGAATCAAAGCAATAATAACAGTTTTATTTAATAGCACAAAAGGCCTAGTCACTAGGACAATTTTTAAATCATAAGCCAGGATTTCAGAGAATCAAGGCCTTTAAATATATTAGCACAACAGGCTTAGTCACAAGGACATTTATAAGTTTATATGCTATGATTTCAGAGAATCTAAGCATTTGAGGTTTGAACCTAGTTCATTACCTTTTTCTGACAGGGAGTCGTAGTTACCACTGTATTTTGGCTCATGTGGAAATGAGCAAGGCCCGTAGGCACTATATTACCACGTATGGTTAAAATATGATCATCTTAATTGATGATGTAAACCCAGGATTCAGCGATCATTAAACTGGGTTAGGAATCTTTTGAAAAATCCTTAATAACGTGTGTGATTTCCAACGAATCACATCTCCCGGGAGTGTTAACATGTTTTCAGATGTTAACTGGGATACGAATCTTTTAAACAGGTCTTACCATCTTGGCCAGGTCTTATAATCGACCCGTAGGCTAGGTTTCACTCTTAAGATTCTTAGTTAATGGTTTGAATCTTTTTAACAGGTCTTACCATCTTGGCCCGGTCTTATAATTGACCCGAAGGCTAGGTTTCACACTTAAGATTCTTAATTTATAATTGATGCAGAACGATTTTAAATTGAAATGTTAATAAGGATCTGAATCTAATATTGAGGAACTGCCATCTTCGCTGGTCTTAATATGACCCGAAGCTAGGTCTTGTCCTTTTTTAGATTTTGCCATTTTATTATAATGGTAGATCTTGTAAAAGGAAATGTTATTTTCCATTTATTTAATATTCTTGTTTAGAATGAAAGTTTAAACTTAATCATTCCACAATATAAAAATAAAAGTATAAAGTTGCCCTAAGCGGGACTTGAAAGGAATAATGTTGTTCTCGAAGGGACTAAAAAGATAAATATGTCCTTATAAGGACTATTGAGGAAACGATTTTTCAGCAAAGGAGTTTCTTCTTCATTCAATTCCTGAATGCTTTCTCCTTGGTTGCACGTCTCATCTTGGTCGCTGTACGAAGCTCAGCATTTCAAGGCTCCGGGTGTGGAGAATCCCTAGTTCAGCTTCCTCGCTTGGCGACGTATCCATTAATAATAATAAAAATTGGAAGCAAAAATTTCCATATTAGGATTAAGATTATTCCTATGTTAAGTCTAGACTCAGGAGTTTAGATTGTGCAATTGTGTAACTGAGATTAAACACAAAAGGCTAGTGTTTAATTCACTCAGTGTTGGCTCTGATACCAACCTGTCACACCCCAAATTTCCACGTGTCACCGGTGGGCCCGGTGGGGGAGTATCGTGACGTGGTTGGCAACATAATAGTCAAACAACACAATATTTAATAATGCACAGCAGAAGCAATTGAAAATATAATACAACCGAATTTATTATTGTAATATCAAATGTCACAATATTCGGATGTTTATCCACAGAAGGATCGATAATAAAATGGAAACAATAGTTCAACAGACTTCAGGCATCTTAAGCTTGCGAGACTCTTTATTGATGCTAAGGAAACAATCCAGCCAATTACGTTTAGTACCTGCATTTAGTCTTTTTGGGAAAATACGTCAGTTTACACTGGTAAATACAATCAACTGACTCATTTTGGAAAATGATTGAAAATTGGTTTGGATGCACATGGCATAAACATTTTATAATTTGATTAAAATGCACAGAGGCAAGATTAATCTTTTTATTAACTTGGGAGAATTATTTAATATTATAATCTTGTGAACGAATTACATGTTACTTATGCATTCAGTAGCCCGGATCTTGTCCGGGTTAAAGATCAATAGACACACCACATTATTGAGTTATACACTGACAGGTGTACGCCTACACCCCGTGCTCAGGTCGTGGCCATCTCGTAAGATGATGCCAAGGATATCCGGGACATGGTCATTAACCCCCCAAAGGCTGTAAAGTAAACAAGACTGTTTAAACGAGCCGATCAAATTATTCAACTACCCACTTTAACGGTGGAGATTTGATGCCCGATCAAGCGGTATGCTATATACCGTAACCCAAGCCCGTATAGGGAAAATAAGTTAAAAGTATTTACCTAAGCAAGTATTAATCACAATAAGCAAAATGCACGTAGCTTTTACTGGTTCTCCTAATCTGGAACGAAGGTTTAATATAACCTATTAGAATCCTAACGAGTCTTTAATTAAGCTTAAGCTTAGACCGGCTAGTTTCAAAGATACGGTTTGTACGCACGATTAAGCGAAGACCGGATAGAATGTGATTTAGACCCGACAAGTTCAGAGGCTTGTTTAATATGGGTTTATTATTCACATTCTGGATTTTGAGATAAAACCGTTAAGGTTTGACCCGTTTCGGCTAATTTATGTAAACTTGTTACATAAACCGAACCGTACACGTATTAAGCGTGACGGGTATTCATGAGAGCTATATACAGGTTTCCTAAGTTAATTATGCCTCAAATATGTTGTGACATCAGTAAGATGTCTTTCATTATGCCCGAAACGTGTTTAAACACAAACTAGGCCCCGAAGGGGTAGTTTGGTCATTTAAAAGGTTGAAAAAGGGTTTAAGTGTTTAACTAAGTTACAGGTCTGATGTAATCAGTAAACATACTCAAATTAATGAGTTATAACAGTAAGATAAAGCATATATGTGAAATTTATCATTTCTAACCAAACTAGGCCCCGTAGGGGTATTTTGGTAATTTCACATAAGCCGAAAAGCTCAAAACTGAAGTCTGAGTTTATCAACCTTTGCTTACTGTTAAAATATTATAATTTGCCTCTTATATCAGTAGGTATCAACCCGGGTATGTCCAATATGATTTTAAAACATATTATGTGCTAAAAACGCTAAATAAGGCGATTAAAGGCCATTTCCGGGTTCGATACTTAAATCTGATATTTTTATATTTCCAGAAGGCTTAAAATAATTTATTTATCATATGTGATCAGTAGCAAAAGGTTTGGATTCTTTTAGATATGTAAAACTCATTTTATGGCCCGTTAGGGCAAAACCGACATTTACCGAATTAAGCCTACGACTATGAGTTATGCTCAGCCTAAAATTAATTAAAAATCTTTAAAAATCCCAAAATAATATATTACATCAGTGGGTAAAATATTTGATACCAAAAAGTATGTTTAACTAGGCTATACGCTAATTACGCCATTTTATTAACATAAAGCATTAATTTTGCGATAATGAGCATAACTCTTAATCTACAAGTCAAACTGATGTCAAACTTTGCATACAAGTCTATATATCAGTAATTAAGGTTTTTACACTTTTACATTTTCATAAATCATGTTTTAAGGTAATAAGGGCATAACGGTCAACATATTGGCAATTAACGGAAACATGCATATTAATTGGATAACTAATGAACCAAGGTGTATAATCACAGAGGGTTGTTCTAACATGTAACCTAGTCCAATTAAAGCTCTGAGGCATTTCTAAAATATGCCTAAACGGGTCAGAACTGAAAGTCAAAGTGAAAGTCAAACTATGTGACTTTCGGTTCCGAACCGGGTCTAAACAGGAAATTGTCGGGTTGAACATGTTTAGACATGTTCTTACACTTATTACTAAGTTATAACAATGATCCAACAGGTTGTATATGATCTACAATGTTAATTATGCATAAACGGCATTTTAGACTTCCTGTTGACTTTTTAAGTAAAGGTTTGACCCGACTTTTGACCTGGTTAGAGTGATGGTCAGGGGAAGCCCTTTTGAGGTTTTATTACCCACACAAATACCATCTTATATCTACTTTTGATTCGAGAATTGACTGAGCCATTATTGACTAATCTTGAAGTCAAACCGTAATTACGACGGTTTGACTTTTGGCTAATTAACTAAGCTAAAAGTAATTTAGAGAGGATTAGAACACTTACTGAAGTCCTAAGCTTGATTAAGAAGGCCTGGAAAGTGCTCTGGTGCTCCACAATTGAACAGATGCTTGTTTGAGGGATGAATGATCAAGTGTTGCACTTGTGTGCCTTTTATAGTGAACAAGACACCACAATATGTTGACAAGTGAGTCTACAACTGACCATACCCTTCCAACATGTTTAGGGGTCGTTTAGGGGCCAAGGGGGATGTGAAAAAACCGTTCAAAGTCGATTACAAGTGCACCTAGCAGGCCCCTATCCAAGAAAAATGAATTCTGCCCAGCTATGGCCGTCGCGTAGCGCGACGGCAAGTCCCTTCAGGCTCGCGCTACGCGAGCCCATGTGGTTCATCCAAACAACTTTCCATAAATTGCAGTTTGGTCCTTGGCTCTTCAAATTTTGAACAGACACTTGTTCTTTGCATTATGAACCCTCACAATTTATCTATAAGGGCTTTAAAACATATACCCACCTTGTTAAGTCCCCGGGTAACTTTGTTGTCACCCGAAAAGTCCTAACTTTCAACGTTTACGCTTTAACCCCTCGTACACGAATTTGATCATAACTTTCTCATACGATAACGAAACTTTATGAAATTTTAATCGTGCATTCTAGTGAGCATAGTTAACCGTTACAAAGCTTCGGGTTTGTCAAAAGGTCACTCAGATGTATAACTTAAACATGTTGACACATTTAGCCCCTGTAATTTGTAATCCCTCACTTTTAGCTTCGTATGATCCATGATTTATTCGTTTGAAGGTATGAGCACCAAGTAGGGTTAATGTATATTATATTTATTCACTGTTGACGTTTAGAATACGTATATCCACATACTTTCCATGATTGTCAACTTTAGTCCTTCTATAATATTTCTTTCACACGTTTAAACATTTGACACGTGTCTATACATTATAGGACGTGAATTTTCGAGGTGTTACATCCTCACCCCCTTAAAATAAATCTCGACCCGAGATTTACTGAAATAAGTAAGGGTACTTTTCTTTCATCGTGGATTCAACCTCTCACGTGAATTCGGGACCTCTACGGGCATCCCATTTGACCTTCACAATAGGTACATGCTTCCTTCGAAGCTTCTTTACCTGTCGATCTTCAATCGACAAAGGTTTTTCAACAAATTTCAAGCTCTCGTCTATATGCATATCTGTGTGTGGTATAACCAGTGATTCCTCAGTGAAGCACTTCTTCAGATTGCAGATGTGGAACACATTGTGAATTCCACTGAGCTCTCCCGGTAAGTTTAACTTATAGGCAACTGACCCGACACGTTTGATAACCTCGAAAGGTCCTATGTATCTCGGGCTTAGCTTGCCTTTCTTACCAAACCGCATCACTCCCTTCCAGGGTGACACCTTAAGTAGGACTTTGTCACCTACTTCGAAGTGAAAATCCTTACGCTTAGGATCAGCGTAACTTTTCTGCCTATCCCGGGTAGCTTTGAGACGGTCACGAATCTGGACAATCTTGTCCGTCGTTTCGAACACGATCTCTGGTCCTGATAACTGGACATCTCCAACTTCCGCCCAACAAATAGGCGATCTACACTTTCTACCGTATAATGCCTCAAAAGGCGCAGCCTTAATGCTGGTATGGTAGCTATTGTTGTAGGAGAATTCGATTAATGGTAGGTTCTTATCCCAACTACCTCCCAAATCGATCGCACATGCACGTAGCATGTCTTCCAACGTTTGAATAGTACGCTCACTCTGACCGTCAGTCTGAGGATGGTAAGTCGTACTAAAATTCAAACGTGTGCCCAAAGATTGCTGGAAACTCTTCCAAAAATGTGACGTGTATCTAGTATCTCTATCAGAGATAATAGCCACAGGTATGCCATGTAAGGCTACAATCTTATCAACGTATAACTGGGCTAACATGTCGGAGCTATAAGTCTCCTTGATGGGTAAGAAATGTGCTGACTTAGTCATTCTATCACTATAACCCATATTGTATCATTGCCTTACCTTGTCATGGGTAACTTGGTAATAAAATCCATAGTTACCATTTCCCACTCCCACGTAGGAAGTTCAAGCTGTTGTAGCAAACCTGACGGTTTCTGATGCTCAGCTTTGACTTGCACATACGTCAAGCATTTAGCTACATAGGTGGCTACAGACTTTGTAACACCTCGAAAATTCACGTCCTATAATGTATTGACACGTGTCATAAGCTTGAACGCGTGAAAGAATACCCTAGAGGGACTAAAGTTGACAAACTTGAAAAGTATATGAAAATACGAGTTCTTAATGTCAACAGTGAATAAATATATTGTATATTAACCCTACATGATGCTCATACCTTCAAACGAATAAATCATGGATCATACGAAGCTAAAAGTGAGAGATTACAAACTATAGGGGCTAAATGTGTCAACATGTTTAAGTTATACCTCTGAGTGACCTTTTAGCGAACCCAAAGCTTTGTAAAGATTAATTATGCTCACTAGAATGCACGATATAAATTTCATAAAGTTTCGTTATCGTATGAGAAAGTTATGATCAAATTCGTGTGCGAGGGGTTAAAAGCGTCAACGTTGAAAGTTATGACTTTTCGGGTTAACCGGAAGTGTCCAGGGACTTGGCAAAGTGAGTATAAGTCTTGAGGCCCTTATGTGTCAATATGGAGGGTTCAAAGTGCAAAATATAAGTTAGTTGCCCTTTCGAAAGGCCAAGAGACATTTATGTGAAAACTAGAAAATGTTTGGCCCCTAAATAATCCCTAAACATCTAGGGACACTTGTAAACAACTTGTGGTTAGTTATAGGCCTTAGTTGTCAACATTTTGTGGTGTTTACAACCACTATATAAGGCCTCCATGTTACATACATTCTCAAACTAACTTCTGATCAAGTGTGGAGCTTCCAAGCAGACCCCAAGCTTCCTAATCAACCATTAAACACTAGTAAGTATGCTTGACCCCTTCTAATTAAGTTTAGCTTAGTATTTTAGCTAAAAGTCAAACCGTCGTAACTACGGTTTGACTTCGTGATTAATTAATGATAGCTCAGTCTTATCTCGAATTAAAAGTACCTTTAAGTAGGTAATTATATGGGTAATAAACCCCGAAAAGGGCAATCAATGATTCCCATCCTAACTAGGTCGTTTGTCGAGTCAAAGGTGTCTTGAAAAAGTTAACAGAACCTGTAAATGGGTAATTTGCAATACGAGAGGCGTGTAACCTGTTTTAACCTTAATATAACTTGGTAATAAGTGTACGGACTTGTCTAAACTAGTTTGATTCGAAAACTTTCCGTTTAAACCCGGTTCAGGACCGAAAGTCGCGAAACTTTGACTTTTGCTTTGACTTCGGTTCTGACCCATCTTAGTTTGAATTATAAATGCCGTAAAGTTTCATTAGGTCCGGGTTACATGATAGTATAAGCCTCGGTACTTGTTTCGTTGATTATCCGATTCGTTCGCGCGTTTCCGTTAAGTGCTTAAAATGGACCATAATGCCCTTTATAGCGTAAAACGAGAATTTTGGCAATGTGAGTAGACGAAGACCTCGGCTACTGATTTATAAACTTGCCCTCAAAATTTGACATCAGTTTGAGGTCCAGATTAGGAGATATGCGCATTAGCGTAAACGATAAGCTTTTTATTAATTAATCGGCGCGATTAGCGCATAGCCTACCTAAACCCGATTTTCGGCACCAAACCTTTTACCCACTAATTTAATATAATATTTTAGGATTTTTGAAGATTTTTAATTATTTTTAAACTGATCATAACCAAAGGTTATAGCCTCGATTCGGTTAATACCGATTATACCTTTTTCGTCATAAAACGAGTTTTTCATAACATTTAGGCACCGAACCTTTGGCTACTGATCACATATGTTAAATAAAGTATTTTGGACTTTAAAACCTGATTAGAAACTCAGGATTCCCATTTAAACCCGAAAATCGCTTTAAACCGACATTTACGCGTGTTAAGCGCGTAGTATACATTAAAACTATTTTAAACACCTAAGACTAAATACCTACTGATGTAACTTATTAAAATAAGTTATTTTACTGATTAATTCAGACCCGAATCACAGAGGTCGAATTAATCCCTTTTATAATCTTCGAAATGACCAAAATACCCCTTCGGGGCTTAAATTAAGATTAAACTCGTTTTGGGCATTATGGAAGGTATCATACCGATATCACAACATAATTAAAGCATATTAACTTAGGAAACCTGTTCGCGACCTTTTTGGTTACACGTTATGCGTTATTCGCGTCCGGTTCGGTTTATGTAACTAGTTTGCATAAACTAGCCGAAACGGGTCAAACGTTATCGTTTTTATATCAAAATTCAGAGTGTGTATTAAATTCCCATATAAAGCAAGTCTCCGAACTTGTCGGGTCTAAAACACATTCTATTCCGGTCTTCGCTTAACCATGCGTCTGAACCGTATATTCCCGTAAGACTAACCGGTCTAAGCTTAGGCTAAATTAAAGACCCGTTAGCATCCTAATTGATTATTTATACCATCATTCCAGACTAGAGCATTCCGGTAAATGGTACCTACGCTTACTTAAGTGAATACGGCTGAGTTATTAGATTCTTGCTATTTAAGACAGGAGCTAGCTCAGGTAAATACTTTTAACTTATTTTCCCTATACGGGCTTGGGTTACGGTACATAGCGTACCGCTTGATCGAGCATCAAATCTCCACGCTTAGTGGGTAGTTGAATAATTTGATCGGCTCGTTTAAACAGTCTTGTTTACTTTACAGCCTTTGGGGGGTTAATGACCATGTCCCGGATATCCTTGACATCATTGTGTTATAAAATGGCCACGTCTTAAGTACGGGGTGTAGGCATACACCTGACAGTTACTTAAGTAATAACGGTATCTCACTTCCATGTGGGCCTATACTTGTGGTGTGTCTGTTAATCTGACTCGGTTTCTACATCGGGCCCTGAACGTATAACGAACATGTAAATCTGTATACAAGGTTATAAATATAATTGTTCCAAGTTAAAAAGGTTAATTTTGCCTCTGTGCATTTTAATCAAATTATAAAAGATATTTTGTGCCACGTGCATTCAAACCAATTTTTCTTAAACTCTTTTCAAATGAGTCAGTTGAGTGTATTTACCAGTGAAAACTGACGTATTTTCCAAAAAGGTTAAGTGACAGGTACTGAACATAATTGGCTGGAAGCTCAGGGCGCTAATAAGGAATCCTGCAAGTTCTAGGCGTCTAAAGTCTGTTGAACAAATGATATGTTTTAAGATCCGCCTGTGGATCCTTTACTTCCGTTGTAATACTGGATATTACTTTATATTCGGAAATGTAATAATATTTACCTTTTGCTTCCGCTGTGCATTTATATATTGTGGTGTTTGACTATTATGTTGCCAACTACGTCACGATACTCCCCACCGGGCCCACCGGTGACACGTGGAAAGTCGGGGTGTGACAGGTTGGTATCAGAGACGACACTGAGTGAATTAAACACTAGTCTTTTGTGTTTAATCTCAGTTACACAATTGCACATTCTTGAGTCTAGACAAGAACATAGGACAAATTCTAAATTCGTTTTATTTTGTCCTTATTTGATTCTCTTGTTATTTTTCTGATTAGCCTTTGCATGGGCAAGTCATTTTTACTAGAAGTCCCGTTTAGGGCAACCATATGCTTGTTTAAATTTTAAAGGAACGATTATGTTTAAAAATTATCATTCCTATATTATAAGATCTACCATTATGATAAAATGGCAAATCTAAAAAGGACAAGACCTAGCCACGGGTCATATTAAGACCGGCCAAGATGGCAGTACCTCAATTTAGATTCAGATCTTTATTAACATTCCTTTTTGCAAGATCTACCATTATAATAAAATGGCAAAAATCTAAAAGGACAAGACCTAGCCTCGGGTCATATTAAGACCGGCCAAGATGGCAGTTCCTCAATTTAGGTTCAGGTCCATATTTAGCACCTCAATTTAGGATTATTCTGCGTTAAATATTAATAAGAATCTTAAGAGTGAAACCTAGCCTTCGGGTCATTTTAAGGCCGGGCCATGATGGTAAGACCTGTTTAAAAGATTCGAATCCCTGTTAACATCTGTAAATATGTTAACACTCATGGTAGACGTGATTCATTAAAATTACACGCGTCATTTTTATATATGGATGCTTCAAAAGATCCCTAACCCAACTTAATGATCTCTGAATCATGGATTTACATCATCAATTAAGATGATCATATTTTGACCATACGTGGTAATATAATGCCTACGGGCCCTTGCTCATTTCTACATGATCCAAAAGACAGTGGTAGCAATGACTCCCTGTCAGATAAAGGTAATGAACTAGGTTCAAACCTTCATGCTTTGATTCTCTGAAATCATAGCTTATAATTTATAAATGTCCTTGTGACTAGGCCTGTTGTGCCATTAAACCTTAATGCCTCGATTCTCCGAAATCATGGCTTATAAATTAAAACTGTCCATGTGACTAGGCCTTTGCTCCACTTTAATATCCTTAATGTTTTATAACTAGGATCAATTATAATGAAAATGCTAATTAAATATAACTAACAAATTAACCAATATGGTTTATATTACCATGGTTAATAAATCGTTTAAAACGATAAAGCTGTAAAAGCTTCCGTATAAACCTTGCCCTTGTTTGATTTTTATGTAGTATTTAAAGCTACATGGCTAGGTCAAAGGAAGAGAACAGTCACCCTCTGGAAAACCGCGATGATGAAAGGATTAATGTAACCAGAGGAGAGCTTCGTACATTGATTGATTCAGCTGTATCTAAAGCTGTAGAGGAGCAATTTAGGGAGTATAGTGAGACTAATAGTAAAGCCTCACCTGTACCCCACTCTAAGTCTGACCCTAAGACTTATTCGGAGGCACACAGCAAGCCACCGCCCTCTAAGAAAGAAGAACCAAAGAAGGATGATGATCGACATTCATCTGGTCAACACAGTGTTCCATCCAAGAGGATAGTGTTCGGTAATGAACCGCATACCAAGTCCTGTACCTATAAATACTTTGTTTCCTGCAAACCTCAGGACTTCACTGGGGAGAAAGGAGCAGTAGATTGTATGACCTGGTTGGATGAAATGGACACGGTGGTTGACATCAGCGGTTGTGCTGAAAGGGATGTAGTAAAGTATGTATCCCAATCATTCAAGGGAGAGGCACTAGCATGGTGGAAGGCTCTCATTCAAGCTTCTGGGAAGATCCCACTTTACAACATATCATGGGAACAGTTTGTTGCTCTCATTATGGAGAATTACTGCCCTCAACACGAGGTCGAAAGAATCGAATCAGATTTCTTATCATTGGTGATGACAAATTTAGATTGTCAAGCATACCTCACCGGTTTCAATACCCTGTCCAGACTGGTTCCTTACTTAGTAACACCAGAACCCAAGAGAATTGCTCGTTTCATCGGGGGTTTAGCCCCAGAAATCAAAGCCAGTGTTAAGGCTTCAAGACCTATTACATTCAGGTCAGCGGCAGATCTGTCGCTATCTCTTACACTCGATATAGTCAGAAACAAGGCTGCCAAAGCCTCTGAAGATGGAAAGCGTAAAAGGGAGGATGAGAATTCTCATCGCTCCGATAGGAAGAGGAATTCTGAAGATAAGAAGAGTTCCGGGTTTAAGAGAGACAGCCAGCAGTCGGTAGAGAAGACCAGGTGCGAAACCTGTAGGAAATACCATCTTGGGAAATGCAGATTTGAGTCTCAGCCTCTACCGTGTGGAATTTGCAAGTCTAAGGAACATAAAACCCTGGATTGCAAGAAGTTGAAAGATGCAACCTGTTATGGTTGCAACGAGAAGGGACATATCAAGACCAACTGCCCTAGGAACCAGATGAACGCCTAAGAGATGATGCAGAATAATAACTATATAACAGATACCTTTCCATGTCAAGCAGTTTATGCATGAATTTTATTTGATACTGGCACATATGATTCTATAATGAATGATAAATGTTGAGAATTGTTGTCTCCGCCTGATTAAGACTCCGGTCATTTAATGCGAGGTAGAAATTAACCGATGATACTTTAGAAAATACTCCAACAAATCCTATATTGATAATTAATATCTATTAGAAATCACTCTTTTCTGATACCCTTATGGCAAACTTTCAAGCTATCCAAATTCATCAGTATATTAAAGACAGATGTGACATTTTGATCCCCTGTCGAAGAGGTGATGGACTAGGTCCAACCCTTAAATGCCATTGATGGTCTTTTGTGACCTAGGCTAAGTGATATTGACATATTTTTTTTAAAATAACGTTCATTAAGAATGTTAGTGCCTTATTGGCCAGTATAGTTTGATGTAACCATGGTTAATATATGTTATGGCCATCAGGGTAATGAATAGCAGATGTTGGATTGCAACTAAGTAAATGATTCATCTGGTAATAGGAACTAAATCTCGAGTATGATAAACTCGGATAAGACGACAGTCAATCGCGCCATTGATGATGCGACGCATGCTATTGATACTACAATAATAAACCGTAGAAAATTCTAATGTACCCTCTCTATAGATAAAGTACATCATCATATGAAATTGATATCTCTTTGATCTCTACTGATTTAGAATACCAAATAGTATGACAAAAGCGCTTTATGAGGATTGGCGTATCTTAGTGTGTCCCATAGATTGCTTCCATGCCTGATCAGTATGGAGGTTTAATGCATGGAACCACAAAGATATCCCAATGATCATAAGGTACTAAAGTCAACTAATGGTATTCAAAGAAGATATCCAGAATAAATTGTCCAAATAAATATTCCCTGGTAAAGGAATCTATGGACTCATAGCATAAATGTGTCACTCGTTTGACACCAGCAAGGATGATTAAACTAGAGCCTGAGATATGGAAATTCTATGTAACCTCCTCGTATCTTGATTATCTTCTCCTAAGACTATCCTGTTTACCTCCCGAGAGGCAGTAGCGTTAAGATTTATATCCCAATTAGGGCTGCATTATTATGAAATCTCCAAGACAACTAGTACCATCATTGGCAGAATCGAAAACCCTGGTTAAGTAAGTTTTAAGATATAGATTCATAAAGCCTAACTCAATATCCTGAAAATTCGGTACAGTAAATTATGAAAGACGGATCATTTTGCTTAGGCATTGGTTACCGCAAACCTAATTAGGCAACGATTAAGAATCACCATCAGCTGCACAGGATCATCGATTTGTTCGACTAACTGTAAAGGTTAGCTATTCCTTAAGATTTATTTTGAGCAATGGTTGGAATAACCATCTCACCTTAAGATAAGCTTTTCTATAATAGCTGTTATATAAGTATCAAGGTGGCTCCTTTGGAGACCTTGTATAAATGAAATATAAAAACATCCGTTGGATGGATGAGACTTTAGAAAGTCCACTTATTAGGATCTGAAGGTTGCATTAGAAACAACAAATAAGATCACGCAAAATTCATAATCATCTGTAAGATGCCAGTATTCGGCAGAAAAATCAAGGATTAATGAAAGTAGCAAACCTCCTGGATTCTTGTTAAGGAAGGGAGTACCAAATTGTTAAAATTATCAGGCTAGTTAAGCTCTGAATATATAGAATCATTCGAAGGAAATCGAATGTATCAAGATCAGGTAGCCTTAAAGCTAAAACCTATTTAAAGAGCTTGGCGGAGCTCGCAATACATTGCACATCAGTGATTGAAGGATGTGTTTCGCCAATAAGTCAAGAAGCATTATCACAATATGATATGCAGATTTAAAATATGATGAGCAACCTGTGTCGATTAAGGGTCGACAGGATTAGAAACTCCAAAGAGATACATGTACCTATTATAAAGGTCAATTGGAGTGCCTTAGAGGCTCAAAGGTACCGAGGAAGATTAAGCCAATTTAAGGTAGAAAATACTTCCTTTACTTTAACAAATCTCGAGGTCGAGATTTCTTTTAAGGGGGTGAGGATGTAACACCTCGAAAATTCACGTCCTATAATGTATTGACACGTGTCATAAGCTTGAACGCGTGAAAGAATACCCTAGAGGGACTAAAGTTAACAAACTTGAAAAGTATATGAAAATACGAGTTCTAAATGTCAACAGTGAATAAATATATTGTATATTAACCCTACATGATGCTCATACCTTCAAACGAATAAATCATGGATCATACGAAGCTAAAAGTGAGAGATTACAAACTATAGGGGCCAAATGTGTCAACATGTTTAAGTTATACCTCTGAGTGACCTTTTAGCGAACCCAAAGGTTTGTAAAGATTAATTATGCTCACTAGAATGCACGATATAAATTTCATAAAGTTTCGTTATCGTATGAGAAAGTTATGATCAAATTCGTGTGCGAGGGGTTAAAAGCGTCAACGTTGAAAGTTATGACTTTTCGGGTTAACCGGAAGTGTCCAGGGACTTGGCAAAGTGAGTATAAGTCTTGAGGCCCTTATGTGTCAATATGGAGGGTTCAAAGTGCAAAATATAAGTTAGTTGCCCTTTCGAAAGGCCAAGAGACATTTATGTGAAAACTAGAAAATGTTTGGCCCCTAAATAATCCCTAAACATCTAGGGACACTTGTAAACAACTTGTGGTTAGTTATAGGCCTTAGTTGTCAACATTTTATGGTGTTTACACCCACTATATAAGGCCTCCATGTTACATACATTCTCAAACTAACTTCTGATCAAGTGTGGAGCTTCCAAGCAGACCCCAAGCTTCCTAATCAACCATTAAACACTAGTAAGTATGCTTGACCCCTTCTAATTAAGTTTAGCTTAGTATTTTAGCTAAAAGTCAAACCGTCGTAACTACGGTTTGACTTCGTGATTAATTAATGATAGCTCAGTCTTATCTCGAATTAAAAGTACCTTTAAGTAGGTAATTATATGGGTAATAAACCCCGAAAAGGGCAATCAATGATTCCCATCCTAACTAGGTCGTTTGTCGAGTCAAAGGTGTCTTGAAAAAGTCAACAGAACCTGTAAATGGGTAATTTGCAATACGAGAGGCGTGTAACCTGTTTTAACCTTAATATAACTTGGTAATAAGTGTACGGACTTGTCTAAACTAGTTTGATTCGACAACTTTCCGTTTAAACCCGGTTCAGGACCGAAAGTCGCGAAACTTTGACTTTTGCTTTGACTTCGGTTCTGACCCGTCTTAGTTTGAATTATAAATGCCGTAAAGTTTCATTAGGGCCGGGTTACATGATAGTATAAGCCTCGGTACTTGTTTCGTTGATTATCCGATTCGTTCGCGCGTTTCCGTTAAGTGCTTAAAATGGACCATAATGCCCTTTATAGCGTAAAACGAGAATTTTGGCAATGTGAGTAGACGAAGACCTCGGCTACTGATTTATAAACTTGCCCTCAAAATTTGACATCAGTTTGAGGTCCAGATTAGGAGATATGCGCATTAGCGTAAACGATAAGCTTTTTATTAATTAATCGGCGCGATTAGCGCATAGCCTACCTAAACCCGATTTTCGGCACCAAACCTTTTACCCACTAATTTAATATAATATTTTAGGATTTTTGAAGATTTTTAATTATTTTTAAACTGATCATAACCAAAGGTTATAGCCTCGATTCGGTTAATACCGATTATACCTTTTTCGTCATAAAACGAGTTTTTCATAACATTTAGGCACCGAACCTTTGGCTACTGATCACATATGTTAAATAAAGTATTTTGGACTTTAAAACCTGATTAGAAACTCAGGATTCCCATTTAAACCCGAAAATCGCTTTAAACCGACATTTACGCGTGTTAAGCGCGTAGTATACATTAAAACTATTTTAAACACCTAAGACTAAATACCTACTGATGTAACTTATTAAAATAAGTTATTTTACTGATTAATTCAGACCCGAATCACAGAGGTCGAATTAATCCCTTTTATAATCTTCGAAATGACCAAAATACCCCTTCGGGGCTTAAATTAAGATTAAACTCGTTTTGGGCATTATGGAAGGTATCATACCGATATCACAACATAATTAAAGCATATTAACTTAGGAAACCTGTTCACGACCTTTTTGGTTACACGTTATGCGTTATTCGCGTCCGGTTCGGTTTATGTAACTAGTTTGCATAAACTAGCCGAAACGGGTCAAACGTTATCGTTTTTATATCAAAATTCAGAGTGTGTATTAAATTCCCATATAAAGCAAGTTTCTGAACTTGTCGGGTCTAAAACACATTCTATTCCGGTCTTCGCTTAACCATGCGTCTGAACCGTATATTCCCGTAAGACTAACCGGTCTAAGCTTAGGCTAAATTAAAGACCCGTTAGCATCCTAATTGATTATTTATACCATCATTCCAGACTAGAGCATTCCGGTAAATGGTACCTACGCTTACTTAAGTGAATACGGCTGAGTTATTAGATTCTTGCTATTTAAGACAGGAGCTAGCTCAGGTAAATACTTTTAACTTATTTTCCCTATACGGGCTTGGGTTACGGTACATAGCGTACCGCTTGATCGAGCATCAAATCTCCACGCTTAGTGGGTAGTTGAATAATTTGATCGGCTCGTTTAAACAGTCTTGTTTACTTTACAGCCTTTGGGGGGTTAATGACCATGTCCCGGATATCCTTGACATCATTGTGTTATAAAATGGCCACGTCTTAAGTACGGGGTGTAGGCATACACCTGACAGTTACTTAAGTAATAACGGTATCTCACTTCCATGTGGGCCTATACTTGTGGTGTGTCTGTTAATCTGACTCGGTTTCTACATCGGGCCCTGAACGTATAACGAACATGTAAATCTGTATACAAGGTTATAAATATAATTGTTCCAAGTTAAAAAGGTTAATTTTGCCTCTGTGCATTTTAATCAAATTATAAAAGATATTTTGTGCCACGTGCATTCAAACCAATTTTTCTTAAACTCTTTTCAAATGAGTCAGTTGAGTGTATTTACCAGTGAAAACTGACGTATTTTCCAAAAAGGTTAAGTGACAGGTACTGAACATAATTGGCTGGAAGCTCAGGGCGCTAATAAGGAATCCTGCAAGTTCTAGGCGTCTAAAGTCTGTTGAACAAATGATATGTTTTAAGATCCGCCTGTGGATCCTTTACTTCCGTTGTAATACTGGATATTACTTTATATTCGGAAATGTAATAATATTTATCTTTTGCTTCCGCTGTGCATTTATATATTGTGGTGTTTGACTATTATGTTGCCAACTACGTCACGATACTCCCCACCGGGCCCACCGGTGACACGTGGAAAGTCGGGGTGTGACAGACTTCTTCAAGCCTATCCACCAATAATTTTCCCTTAGATCCTGGTAATTGGACTTACCAATCTATTGCCCTTACAATAGATGTTTATCATTCTATCTTTACAGGGTTTCCAGGGGAGCAGCCTTGATGCTTACATACCAACTATCATAGACAAGCTTATCTTAAGGTGAGATAGTTATTCCAACCACTACTTAACAAATTTTAAGGATTAGTTGATCCTTGAAGTTAGCTGAACAAATCGACGATTTAGAACAGCTGATGGCAATTTCTTAATTGTTGCCCAATTAGGGTTGCGGTAACTAATGCATAAGTAAAATGAACCGTCTTTCTTATTTAACGATATCACACTTTCGGAATATCGAGTTAGGCTATATGGACCCTCTATTTTAAAACTTAGTAAATCAGGGTTTCGATTCTTCCAATGATGGTACTAGCCGTCTTGGAGATTTCATAGTAATACAGCCTTAAATGGGATATGAAACTTAACTCTACCTGTCTCCCAGGGTAAACAGGGTAGTCTTAGGAGGAGATAATCAAGGTACAAGGAGTTTACAGAGATTTCCATATCTCAGGCTCCAGTTCACTCATCAACGCTTGTGTCTAATAAGTGGCACATTCATGTTATGAGTCCTCATATTCCGTTACCAGGGAATATTTATTTGGATAACTCTATTATGGATATCTTCCTTGAATACTACTAGTCGACTTTAGTACAATATGATCATTGGGATATCTTAGGGGTTCCATGTATTAAACCTCCATACTGATCAGGCATGGAAGTAATCTATGGGACACACTAGGATATGCCAATCCTCATATGGCACTTTTATCAAACATAGTTTGGCATTCGCAGGCGATAGAAAAACAATGAGAAAATAATTAAAATAACATATGTTGTCGTACTCTATACAAAGAAAGAGTACTCTTAGTTTTTTCGGAAGAATTCCTTGCCGATACTAGAAGAATCGGTTACTATGGTTTCCTTGGTAAGTTATACCTTGTGGATAATATAAAAGTTTACTAAGCTTATGGTTTATGAAGATTTATTATTGCCTGTATTAAAAACAGGACACTTAGCAGATATTATCATTGGTAAATGATAAGGAATGTATTTGATGACTTCGTGAACTGCCTCTTGGCATTCATCAGGTGAGTTCAGGCATTTCTTCTTTTAGCCTTTCCAGGCTTAGCTATAAAATCTTGGATTCTAATACTTAGTCACCATAATGAGGATAAGTAGGTGACTTATAGAAGAAATAAGGAAGTCATTGTACATGTGCTTATATTTAACCAAACATGGAAATTTCACAAACTAGGCATCTAGCTCGGTTGGCTAGGCGCGCGAAAGGGTGCGGCCTAGACCCAGGTTCGATTCCGGGGACGGCCAATTCCACCATTTTTTTTTTGCTTTTTATTAAGCCTGTTCTTGCTCTTTTTTTTAGATTTCTGGGAGTTATCTTCCTCCTTTGGTTCATCCTTCGTGTACGAAGTGTGAACAAAACTCTTCTCATTAGCAATTGAACATGGTTTTGAATGAAATTTAGAGCGAGGAGCATTCGGCTCTTCGGATCGTTTCATGATCTTTCTATGGTCCTTCCAACTGCTACGTCAACCACAGCCTGGAGATTAATTCCATTAATACTGAGGTTTACGTTTGTAGTTTTATTAACTTTCGTCGCATTAATAGTATTGCGACTGTCGTCGACCTCATCCGAGTTTTCCATACTCGAAACTTGGTACCAATCACCAAGATTTAACAATTATTAGTCATCATCCAGATGACCTGTCTTAGATTAGCCACGGCATTCATAAACCGCATGGGCTATTCTGTTCCGAACATTCATAGTGAATGTTATTTAAACGTATTTCCATTATATTTAGCCTAGGTTACAAAAGGACCATCAATGGCATTCAAAGTTTGGAACGAGTCCAATATCTGCTTGATAGGGGATCATAATGTCACAACTGTCATTGGCACACGAACTATCATGAATAGCTCAAAGGCTAGCCTTACAAGACTTTTATTATATATATGCATATATGAAACACAAAGGCTAACGGGTGGTTGCACAACTATAGGCTTGTACCTAAATCGATCCTTCTCCTAAAACGTGTCAAACATGAATGCAAATCAAATGGACTTTCAAGGTTGTAACGTGGCTAGGTGTACGGGTAGGAAATGGAATATATATGAAGTAGCAAAAACTTAACCCGGTCTTTTATTACACAAAGAAACAACTAAACAACTACCAAACTTAATTACTATATACAAGATAACTAAACATCACCTCTTTTTCATTTTTCATTTTTCATTGCTTTTCTTTTTTTTCTTTTTCTTTCTGATTTTTTTTCATAATAACTTTCAACATAACATCAAATAAAATTACATATTACTAAACAATCACTAACACTATAAGACCGGGTCAAGTCGGGTAAATTTTTAGGTAACTAGCTAAGGGGTAACAAACGATAGGCTTTTAGGCACAAAATTGGGCAATTAAATGTCCAAACCCCCGTCCCTCTCGCAACCATGCTCATATATATAATTTATGAGGTCTAACCCCCCAAATCCCACACTCACATACACTAAAGACGAGGCTACCTAAATGCCCTTATCCTTTTCGCATTCATATCCAACTAAGGACTCAAACCGTATCAAGTCACAAGTTCTAATGCACCCCCACCCGTAGCCACTCTCATCAAAGACAAGTATTATTTATTTACATGTGTGGCTTCAACTCTCACCAAGAATAAAAGGGTATTAAGGGTTGCCGGTGCATCCTTTGGGGTTAATCCAAGGTGTTTAAATTCTCACATTGTTTCGCTTGATTTAAAATTTTTTCAAAAACTTCAAAAATTTCCCCCCATCCCCACACTTGGGATACATTGACCCCAATGTATGGTTTAGGAAGATTTGATCGCTAAATTTTTTAACACCTACTAAAAGCTCAACACTCAAACCACAAATTTCTTTTTGGTATTTTTTCATTTTATACTTTTTTTTTTATGTTTTTTCTTCTTTTAAACATTACACCACCAACTATTCCAACCCAAACGTAACATCACAACTAACACCACCCAACCACCCGACCATAAACAAAACAAACTAACAAATATTCACAAAGTATACAAGAAAGAGCACGACCTGACTAATAATAGCGCGGTTGAGGCGGTCTGAAAATGGAAGACATCATCTCGTTCCATTCTCCAAAAGCAAATGCACCGCTACCGCTTTCACCTTGTTGGGATGCTCCTTGTTGTTGACACGGGTCTAGCCATTGTGAATGATGGAGCGGCGGGGTTGGATACGAAACACTACCATCGTATGGTGGTAGAGACGCATAATCCACCGGAGGTAGATCCACAACCACGGGCCGCCCGGCATGCCAATCCGCATGCAACCTTCTCGCTTGGTCATCTTCATACCGATTATTCATCTCAACCTCATGGGAGTAAGCGTGTGCACGATTCCATGATTCTTGACGATCGAAGTTATGCTTCAAGGCCCGTTCCATACTAGCACTCATCATCGTGTGTTGATCAAATAAAGTCAGCTCCAAACCCGACCATGACTCAAAAACGGGTGTCGGAGGACGTTGGTTCTCGATAACCTCTTGCATAGTGCCATTGTAAGCCCAATTCGGCTCATAGGAACGCTCCGTGTAATCATAGAAGACACCACCATAACCCCTACCTAGGCCCCCTTGGCCTACATTCACATTCTCACCACCATGAGGCTCATCCACATAATCATCATCCCCACTCGGGGCTTCCTCCTCACTCTCCGGCTCATCTTCTTCACCCGGTAGAAGATCCCTTGCACCCACTTTTAATACTCTCCATCTCTGCCCCTCCGACTTGAGCTTATGATACCTTTCCGATTGCGTGTAAGTCCAACCAATCCCCATCTTGTTTAAAGTAAAAGGCGGATGCCTCTTTGCTGCCCCTTTATCCTCTGACGTGATTGCCTTTTGCTGCTTCATCAATCCCGTGATAATTCGGCAATACGGGATAATATCTCTCCCCAACTTGTTTCGGCAAATCCAGAGGTGGTTCATAATCAAATATCGGATTGGAAAACGCAAAGACCCATTGAGTAACGAATAGAGGACGGGTACTTCCGGGTACCTCACTTGCTCCTTATCCCCCCTTCGAGGAATGACATTTAAAATGCAAATTGCTAGCAACAACTTGGCTTCTATCTTCAAATTCCTCCGGTACAAAACTCCGCTATAAGTACTGGGCAAAAACAATGCCGCTAACGTATCATTCCAATGAGGATGCTTCTCCGGTTTAAGCAACAAATCATCAAGGCTAGGAAACACCTAATCACAAGCGTGTAAACTGTCATACTTCCCCAATTTCTTTAGCGTGTCAAATGACATCTCCACCTTAATCCCATTCACCTCACCCGTTAACTTCATTTGTGACGGCCTATCGTATGTGTTACACTTGAGGGTTGCCATCGATTCTTGAATTTCGGTCATGAACAAGTTCTTGTTATCCTTATCATAACAACTGAGCGCCGACTCCCATCCTAAGGCGCGGAATCGGGCAAACACGTTGAACGGCCCAAACTCGACTTCACAAACTTCCCTCTCGCAAATAAATGCGGCAGCCCTGTTTTTTAATCGATTCATACTGTCGTGAAAAAGTGTTGGTTGCTAATGCTCCGGTTGGTCATCTAAAGGACCCGACTCCCATCTTGCCTTTTCAGCCGGGTCCAACTCTATCATCTCTTCATCTTCGGTTTCACTTTCATCAACTCGACCCAAATATTGCCTCTTTCTGGGTTGTTGTTCCGGCTGCTTGCCCTTGTCTTTAGACGAAGAAGACGAACTTGCTCCGGCTCTTTCCTTAGTCTTTACCATTTTCCTACACACATTAAAGCAAGCAACACAACCAAACACAATAAGTTAGACCCTTTTCGCCAAAATATCCACACACTTGCTTGTTACTATGGTTGTAGATGCTAGTGAACCAAGAGTTTATAAATCTTTTTCAAAAATTGGGCATGGTGTCTCTACAATGTAGAGATTCCCAAAAGTTCACTACTTTACCATCAATCCTACATCTACAAACCATAACAATTTTCAAGTAACCATTTTTATGACAAAATCTAAGAACAAGCAAGTGGGTATGAACAAATAACACAAATAACCTTACTTTTCACAATGCATCATCAAAACATAACAAATAAACTTCCATACCTTTGTTTGAAGATGCTAGAACACAAGTGAAACAAAGACTTCAAAAACCCCTAAAATTTTTCGGACCTAGGGTTTGTGATTCAGACCAGAAAGCTTCGTTTTTTCGCAAATCTCTTCTCAAAATCAGAAAGTATGTGAAAAATTAGCCAAGATAGACCTAGATTTCACTTGATTTGGTTAAGAATTGAGAGAGATATGGAAGATTGAAGGTTGAAGAAGGTTGGGGATTTTTGTGGGTCTTGTGAAAGTGATGGATAAGAATGTTTGGAGGAGAAGAGGAAAGGAAATCGAGTGGATGGGGTTAATTCTCGTGACGGATTAATTTTTTTTTATAACTGTCTTAACCCAGCCGACCCATTAGTTCGCCAGGTCAACCGTAATTTACGGTGGACACCGTAAATTACGGTGGATGCTGGCACAAAAATCTCACCGTAACTCAGGAAGATCCTACCGTAAAGCCCCACTCTTTTCACCTTCCACCGTAAATTACGGTACCACCGTAACTTACGGTGGTACCTGGGCATCTATGGTTCGCCAAAAAATGTGATTTTTGAGTACCTTTTTTATATTTTTTTTTTCAGTTTTTTCAATTTTTTAGTGTTTTTAAAATTTTTGAAAAACATGTAAAATTTACCCTACCCCCTCGAAAGTCCCGTGTTGTCCTCAACACAATGTTAGAGCAATTTGTGACCTGAATGTCCCCACACTTGTTTCAAACACGGACTTCAAGCAAATACGGTAAATGTGCAAACTATACAAAACAAACAAAATGAAATGCTAACTATTTACACTACCAAACCTGGGCCTATGGTTGTTCATCGTCTACCGGGCGTAAGATGTAGCCCGCTTTATCAAGCTCCAAGTTGTTGATGTCGTTCCCCTCCAAGTATGGCTTCAACCTATGGTCATTCACCATTTGTTGTTTATTCGTTTGCTCATCTTGGATATCTACATCACCAAACCTCCCAACTCGCCGAACGACATACGGGCCCATCCATTTGCTTTTAAGCTTGCCCGCAAACATCTTGAGTCTTGAATTGTACAACCAAACCTTTTGACCCACTTCAAAGGTTTTCTTCCTCAATTTTGCATCGTGTACCTTCTTGAGCTTGTCTTTATAAGCCGATGCACACTCATACGCCTCATCTCTAATCTCTTCTATCTCGCTTAATTGCAACTTCCTCATCTTCCCCGCCTCATCATAATCCGCATTTACCGTCTTGATTGCCCAATGTGCCTGATGCGCTAACTCCATTGGCAAGTGGCAACCCTTTCCATAAACCATCCGATAAGGTGTTGTGCCAATCGGAGTTTTGTAGGCCGTTCGGTATGCCCACAACGCATCATCCAACTTGCTCGACCAATCCTTCCTATCTGTTCTTACCGTCTTCATGAGGATTTCTTTGATTTGGTGGTTGGACACTTCGACTTGTCCACTCGTTTGCGGATGGTAAGGTGTGGCAATCCGGTGATTCACGCTATACCTCTTCAATAATTTCCTGAAATTAAAGTTCTTGAAATGCGAACCACCATCACTTATGATAACTCTTGGAATACCAAAACGGGAGAAGATGTTGGATTGAACGAATTTACAAACAACCGAGTGGTCATTTGTTCTTGTTGCAATAGCCTCAATCCACTTGGAGACGTAATCCACCGCTAACAAAATATATAGGAAGCCATTCGAATTCGGGAAGGGACCCATAAAGTCAATGCCCCATACATCAAATATCTCTACAACCAAGGTTGGTTGTAGTGGCATCTCGTCCCTCTTTGAAATGCTTCCCATCTTTTGATAATTAATACAATTTCTTGCAAACTCACACGCGTCTCTGAAAATTGTGGGCCAATAAAACCCACATGAGAGAACCCGGTAACCCGTTTTATGCCCGCTAAAGTGACCTCCACATGCGGATGAGTGGGCATGAGTCAAGATTTCCAACACCTCCGTTTCGGGCACACATCTCCGAATAACTTGATCCGGCCCGATCTTGAAAAGATCCGGTTCATCCCAAATGTATTGCTTCACTTGGACCATAAATTGTTGACGTCGCTTCTTGGTCCAATGACTTGGGATGGCACCCGTGGCTAAGTAGTTTACGTAATGAGCATACCACGGTGCAACAAAGGTGGAAACGGCTAGGAGTTGCTCGTCGGGAAACCTTTCATTTATTTCACTTACATCGTCAATTCCTTCCACCGGAATCCGAGACAAGTGATCCGCCACTACGTTCTCACTTGCCTTTTTGTCTCGGATTTCTAAATCGAACTCTTGCAACAACAACACCCATCGAATTAACCGAGGCTTCGCGTCCTTTTTCTCCATCAAATATCGGACCGCACTATGATCCGAATAAACCACCACTTTGCTCCCCCAAATATACGAACGAAACTTATCCAAAGCATACACCACCGCTAGTAACTCCTTTTCGGTTGTGGTGTAATTCAGTTGCGCTTCGGATAAAGTCTTGCTTGCATAATAAATCACCACCGGCTTTTTATCAACCCGTTGACCCAAAACTGCACCAATTGTAGTGTCGCTTGCGTTACACATGATCTCGAACGGCTTTGACCAATCCAGTTGTTGCAAAATGGGAGCTTTTACCAAGTGTTCCTTCAAAACAGTAAATGCTTGCATACACTCATTAGTAAAATCAAATGGGACATCTTTTAATAACAAATTACACAAAGGTTTGGTGATAACACTAAAACCTTTTATGAAACGTCTATAAAACCCCGCATGTCCCAAAAATGATCTTACACCCTTAACATTTTTCGGAGGTGGCAAAGATGCTATTACCCTTATTTTTGACTTATCCACCTCCATTCCCCTTTCCGAAATCACATGACCTAGCACAATTCCCTCTTGCACCATAAAATGACTTTTCTCCCAACTAAGCACTAAATTTTTCTCAACACATCTTTTTAAAACTTTTTGTAATTCGTTGAGACAAGATTCAAAACTAGTGCCAAAAATGGAAAAGTCGTCCATTAACACTTCAAGCGACTCTCCAACCATGTCCGAGAAGATACTCATCATACATCGTTGGAAAGTTGCCGGTGCATTGCACAAGCCAAATGGCATTCGCTGAAAGGCAAAGGTGCCATATGGACAAGTGAAGGTGGTCTTATGTTGGTCATCCGGGTGTATTGCTATTTGATTGTAACCCGAGTACCCGTCCAAAAAACAGTAGTATTTTTGACCCGACAATTTTTCAATGATTTGGTCAATAAAAGGTAGTGGGAAATGGTCTTTAGAAGTGGCGGCATTCAATTTTCGGTTGTCAATACATACACGCCACCCGGTGACCGGTCGGGTGGCAATTTGTTCACCATTCTCATCCTTGACTACTTGAATACCGGCCTTCTTAGGCACAATTGGGTAGGACTTACCCAAGCACTATCCGAAATCGGATAGATAATTCCCGCATCCAACCATTTAATTACCTCTTTCTTTACTACCTCCCTTAGGTTCTGATTCAATCGCCTTTGAGCTTCTCGTGTCGGTTTTGCATCTTCAGTTGTGATTATCTTGTGCATGACGATTGATGGACTAATTCCTTTGAGATCGGCAATCGTCTATCCAATAGCTCCCTTGTTCTCCTTTAAAACTTCCAATAAGGCTTGCTCTTGCGCCGTCTCTAAATTAGAGGCAATAATGACCGGTAGAGTGTCATTATCCCCTAGGAAAGCATACTTCAAGTGGTTTGGCAAGTCTTTGAGTTCCAACTTCGGTGGTTCTTCTAATGATGGTTTCGTACCCGAACTTATTTCCACCGGCAAGCCTTCAAATTGGTGAGTCCATGGCGGTCGACCTTCTTTCAAGGCCATAGCATCCTGTTTTTCCTCTTCAACCCGTAATGCATAAGCGTGTACCTGTTCAGAAAAATCACACAAGCAAACATCCATACCATCCTCCTCATACTCATGCGGGTTGCATCCGTCAACTAAATCTGCCATGAAACACTCATCAACACCAACAGCATTAGAATTGTTAGTAAAAACATTCAAGCGCATTTTTCGATTCCCAAAAGTCATATCGACTGTACCAAATCTACAATCGATCACAGCATGCGCGGTGCTCAAAAATGGCCGACCTAAAATTACATTTTGTTGTTGTTTTGGGTCCGTGGATGAGTAGTCCAAGACTAAAAAGTCAACCGGGTAATAGAACTCATCAATTTTAACAATCACATTTTGAACCATCCCCCGAGGTAGCTTATGAGACAAATCGGCTAAAACAACCGTTGTCTCCACCCTCGCTAACGGACCAAAGTCGTGTTGGTCATATAAGCCACCCGGTAAAATGCTAACTCCAGCTCCAAGATCTAGTGATAAAAGGGAACAAAGTACTCGGATTATAAGAATGCGAGGTTCTTTCCCGATGATCAGTCAATCAATATCCAACCCTAACCCTTCCCGTGATATCTCGATTGTCAACGACACCAAGAACGTACGATTTAGACTAGAATTGCAATACCAATTAACAAGCTACAATCAATTACTCAAACACCATGACAAACAAAACAACACAATGTTATCATTCTAGAAATAAAGGAACAAACACACAAGAGTTTAGAGAAACCTTCACCTAAGATGATCACCACAAGTTTAGCCGGACATTGTTCGGTTGATCATCATAACATCTAAATTCAAGTTCATACAAATAAAAAACAAGAACCAAATGTTTAGAATTGTTTAGAACAAGGTAGAGCCAGCCAAAATCGCCCCCAATCTTAAGAGAAAACGTCCAATAATGAGATATGTGAAAAGACACCACAAAAACTGATTTAATGAGGCAGTTACGAGTTTTTCCGCAGCCTCCACCGTAAATTACGGTACCACCGTAAATTACAGTGGACATCAGACAGTTACGGTGAAGATCTCCTGTGTTACGGTGAGATTTGGGAATGTTTCAGGGCCACCGTAAATTACGGTGGCTACCGTAATTTACGGTGGAGCCCTGAATGTTGGGTTTTGTTTCTTCGTTCCTTCCTTGCACGACCCGTTCATCTCCAAACCGTCCAAAGCTGCGTTTTATCCCTTTTTAGCTCCCGAATCGCACCTGAAACATAAGCAGCCGTAGTCATCTAATTCAAGATAATTACACGATCAAGTGAGGGATAAATTCGTCTTTTAACATCATTAAGGGTTGTCCTATGGACCACCCGTCAGTTACCGTTAAAAAAATAAAAAAGTAGATGGCATTACACTAACTCTTACATAAGGTTGTGGGGTATGGAGGGGCTTGGGTTGGACATTGTTCGACACGTGGCGAGAGTGGGATCCACAAGCTAATACTAAAAAACTAGGGGTGTGGTGGGGCGTCGCTTAGCTGGGCGTGGCCAGCCATGTGGAATTTTAAAAAAAAACTACAAAGAAAATTGAAAAAAAAAAAACCCTACATTGAACCAGCCAACCACATCCTACCATGTCACCCAACCCTCCCGCCCCACGCCAAGCGGACAACGCTGACCAAAACGCCAACCCGGGGTGGAGCACCCGACGTTAAAGGGCCAAAACCCCAAAAAACCCACGCCCACACCCACTAGTATAATGGAATTCTATTCTTTCAAGTCCTACTAACTTTTCCAGGAAGTTAATATTCACATATCCCTCTCCTCTCTCTTTCTCTTTATATATAGAGAATGTTATAGTGAGAGGTTTTTTTATTACATTTTCGATTGATTTAAAAACATTATGAGAACCAAACTAATACTTAAAGTCAACTTTAGTAATATCATTTTTTTTTCTGTAAATAACTTCTACTCCAAAATTTCCACACTTATATTTTAAGTGCATCAATGTGAAACCTGATAAAATATTATGAAATTTTTTTTTTTTTGAAAGGTGTGTGCTTGTCGATGTTGACTAACCACTTATGTGGAGTAATATTGTTTTTTTAATTTACTTTGTGAATTTTATATGGTAAAACTCTGCCAAACCTATACAACTATTAAAAAGTACAGGGGGCAATATTTAAAAAATGTGAAAGTTGGAGGGCCAGAAAGACAGAATCTTTGTCATACGAATAAGATGATAAAAACATTATCGTGGATGAGACTCCACGTTCTGTTTATCTGCTATGTCAGTTTATTTTTTTATGTTTATGTTTATTTCATAGGATTCCAATTCATGCACAATTTTGACTTTTTCTTTGACCAAAAAATCATTGAGAAACCATATGTGAAACTTTCATTTTGAAGGGCTTTTTCGGTAATTCACATGCCAAAGCAACAACCATTCCCGCCAACCGTATCATAGCAGTTACAGACCATTTTTTTTAATAATTAAAGTTAAATATTATGCTTTTATTTCTAATAAAAAGTAATATATTGTCTAAATAGAAATTAATTTATCCTTTGATTTTATATAAAAGGTCAAGGTGAGGGAGTCACATTTCTCAATCTCTCTCATTGTTAGTATTATATCTTATTCATATCAACGTTATATCAGATTTTTCTATTTCATTCATAACCTTTTCTAAAATATAGAAATGTTTCGGTTTTGCATCCTGAACCATCTTGCAACTTTTTAGATTGTACATTGAGCTCATTTAAAAGTACGTCACCCGCTCTCTCTCTCTCTCTCTCTCTCCCCTATCGGTGACAATTCCCACAACCATCCATCCCTCACTGGTTCACCGTGCTGCATACAAGTGTGGTGGTGTCCCTTAATGGCGGCTTAGCAATCTCAACCCTCCCTTACTGCACCGAAGGCACTCTCAACACCCTTAGTCATTAGTGAAATGTTTAATAGATGTGATATTTTATTATTTAAGATTAGATAGTAAGCATTTGTGTTTTACAAGATAAAAATATTAAAGTTGAAAGACGTGAATTTGATAGTTGAAATGGTGTGAAATGCTATATACGGATATAAATGAGTCAAGTCGAGATAGGTGCTCGTTTTAAGCACAACTCATAAATACTTTTTTAGCCTGAACTAGTTTTGTTATTTGTTTTTATTTTTGTGTGTATAGTTATTACTACATATATAATTATAACTTTATACACCCTAACAAGATGCACATTGTTTTTACCATAATATTAATACAATAATATAGATATTACCACATTTATATAACTAATATACATCTTTAGGCTTGAGAGGTTAACCAAGCACGATACGTGAAACTCGGTCTTGAGCTAGTTCAACAAATAAACTTTTAACTTAGACTCGCTTGCGCTAATTCGGTTACAACTCAGTTTGAACTTTATACCAATCAAGATCAAGTAAATAAGAAACGACTCATCTCATTTACCCTTTTTAGTTTTAAACCGATCTCCAGGACCCATAATTATATAATATTATATTTTATGTTATCATATATATATATATATATATATATATATATATATACTTTACAAAATGCAACCACATGAACAGTGCTTCCTGAATTTCCTATTATTATTATTATTACTACTACTTTTAAGCAAAAAAAATTTTGTACAGAAATTTTAAGATACGATTTTTATTAAATTTCACACACAGACACACACACACACACATATACATATATATATATATATATATATATATATATATCATTGCAGCGTGTTTATTTTTATTTACCTCTGGATATAAGGTTTACTTAAAACCGAGTTGTGAGTAGTAATGTATAAATGATTGATGCACAAACGTGCATGTTATTAAAGTTGCCTTTTAGTGTGTGTGTGTGTATATATATTGTATAAAGTGATGTTTACCTTTTTCGTTATTTTAGTAATATAATATAACATTTTATAAAATTCCGATTATATGGTTGCGATGCGCTTATTATTGACATATGATTCGATGAAAGTTTAATCTAAACGAGTCAAATGTATTTCATTTTTTGTTTTTTACTGTGCCGAACTAAACCAATACCGTCCAAACAACATCCGTACTGGTACAATATTCGTTTTTATAGTTTCTTCGACGTATCACATTGTAACACCTCGAAAATTTCGGGTTCAATAATAAAACGACACGTGTCATGTAAGACAAAACGCGTTGTAAACCCGGATTTAATAAAAATGTTTGACAGGATTTAAAAGTGTCGCCATGTTAACTTTTGCACCTCTGAACGACCTCGTAGTAAATCCCAAGACTAAAAACGTATTAAAAACATCTTGTAAATGATAAAGTTCAGTGAATTATAACATTGAATTATTCATAACTTGGTATGGTGGACTTCTACGAAGAAAAAGCAATGGCAAACCTTCATTTTCGGGTCTTGTTTATGTATTCAAGCAAACAACTCTTCATGGTAGGGTATTATACTGTTTAAGGCACATTTGAAAGGTCCCTAATTGTCAAAATAATGTCCCAAAGTCGACACAAGTGGCTGCCCTTTCAAAACTTCAACAAACAACAAATTGTGAGCCTGATGTCAGGCTTACGGACCGTAAGCTTGGGGACCTTACGGTCCGTAAGGGTGTTGCCAGCGACCAGAAACAGGCAGCAGCCTGTTATGCGCATTTGTGACCCATTTAGCCGGTTTTTCTCACATGTGGACGACCCCTAGGCACCCCTAAGCACTAGTAACAAGTGTTAATCAGTTGTGGTGTGTCCTAGACTTTGTTGTCAACATGTTGTGGTGATTGAACTTGCTATATAAGGGCCTTCATGTTACAAACATTCCTCACAACTTCTCCTGCACTCTTGGATCATTTCTGGAGCTATCAAGCAGCCTCAAGTGATCATATTTCGTGCATTGGACTCTTGTAAGTCTGCTAGTTCTTGTTTATTTGAGTTTAGCTTGGTTAATTAGCTAAAAGTCAAACCGTCGTAATTACGGTTTGACTTCGAGATTAGTCAATAATGGCTCGGTCATATCTCGAATTAAAAGTAGTTATAGGTTGGTATTTATGTGGGTAATAAAACCCCAAAAGGGTTTCCCCTGATCACCATCCTAACCAGGTCAAATGTCGGGTCAAACTTTTAATTAAAAAGTCAACATAATGCTTAAAATGTCATTTATGCATAATTAGCTATCTAGAACATATATAACCTGTTTGATCATTGTTATAACTTAGTAATAAGTGTAAGAACATGCCCAAACATGTTCAACCCGACTATTTCCTGTTTAGACCCGGTTCGGAACCGAAAGTCACATAGTTTGACTTTCGCTTTGACTCTCAGTTCTGACCCGTTTAGGCATGTTTTAGAAATGCCTCAGAGCTTTAATTGGATTAGGATACATGTTAGAACAACCCTCTGTGATTATACACCTTGGTTCACTAGTTATCCAATTAATATGCATATTTCCGTTAATTGCTCATATGTTGACCGTTATGCCCTTATTACCTTAAAACGTGATTTATGGAAATGTAAAAGTGTAGAAACCTTAGTTACTAATATATAAACTTGTATGCAAAGTTTTACATCAGTTTGACTTGTAGATTAAGAGTTATGCTCATTATCGCAAATTTAAAGATTTATGTTAATAAAATGGCGTAATTAGCGTATAGCCTAGTTAAGCCTACTTTTTGGTATCAAACTTAATACCCACTGATGTAATATAATATTTTGGGATTTTTAAAGATTTTTAATTAATTTTAGGTTGAGCATAACTAGTAGTCGTAGGCTTAACCCGGTAATTGTCGGTTTTGCCCTTACAGGCCATAAAATGAGTTTTACATATCTAAACGACTCCAAACCTTTTGCTACTGATCACATATGATAAATAAATTATTTTAAGCCTCTGGAAATATAAAAATATCAGATTTAAGTATCAAACCCGGAAATGGCCTTTAATCGCCTTATTTAGCGTTTTTAACGCATGGTATGTTTTAAAATCAAATTGAACATACCCGGATTGATACCTACTGATATATGAGGTAAATTATGATATTTTAACAGTAAGCAAAGGTTGATTAACTCAGACTTCATTTTTAAGCTTTTCGGCTTATGTGAAATTACCAAAATACCCCTACGGGGCATAGTTTGGTTAAAAATGATAAATTTCACATATATGCTTTAGCCTACTGTTATAACTCATCAAATTGAGTATGTTTGTTGTTTACATCAGACCTGTAACTCAGTTAAACATTTAAACTCTTTTACAAACTTTAAAATGACTAAACTACCCCTACGGGGCATAGTTTGTGTTTAAATTAGTTCGGGCATAACGAAAGACATCCTACTGATGTCACAACATACTTGAAGCATATTAACTTAGGAAACCTGTATATGGCTCTTGCGGATACCCGTTACGCTTATTTCGCGTTCGGTTCGGTTTATGTAACAAGTTTACATAAACTAGCCGAAACGGGTCAAACCTTAACGGTTTTATCTCAAAATCCAGAATGTGAATAATAAACCCATATTAAACAAGTCTCTGAACTTGTCAGGTCTAAATCACATTCTATCCGGTCTTCGCTTAATCGTGCGTACGAACCGTAGCTTTGAAACTAGCCGGTCTAAGCTTAAGCTTAATTAAAGGCCCGTTAGGATTCTAATAGGTTATTATAAAACCTTCGTTCCAGATTAGGAGAACCAGTAAAAGCTACGTGCATTTTGCTTATTGTGATTTATACATTGCTCAGGTAAATACTTTTAACTTATTTTCCCTATACGGGCTTGGGTTACGGTATATAGCATACCGCTTGATCGGGCATCAAATCTCCACCGTTAAAGTGGGTAGTTGAATAATTTGATCGGCTCGTTTAAACAGTCTTGTTTACTTTACAGCCTTTGGGGGGTTAATGACCATGTCCCGGATATCCTTGGCATCATCTTACGAGATGGCCACGACCTGAGCACGGGGTGTAGGCGTACACCTATCAGTGTATAACTCAATGATGTGGTGTGTCTATTAATCTTTAACCCGGACAAGATCCGGGCTACTGAACGCATAAGTAACATGTAATTCGTTCACAAGATTATAATATTAAATAATTCTCCCAAGTTAAAAAGATTAATCTTGCCTCTGTGCATTTTAATCAAGTTATAAAATGTTTATGCCATGTGCATCCAAACCAATTTTTAAACCATTTTCCAAAATGAGTCAGTTGATCGTGTTTACCAGTGTAAACTGACGTATTTTCCCAAAAAGACTAAATGCAGGTACTAAACGTAATTGGCTGGATTGTCTCCTTAGCATCAATAGAAGTCCCGCAAGCTTAAGATGCCTAAAGTCTGTTGAACTATTGTTTCCATTTTATGTTCGATCCTTCTGTGGATAAACTTCCGAATATTGTGACATTTGATATTACAATAATAAATTCGGTTGTATTATATTTTCAATTGCTTCCGCTGTGCATTATTAAATATTGTGTTGTTTGACTATTACGTTGCCAACCACGTCACGATACTCCCCCACCGGTGACACGTGGAAAAATCGGGGTGTGACAGGTTGGTATCTGTGCATTTTAATCAAGTTATAAAATGTTTATGCCATGTGCATCCAAACCAATTTTTAAACCATTTTCCAAAATGAGTCAGTTGATCGTGTTTACCAGTGTAAACTGACGTATTTTCCCAAAAAGACTAAATGCAGGTACTAAACGTAATTGGCTGGATTGTCTCCTTAGCATCAATAGAAGTCTCGCAAGCTTAAGATGCCTAAAGTCTGTTGAACTATTGTTTCCATTTTATGTTCGATCCTTCTGTGGATAAACTTCCGAATATTGTGACATTTGATATTACAATAATAAATTCGGTTGTATTATATTTTCATTTGCTTCCGCTGTGCATTATTAAATATTGTGTTGTTTGACTATTACGTTGCCAACCACGTCACGATACTCCCCCACCGGGCCCACCGGTGACACGTGGAAAAATCGGGGTGTGACAGGTTGGTATCAGAGCCAACACTGAGTGAATTAAACACTAGCCTTTTGTGTTTAATCTCAGTTACACAATTGCACAATCTAAACTTCTGAGTCTAGACTTAATATAGGAATAATCTTAATCCTAATATGGAAATTTTTTTTTTTTGCTTCCAATTTTTATTATTATTGGATACGTCGCCAAGCGAGGAAGCTGAACTAGGAATTCTCCACACCCGGAGCCTTGAAATGCTGAGCTTCGTACAGCGACCAAGATGAGACGTGCAACCAAGGAAAAAGCATTCAGGAATTGAATAAAGAAGAAACTCCTTTGCTGAAAAATCGTTTCCTCAATAGTCCTTATAAGGACATATTTATCTTTTTAGTCCCTTCGAGGACAACACTATTCCTTTCAAGTCCCGCTTAGGGCAACTTTATACTTTTATTTTTATATAGTGGAATGATTAAGTTTAAACTTTCATTCTAAACAAGAATATTAAATAAATGGGAAATAACATTTCCTTTTACAAGATCTACCATTATAATAAAATGGCAAAATCTAAAAAGGACAAGACCTAGCTTCGGGTCATATTAAGACCGGCCAAGATGGCAGTTCCTCAATTTAGATTCAGATCCTTATTAAAATTTCAATTTAACATTGTTCTGCGTTAATTATAAATTAAGAATCTTAAGTGTGAAACCTAGCCTACGGGTCAATTATAAGACCGGGCCAAGATGGTAAGACCTGTTTAAAAGATTCGTATTCCAGTTAACATCTGAAAACATGTTAACACTCCCGGCAGATGTGATTCGTTGGAAATCACACACGTTATTAAGGATTCTTCAAAAGACTCCTAACCCAGTTTAATGATCCCCGAATCCTGGGTTTCAATCATCAATTAAGATGATCATATTTTAACCATACGTGGTAATATAGTGCCTACGGGCCTTGCTCATTTCCACATGAGCCAAAATACAGTGGTAGCTACGACTCCCTGTCAGAAAAAGGTAATGAACTAGGTTCAAACCTCAAATGCTTAGATTCTCTGAAATCATAGCATATAAACTTATAAATGTCCTTGTGACTAAGCCTGTTGTGCTAATATATTTAAAGGCCTTGATTCTCCGAAATCCTGGCTTATGATTTAAAAATTGTCCTAGTGACTAGGCCTTTTGTGCTATTAAATAAAACTGTTATTGTTGCTTTGATTCTCTGAAATCATAAGCTTATAATTTATGAATGTCCATGTGACCAGGCCATTGGGTGCCACTAATAAAACTGTTAATGTTTTATAATTAGGATATATTATAATAGAAATCCTAAATCTATATGATTAATCAATTAACCAAATATGGTCTCTGCTTACCATGGTTAATGAATTTCCCTAAGAGGCAATTCCGTAATAAACGTCCCTTAGAAGGGAAGTGCCTACGGGCTATAGTTGATGTCCTCTGAGACTAAAGACAGTGGTAGCCTACAGCTCCCTGTCAGGAAAAGGTAATGAACTTTGATTCAAACCTTAATACCACGATTCTCTGAAATCATGACTTATAAATTTAACTTGTCTACGCGACTAGGCCATTTGTGCTATTATTAACTTATGAATTAGGATTTATGATAAAAATCCTGAATGAAATAAATATCTTTCCTTCCCTGTCAGTATGCATTTTTAAAAAAGAATCTTAAAAGTGAAACCTAGCCTACGCGGCCAAGATGGTGAAACCTACTCAAGGGATTCAGATCCTTGTTAACACTTAGGAACGTGTTAGCACTCTTGATAAATGTGATTCGAGAAAATCACAACAGTCATCCTTATATTGGATTCTTCCAATTCCCTTATCTAGCCTAGTGATTTAGGAATCATGGCTTATATCATCCTATAAGATGATCATATTATAAACACCCGTTAGTGATGAAGTGCCTACGGGCTAAACTTGTTGTCCGATAAGACAACGACAGTGGTGGTCTTTGACCTCCTGTCTAAAATGTTGGACTATGTCCAAACATAATAGTCTATACGATCAATGCCATCATGACGAAAATCATCAATACGATGATTAAAAATTTTAACATCCTTAATGATGTTTTGCCTAAGGGCTATATTATATTATCCAATTGAGACAAGGCAATTGTAATCCTTTGTGATTCTTGCCCAAGGGGGGTGAGCTATACTCAAATCCCATAGTCTATACTATCATTGCGATCCTGACTAGTATCATCGGTACGATGATCATAATATTAACATCCCTCGTGATGAAATGCCTACGGGCTATACTTTATTCTAATGTCGGTACGAAAAGGATAGTAGTGATCTTTATGATCCCCTGTTCAAAATGGTGTGATTATACCCAAACCTAATAGTCAATATGATCGATGTGATCATGACTAATATCATTAGATACGATGGTTATATATAAACATCCGTTAGTGATGTTGATTGGCTTATTTTTCTGCCAAATGAATCGTCTGTCAAGACGATGACAGTAGTAGTCTATGACTCCCTGTCCAAAGGTGAAGAACTACGTTCAAACCTTGAAGCCCTAATATAATAAGATTTCGGCTAATAAATTAAGGACCTTGGTGGTAGACCATCGAGTTATGTTTTAAGGTCATCCATGACAAGCCTATGTGCTATAATTTGTCATTCGTGACAAGCCAACATATTAAATGTTAACATTCTTGGTGACATGCCTTTGTGCCAAATTTGATAAGTGTCCTTATGACAAGGCCGTTTGTGCCATATCTAAATGACCTTTTCGACAAGGCCTTCGCGCCATATGATTACTTACGCCCTTCATGACTGGGCTTTATGCCATAACTTCTACGTCCATCGAGACAGGCTTCTATGTCATATATGAATATATATAATAAAAGTCTTGTAAGACTTGCCTTTGAACTATTTATAATCGTCCTTGTGACAAAGACAGCTGTGACATTATGGTCCCCTGTCAAACAAGTGTTGGACTCGCTCCAAACCTTAAATGCCATTGATAGTCCTTTTGTGACCTAAGCTAAATGTAATAGATATACATTCAAATAGCATTCATTAAGAATGTATAGAACAGAATAGCCCATGCGGTTTATGAATGCCGTGGCTAATCTAACTCAGGTCATCAGGATGATGACTAATAATTGTTAAATCTTGGTGATTGGTACCAAGTTTCGAGTATGGAAAACTCGGATGAGGTAGACGACAGTCGCAATACTATTAATGCGACGAATGTTAATAAAGACTACAAACGTAAACCTCAATACTAATGGAGTTAGTCTCCAGGCTGTGGTTGACGCAGCAGTTGGAGGGATCATGGGAAAAGGTCATGAGACAATCCAAAGAGCCGAATGCTTCTCGCTCTAAATCTCATTCAAAAACCATGTTTAATTGCTCATGAGAAGAGTTTTGTTCACACTGCATATGCGAAGGATGAACCAAAGGAGGAAGATAACTCCCAGAAATCTAAGAAAAAAGAACAAGAACAAGCTAAATAAAAAGCAACGAAAAAATGGTGGAATTGGCCGTCCCCGGAATGGAACCTGGGTCTAGGCCGCACCCTTTCACGCGCCTAGCCAACTGAGCTAGGTGCCTAGTTTGTGAAACTTCTATTATTGATTAAATATAAGCACTTGTACAATAGCTTCCTTATTTCTTCTATAAGTCACCTACTTATCCTCATTATGTTGACTAAGTATTAGAACCCAAGATTTTTCCTCTATGTTTTAGTTACTCTTGGCTTACTTAAGTTAACTAAACACTGGAAAGGCTAAAGGAAGAAATGCCTGAACTCACCTAATGAACGCCAAGAGGCAGTTCACGATGTCATCAAATACATTCCTAATCATTTACCAATGATAATATCTGCTAAGTGTCCTGTTTTTAATACAGGCAATAATAAATCTTCATAAACCATAAGCTTAGCAAACTTCTATATTATTCACAAGGTATAACTTAACAAGGAAACCATAGTAACCGATTCTTCTAGTATCGGCAAGGAATCCTTCCGAAAAAAAAAATCTAAGAGTACTCTTTCTTTGCATAGAGTACGAAAACACATGTTATTTTAATTATTTTCTCATTGTTTTCTGTCGCCTGCGAATGCCAAACTATGTTTGATAAAAGTGCCATATGAGGAATTGGCGTATCATAGGATGTCCCATAGATTATTTCCATGCCTGATCAGTATGGAGGTTTAATACATGGAACCCCTAAGATATCCCAATGATCATATCGTACTAAAGTCGACTAGTAGTATTCAAAGAAGATATCCATAATAGAGTTATCCAAATAAATATTACCTGGTAACGGAATATGAGGACTCATAACATAAATGTGTCACTTATTTGACACAAGCAATGGTGGATGAACTAGAGCCTGAGATATGGAAAATCTCTGTAACCTCCTTACATCTTGACTATCTTCTCATAAGTTTTCCCTGCTTACCTCCTGGAAGGCAGGTATAATTAAGATTAGCATCCCGCCGTGGGCTGAAGTATTGTGAAAACTCCATATTGATTATGGAATAATCGAAATCTTGATTAAGTAGGTTTTAAGACATAGGCTCATATAGCCTGACTCAATATTCTGAGGGTTTTATGTTATTAAATAAGAAAGACGGTTCATATTGCTTATGCATACATGCCGCAACCCTAATTAGGCAACGATTAAGAAATTGCCATCAGATGCTCTGAATCGTCGATTTGTTCGACTAACTACAAGGATCAACTAATCCTTAAAATTTGTTAAGTAGTGGTTGGAATAACCATCTCACCTTAAGATAAGCTCGTCTATGATAGTTGATATATAAGCATCAAGGCTACTCCCTTGGAGACCCTGTAAAGATAGAATGATAAACATCTATTGTAGGGACAATAAACTGGTAAGTTCAATTATCAGGATCTAAGGGTAAATTATTGGTGGATAGGCTTGAAGAAGTCTGTAGCCACCTATGTAGCTAAATGCTTGACGTATGCGTAAGTCAAAGCTGAGTGTCAGAAACCGTCAGGTTTGCTACAACAGCTGGAACTTCCTACGTGGGAGTGGGAAATGGTAACTATGGATTTTATTACCAAGTTACCCAAGACAAGGAAAGGCAATGATACAATATGGGTTATAGTGATAGACTAACTAAGTCAGCTCATTTCTTACCCATCAAGGAGGCTTATAGTTCCGACATGTTAGCCCAGTTATACGTTGATAAGATTGTAGCTTTACAGGGCATACCTGTGTCTATTATCTCTGACCGAGATACTAGATACACGTTACATTTTTGGAAGAGTTTCCAACAATCTTTGGGCACACGTTTGAATGTTAGTACGGCCTATCATCCTCAGACTGACGGTCAGAGTGAGCGTACTATTCAACATTGGAAGATATGCTACGTGCATGTGCGGTTGATTTGGGAGGTAGTTGGGATAAGAACCTACCATTAATCGAATTCTCCTACAACAATAGCTACCATACCAGCATTAAGGCTGCGCCTTTCAAGGCATTATACGGTAGAAAGTGTAGATCGCCCGTTGGTTGGGCGGAATTTGGAGATGTCCAGTTATCAGGACCAGAGATCGTGTTCGAAACGACGGACAAGGTTGTCCAGATTCGTGACCGTCTCAAGACTGCCCGAGATAGGCAGAAGAGTTGTGCTGATCTGAAGCGTAAAGCTTTTCACTTCGAAGTAGGTGATAAAGTATTGCTTAAAGTATCACCCTGGAAGGGAGTGATGCGGTTTGGTAAGAAAGGCAAGCTAAGCCCGAGATACATAGGACCTTTCGAGGTTAACGAATGTATCGGGTCAGTTGCCTATAAGTTAAACTTACCGGAAGAGCTCAGTGGAATTCACAATGTGTTCCACATCTGCAATCTGAAGAAGTGCTTCGCTGATGAATCACTGGTTATACCACATACAGATGTGCATATAGATGAGAGCTTGAAGTTTGTGGAAAAACCTTTGTCGATTGAAGATCGACAGGTGAAGAAGCTTCGAATGAAGCATATACCTATTGTGAAGGTCAAATGGGATGCTCGTAGAGGTCCCGAATACACGTGGGAGGTTGAATCCACCATGAAAGAAAAGTACCCTCATTTGTTTTAGTAAATCTCGGGTCGAGATTTATTTTAAGGGGGTGAGGATGTAACACCTCGAAAATTTTGGGTTCAATAATAAAACGACACGTGTCATGTAAGACAAAACGCGTTGTAAACCCGGATTTAATAAAAATGTTTGACAGGATTTAAAAGTGTCGCCATGTTAACTTTTGCACCTCTGAACGACCTCGTAGTAAATCCCAAGACTCAAAACATATTAAAAACATCTTGTAAATGATAAAGTTCAGTGAATTATAACATTGAATTATTCATAACTTGATATGGTGGACTTCTACGAAGAAAAAGCAATGGCAAACCTTCATTTTCGGGTCTTGTTTATGTATTCAAGCAAACAACTCTTCATGGTAGGGTATTATACTGTTTAAGGCACATTTGAAAGGTCCCTAATTGTCAAAATAATGTCCCAAAGTCGACACAAGTGACTGCCCTTTCAAAACTTCAACAAACAACAAATTGTGAGCCTGATGTCAGGCTTACGGACCGTAAGCTTAGGGACCTTACGGTCCGTAAGGGTGTTGCCAGCGACCAGAAACAGGCAGCAGCCTGTTATGCGCATTTGTGACCCATTTAGCCGGTTTTTCTCACATGTGGACGACCCCTAGGCACCCCTAAGCACTAGTAACAAGTGTTAATCAGTTGTGGTGTGTCCTCGACTTTGTTGTCAACATGTTGTGGTGATTGAACTTGCTATATAAGGGCCTTCATGTTACAAACATTCCTCACAACTTCTCCTGCACTCTTGGATCATTTCTGGAGGTATCAAGCAGCCTCAAGTGATCATATTTCGTGCATTGGACTCTTGTAAGTCTGCTAGTTCTTGTTTATTTGAGTTTAGCTTGGTTAATTAGCTAAAAGTCAAACCGTCGTAATTACGGTTTGACTTCGAGATTAGTCAATAATGGCTCGGTCATATGTCGAATTAAAAGTAGTTATAGGTTGGTATTTATGTGGGTAATAAAACCCCAAAAGGGTTTCCCCTGATCACCATCCTAACCAGGTCAAATGTCGGGTCAAACTTTTAATTAAAAAGTCAACATAATGCTTAAAATCTCATTTATGCATAATTAGCTATCTAGAACATATATAACCTGTTTGATCATTGTTATAACTTAGTAATAAGTGTAAGAACATGCCCAAACATGTTCAACCCGACTATTTCCTGTTTAGACCCGGTTCGGAACCGAAAGTCACATAGTTTGACTTTCGCTTTGACTCTCAGTTCTGACCCGTTTAGGCATGTTTTAGAAATGCCTCGGAGCTTTAATTGGATTAGGATACATGTTAGAACAACCCTCTGTGATTATACACCTTGGTTCACTAGTTATCCAATTAATATGCATATTTCCGTTAATTGCTCATATGTTGACCGTTATGCCCTTATTACCTTAAAACGTGATTTATGGAAATGTAAAAGTGTAGAAACCTTAGTTACTGATATATAAACTTGTATGCAAATATTGACATCAGTTTGACTTGTAGATTAAGAGTTATGCTCATTATCGCAAATTTAAAGATTTATGTTAATAAAATGGCGTAATTAGCGTATAGCCTAGTTAAGCCTACTTTTTGGTATCAAACTTAATACCCACTGATGTAATATAATATTTTGGGATTTTTAAAGATTTTTAATTAATTTTAGGTTGAGCATAACTAGTAGTCGTAGGCTTAACCCGGTAATTGTCGGTTTTGCCCTTACGGGCCATAAAATGAGTTTTACGTATCTAAACGACTCCAAACCTTTTGCTACTGATCACATATGATAAATAAATTATTTTAAGATTCTGGAAATATAAAAATATCAGATTTAAGTATCAAACCCGGAAATGGCCTTTAATCGCCTTATTTAGCGTTTTTAACGCATGGTATGTTTTAAAATCAAATTGAACATACCCGGATTGATACCTACTGATATATGAGGTAAATTATGATATTTTAACAGTAAGCAAAGGTTGATTAACTCATACTTCATTTTTAAGCTTTTCGGCTTATGTGAAATTACCAAAATACCCCTACGGGGCATAGTTTGGTTAAAAATGATAAATTTCACATATATGCTTTAGCCTACTGTTATAACTCATCAAATTGAGTATGTTTGTTGTTTACATCAGACCTGTAACTCAGTTAAACATTTAAACTCTTTTACAAACTTTAAAATGACTAAACTACCCCTACGGGGCATAGTTTGTGTTTAAATTAGTTCGGGCATAACGAAAGACATCCTACTGATGTCACAACATACTTGAAGCATATTAACTTAGGAAACCTGTATATGGCTCTTGCGGATACCCGTTACGCTTATTTCGCGTTTGGTTCGGTTTATGTAACAAGTTTACATAAACTAGCCAAAACGGGTCAAACCTTAACGGTTTTATCTCAAAATCCAGAATGTGAATAATAAACCCATATTAAACAAGTCTCTGAACTTGTCGGGTCTAAATCACATTCTATCCGGTCTTCGCTTAATCGTGCGTACGAACCGTAGCTTTGAAACTAGCCGGTCTAAGCTTAAGCTTAATTAAAGGCCCGTTAGGATTCTAATAGGTTATTATAAAACCTTCGTTCCAGATTAGGAGAACCAGTAAAAGCTACGTGCATTTTGCTTATTGTGATTTATACATTGCTCAGGTAAATACTTTTAACTTATTTTCCCTATACGGGCTTGGGTTACGGTATATAGCATACCGCTTGATCGGGCATCAAATCTCCACCGTTAAAGTGGGTAGTTGAATAATTTGATCGGCTCGTTTAAACAGTCTTGTTTACTTTACAGCCTTTGGGGGGTTAATGACCATGTCCCGGATATCCTTGGCATCATCTTACGAGATGGCCACGACCTGAGCACGGGGTGTAGGCGTACACCTATCAGTGTATAACTCAATGATGTGGTGTGTCTATTAATCTTTAACCCGGACAAGATCCGGGCTACTGAACGCATAAGTAACATGTAATTCGTTCACAAGATTATAATATTAAATAATTCTCCCAAGTTAAAAAGATTAATCTTGCCTCTGTGCATTTTAATCAAGTTATAAAATGTTTATGCCATGTGCATCCAAACCAATTTTTAAACCATTTTCCAAAATGAGTCAGTTGATCGTGTTTACCAGTGTAAACTGACGTATTTTCCCAAAAAGACTAAATGCAGGTACTAAACGTAATTGGCTGGATTGTCTCCTTAGCATCAATAGAAGTCTCGCAAGCTTAAGATGCCTAAAGTCTGTTGAACTATTGTTTCCATTTTATGTTCGATCCTTCTGTGGATAAACTTCCGAATATTGTGACATTTGATATTACAATAATAAATTCGGTTGTATTATATTTTCAATTGCTTCCGCTGTGCATTATTAAATATTGTGTTGTTTGACTATTACGTTGCCAACCACGTCACGATACTCCCCCACCGGGCCCACCGGTGACACGTGGAAAAATCGGGGTGTGACACACATTAGTACCGATGCTGGTATTTGTTTTGTGGTTCTTGATCGATGTAAAATACGTACAGATATCCTCTTGGGTATATTTCTTTCGGTTGCTATACTAAGTACGGAGATCGTATCAATAATGTAACAACACAAACCAACACCATCCGAAATATTAAAGCGGAACGCAAGGAATTCTACTAATTTAATTACGATTCCAAACTTTATGAATAATAATTTAAAAGTCCTTTTCAAACTAAACTTTATGAATAGTAATTTATAAGTCCTTTTTTTGAACGGTGAAAATTTTTAACTTGTTGTGAGAGAGATCTTACACCCTCATAAACAGAGGTCCCTAACCCCACTCTGGCCAGACTATGTTGTCTTAACCGGGCCCACGCTGGCGTCAGAGTTTCGCTAATGGCGTTCCCTGGGAAACTATACCACACACTGCCAGAGGCAGGGGTTTGCGCCGCCACAAGAGAGAATCTCTCTGGCATAACGCACGGTGGACTAAAACCCGGGGTGGCTCGGGCTCGAACTCTTGACCTAGGGTCTCGGAGAACACTGAATTGAATTAGGTCCAGGAATCTAAGAAATAGTGATAATTCTTGATCTCTCTCAATTCTAAAATCCAGGACTTGAATTTATGTCCTGTCATTAAATTCCTCCTGATTTATTAGAACTAAAAGAATTCCATATAAGCATCTCGTTGCTTTAGTTGAAAGATTCCAATTGAATTGGAATCTGGCCATTCACTATGACCCGCTAAACATCCATGGCTGAATGGTTAAAGCACCCAACTCATAATTGGCGAATTCGTAGGTTCAATTCTTACTGGATGCACGCCAATGAGACCCTCCAATGAAATTAGCTTTGTATCAATGAAATCTCATCATCCATACATAACGAATTGATGTGGTATATTCATATCATACTATATGAATTGTAAGAATTAGTAGTCTTATTGAGAAGCAGCAAAGTAAAGATCCTTTTGAAGTATGATTTATTTTAAGTTTCAATTTCACCTCTTATACCGTATATAACATACCCATTTTACGTATTTGATTTTTCCTTAAAAACTTCCGTTTGTTAACTTAAAAAATGGAATACGCCGTTGTGTTTAGTTACCTTTTCTTTTATCAACATTTTGATATAAAATTTGTTGAAAATGAGTTGTATTCAAAATTGAGTATTTTTTTTGTATCGTAAGCTATATCGAGTATCGGTACCATGATAAAGCAAATTTAACTGATACCGATCGAGCAACATCGGTATTGGTATGGATATCATTAAAACCGGCATTAGTATTCATTTTTAAGGTTTTTGATTGAAGTAAAACACGACTTTTTTAGTTATATAATATAACTACTATATAAATGGAACCACCGTAAATATTTTTGTATATTGGAAAGTATACCAAGTATAGGTAATGTAACGAACTGAACCGAAACCGATCAAACAACACCAGTACCTCAGTTATCGAAACATGTATCATTATATGTTTCTATTGTTTTCGACCGTCGTAAAACACATATCGATATTTGTTTGGGCATAACACAACATCTTTTGTAGGTCATATGAGACAAGTTTTGTGTAATTAAATCAATGTAATTAACCTTTTTATAAATGACTTTTTATCGAACCAAACCAATATCGCCCGAAAAACATAGGTGTCGATACCGGTGTTCATATATATGTTGTTGCTTTCGATACAAGTTGTTTTTGGTATTTTTTATTACCCATACAAAAGTGGTACCACAACTAGCTTTATATAGCTCATAACTTCATGTTTTTAACTTTTTTCTATTAGGTTGATACTGTTAAAATATTATTTAAATATTGTAGACAGTGGATTCAGTTAACCGACGGTTCAGTTAACCGAGGGTTCAGTTAACCGAGGGTTCAGTTAATCGAAAAGTGTTGAGTGTAACTATAACCGATGATCGGTTAACTGTTGTTTGGTTAACCGTTGGTTGTGGATTGATTTCGGTTAAGTATCCATTGTATCTTTTAATTATCTTTTTTTGTTTTGTTATAGCTAAAAATAGTTTAGTTATGGTGTTCCAAGCCGCAACTTTTTTTAATTAATTTGGAGTTACGCATCATGGGGTCCGATTGTAACCATGAATCAATTGATGAAGGTATTATTTTCGTGTCACACCCCTAATTTCCACGTGTCACCGGTGGGCCCGGTGGGGGTATCGTGACGTCGTTGGTATCATCATAGACAAACCACACAATATAATAATGCACAGCGGAAGCAAAAAGATAGATTCGTTTCAACTTTAAATAAAAATGTAATATTAATTATCACAAGTAGTCGAAACGGATCCACAGGCGGATCGAAAATAAAATAGGATAATTGTTCAACAGTTTATTGTCGTCCAAGCTTGCGAGACCTATCATGGACGCTCTAGAAGCCTGCCAGCCTATTACGTATAGTACCTGCACTTAATTTTTTGGGAAAAATACGTCAGTTTACACTGGTAAATACAATTCGACTGACTCATTTTGAAAAGGTTGAAAATTGGTTTAAATGCACAAGGCACAAAACATTTTTATTAACTTGGGTCAATTATTTAATATAATAATCATGTGAACGAATTACATGTTACTTGCGTTCAGTGGCCCGGATCTAGTCCGGGCTAAAGATCAATGGACCCACCACATTCACGAGTTATATACAGACAGGTGTACGCCTACACCCCGTACTCAGGTCGTGGCCATCTCGTAAGATGATGCCAAGGATATCCGGGACATGGTCAATTTACCCCCCAAAGGCCTTAAGTGAACAAGACTGTTTAAACGAGCCGATTAAATTATTCCAACTACCCACGCAATGGTGGAGGATTTAATGCCCGATCAAGCGGTATTCTATATACCGTAACCCAAGCCCGTATAGGGAAAATAAGCCAAAGAGTATTTACCTGCGTATAGTATCAATCACAATCAAGAAAATGCAAGTATCTTTTACTGGTGCTCCTAATCTGGAACAAAGGTTTATAATAACCTATTAGATTTCTAACGGGTCTTTATTTAAGCCTAAGCTTAGACCGGTTAGTTTTAAATGATGATACGGTTCACGCACGATTAAGCGAAGACCGGATGGAATGTGAATTTGACCCGACAAGTTTGAAGACTTGTATAATATGGGTTTACTAAACACATTCTGGATTTTGAGACAAAAATGATAATGTTTGACCCGTTTCGGCCAATTTATGCAAACTAGTTACATAAACCGAACCAAACGCGAAAAGTGCGTTACGGGCGACCATGGGAGTCATATGCAAGTTTCCTGAGTTGATATGCTTTAAATATGTTAAAATATCAGCAAAGTAATTTCTATTATGCCCGGAACGTATTTAAACTCAACTTATGCCTCATAGGGGCATTTTGGTCATTTAAAAGATTATAAAAGATCTTATTTGCAAATCTGAGTTACGGGTCTGAATTATACAGTAAATATACTTAATTTATCATGTTATAACAGTATGGTATGACCCGTAAGCAAAACTTATCGTTTAAAACAAGACTATGCGCCTTAGGGGCATTTTGGTAATTTAACAAAGGCTAAAAATGTCAAACTTGGAAATCTGAGTTTATAACCTTGTACCTTCTGTTATTTTATAGAAATATGTTAAACACATCAGTAAATATAAGCCTTATATGTTTAATATGGTTATAGGATATACTACGCGTTAAAAATGCCTAAAAAGGCGATTTGGAGCCGTTTTCGGGTTTGTAAAGGAAAGCTGAGATTTTTATATTTCCAGAAGGTTCAACATACTTTATTTAATAAATAAAATCAGTAGGAAGTGGTTTGGGGTCAATCGGATTTATAAAACTCGTTTTATGGCCAAAAAGGGCAATTTCGGTATTTACCGAATTTAACTTAAAGACCTATGTTATGCTCTTCCAAAAATTAAATAAAAATCTTTAAAAATATCAAAATATTATATAACATCAGTGTATAAAAAGTTTGATACCAAAAAGTGGGTTAAAATAGGCTTTGCGCTAAATGCGCTATTTACTTAACATAAAGCTTGTGATTTACGATATTGAGCATATCTCTTAAACTAGGCCACAAACTGATATGAAATTTTCGGTGCATGTTTATAAATCAGTAACAAATGATTTTACTCTTTCACTTTTTCAAAAATCACGTTTTATATTAAAAAGGGAAAAATAGTCAACTTTAAGCATAAACCGGTAACATGCATATGAATCGGTTAAACATGGAATCAAGGTGTAAAATTCCAGAGGGTTGTACATACATAAAACTTGGTCAAAAATATGCTCTAATGCAGATCTTAACATGCATGTACGGATCAGAACCGATAGTCAAAGAAAAAGTCAATTTATGTGACTTTCGGTTCCGATTCGGGTTTAATACAGAAAATTGTCGAGTTGATCAGGAAGAAACATGTTCTTACATTATTTATAAAGTTATTTTGATGATCAAACAGGTTGCATGTAGCCTACATTGTTAATCAAGCTTAAATTTGCAAAAACATATTCTGTTGACTTTTTATGAAGAACTTTGACTCGACAATTAGCATGCATAGAGTGCGAATCTGAACATACCCTTTTAGGGGTTTGTTACACTCATAAATACCAACATGCAGGTACTTTCAATTTGAGAAAACACTGAGCACATTTCGTTTAATTGCAAAGTCAAACTATATTTACGATATGTTTGACTTTTAGTAAGAACACTAAGCTAGAATGGATTAGAGGATGATATAAACACTTACAAAGGTCCTAACAAGCTTAGTGATCACTTATGAGGCTGCCTTGTCGATCAGAAATGCTCCAGAATCGTTTTTGTGAAGTTTGAAAGTTCAAGTGTTCTTGGTTTCTAATACAAGTGCCTTATAAGCAGATTTGGATGTGAATTGAGGATGTTACAGGTGTTTTCTGATGTTGTAGGAAGAGTACAAGTGTCCTAGAATGCATGAAAGTCGATTGGTCAGCCCCTTGAGTCGGATATAGCTGTCAACAACTCGAAACAGGTCAGAACTGGCAGCTGTCGCGACTTTTGTCGCTGGGCGCTGGGTCGCGGGCCGCGACAGGCCCCTCGCGGGCCGCGTGCGAGTGGTCGACCAGTTTAGTAAGTTTCAGCCATTTTGCAGTTCAGTCCCTGATCTTTGAAGCGTTGTTTTGTTCGTTTATTTGGCACTCTAGATCCTCAAATCTGATTTGTAGGAACCTTGGGACTTTTATAAACTTGGGTATGTCCTCGGTTCACTTTGCGCTTACCCGAAAAGTCACGAAATTCATGATTACGTATTTAACCTTTCGTGTACGGTTTTAATCATAACTTTCTCATACGTTCACGAAACTTCATGAAATTTTTATCATATATTCTCGTGAGTATATTTTATCATTACAAAGCTTCGGGTTCGCCAAAAGATCACTCAGAGGTATAAATTCAACATGTTGACACGTTTAGCCCCTGTAGTTTGTAATTCCTCACTTTCTTACATCTTTCGCTTCGTATGATCCATGATTCATCCGTTTAAGATTATAAACGTCACGTAGGGTTATTGTAGGACTTATTTATCCATTGTTGACACCTTGGACCCTTACGATCACACAGTTTCACTGTATGTCAACTTTAGTCCCTCCAAAGTATGCTTTCACACATTCAAAGTCCATGACACGTGTCACTACACTATTGGACGTAAATTTTCGAGGTGTTACATCCTCACCCCCTTAAAAGAAATCTCGACCTCGAGATTTACTGAAACAAATGAGGGTATTTCTCTTTCATCGTGGATTCAACTTCCCACATGTATTCGGGACCTCTACGGGCATCCCATTTGACCTTTACAAAAGGTATATGATTTCTTCGAAGCTTCCTTACTTGTCGATCTTCAATCGACACAGGTTTTTCCACAAATCTTAAGCTCTCATCTATATGCACATCTGTATGTGGCATGACATGTGATTCGTCAGCGGAACACTTCTTCAGGTTGCAGATGTGGAACACATTGTGAATTCCACTGAGCTCTTCCGGTAAGTTCAACTTATAGGCAACTGACCCGACTCGTTCAATAACCTCGAAAGGTCCTATGTATCTTGGGCTTAGCTTGCCTTTCTTACCAAATCGCATCACTCCCTTCCAGGGCGAGACTTTAAGTAGGACTTTTTCACCCACTTCGAAATGAAAATCCTTACGATTTGGATCAGCGTAACTCTTCTGCCTATTCCGGGCAGCTTGGAGATTGTTACGAATCTGGACAATCTTGTCCGTCGTTTCGAACACGATCTCCGGTCCTGATAACTGGACTTCTCCAACTTCCGCCCAACAAATAGGCGATCTACACTTTCTACCATATAAGGCCTCAAAAGGCGCAGCTTTTATGCTGGTGTGGTAGCTATTGTTGTAGGAGAACTCAATTAGGGGTAGGTTCTTATCCCAACTACCACCTAAATCGATCGCACATGCACGAAGCATGTCTTCCAATGTTTGAATAGTACGCTCGCTCTGACCGTCAGTCTGTGGATGATAAGCCGTACTAAAATTCAAACGTGTGCCCAAAGCTTGTTAGAAACTCTTCCAAAAATGTGACGTGTATCTCGTAACTCTATCAGAGATAATGGACACAGGTATTCCATGCAAAGCTACAATCTTATCAACGTATAATTGGGCTAGCATATCTGAGCTGTAGGCTTCCTTGATGGGTAGGAAGTGTGCTGACTTTGTCAGTCTATCCACTATGACCCATATCGTATCATTTCCCTTTCTCGTTTTTGGCAACTTGGTGATGAAATCCATCGTCACCATCTCCCATTTCCATGTGGGAATTTCAGGTTGTTGTAACAAACCTGACGGTTTCTGGTGTTCTGCTTTGACTTGCGCACAAGTCAAACATTTAGACACATAAGCAGCTACGGACTTTTTCAAACCAATCCACCAGTAGTTTGCTTTTAAATCCTGGTACATCTTATCAGCTCCAGGATGGACAGAATATTTGGAACTGTGGGCTTCCTGGAGGATAACATCTCGGAGACCTCCAAAAACAGGAACCCATATTCGTCCATTCAATCTAAGCATTCCGTCTTTGTCACGGGATAACTGCTCCTCAGTTACTCCCAGCTTTTCTTCAGGATAATTAGCTTCCAACACAGCTTCCTTCTGTGCAGCTAACACCCTCTCGTTCAAACTATTCCTTATTTCAATGCGCTTGGCATTGATTCTTATCGGCTTAACTCTTTCCTTCCTACTCAAGGCGTCAGCAACTACATTTGCCTTGCCTGGATGGTATTTTATCTCACAATCATAGTCATTTAGAGTTTCCATCCAGCGCCTTTGCCTCATGTTTAGGTCCTTCTGATTAAACAAATGTTGAAGGCTCTTGTGATCTGAATAGATCACACACTTGGTTCCATACAAGTAATGCCTCCATAGCTTCAATGCAAATACAACGGCACCCAGTTCCAAGTCATGGGTGGTGTAGTTCTTCTCGTGTACTTTTAGTTGTCGTGAAGCGTAGGCAATGACCTTGCCTCTCTGCATAAGTACACAGCCCATACCAGTGTGCGATGCATCACAGTACACAACGAATTCTTCTATGCCTTCGGGCAGTGTTAGCACTGGAGCATTGCTCAGCTTTTTCTTCAAAATGTCGAAGGATTCCTGCTGCTTAGGGCCCCAATCAAACTTAACCTTCTTGCGTGTCAATGAAGTAAGGGGCGCAGCAATCCTTGAAAAGTTTTCAATGAATCGCCTATAGTATCCTGCTAAACCCAGGAAGCTACGAATTTCAGTAGGCGTCTTTGGCTCTTGCCAATTCATCACTGCTTCTACTTTGGCGGGATCCACTTGGATACCACGCTCGCATGTCCAAGGAATTGGACTTCTCGAAGCCAAAATTCGCACTTCGAGAATTTGGCGTAGAGTTTCTCTTGGTGTAGGAGTTTGAGAATACAACGAAGGTGTTTCTCGTGGTCAGCCTTGTTCTTCGAGTAGATAAGGATGTCGTCAATAAAGACGATGACGAATTTATCCAGATAAGGCTTGCAGACGTGATTCATGAGATCCATGAATGCGGCTGGTGCGTTAGTGAGCCCAAAAGGCATCACTAGGAACTCGTAATGTCCATATCGAGTCCTAAACGCTGTCTTGTGTACATCTTCATCCTTGACCTTCAACTGATGATAGCCTGACCTTAAGTCGATCTTTGAAAAGTAGCTTGCCCCTTGTAACTGATCGAACAGATCGTCGATCCTGGGCAAAGGATACCTATTCTTGATGGTGACTTTATTGAGCTCACGATAATCGATGCACAGACGCATCGATCCATCCTTCTTCTTAACAAACAAAATAGGCGCTCCCCAGGGAGACGAGCTAGGTCTAATGAAACCTTTTGCTAACAAATCATCTAACTGTGCTCTTAACTCCTTCATCTCCGTTGGAGCCAACCTATATAGTGCTCTTGCCACTGGTGCTGCACCTGGAATGATGTCGATTCGGAATTCCACTTGCCTATCTGGTGGTAAACCAGGTAGTTCTTCTGGGAAAACTTCGGGGTATTCCGAAATGACAGGGATGTCTTCAATTTTCGGCTTAGGCTCATCAACAGTAACTTGCGCCATATAAATGACACAACCCTTCTGCATACATCTGGATGCCTTGAGCATGGACACTTGCTCAGGCAATCCATGCTGGGTATCTCCTTGAATAGTGAGTGACTCACCTGACGGAGTTTTCACTACCACTTGTTTTCTATTGCACACAATCTGGGCTTGGTTGTGTGATAACCAATCCATGCCTATTACTATGTCAAAACCAGCTAGTTTAAAGGGAAGTAAGGATAATGGAAACGAGTGATTCCTAATGGATATAACACATCCATCTAGAACAGTAGAGGCGGTTTCTTTGGTTCCATCAGCTAACTCCACTTCATACTTCACACTTAAGGGTTTTACAGGCAATTTCAACAAGTCACAGAATTTATTATCTACAAATGATTTATCTGCTCCAGAATCAAACAAGACTCTAGCAAAAACATCATTTACAAGAAACGTACCGGTAATCACGTTGTCGTCCTGGATAGCCTCTTTAGCGTCCATCCTGAAGACCCTCGCATTGGTCTTCTTCCCGTCTTCGGCTTTCTTGGCATACTTTGGGCAGTTAGGCTTAATGTGCCCTTTTTCGTTGCAGCCATAACAGGTTGCATCTTTCAACTTCTTACACTCCAAAGTTTTGTGTTCTGTGGACTTACAGATTCCACAGGGTCTTGTGTGAGACTGGGATTTCGACTCAAGTCGACATTTCCCAAAATGATACCTCCTACAAGTTTTACACTTGGGTTTTTCCTCCGATCGTTGCCCATCTTTCTTAGATCCCGACCCTTTCCTGTGGTCGTCATTCCTTCTGTGTCTCTTCTCTGATCTTCGTGAGGTATCGTCCTCACGTTTCCTCTTCTCGGCCTCCTTGTTCCTCAGCGATCTTAGTCGGACCGCGTCCATTGTGAGAGACAAAGAGAGGTCAGTTACTGACCTGAAAGTCGTTGGCCGAGAGGCCTTCACACTTGCCTTTATTGCGGGTTCTAACCCCCCAATGAAACGAGCGATTCTCCTTGGTTCAGGGGTTACAAGATATGGAACCAATCGAGACATCGTGTTGAAGCTCGTTAAGTAGGCCTGGCAGTCCAGGTTTGTCATCACCAATGACACAAAATCGGACTCTATTTTCTCCACCTCATGCTGCGGGCAGAAATTTTCCTTGATGAGAGCAACGAACTGCTCCCAGGTCATGCTATACAAATGCACCTTTCCGGTGGCCTGGATCAGTGATCTCCACCACGCTAGGGCTTCACCCTTGAAGGATTGGGACACGAACTTTACAATGTCCCTTTCTGCACATCCACTTATGTCTACCACTGTATCAATCTCGTCCAAGCAGGTTATGCAATCAACTGCCCCTTTCTCCCCAGTAAAGTCTCGGGGCTTACACGAAACAAAGTATTTGTACGTGCATCCTCTAGCACGAGGCATATCATCATCCACTATCTTCTTAGAGGGGACACTGTTCTGGTTGGAGGAGTGTCTGTCATTGTCCTTCTTGGGCACCTCTTTCTTAGGTTCAACTTTATTAGAGGGTGGCTTACTATGAGCCTCTGATTGGACCTTGGGTTTTGACTTGGGATGAGTTGCAGATCGGGTCCTACTGTGGGTCCCGTTGGATTCACTATACTGCCTATTGAGCGCTTCAATAACAGCGTCATTCACTAAGGCTTTCAATTCAGCGCCCGTTACAAGTATCTTTGTGTTATCAGGGTCATTTGCTGGATGACTATTCATTTCTTCAGACTTAGTCATGTAGCTTCAAATGCTACATAAAATAAGGACAAAGTCTATTTAGAAATCTATACAGTATTATCGTTCTTGACGATTTATTAACCATGGTAATTAAAGGCCATATTAGTTAATTTGTTAAATAATTTCATTTAGGACTTTTATCATTAATTTTTATCCCAGAATGAAATATATACTGGCACAATAGGCCTAGTCACGTAGACAATTTCTAAATTATAAATTTAGATTTTTATAGGATTAAGGTTTGAATAATCAAAACGAATCAATCCTTTCTTTGGTAGGGAGTCTATAAGCTACGGCTGCCTTTCTGTTTTATATGACATTTATTATGACCCGTAGGCATTATGTCACTTTCAATTATATATGAAATATAATTGTGGATAATTTGTTAAAAAGGGTGACATGTGTGATTTCGTGAACCACATAAGTCAAGAATGTTAACATATTTACAGATGTTAACAGAGATTGGAATCTTTTTAAACAGGTTGTACCATCTTGGCTAAATTATGATAGCATAACAGCTAGGTTTTACCTTTTAAGATTCTTATTAATAAAATGGTGAATTACAATAATAATGCTATTTTCCATTTATTCATTTATCATATTTATGCATATAATTTAAAAATGAAAAGCTGAAATTACCATTCTAATTTGAAATTAATGAGTACAAAATTGCCCTAAACGGGACTTTTCATAAATATCATGCCCACACAGGGGCTAAACAAATAACAAACCCTCGCAGGGGTCGAAATAAAAGATATGCCCACGCAGGGGCGAATCAGAAGAAATATTACCCACGCAGGGGTAGAGTACATAAAGATATGTCCACGCAGGGACATGACTAAACAATTAGCAATAAAGGATTTAATGATCCTTCTTGCTTTTACCCTTGAGTAAGTTCACCACCTTCTGAATCATCCCCCGGTTACGCCTCTGATTATTTTCCAACTCCTGCCGAAATTCCTGACGCACCCCTTGAATCTCCTGTATGATTTCTTGAACTTGGGGTGGCGACATCATCGGCGCCTGAGGTGGTTGCTGGTAGTACGATGGCTGAGGAGGCTGGTAAAGCGGAGGTTGGGGCGGTAGTGGCTGCTGATACTGTGGAGGTTGAAGAGGCTGCGACTGTTGATACCCATATGATGGATATCCATAAGTCGAGGGTCCTGTAGCCCAGGTACCTCCATATGAACTTCCTGGTTGGGGAACGTTGAAGCTTGAGGCTAACCAGTAGGGATCCTCAGAAAAGTTGTAGCCCGGGGGAAACTGCGGCTCGAAGGGGTTGAATGCTGCAGCACTGGTATAGGCAGGGATTGGGTCTCCAAAACCCTGTGATGGTGGTGGTGGAGGTGGTGCGACTGGCGTAGTAGTCACCTCTGAGACGGGGTGTAAGGATTCCCCCATCTCTTCTTCTTCTTCAACTGGCGAGTACCAGCTGCTGCTTGACTGTGGAGGGGTGCGGATACGCACTCCTCCTCGCGAGGACATCCTCGCGTTCGTTCCTCTCCTTCGCCTCGGGGGCGAGGGAGGCTGAACCGGAGGTGGTGGTGGCGGTGGAGTAACCGCCACAAATCGAGAATCCGTAGATGGATTCTGCTGCTGCTCTGGCTGCTGCTGCTGGTGGTGCAGGGGAGAGCTGTGGTAGGACGGGTGGAGAGGAGAGTTGTGGTAACTGGGAGTGTACACCCAGTTGTGCTGCCTGAAGTTCTCCTGGAAACTATCGGGACCATTGTAAGGTGATCCCACGTAAGGTGACCCATCAGAGATCTCGATGGGGTGGTTTGGTGTACCGGAGGGTGGCATAGCAGGATCAGTGTCCTCATCAACGTCCATCGGGTTGTCACCCGAAAAGTGGTCTTCTGGTCCAAGTGGGTTAAAACCCACTGGTTCTTGAAGGTAATCGTCAGGGTTGTACAGGCCCTGAAAGGTGGGTGATGTGTTGTCAAAGGGTGACTGGTATCCTAGTAAGGGAATATAGGACTGCTGTGAGTGGTGGGGCTCATTCTCCGAATGAGGCCCGAATGAGTGGGGAATGGATGGTGAGGCTGGTTCAGTGAAGGACCTCCATAGATTTTGGGCATCTGTGTTATGAGAGCCCGAAGGTGTTCGCCGGTGCGAAGGCCCGGCTTCGTGATCATTTGGAGCTACGTATCCTCCTTGTCCTCTTCCTCGTCCCCTCATTCTTGGGGGCATGTTTGATTACCTGTCAAAACAAGCAAGTGATACAACAAAATATTTATAAGACAAAGTTAGAAAATTTAAACAAAATTTGGAAATTTCCTAAGTTCTTTGTCTAAACTCGAGAATCGAGGAATGTGCAATTGTGTAACTGAGATTAAACACAAAAGGCTAGTGTTTAATTCACTCAGAGTTGGCTCTGATACCAACCTGTCACACCCCTAATTTCCACGTGTCACCGGTGGGCCCGGTGGGGGTATCGTGACGTCGTTGGTATCATCATAGACAAACCACACAATATAATAATGCACAGCGGAAGCAAAAAGATAGATTCGTTTCAACTTTAAATAAAAATGTAATATTAATTATCACAAGTAGTCGAAACGGATCCACAGGCGGATCGAAAATAAAATAGGATAATTGTTCAACAGTTTATTGTCGTCCAAGCTTGCGAGACCTATCGTGGACGCTCTAGAAGCCTGCCAGCCTATTACGTATAGTACCTGCACTTAATCTTTTGGGAAAAATACGTCAATTTACACTGGTAAATACAATTCGACTGACTCATTTTGAAAAGGTTGAAAATTGGTTTAAATGCACAAGGCACAAAACATTTTTATTAACTTGGGTCAATTATTTAATATAATAATCATGTGAACGAATTACATGTTACTTGCGTTCAGTGGCCCGGATCTAGTCCGGGCTAAAGATCAAGGACCCACCACATTCACGAGTTATATACAGACAGGTGTACGCCTACACCCCGTACTCAGGTCGTGGCCATCTCGTAAGATGATACCAAGGATATCCGGGACATGGTCAATTAACCCCCCAAAGGCCTTAAGTGAACAAGACTGTTTAAATGAGCCGATTAAATTATTCCAACTACCCACGCAATGGTGGAGGATTTAATGCCCGATCAAGCGGTATTCTATATACCGTAACCCAAGCCCGTATAGGGAAAATAAGCCAAAGAGTATTTACCTGCGTATAGTATCAATCACAATCAAGAAAATGCAAGTATATTTTACTGGTGCTCCTAATCTGGAACAAAGGTTTATAATAACCTATTAGATTTCTAACGGGTCTTTATTTAAGCCTAAGCTTAGACCGGTTAGTTTTAAATGATGATACGGTTCACACACGATTAAGCGAAGACCGGATGGAATGTGAATTTGACCCGACAAGTTTGAAGACTTGTATAATATGGGTTTACTAAACACATTCTGGATTTTGAGACAAAAATGATAATGTTTGACCCGTTTCGGCCAATTTATGCAAACTAGTTACATAAACCGAACCGAACGCGAAAAGTGCGTTACGGGCGACCATGGGAGTCATATGCAAGTTTCCTGAGTTGATATGCTTTAAATATGTTAAAATATCAGCAAAGTAATTTCTATTATGCCCGGAACGGATTTAAACTCAACTTATGCCTCATAGGGGCATTTTGGTCATTTAAAAGATTATAAAAGATCTTATTTGCAAATCTGAGTTACGGGTCTGAATTATACAGTAAATATACTTAATTTATCATGTTATAACAGTATGGTATGACCCGTAAGCAAAACTTATCGTTTAAAACAAGACTATGCGCCTTAGGGGCATTTTGGTAATTTAACAAAGGCTAAAAATGTCAAACGTGGAAATCTGAGTTTATAACCTTGTACCTTCTGTTATTTTATAGAAATATGTTAAACACATCAGTAAATATAAGCCTTATATGTTTAATATGGTTATAGGATACACTACGCGTTAAAAATGCCTAAAAAGGCGATTTGGAGCCGTTTTCGGGTTTGTAAAGGAAAGCTGAGATTTTTATATTTCCAGAAGGTTCAACATACTTTATTTAATAAATAAAATCAGTAGGAAGTGGTTTGGGGTCAATCGGATTTATAAAACTCGTTTTATGGCCAAAAAGGGCAATTTCGGTATTTACCGAATTTAACTTAAAGACCTATGTTATGCTCTTCCAAAAATTAAATAAAAATCTTTAAAAATCTCAAAATATTAAATAACATCAGTGTATAAAAAGTTTGATACCAAAAAGTGGGTTAAAATAGGCTTTGCGCTAAATGCGCTATTTACTTAACATAAAGCTTGTGATTTACGATATTTAGCATATCTCTTAAACTAGGCCACAAACTGATATGAAATTTTCGGTGCATGTTTATAAATCAGTAACAAATGATTTTACTCTTTCACTTTTTCAAAAATC